>CM054058.1:444329405-444995282 GCA_028641055.1 Alopecurus myosuroides | reverse complement strand
AAAGATGAAGCTAAATGGGATCTTCTTGACCGTATTCAAGAAAACACTGAAGCATGGGAGAATGACAAACTTAGAAAGTCATATATAAATTATGACTACGAATGCATTAAAACTTTTATGTCATCCGAGGATTTTCATAATGTTAGTGTTGTGTATGGTCTTGATTCTCAAGTTGCTGCAAACTTATATAAGGTTTTTTCTTCTTACATTGATATTCCTAAAAAGGAATGCAATAAGTACCAAGCACCTTATAAAGATACTATTAATTGTGTTCCTGCTAGAGATATAGAAGTTCATACTGTTGATTCTATTGTGCTTGAACCTTATTTTGAGAAAATACCTTTCCCTGCTAAGGTAAAAGAACATTCTATGTTAGCAAGCATGGTTAATAAAAGTGCAAGGAAACTTGTAGAACCTGAGGAACAAATAAATGTAGAACCTAGAGTAGCAATAGTAAAGGACCTTGTTTCTGAAAATGTAGAAGAGGGACACAGTATATTTTGTGAAGATGCTTCTAATATTCTGTCTCATCCTAGTAAATCTAGGAAACCTAGTGTTCATGTGCTATCTGTTAGGATAGGTGATCATTTCTATTATGGTTTATATGATATCGGTGCTAGTTCTAGTGCTATTCCTTATGGGCTTTATAAAGAAATCATGCATGAAATTGGTTCTTGTGAACTTGAAGACATTCATGTGATTTTCGACTTGCAAATAGGGAGAAACTATTTCTCCGATTGTATTGTTAGAGATGTGGAGGTATTATGTGGTTAAACTAAATATCCTGACTGATTTTCTAGTACTAGGCACTTCTGCTAGTGATACTTGTCCTATTATATTTTGGTAGACCTTTCTTAAACAATTGTGGTGCTGTTATAGATTGTAAAAAGGAGAAAATCCTTACAAAGTTTGATGGAGAATCTTATGAATTTAATTGCTCATTTTTTTTCTAACAACGCCTTATGAGCTGGAATTACCTAATGAAAATTATAGAGTTGAGCAATTGGCTGCTAATGCTCTTGCTCATAACAATCCTTTGCAGCAATACATGGAAGACCACTGAAAGTGATGTCTTTGTGGAAGAAACGAATGAAATGATCAGATTTTCCTACATCAGCCAGCAATGCTGAAACATAATTTACATGTGGAAGACTTGGGTACAACATTGCCACCCAAGGAGATCCATGTTTTTGATTCTAAAGCCTTTGCCTGATAATCTTAATATCCTCATGTTTGCATGCATAAGAATTATATCTATGTTATTATTAGTTCTCCACTTTTTGATAAAGAAGGTGAGAGATTATTGGGAATATTGAAGAAAACATAGAGGGGCTATTGGTTATACTCTTGCTGATCTGAAGGGGATCTTCTCCTGTCCTATATGTCAGCATGCTATTATTATTGAACCTGATGCAAAGCCAAGTTGTTGAACACCAATGCCGTTTTAATCCTAAAATGAGGATGTGGTAAGAAATGAGGTATTGAAACTCCTTGATGCTGGCATTATTTATCCTATTGCTGATAGTAGATGGGTTAGTCATGTGCGTTGTGTCCCTAGAAAGGAAGGGAATGACTGTTGTGCCTAAATGGAAACTAATTAACTTATTCCTCAAAGATTAGTAGTTGGTTATAGGATGTGCATTGATTTTAGAAAAGTTAACAAAGTCACTAAGAAAGATCATTATCCTTTACCTTCCTATTGATCAAATGTTAGAAAGGTTGTCTAAGAAAAACTCATTTCTGATTTCTTGATGGTTAGTCTGGGTTCTCACAAATTGTTGTTAAAAGCTTGATCAAGAGAAAACAACTTTCCACTAGTCCCCTTACGGAACCTATGCTTATAGACGTATGCCTTTTGGTTTACTGTAATGCTCCTGCTACTTTTCAAAGATGCTATGTCTGTCTATCTTTCATGGTTTTTGTGAAGAAATTGTGGAAGTGATGATTTCTCCTCTATGGAACTCTTTTGATAGTTGTTTGCAGAATCTTGATAAAGTTTTGCAGAGATGTGAGGAGACTAATCTTGTTTCACACTGGGGAGAATGCCCATTTTATGATTAATGAGAGAAATTTTTCTTGGACTTAAAATCTCTGAAAGAAGGTATTGAAGTTGATAGAGCTAAAGTTTAAGCTATTGAGAAAATGCCCTGTCCCAGGATGTCAAAGGTATTCGTAGAGTATTCTTGACTCATGCCTAGTTTCTATCGAAGATTTATTAAATATTTCTCTAAAATATCAAAGCCTCTTACTAATTTTCTTCAAAAGGATGTACCTTTTGTTTTTTATGAAGATTGTAGAGAAACTTTTGAAATTTTAAAGAAGGCTTTAATATCTGCCACTATTGTTCAACCACCTAATTGGAATTTACCGTTTGAAATTATGTGTGAAGTTAGTGATGATGTTGTAGGTGCTGTTCTTGGACATCAGATGATAAGAAGTTAAATGTTATTCATTATGCTAGTAAAACTCTTGATGCTGCTCAAAAGAATTATGCTACCACTGAAAAAGAATTCCTAGCTGTAGTTTTTTGCTTGTGATAAATTTAGGCAGTATATTTTATTCTAAAGTTACTATTCATACTGATCATGCTGCTATTAAGTACCTTATGGAAAAGAAATATGCTAAGCCTAGGCTTATTAGATGGGTGCTTCTTTTACAAGAATTTGATTTACATATTGTGGATAGGAAGGGTGCTGAAAATCATGTTGCTGATAATTTGTCTAGATTAGAAAATATCCCTGATGACCCTATTCCTGTTAATGATAGTTTTCCTAATGAACAGTTAGGTGCAATAAAAGTGAGCTCTCAAGAGAGTCCATGGTATGCTGATTATGCTAACTTTATTGTTTCCAAGTATTTGCCTCCTACCTTTACAGCTCAGCAAAGAAGAAAATTCTTATATGATTTGAGGCATTATTTTTGGGATGAACCACACTTATATAAAGAAGGTGTTGATGGTATTATGAGAAGATGTGTTCCTGAAAATGAACAACGAAAGATATTGAGAAAATGTCATAGTAGTGCTTATGGAGGACATCACGCTAGAGATAGAACCACACATAAGGTTCTACAATTAGGTTTTTATTGGCCTACTATCTTTAAAGATGCTAGGAAATTTATTTAATCTTGTGATCAATGTTAAAGGGTTGGAAATATTTCTAGACGTAATGAAATGCCTATGAATTATTCTCTTGTTATTGAACCGTTTGATTGTTGGGGTTTTGACTTTATGGGTCCTTTCCCTCCTTCAACAAGGCTAACACTCATATTTCTTGTTGTTGTTGTTATGTTCCTAAATGGGTAGAAGCCTATACCTACTTAAAAGTGCTGATGGTGAACTCTCATTAAAAATGCTTAAAGAAATTATTTTCCTAGGTTTGGTGTGCCTAGATATCTTATGACTGATGGGGTTTCTTATTTTATTCATGGTGGTTGGTTTAGAAAAACCCCTAGCTAAATATGATGTTAACCATAGAATTTTTTCACACTATCATCCTCAAACTTGTGGGCAAGTAGAATTATCAAATAGAGAAATCAAATCTATCTTGCAAAAGAGTGTTAACAAATCTAGGAAAAATTGGGCTAAGAAATTAAATGATGCTCTGTGGGCTTATAGAACTTCTTATAAAAATCCCATGGGCATGTCTCCTTATAAAATGGTTTAATGTAAAAGCTTGTCACTTGCCTTTAGAATTAGAACACAGAGGTTATTGGGTAGTGAAAGACCTAAGTAGAGGTTTTAAACTAGCTGGTGAGAAAAGGTTGCTTGACTTAAGTTCTTTAGATGAATGGAGGAGTGAAGCATAGCAAAATGCTAAGATCTTTAAAGAGAAAGTTAAAAGATGGCATGATAAGAGAAATATTAAAAGATAATTTCATGTTGGTGTTAAAAGTGCTATTGTATAGGTCTCGTCTCAGATTTTTTGCAGGAAAATTACTCTCGAGATGGGAAGGACCTTTTGTTATCGAAGAGGTATATCGGTCGGGGAAATTAAAATTGTTTCCCTTGAAGACAACACTTCACAAATGGTGAATGGCCAAAGACTCAAGCATTATATCTCGGAGATCTTATAATGAAAATGTTGATTGATATTCAAGCCATGATCCTCGGGGAGTTTATTAAGAAGCATATTTCAGAAACTAAGAGTCAGTTTTCGAATAGGTTCCAGGTCTGGTAAGGAAAATGTTCGCGAAACATCTTCCAACCTTTTATTTTTACTGCTTTTGGAAATATGAAAAATTATGAGCCGGAAACGAGGCGGAGACGGAGCCCGGAGGCTCCACACCCATAGGGTGGCGCGGGCCCCACCTTGACTGCGCCAGCCCATGGTGTGGGCGCCCCGGAGCCCCTCTCTGACTCGTTTTTGACCTAGAATTTCCTTTAGTTATGAAACTTTTTGCTATATAATCCCCCGGATCCCCCGAGGTATGTATATAATTTTCTCGTCGTGTTTCTGTTTCGAGCTGTTTCTGCCAGGATCTGTTTTCGATTTTAGAAGCATCATGGCCTCCGCCAACAACAACAGGGGGAAGGAGCCAATGGAAGATGATCTCCAAAGTCCCAAGCGCAAGAACGAGGATCAGGGCGTCAAGATAGAAGCAAAAAGGACGTCATCAAGCAGTATTTATTCATATAGTGTACATGGACCAAGACCATCAGTCCCGGGCCTCAATCCCGTTCCTGGAGTAGAATAATCTCTTTGGATTGCAGATGAGTTTTGTGAATGGTATCGAGCTTTAAGAATGGATGTAGAGATTCTTCAAGAGGAGAACGACAGGTTCCGTGAGATGCTCCTGCAACGTTACCACGTCTTGCTTGAGAAGGGTGTATCACGACCACCACCAAAGAATTAATTCGTCTTTGGGTTTGGCATCCCCTCGGCTTGTTCCAAGCTTGGGGGAGTGCCACGGTATCACATCACTATCTTTCATCTTTTTTACTTTTCAGTAGAGTCATATCATGAGTAGAGAAGTTATCATATAGGATGGTTTGCAGTATGGAAGTGTCTCTCCTTAGTTGGTTATCATTGTATCCGTTGGTGTGAGTTGCCGGTTTGGAATACTAATGAAAAGTTTCATCATTTATTTTCTACACACATTATTTTAGTTTTGAATTTCTGTCATATGGTTGAGCTTGTTATTAGTATTTGGTATCACTCTAGAGATCATCAAGTTAATCTAGTTGGTTTTGGCAAACTTAGCTTGGGTCAGCAGAAATAATAATTTGAGATGCTAGTATAAGAAAGAGGAATTTTCCTATTAGCTCGTAAACTTAGTATTCACAAGTTAAGATCGCTTGGGCTTTCAATGAAGATTGCATGATTTGTTTCATCATATATATATTTGTTTGTTTTCCCTCAACTCTTATGCTTGCTACCTAACCTTGCTAGCCAAAAAAAACCTGTACTGAGAGGGAATGCTTCTCGTGCATCCAAAACCTTGAGCCCCAAAACCTTACCATTATGTACACCATACCTACCTACATGTGGTATTTAACTTCCACTCAAGTAAATTTCTCATTTGCTACCTTTAAAACTTTCAAAATTATTCCTAGTTTGTGCCCCTGTTTTAGCTCACGAGGACGTAAATAGAGAATCTTTATCTCACTTGTTGATAGGACTTCAAACACATGTACTAGTGTCTTCATCCGCTTATCCAAATGCTAGAAGAGCTGGCAGCGGGGTGCCCAGCCCCAAAACTAATACACAAATTCTCTTCACTATTTTTGCCCCTAATTTATCAGTCAAAGCATAATCGTGTAAACAAAAGAGAATGAGGGATGACCTTCTACACCAGTTGCGTCCCTCATATGGGAGCAGCTCTTATGAAGTCTAGTTGGCTTGTGACGTACTGTATTGTTTGTTTACTATTCGTTGACATAAGCATACAACATTCTTAAAAAAATCTAATACCTATGTTTAATAAAATAAAAGCTCTAGCACATGAGTGATCCATGCTTCCCTCTGCGAAGGGACTTTCTTTTACTTTCACGTTGAGTCAGTAAACCCATTTCTCTCTGTCTCCAGCAAGCATTTGAGTTGTTGTGATCTCACCATATATATGTTGATTTATTCAATCATGTTTTCTATCCTTCTTTGTTTAGCATATGCTTTATTATATGAATGAATATTACTTTGAAAAGCTATGAATCACTGTAAAAGAATTGTTATAATTAAACATGTTAAGGTCTACAAGATGAGCCTTATTATAAATACTTCACCTAAGATAAGCAGGATATCATTAAATGTTCTCTGACCAAAAATGAAGTTTTCCATTACCAATTTTGATTCTCTCTTTTGCATCTTTGTTTGTGACTCCCATTACTCGTCTGAAGTTAGGTTATATGAGAGGAAGTTGCTGTCGATAATGATTAGTGCATAGATAGATATGATGCTTCTTGTCCGTATTTTATTTATCGACTCTTCACTCCATAAACCTTTGGTCATGTTTTCTGAGTTCAATTTCGCTAGGGGACAAGCGAGGTCTAAGCTTGGGGGGGAGTTGATACGTCCATTTTGCATCACTATTTTATATCATAATTTTCTGCTGTTCATCGATATATTTCATGTTATGATGCATATGTTATGTTATTTTATCTTATTTTGCATGTTTTATAAATTTTGGAGAATAAACACCGGGACCAGGAATCTGATGGAAAAAAGCACCATCGATATACCGTATTTCTGGAGATCAAAAGAAGAAGTGGGACACCGGGGGTGTCCTAAAAGTTCAGAGGAAGAACACAGCCAGAAGGAGAGCCAGAGGGGGGCCACCATGGGCCCACACCATGGGGTGGCACGGCCCCCCTTGCCCGCACCACCTATAGGTGTGGCCACCCTGGCCCACCTCTTGGGGATATTTTTGGCGTGCCTGTCCCTGAGGAAACCCTAAGCCTCATTCCATCGTCGAAGAATTATTCCGCAACCGCCTCGGGGCGGAAAACACCCAAGATAGAAAATCTCTCTGATAGGGAGAAATCTCCGGGGAAATTCCTTTCCGGAGAGGGGAAATCACCGCCATCGTCACCGTCATCACTCCGGGCATCATCAAGATCGTCATCATCATCATCATCACCACCAGCACAATCACCCTCATCATCCACCTTCATCCCGCAGTAACAATTAGGGGCCTCTATCGTTGTTTTTCATTAGATCTCTCTCCCGGTGTGGATTACTTGTTAGTAGTTGACGCTTGTGAGATTTATCGGTGTTTGCACTTTATGACCAGATTGTTATCATCCATTATATCACCTCTGATCATGATCCAATATGATGTCTTGTGAGTAGTTCGTGTTGTTCTTGAGGACATGGGAGAAGTCAAGTTGTTAGTAGTGAAGTAATGTTGAGTAATATTTAATGTTTGATATTTAAGTTGTGGTGTTATTCTTATAGTTGTGTCACGTGAACGTCGACTACATGATACTTCACCATTTATGGGCCTAGGAGAATGCATCGTGTACTTGTCTACTAATTGTGGAGTTTCCGGAGTGACAAAAACCTAAACCCCCTTTAGGAAACCATTACACGATGGAGCGTAGGATCCCGGAGTTTAGAGTTGTGGTTAGATTTATTTCTTAATTACTTTCTTGTAGTTGGGGATGCTTGCAAGGGGTATAATCACAAGTATGTATTACTCTTGGATAGGATGGTACATTAGCATAGATTCACCCACACAACACTTATGAAAACACCAAACTTATTCAACTGCATGGAACAAAAGCAGTTGACAGAAACCTCCCGTGTGTCCTCGAGAACGTTTGTTAATAATAAGTAGATTCACCGGCTTGTCCTTTGCTGAAGAAAGGATTGGGCCACTTGCTGCAATTATTATTACTGCATTTTATTAACTCGCACTTTATTTATCTACAATATCAAAAACCCCTACAAATCTATTTTCCAGTATTTACAGTTATTTCTTCATCGAAACCGCTTGTAAACACCTTCTGCTCGTTGTTGGGTTCTACACTCTTATTTATTGAAAGTACTACGATACACCCCGCTAGAGAGAATCCAACAACGGTGATGCCCTAACATAGAGAGTGAGGGAATATTAGGCATCCAAGACCCATGCCACACTCTAACACACATTTTATGGCATACTATGTGTTGTGGAGGCATTCAGACACTCTGTAGCCCCTCAATGGAGAAATCCTAGCCCCTTGGGGAAAAAGACAGAACTACCGTTCTGGCCCCTCTAAGTGAGCCGGAAGGGGGTAGTAAAGTTGAACCAATTGATTGGTTATGTTAGGTTTAGGTCCAAGGAACACCCAAGTAAATTTTAGGTCCCCCGTCTTGGAAATATTCCCCCTGTTACGACAGATCCAAGAGTTTCTGGCTCTAAGTAGTCCTAGAACCCGCTAGAAAGAATCTGACGCCGGTGAAGCCGTAACACAAAGAGTAAGCGAATATTCATCATCAAAGACCCATGCCACACTATAAAACATGTGGTATGTCCTACAATGTGATTTGGTGGCATTTAGACGCTCCGTAGCCCCTCTCCGGAGAAAGCCTAGCACCGTTGGGGAAAAGGACGGAACTGTCGTTCTGGCCCTGCTACGTGAGCCGGAAGGGGTTAGAAAAGTGAAATAAATTGCTTTGTTGTGTTAGGTTAGGCCCAAGTAACACAAAATATAATGGCAGGTCCCACCTCTTGGCAAGATTCCCCCCGTTCTGTCAGATCCAGGAGTTTCGGGATCTAAGTACTACTAGAACCTGCTAGAGAATCCGATCCCGGCGAAACCCTAACAAAAAGAGTGAGGGAATATTCGGCATAAAAAAACCATGCCACACTCTAAAACATATGGTAAGTCATAACATATGTTGTGGTGGCATTCACGCTCCACAGCCCCTCTCCGGAGAAACCCTAGCCCCGCTGGGGAAAAAGACGGAACTGTCGTTCTGGCCTCTCTACGTACAAGAGCCGGAAGGGGGTAGCAAAGTGGAACAAATTTCTTGGTTTTGTTAGGTTAGGTCCAATGAACACCCAAGGAAATGGTATGGCTCACCTTTTGGAAAGATCCCCCCGTTCTGTCCGATCTGGGAGTTTCGGGCTCTAAGTAGTCCTCGAACCTGCTAGAGAGAATCCGACGCCGGTGAAGCCCTAACACAAAGAGTGGTAGAATCTTCGGCATCAAAGAACCATGCCACACTATAACACACATGGAAAGTCATACCATCTGTTGTGGTGGCATTCAGATGCCCCAGAGCCTCGCTTCGGAGAAACCCTAGCCCCGTTGGGAAAAAACGGAACTGTCGTTCTCGCCTCTCTACGTACATGCGCCGAAAGGGTTAGTAAAGTGGAATAAATTTCCTTTTTGTTTTATTTTAGCCCCAAGGAGCACCCAAGACAATGGTACAGCCCACATTTTGGCAAGATTCCCCCGTTCTGTCAGATTAGGGATTTTCGCGCTCTAAGTAGTCCTGGATCCCGCCAAAGAGAATCTGGCGCTGGTGAAGCCCTAACACAGAGAGTGAGGGAATATTGCGAATAGAAAAAACATAACACACTATAACACACATTGTACGACATACCATGGGATTTGGTGGCATTCAGACGCTCTGTAGCCCCTCTCCGGACAAACCCTAGCCCCGGTGGGAAAAAGGCGGAACTGCCGTTCTGGCCCTTTACGTGAGCCGGAAGGGGGTAGAAAAGTGGAACCAACTGCTTGGTTGTGTACGTTTAGGCCCAAGGAACACCCAAGACAATGGTAGGTCCCACCTCTTGGCAAGATTCCCCTCGTTCCATCAGATCCGGGAGTTTCAGGCTCTAAGTAGTGTTTGAACCCCGCCAGAGAGAATCTGACGATGGTGATGCCCTAACACAAAGAGTGAGAGAATATTGGGAATCAAAGACCGATGCCACAATATAAAACACAATTTACGGGATACCATGTGTTGTGGTGGCATTCAGACGCTCCCTAGCCCCTCTCTGGAGAAACCCTCGCCCCTTGGGGAAAAGAGGGAACTATCGTTCTAGCCCCTCTACGTGAGCCAGAAGGGGGTAGAAAAGTGCAATTAATTGCTTGTTTGTGTTAGGTTTAGGTCCAAGCAACACCCAAGGAAATGTTAGGTCCCACCTATTGGCAAGATTCCCCTGTCTCGACAGATGCGGGAGTTTTGGGCTCTAAGTAGTCCTGGAACCCACTAGAGAGAATCTGAAGCCGGTGAAGCCTTAACACAAAGAGTGAGGGAATATTCGTCGTCAAAGACCCATTACACACACTAACACACATGGCATGTCCTACCATGTGATTTGGTGGCATTTAGAAGCTCCGGAGCGCCTCTCGGGAGAAACCCTAGCCTCGTTGGGGAAAAAAAGGAACTATCATTCTGGCCCCGCTACGTGAGCCGGAAGGGGTTAGAAAAGTGAAATCAATTCTTTGGTTGTGTTAAGTTACTCCCAAGGAACACCCAAGATAATGGTAGGGCCCACCTTTTGGCAATATTCCCCCGTTTTGTCAGATCCGGGAGTTTCGGGCTCTAAGTAGTCCTGCAACCTACTAGAGAGAACCTGACGCCGGTGAAGCCCTAACACAAATAGTGAGGGAATCTTCAGCATCCAATATCCATGCCACACTGTAACACACATTTTAAGGCATACTATCTGTTGTGGTGGCATTCAGACGCTCCAGAGCCCCTCTCCGGAGAAACCCTAGCCCCGATGGGGGAAAAGACGAAATTGCCGTTCTGGCCTCTCTACGTACATGAGCCGGAAGGGGGTAGAAAAGTGGAACAAATTTCTTGGTTATGTTATATTAGTTCCAAGTAACACCAAAGACAATGTTAGGGGCCACCTTTTGGCAAGATTCCCCCTGTTCTGCCAGATCCGGGAGTTTAGGCTCTAAGTAGTCCTGGAACCCGCTAGAGAGAATCCGACGCAGGTGAAGCCCTAACACAGAGAGTGAGGGAATATTGGGCATCCAAGACACATGACATACTATAACACACATGGAATTGAATACCATGTGTTTTGGCATCATTCAGACACTCCGGAGCCCCTCTTCGGAGAAACCTTAGCCCCTTGGGGAAAAAGACGGAACTGCCGTTTTGGCCCCTCTATGTGAGCCGGAAGGGGTAGCAAGGTGGAAAAAATTGCTTGGTTTTTTTAGATTAGTCCCAAGTAACACCCAAGTCATTGGTAGGGCCAACCTCTTGGCAAGGTTACCCCCGTTCTCTCAGATCCGGAAGTTTCAGGCTCTAAGTAGTCGTGGAACCCGCTAGAGAGAATCTGGCGCCGGTGAAGCCGTAACACAGAGAGCGAGGGAATATGTGGTATCCAAGACCCAAGACACACTATAACACACATATTATGGCATACCATGTGATGTGGTGACATTCAGACGCTCCGGAGCCACTCTCCGAGGAAACCCTAGCCCCATTGGGGAAAAAGACGGAAATATCGTTCTGGCCTCTCTACGTACATGAGCCGGAATGGGTAGAAAAGTGGAACCAATTTCTTTACTGTGTTAGGTTAGGTACAAGGAACACCAACGAAAATGTTAGGTCTCGCCTCTTGGCAAGATTCCACCAATTCCGCCAGATCCTAGAGTTTAGGCTCTAAGTAGTCCTGGAACCCGCAAGAGAGAATCGGACGCCGGTGAAGCCCTAACACAGAGAGTGAGGGAATTTTTTGCATCAATACACATGCAACACTCTAACACACATGTTATGGCATACCATGTGTTGTGGAATCATTCAGACGCTCCAGAGGCCCTCTTCGGAGAAACCTTAGCCCCTTGGGGGAAAAGACGGAACTGCCGTTCTAGCCCCTCTACGTGAGCCGGAAGGGGGTATAAAGGTGGAACCAATTGCTTTGTTGTGTTATATTAGTCCCAAGGAACACCCAAGTCAATGGTAGGGCCAACCTCTTGGCAAGATTCCCCCCGTTCTGTCAGATGCGGGAGTTTTGGGCTCTAAGTAGTCGTGGAACTCGCTAGAGAGAATTCGACACCGGTGAAGCCCTAACACCAAGAGTTAGGGAATATTTGGCATCAAAGACCCATGCCACACTCTAACACACATGGTATGGAACACCATGTGCTTTGGTGGCATTCAGACACTACGGATCCCCTCTCCGGAAACACCCTAGTCCATTGGCATACCATGTGATGTGGTTTCGAATGCCGTCCATGTACATACCCATAGAGTGTGCCTACATGCCAACACAACTTGAACGTGCCAATACAATGTATAGTACGTGATGAAAAGGTGGGTTAATTCCACGCGTGGGAGGAGTGAATGCAGTTTGTCGTCTCCACTTCCACGCGCGTGTCAGCAGTGCAGTTGCAACTGAGTTAATATCACCACTTTCACATGCCTACATTTTATCTCTTCTTCCTCCTCTCGTTCCCCACGCCAAAATCAGTTCGCTTCCTCCTTTGTTTCTCACCAACGATGTCGTCTTCACCGATCTCCTCTGCGTCTAAGAAGAGGAGCACCGAGGATTCCCTAGCAGCCGGGTATTTGTTTCAACGTACAAACATTCATTTTTTATTCCACCTTTTGGGTTTTTTCATGCATCTTCTTAGAAAAATTCCTACAGGGTCGGTATTTCCATATAGAAACCTAGTTCAGTCCTGGACCACACTTTCCATTCGAGGGAGGTTCTAGATGCAAAGGTCACCATGGGGCACATCGAAATCCTGAACGGGGACATGCCAGGACCGTGAAAGAGATCCTCACAAATGCCAAGCGGGAGATCAAATATTGTGCACTCGATCTAGAGCAGAAGGAGAGAGCTTTAAGGGCTGCTACCAGCATGGGTTAGGTTCTGCCGGTCAACCATGTCTTGTATAGGAAGATGGAACAACTCTGGAATAAGATTGAGATGCAACACCAGGAAGCTGATCTCATCCTTGGCGAGATCGAAGTGTTTGCCAAGAAAGCAAAGGAGCCCGGCCAGATCTAAATCAATTTGCTCCTACGTGAGTGTGTTTGGGGCTTGTCCCAGGTATTATCTGTGTTATGATTTTATTTCAATTTAATTAAGAGTTTTAGGACTAAGTGTGTCATGCCATGCAATGTTGAAGTTTGTGACCGAACATATATTGAAGTACTCCCCTCCGTTCACATATAGTTTGCGTTCTTGGCAAATTTTGTTTTTTCACATTGCAGAACGTACAAACAATTCCAAGGAGAGGCTCCCACGAGTTAAATTAGAAAGAAGGCAACTCTGCGAGCAGCTTGCTTGCATGCATTGGTCGTGGATGCCTCCCATGAGACGTGGGATCCATCTGTCAATGACTCAAACTCAAGGAAAAGTCCGGCCCAGCGGTTAGTCAGAAGAATCTGCGCCGGTTGTGCTCGTACACACAACGAAATGCCCTATGTGGCAACTCACACGGTACGTTGCGTACGTGCCAACATACCGTTGCGTGCGTGCAGTTGCAAGCGGTTCGTGGGTTCGTGGGTGCGATTTCCTCATCTTCTCCTCTTCCTCTCCCCACCCCGGTCTATTGAAGGTTTTCTTCTTCCTCCGCTCATTAGTGCATTTCTTCCCTCAAAAACCCGCAGTTATTCTCCTCGAAGAAAATTTGTTGTCTCTCTGCCGCTCGTTCGTGCCTTTCTGCACGTCGCCACCGACGATGTCGTTTTTCTGCTGCAATAAGACATTTGTTTCAACATGATTTATGTCCGCACCAGATCGCCTTCGCATTTGGGACCGGTAAGTGGCGTCGGTCGATTCGCTCAAGCCCCTTTGGCAGAACTGGACGAGTTGTTAAGACTATGGATGAGGAGTGTAGGAGAATGGTCGCAAGGATAAAGCAAACTATTTGCCTGCTATTAGGAGGCACAAAGGGCCTGCGTCGTAAACATGTCTGAGCTGAATGAGAAGCTGATGCAAAACGTCAACATACTGAGCACAGTATCCATTGCTCAAAAAGAAGATTGAGCTGAAAGACAGGGAAATTGTTCTCCTCCGCAAGGAACTTGAACAGGCCAAGCAAGGGACGTTCCTTCCAAAGCAGGGGTTTCAATTAAGCTCCATTGCTCATGCGTGAGCGTGTTTGGGTTACCTGCTATCCATTTCTTTCAGTTTAAGACCTGATGTGTGCGCACTGGCTCGTTTATCGTATATTTGTGTCAAACTATGTTTAAGTTGTGTTTACTATTTTTATAGTTTATCTCAATAATTTGTTTTTTAAGAATGCTAGGAATATTTGGACTATGTTTGAAAGAATCATACACATGAGATAGTTTGGTAGGACAACAAAAGACAAATTTCTGGTACTACTACAAGTTTATATGAGATAATTTTGGTTACGACAACAAAAGACACATTTCTAGTACTACTACATCTCTACACGAGAGTATACATGTACTTAATTAAACCCACTTTAAGACAAGTTCTGACCCCAAAAACTAGCTCATAAAAAAACACAAGTCTTGTTATCATTCTCTAAAAATTACTCAGAAGTTCTCACCAACTACACTTGCCAAGTTCACTACCCTCCATCGTCCTACTGTGAGTCGACATCACCGTCCAAATTGTCACGGACCACCTCTACGACCAGTTCTGATACTAGTCCCGCGTCACTTTACATGTATGAAGATAAGATCATCTATTTGCAACTCCGAATTGAAAGCGAATTCAAACCAGCCTGAGTGACTTGAAGTTATAAGGTTCTTCTTCTTCATCAATGTGATATGAACCCAATACTTTGTTGGCCCCCACCAGCCTTTCTGCATATACGAGATTGCGTCTCTTGAAAGTATATACCATTTATGCATTTCAAAAGGACATCCTGAGCAAGTACATTTAAGACTACTATCAGAAAATGCATAGATAGCTAAATACACATTTTTATCAAATTAAGCAGGAAAAGAATGACTCATGTAATTAACTAACCATCTCATTAAGTTCTTCTTGATCCTGCACCATGTGCACAAAGAACTGAGGGACTATAATGTGCTCCCCATTTTCTAGGTCCATCTTATTCTGCTTGTAAAAATCCCAGGATATCGCATTCATTTCAGAACCACTGACCTCAGATGGGTACTCAAATAGCCTCTTCTGTAGTGTCATCTTGCAAGATGGTACGATAGGACGACACTCTGGTCGCAAAGGTAAAACACGTGAAGGTGCAATTACATAACCAAGGCCATCTTGGAAAGTTTGAAACATATATATTAACTAGCTAGTAAGTTAATGTGTAAGGAAAACAAGCCAATGTGCAATTACATATGTAGCATTACCACATTTAAATAATGCAAGAACATATGTGTTATTGTGCTAGTCCCTGGATCAATTGCTAGCACCACGGTACAAGATGAAATATCATGCAAATGCATCAAATTCTATTACATCGCATGATCCAGTCTTACAAAATAGTATTACAACTTGCATAGTCTTAGAAGACTAGCACAGAACAAAGAAATATAGCGGAAAACATAGAACAACATTGAGCCCATCTTTTTCATGTGCCACAGGCAAAACATGTTGGCGATAGTCTCGAGATCCTAAATGAAATCCTCACTCGTCTTCAGAATCATCTACAGGATGGAATATCCAGCCACAAGGGAGTCATTACAATTTAATGTATTAACAATTAACACTATGGCGGATATAAAGGACAAGACTAATACTACATGCTTATTTGGCTGAGTGGAGTGTTTGGCTAAGTTTGCATAAAGCCAGTTTTCTCCTATCACTTTTGCAAAACAACTTTTCTTTTCAAAGGGTGGCAACATTGTATTAAGATCCGAGCACCACAATACTGTTCACTTGGTCAAAATTTTACTCATTGAAATTGGTGATGTGATTCTTACGTCCATCCTTGTCCAGCTTCTCATAGTTGTCCATAACCGGGGACACGGCTAAGACCTTAGTTTGTTGACTCTGCAGAGCTTGTGCACTTTCACCTTTAGACTCAAATCAGCCCAAACATCCTATACACCCTGAGTGCATTAAGGAAAGGAGAAGATTGAGACGAGATCTTTTAGAAGAAGGAATTCAACCCAATAGCAAGACCCGTTCCACCTATAATTATGCTACATCTACTTGTCAAGCCCAGGCTGAACCCTCGGGGAGACACTCAACTATCAACAGCCCCGCATTACCAATCCACCCAGGTGGTTCATTGAAGTTATTAGTTAGGATTTTTCCACAACATCTAGTAAAACAATTTTTGTACTAAGGCTAAGCATCAAATAAGTACCAAGTCTTCAAAATAACAAGGTATAAGGATGGCTACACACTATTAGGATATAGCATAGCATAATATAACTTAGTAAAACTTCCTATCATGCATACTACTCAAAATCAACTAATGCATATAGAAAATAATGGGTAGTTGAATGATGTGTTACTTGCCTTGTTGAAGTTGGTGAAGAATTCACACTCTCTTCACAAAAGATTGTTGATCTCCGTACAATCTATTCATTGAAAACACAATAACAAAATAAACAAGCATACTAGCAAGCAAACAAACAAGTGAAAAGAACATACAAAGCAATAACATCGCCAAAGGAGTTTAACTTAGTTGGCTAGTACAAGATCTAGGTTGGAGTTTGAAAGATTCATTCTTAAGTGATTTCAATACTTGTTAAGGGGGTTAATAGTATACTTAGGATGGGTTAGATTGAGTTGGTAGTAACCAAACTTTATTGGAAACATATTTATCTAAGAAGTTCCAAGAGTTCACTAAGGATGTCTAGGTTGCGTTTGTAGTGATCAAACTTTATTGGAAACATATTTACTCCCTCCGTTCAACAATAGATGACTTTCACTTATTTAGATATGGATGTATCTAGACATGTTTTAGTGTCTAGAAACATCCATACATAGACAAATCCAAGTCATCTATTGTTGAACGGAGGGAGTATCTAAACGTTCCAAGAGTTCACCAAGGTGATCTCACTATTTCAACTAAAGTAACACATAACAGTGTGTAACACTTAGTCCTTTTCATCAAGACATTTGAGTGATATAAGTTAGTCTTTCCATTTTGGGTTTGGGTAGGTCTAGGTTCAACTAACTTCATAAAATTGAGATAACAAGTTAAATTCTTGGGATTTTCCATTTGGGTCAATGGTTGGACAAAAACAACTTGTTATTCTTCAACCTTTGTGGATTGCTCCAAGTCTTTATATGCTTGTCTTCTTGAAGATCATCTTCATGCTTCTATTGTAGTCTTGTTCCTTGGATGGATTCTTCTCTTGATCTTGATAGATTCTTAATGTCTTACTCACTAGTTGGTTTTAGGTAGGACAGGCACAAAATACCACTAAGTCTGTTTGAAAATAAAGTAAATAAGAAGAAAGATAGAAAGAGAGAGGGAGATGTTTTGTTCTGGATTTGTTCACACTTGTACTTCTTGAGTTGCTTCTAATTATTGTGAAGTCCAATTCCCTTACTTAAAATTCTTCAGTGATCTTCTTTGTAGCTCTTCATGTTGCCACCAAGTTGAAAATGAAGTGTCTTCTATTGCTTGAGTCTTGTTTTCCACTTGCTAACTTGATGAATTCTTGAAGCAAGAATAGAGGAATGTAGAAGTAGATAGAAATCTAAGGTTCACTACTTTATACTATATGTTATTGACACATTCTAAGGACTTGTCTTGGCTCCAAATAGCCATAACATCAAAGAATAGATGATGGAAACAATTTCTATGACATGGTGAAAATGGATGTATCACTATGTTGGGTTTTTGGTCAAAAACACATGTTCATGGTACAATGGTGTCCAAAATGGTTAGGCACTAATGCCTCTGGTTCAAGTTTACCAAATGGAGCAATTTTGGTTAAGGAACCATAATCTAATTATTAATAGAATTAAAACTATGTAAAAAAATACTCAAATATACCAATTAGCTCTAAATTCAAATTTAATTTGATAAAAAAAGGAACAGAGGGTATGAGAGTACCCATCCTAAGGTTTCCAAACAAATTTTATTTGCAATTTTTGGATTTGTAGAATTTGAATTATGCCAAAAATCATCAAACAGGCATATTCAAATTTGAACCAATTTAAGTTTGTCAATTTTGAATTTGAACAATTCTAAAAGATTCTACAGCTCTAGGGGATTTCAAAAAGTTCAAGTTTGCTAAATTTGGATAAGTGGATCAAAAGTTATGATGTTTCTAATAACCAGGGGCTAAACTGCAAAATTACAAATCTATTTTATTCAGAATTTAATTTGAGAGGCAGGCTGGGCCGAAAACAACTTATCTGTCGCGCAGGGTGATGGACAAGAATTGGGCTTGGGCCGTTTTCGCGCTGCACTGGGCGACGAATAGCAAATTAACTCGCAAGTCGACATGGCACTATTCTATTCGATGGTACCTTTTCGATTAAGTGATCTAATCTCGTCCATCTGTTGCAGATCTAACGGCTGAGATTGAATGGAGGGAGTTAGATTTTATCTCCCGCGGGAATTTCGTCGCTGGAAATGGCAAGGACAGTGGCGCTCGCTCGGGCTCGGACAGCGGGGCTTCTCCGGTGGTGTTCGAGCTGGATGGAGACCACTGGGAGATGTAGCGCGACACGATGGATGTGATGATGACCACGGGGAGGCTCCTGGGGCTCTGCAACTACGGTGGCGAGGTGGTCCCAAGGCGGCCGTGCTCCGACAATCTCGTCCTCGTTGCTACGCTGCACAAAATGGTACAACACGGGAATGAAAAACGCGCGCAAGGCCACGGGAAAGCAAGAGTACCATAGAGGGGCGGCGGAGACTCACTCACGGCGGCGGATCCCGCGGACTCCGGTGAGCGATTTGGAGAGTTTCGGGGCACGATTCACATGGTTTCCAGAGGGCAAATGGAGAGGGATGGGAGGACTATAAAGGGGTCTGCTCGGGGGAATTAATAACGTGTCGAAACACTCGAATTGATGGAATTCATTTGGCAGTTTCTTGCCGTTTCCAGGGATTGAAAACGTTGACGTCATCCCTTCCTTTTCTTTTTATTTTATTTCCTGTATTTAATATCTTTTGATTTATAAATCCAAATGACCTCAAATTAACTTTTTAAAAAAATCTAAAAATAAATTCTTTCTGTTTAGAACATTGTTATAAACTTTTCAAACATTTCTAAATTTCATATTTTTGAAAATATAAATAATTCACTAATAGTGATAAATGTACATTTTAAATTAGAAAAATAATAATATGAGGTTCCGATTAAATAAAATTTCAGAGACATTATGCATGTCAAATACTATTTTTGAAAGTCATTTCACATAATTTTTATATTTTTAAGATTTCATTGATTAACTAATAGTAACTTAATTCCATTTTTAAAATAGAAAATTTAATAAATATAAAAGTGATTAATAAAATTTGGAAAAATCCCACAAGTCATAATATTGTTTTCTAAGTCTTATTTTATTCTATTTACAAAGCAAAGCATTTTATATTCACTCCTTTATGTTTAAAACTTGGAATAACAACTAAAAGTTATTATTAAAATATTTTATTCTCATCAAATATTTTTGAGGCTTAGAACTTTATTAAGGTTTATAAATCATTGATTTTTGTTGTCATAACCTATTTTCAAAGTAATATTTGAACTGAAAACATGTTATAAAATAAGGTTTTCCAAGAGAAAACAATTTCTTTGAATAATGAATAATTATTTTGAATGGGCTCTTAGGGTTTATGGAATAGAGGTATAATGGATTCTTAATTTCAATTTTCAATGAGTAATATATTGTTTCCTTTTATTTCTTGCATATCATTGGTTTTTGGTGACTTGCATAACATGAAAACAAAATGTTTCAATTTTTTATGAACTTTGGACTTTCCAAAAATCAGGGATGTTACAGACTACCACCCTTAAAAGAAATCCCGTCTAGAGATTTGGGGAAGGTTAGAAAGAAGATTAGGTTTGGGTATCTGGGTTCGAGAACAACTGGGTGGACTACCACCCTTAAAAGAAACTTTTTTGGGTAGTCTATTTTCATTAGATTGGAGTGTAGATTGATTTGAGATTGTCTTGAGTAGAATTTTCCTTTGCGGTAAAGCTGTAGACCAACATAGGTATGTTGAACTACCCTTGACAGTGAGGGGTCACTCTTTGGGTCAATCAAAAGACCAAGTTGGGAAGATTTCACATCCTCATCCCATTTATTAAAATGGAAACACATTTCTCAAGCATTCATTGTATTTTAATAGATTTGAAGCATCTTAAGGGGACATTTGTTTCTAAAGTAAAACTTTGCATAAGACTCCTTCTTGGATAGATATTTCTTCATGCCTTCCTGCATAAAGTCATGTTCCTTACTTCTCCTTTGAGGGCAACTATTTTCATAGTGTCCTTTATCCCTGCATTTGAAGCATGTAACTTGGCTGATGTAGTTGGGGTTTTGAAGTCCCTTTTCAGGGCAGTCATTGGCATAATGCACTGAAAACAAGTGACTTTGCTTAGGTCCTTCTTACTTTTTATTGGTGTATTATTGGCCATCATGTCTTCATACTGTTGTTCAGTATACTCAACTATGTTGGTTGAAGGTCTAGGCTGCCTGTTGGGACAATTTCTAGATAAATGTCCATCTTCTTCACAAGAATAACAATTTTTGGTGGAGTGTTTGGATGAATATGGAGGTTGTGTAGTCTTGGCTCCAATATTCATCTTGACATGGTCCATCTGAATAGTATCCAGCTTGAGTTTTCCCTTCACTTCTGGTTTTCCTAAATTCTCTTGGAGTGCACTAAGCATTCCTACTCTAGCTTGTTGTCCAACTTGTTGTACCATGGAGTAAAGTGGACATTGTGTTGGAACATGGGTTGTTTCTTCACACAGAAAACAAGTAACTTGAGTGAAGCATCATTCTCTAGAGTTATTTGCATCACCAAGGGGCCATTTATCAGGACAATCTTTGGAATAGTGTCCTATCTCTCCTCAAGCTTTGCAGGCTTTGAGTGTTGACAACATTTCTTCTTGTATCTCCTGGTTATTTCTAGCTATCAAAGGATGATTGTTTTCACTATTGGCCAAGTTTTGGGACATCATCTTCACTATCTCTGATTGAGTATCCAAAACGTGTTGCATTCCTCGTGTTAACTCCATATTGGGGTTGCTGGCTTGGTTATGGGTCATCAGATGTATGGGCTGAGTTTGAGCTTCTAGTAGCATCTGCATTGCTATTGAGTTCTCAGGTTGTTGGCATTCTGCCTAGGCATCTGTTTTGGGGTTTTAGGAAAGATGAGTAGAGGTTAGAAAGGATCTAAGAAGGTTCCTATCCAAACATAGCAGATCAAGGAAACTCATCTTGCAAATAACACATAACAGACATAAAGCATTACAATCATCACACCAAACAACAAGGTTTTTAGAAAACAAACTACTATTGTCATACAACACTCATTGGTATGATCAATACACAAACACGTTAACGGTGTTCTTACAAGTAACTAAATTGGTGGTCTCGTCTATATCTTCTTGAGTTTTCTTCAAATTCTTCTCTCCATGTCTTGAGGTATTCTTGATTGGTGTGAAGTTTGGGTATTTCTCCAAGTTTTCTTCAATTGTCTTGAGTGTAGGTCTTCATGTGTCGAAAATACTTCTTGCACTACTTGGTATGGTCATCAACATTCCTGTCTTGATGGTATTGAAGAGGTAGGTCATCTAGAAAATTTTGAAGGTTAATAATAGATGAGATGATATGAGAAGAATTAAGATGAATGTTTTGTTTCTATAAAGTTTGAACGTAGTAATTTTTCAATCCTAAACTTAGGGTCTCCAATAAGGCAACACAATGCTCTGATACCATTTTGTAGCGTTCCCACGTTTAAATAATGCAATAACACCTTTGTTATTGTGCTAGTCCCTGGATCAATTGCTAGCACCACAGTACCAGATGAAATATCATGCAAATGCATCAAATTCTATTACATCGCATGATCCAGTCTTACAAAATAGTATTACAACTTGCATAGCCTTAGAAGACTCGCACAAAACAAAGAAATGTAGCAGAGAACATAAAACAACATTGAGCCCATCTTCTTCCTGTGCCACAGGCAAAACATGTTGGAGATAGTCTCGAGATCCTAAACGAAATCCTCACTCGTCTTCAGAATCAGCTGCAGGATGGAATATGCAGCCACAAGGGAGTCAATACAATTTAATGTATTGTCAAGTAACACTATGGCGGATATAAATGGCAAGACTAATACTACATGCTTATTTGGCTGAGTGGAGTTTTTGGCTAAGTTTGCATAAACCCAGTTTTCTTTTATCACTTTTGTAAAACAACTTTTCTTTTCAAAGGGTGGCAACATTGGATTAAGATCTGAGCACCACAATACTGTTCACTTGGTCAAAATTTTACTTATTGAAATTGGCGATGTGATTCTTCCGTCCATCCTTGTCCAGCTGCTCATAGTTGTCCATAACTGGGGACACGGCTAAGATCTTAGTTTGTTGACTCTGCAGAGCTTGTGCACTTTCATCTTCAGACTCAAATCAGCCCAAACATCCTATACACCCTGAGTACATCAAGAATTCAACGCAATGGCAAGACCCGTTCCACCTATAATTATGCTACATCTGCTTGTCAAGCCCAGGCTGAACCCTCACAACTTAGTTGATCAAGACAGGGCACATATGACTAAAGGCTGCACTAGAAGCAATCTAAACTTGGGGAACATCATAATCACTTTGTTCCTGAGTGGCATTCCTTAAAGTGAACTCCCCTCTGGGACACACTCAACTATCAACAGCCCCGCATTACCAATCCACCCATGTGGTTCATTGAAGTTGTTACTTAGGATTTTTCCACAACATCTAGTAAAACAATTTTTGTACTAAGGCTAAGCATCAAATAAGTACCAAGTCTTCAAAATAACAAGGTATAAGGATGGCTACACACTACTAGGATATAGCATAGCATAATAAAACTTAGTAAAACTTCCTATCATGCATACTACTCAAAATCAACTAATGCATATAGAAAATAATGGGTATTTGAATGATGTGTTACTTGCCTTGTTGAAGTTGGTGAAGAATTCACACTCTCTTCACAAAAAATCGTTGCTCTCTTTACAATCTATTCATTGAAAACACAATAAAAAAATAAAAAAGCATACTAGCAAGCAAACAAAAAAGTGAAAAGAACATATAAAGCAATAACATAGCCAAAGGAGTTTAACTTAGTTGGCTAGGACAAGATCTAAGTTGGAGTTTGAAATATTCATTCCAAAGTGATTTCAGTACTTGTTAAGGGGGTTAATAGTATACTAAGGATAGTTTAGATTGAGTTGGTAGTAACCAAACTTTATTAAAAACATATTTATATAAGAAGTTCCAAGAGTTCACTAAGGATGTCTAGGTCGAGTTTGTAGTGATCAAACTTTATTGGAAACATATTTACTCCCTCTGTTCAACAATAGATGACTTTCACTTATTTAGATATGGATGTATCTAGACATGTTTTAGTGTCTAGAAACATGCATACATATACAAATACAAGTCATCTATTGTTGAACGGAGGGAGTATCTAAGAAGTTCCAAGAGTTCACCAAGGTGATCTCACTATTTCAATTAAAGTAACACATAACAGTGTGTAACACTTAGTACTTTTCATCAAGACATTTGAGTGATATAAGTTAGTCTTTACATTTTTGGTTAGGGTAGGTCTAGGTTCAACTAACTTCATAAAAATTGCGGTAACAAGTTAAAATCTTGGGATTTTCCATTTGGGTCAATGGTTGGACAAAAACAATTTGTTATTCTTCAACCTTTGTGGATTTCTCCAAGTCTTCATCTGCTTGTCTTCTTGAAGATCATGTTCATGCTTCTATTGTAGTCTTGCTCCTTGGATGGATTCTTCTCTTCATCTTGACAGATTCTTCATGGCTTACTCACTAGTTGGTTTTAGGTAGGACGGGCACAAAATAACACTAAGTCAATTTGAAAAGAAAGGAAATAAGAAGAAAGATAGAAAGAGAGAGGGAGATGTTTTGTGTGGGGACCCCAGACTAGCAGTCCGAGACCTCCAGTATGCATACATTCACGATCCCATGATCAGTTAGTCGTGAACAACATACTCGAGCTGGCATTGAAGATTACAACATCCACTACACGAATACACGGCTTACACAACTGGTCACTTGACTCAGTTGAAAACAACTGCCATGCAGGGCAGGAACACACACTTAGAAACAGCGGAAGATTTCAAAACACACTCGTGGTAAACCCAAGTCACGCCTTGACTACCTACAGGCTAATGACTCGGAGACGTTCCTAGTTCGCAGAGCCGTCAGCGACACCATCTTCTTCAGGTTCTCCGGGATTCTGCTCAAAGTCTGGCTAAGACAATAGCCAGGGACGAAACCATACATGAGTACGTTTGAATGTACTCCTGCAAGTCACCCTAAATGAAAGCTAAACATGCAAGTATGCAGATATAAAGGTGGTAGGAAGGCTTTAATTAGGGCTCAACTATCCATGATGAATTTAAGACTCATCATAGTTGCACAAGTTTTATTCTCCTTTGTTGAAGAAGATACTTCAAAATATATTTTATTTCTCTTGTAGATAAAACATGTCCACAAGGTTTTGATAAAACATTCTTGATAAATAAAACATTTCTCTTTGCAAAACTTCTTGGAAAAACACATCTTTAAGGTCATCATTTATCCGGTACCTCAAAGGTACAATCATTCCCTTTCAACGTACCTCCCAGGTACAAGTTCCAAAACACTTTTCCAGCTTTTTGAAAACATTGACACAAAGCTAGCTACATGGCCATTCAACTGTCCATATCCGAGGACGCGGCTATTCTGAATAGTTTTACTCTGCAGAGGTGTACACGATCCACAAGATCCAGTACATCCGCCGTGAACAACCACGGACTGTCCGAGACAGTATGCAAACATCGGATAACTGGTCCTAACCATCCACTATGTCAGTGCTAGTAAATGACTACCTCTTCAACTGGGTTGGTTCTCCCCGTCACCGAGTGAGTCAGCCGTATCGATCCGGTTTCCCCTGACAACACACCGCCATGGCAGGAGACCCAACTGTTGCAACCGGTGGCGAACTTAATCCCCACACTCTGAATGTCCCATTTCTCCCTCCTGGCGACAATTCGGTTCGGGGGACTCTAACCCCTATAGCACATTGAGGTAGACACGGACTAACACCGACAAGCAATTAGCTAGACCCCATTCCCATATTGGGGTAATGTGGAAGCACGGCTTGGTTGTCCGGCGAAGACTAGGTTATGTGTCATTTTTGGGAAAACAAGTCGAAAACATTTCCTTCTTCACAAACCTCCCTCGGACAAGGTCCCACCTTTCCTCGGGTTTTTCCAAGCTTTTGCTTTCCAAAAACATCAAGTTAAAATGTCCACTAGGGGACTTAAATTGATTAATTGATGATACTAAAATGTCTAAAGGGCTTGGTAACACCAAGATTATATAGTGGATATAGCATATTAGATACCAAAGAATAGATAGTGGTATAGTCCACTTAAAAGAATAGTTTTCGCATCAAACTTTTGTAAAACTTCAGAAGTAAAACATGCATGATAGATAATGATAAGTAAAACAACAGCAAGCATTTAGAATGGCTTGCCTTGGCACTGGTCTTGGTCTTGCTATTGAAATAAACAAGAGTTGCAATAAAAACCTCACCGGGAAATAATACCGTCTTCGTTATCTAACGTCGTAAACATAAAAAGGAAAACACCCAATCAGAACCAAAAAAAGGCAAGCACTTGATAAAATGTAAACATACAGCAAGCATTTCATCAAACAAGTACACTCACAAACAAAATTACTAGGGTGCACACCATCAAGTAAAACAGGCACAGACAATACACACGAATAACACTAGAATTGATGTTATGGATCCTCAACCAAAATGGCATGAGTCCAGTGGGCGTGCCACTCTCATAACATGCTCAAATAAGGTCAAATGACTCTCTGGTCATTCATGAGGATGAACAAAATATCAAGAAAACAACCTAGGAACACATACACATGCATAGGAAAATAATAACAAGCAATACTACAAGCCCATAGTAACACATGCTTTTCTAAACATGGAGAACTAATATAACCAGTAGCTAAACAACCTAATAACAGAGACAAAACAATACCAAACATATCATGGCATCACTAAATACATGAAAAGAATCATGGATCAAAACAACTGTTAAAACTAGACATGCAAAAGGGGCTATTTAGACATGCATACATGCATAACCATAAGAGATCATCAAGCATGATTTATTCTAACATGACGGATCTGTAAGATGGCATCCAAATAACAGAGAAAACAACACCTAGACATGCTAGTAATAACAAAATAACAATCTAATCAATGCCTCAAAAATTAATCATGCAAACAACAACTTTATGGCAGAAAAACATCTAATACTAACATAGCATGACAAACTTATCCAGAGGCCACTCAAGCATGCAAACAAGTATAATATGGTAAAATAACAGTAGCTATGATATGGAAAACAATACTAAAGCATTTATTCAATTCATCCTACCAATATGAAGAATAACATAGTTTAGCCTATTATTACTAGGAAAAACACCCTATGAGAATAAAACTATAACAAACATGGTTTTCCACACCCAAACCCTATCATGCTAATGAATCACTCAAAACAAAATAAAACATGTATAATTAACCTACACATGCTAGGAATCAATTCTATAACAAGAACATGATAATACAACAATTTATCAAGTCATGTCAATAATAGACAGAAAATGACTATTTACCAAAAGTTGCACCAAACCTATTCTGTAACTCCTAAAATCATGAAAATCTAGTATAAGGTGCTACTAGTCACTAGAAAACCAACCCAATTGGATTCACATCAAAAATCATCACCAATAAAATTAAACAATTCACAGAAGTGCTCTCTGGCCTAAAACTAACATGCATGTCATTTTCACATCACAACTCAAGTCAACACAAGGTCAAGTTCCTCAGATAGATATTGACAAGAGATACTCAGAACAATTGAGTTTGCATGATTTGGATACTTAAAACTCAAGTTATTGAATAAATGGTGTAAATGAGTGTCCCTGCCATTTATTTTATTTCTCCTAAAATACAGCATGAAACTTAGATCTACAAGTTGGAGGTGGTTGAGAATTAGCAGATCTACCACTGTGATTTTTAGTGTGGCATATTTTAATTTATAGCATTTTTATTTCGAATTAAAGCAAAGCATCAGATCTGGATCTGCAGAAAAATAAAAACAACCTGCAGAAAAATTTAGCGGGCCGGATCTGCTTGGTGGGGGGGGGGGGGGACTGCACAGAGCTGGGTTCGCCGAGTTGGGCCGGCCCACGGCGTTCTCCCGCGCGGAGACGAAATCAAAAGGCTGCCGAAGGGGTATCGCACCGTCAGATGCAGATCTGACGGTTGGGATGCGATCCCGCAGGAGGCTGCCGGCGTTGACCCAAAATAGCGGCGGTGTCCGCCTCCTCCGCCGCGGGACGCTGCCGGGCTCGCCGCCGCGAGCTCCGGTGATCTCCTGGAAGCGCATAAAACACAGATAGGCTCCCGCGAGCGCTGCCGAGCCCGTGGTGCCATTGGTTCTTGACGGAGGTGACAGCCCGCGAGGTTTTGACGGGTTCCCGTGGCCGCCGTGCTAGGTGCTCGCTGATGCCGCACCTATGAGGAAACAGACCACGAGTTAGGGGGCGCACGAGTTCATATGATCCAAGGGGGAGTGCAGGGAGGAAGAATCGGACATTGAGGTGTCCCGAGTAGGTGGCTCGATGAGGCGTTCGTCCGCGGTGAGTGCAGACGAGTTGTCATCGATTTGGAGGATTTGGGAGGGGGCTTTTTATTCTGATATGAAATTAGGATCTAGAGGGAGTGGTTTGACAAAGATTACAGCAAGGGGATGGCTCGGGCTATCCTGGAGTCGAAGCTCGGATGGTGGCATCAATGGAGGCTACGGACATTCTGGTTCGAGCAAGAGAGATCGCGCTCGGGCATGTCTAGGGGTGTTGGTACGATGAGGAGGTTCCAGAGGAAGAGGATATAGAGGGAGAGATGGTCCATGGAGGAGGGGAGGTGGGTGCTCTCGGGGCTCACCCGAAGGTGTTTGATAGCGAGCAAAGGAAGAAGGAGGGCGAGTTGGGAAAATGGGATTCACGGGAGTGCTCCTGGAGGTCTTGTGAAGCAAGTAGACAAGGTGGGAGAGCAATGCGTGGAAGATGAGGGAGGAGCTCGATGACACCTGTGATCTGCATTGGCTCTTTGCTGTTGGAGGAGGTCTGGAGGAGAAGGGAGGAGGTTTTGGGGGCAGGGAGGATGTCCAGGGTGTTAAGAGATAAAAGTACCATGTCACAGAGCAAGAGATAGGTAGAAAGAGTGCAATGATTGGACAGAACATGTGGGCTCTCAACAGTGACCAGAAATAACAGAAGTGGTTTTTGCTTGTTTTCACCAGAATTTTGAATAGAACATATATGAAATATCATGTCCATTGGATAGAGGGTGAAAAATTGAGTCTAGGGATGGTGGTCTCAAGATTTTATGAAAACATTTCTTTCACAAAATTTTGGAAATTCAAAAATGGCAGAAACTGTTTTTAAATGTTTTCTCTAAAATTTACAAAACAACTTGCAAATGTTTTTCTATAAATAAGTCCCACATGACCATAGGCATGTTGGTTAATTTTTCCAAGATTTTAGGAAATACTTTTCTTCACAAAATATTTTAAAATCCATTTCTGGCCTTTTGAAAAATGGAAAATAATAAATAGTAAAATGCTTTTAAAACAAATATTTTTGAGTTGTGATGATATACTATATAATATAGATCTCAAAAGTGATTTTTAATAAACAAATCTTTTGAAAATATTTGAGGCACCAAGTGGAGAAATGGTGAAAACAGGAGTTTATTTAATAGTTTAAAAACCATGAGAGATAAATAATCAAATGGTCTTTGAAAATAATTGGACCACGTGAAGGTGATGTATAGGTCATGGGGATGACAATGGTAGGTTCATTGGGTCTGAAAACAAAAGAGGAGTGGTTTTTGGAGTAACATGGACAAAGTGCTTCAAGATAACAGAAATAGGATCAATATTTAGGGATGCCTTCTAAAGGACTTTGAAAGATGATACAAAAGAGTTTCAATATACAAGATAACAACTTGGATAGATATCATAGATGTATACAATGATATTTAAGAGGATGCATTGATGATTATTTCAAGATTTGTCATAGAAGTCTGTCCCCAAAGTTGGAGATTTCTAAGAAAACAAAAGATGGTATGGACATGAGATGGAATATGGTATTGATGTTTGATCTTGTTATTACTAAGTTTTATTATCTTTAAAACAGCACACACTTATCAACAAACAGAAATAAATACCTCAAGCAAACACAGGACAAGATCACACAACAAGCAAGTAACATAACAAATCACACAAGATCACTCAAACAACTAAGTTCCTCAAATTAATTTCCAGGTTTTTCTCTCAAGTGTTAAATAGAGGTAGTGATCAAGGCATACCATGACAAGAGGGTTTTGTAAAAATGTTTATCTCAAAGCTTGTTATTTCCAAAAGAATATATTTGAGGTTAAACACAGGGGTAACATAGTCCCCTCTTATTGTTTTTGCAAAGGAAGGGAGTGAGAAGGAGTTTTTGAAATACTTGCAAAAACATCTTGGTTGAAAACAGGGTGGAGATGATTAGCTCCAAAATACTTTTCATATAGTTTTGGAGATTATCTTTGGTTTTCCTCAAAACTTGGTCTTTGGGTTTCTTTTAAAATCAAAACACTTTCAAAAAGGTTTTTGCCAAAACAGTGTGATGGATGAAGATGATAAGCTTTCTTGTCATGACTTGATCACCAGGGTTGTGTTTTAAGAAAGTTATGATCATTGTTTTTAATATTAGTTGTTAACAAACTCAAACACAAACATATACAACAACCAAAAAGAAATGAAAACACAAGCATAAGTCAAACATATTAAAAAGTTTTTGTTGGCCCTGATTTTTGGGTTATTGAAAACAAGTTTTTCGTGTCTTCCAAAAATTGGGCTGTTACAGCTCTTCCCCCCTTAAAATGAATCTCGTCCCCGAGATTCTTAAGTGGGTACTTAAGAGTGTAACTAAAACAAGAGTCTTGGGCTTCTTCAATTTTTTTGTAAAAGAAGCTCCTTTGACAAGGTGGTCTTCTGAGAACTCGAGGTGTTGATGTTGTCAGAATGTTGCTTATCGCGGAGATGGATATGTTCACTTGACTCTTCACGTCCTTGTGGTTGATGTTGGTGGAACGACACAAGCTAATGAAGGGTCTTGATTTTTTTCTGCTTTGTAGACCTTCTGTCGTTGTCTAGACCTGATCTTCTTTAGGAGTTTCACGGGTAGTTACCCATGACAGCAATCGAGTCTCACAGGGCGTCAGGTCCGTAGACTTGACTCTCTCCGATTATTGCTATGAAAGCTGTTAGGAACTCCTATATGCTTCTTGACTTCTTGAGTGGTCGACCGCGTTGAAGTGCGGATGCTTCCCCCCTTTGATTGATCTTCGTAGGTTGTCGGGAATTATCTTCGTCTTCATCTCATTTTTGCTTGGTGGCGACGGCAGGTCGTGGAAGAATTTGTTGGGTCTTGATCTTCACGGAGCTTTGTAGGCGTCTTCATAGGTGATTTAGGATCACATAGTTAGCTTTCCCTCGGGAAAACTAGCAAGTGCCTTTTTGCAAACCTTCGGTTAGATGTTAGTCTAGCAATTAGACAGTCATGTTAGTAGTGTTAGACTAGTAAAAGTTTTTGTTGGTGTCGCGAGACACATCTCGCGTCTTCTCGGGTTTGAATCTGAATTTGTCGTTCTTCATGACGTCTCTTGATGTAGTTGCACAAAATGGCGCGTGAAGTCCGTCGTCCATCTTGAAGAGGATTTAAGAGATCTTGGGCTCTCGGGTTGAAGTAGAGAGCGTCCACAATCTTGCAGTTCTCATGAGGGAATGGGAGATAATTTTTTTTTAAAAGGGCTTTTGCTAATCCAGACTTTTGAAGAGATACCAAAAAGGGTAGCTAAGGCCGACATGGCAAAAAGATTTTTCGCAATCAAGCAGGAACAAAACAAGAGGTAGATGTGTGGTGACTTTGTTTTTGCCGAAAAGGCGTGCTTGTGAGACACTCAAGCAAAGAAATTCAAAAGCACACCCAACAAGGGATCAAGTAAAAACACCACGCAAATGTAAACCACACCAACGACGCACAAACGAAGAACAATCAAGGCACCTCTAGTACCAGAAAACGCCTATTACCGCGGAAGAACGGGTAGCTCAAATAAAACAACTGAGCGAAAACCTATTGATTCCTATGGGTCTGGGTCGATAAAAGGGTTGTTGAGGTATCCTCTTTATCTCATCTTGATGTTGAGGCCTTCGGAAGGAAGCTTCTTTTTCTTCGGGTGGCTAACTACTAAGGTCTTCCCGGGACATCACCAAGTATGCGATTTTTTGTAGAAAGGTAACAGAAGAAAAACCTTTTGATATACTTTTAAATGAAAACAAAAATTTATAGACTCATGTTTATTTATTTAGAAAACATTTTGAGTCATGAAAACAAAGGACAAAAAGATATGTTTACTATCTTCTCTGGTTTTCTTCAAAATTTTGTTTTATAAACAAGGCAATAAATTTTTCGAAAGTATGAAAATAATGGAAACCATGCTTAGGGTTCCTTAGATAAAACCATTTTAGGCAGTAATATAGTTTTTACCAAAATAGTTTTGTTTCCTATATGACGTCCATGCCAAACTAAGGTCTCCTAAAGTCAGGATGGCTCTGATACCAACTCTGTGGGGACCCCAGACTAGCAGTCCGAGACCTCTAGTATGAATACATTCACGATCCCATGATCAGTTAGTCGTGAACAACATACTCGAGCTGGCATTGCAGATTACAACATCCACTACACGAATACACGCTTACACAACTGGTCACTTGACTCAGTTGAAAACAACTGCCACGCAGGGCAGGAACACACACTTAGAAACAACGGAAGATTTCAAAACACACTCGTGGTAAACCCAAGTCACGCCTTGACTACCTACAGGCTACTGACTCGGAGACGTTCCTAGTTCGCAAAGCCGTCAGCGACACCATCTTCTTCAGGTTCTCCGGGATTCTGCTCAAAGTCTGGCTAAGACAATAGCCAGGGACGAAACCATACATGAGTACGTTTGAATGTACTCCTGCAAGTCACCCTAAATGAAAGCTAAACATGCAAGTATGCAGATATAAAGTTGGTAGGAAGGCTTTAATTAGGGCTCAACTAGCCATGATGAATTTAAGACTCATCATAGTTGCACAAGTTTTATTCTCCTTTGTTGAAGAAGATACTTCAAAATATATTTTATTTCTCTTGTAGATAAAACATGTCCACAAGGTTTTGGTAAAACATTGTTGATAAATAAAACATTTCTCTTTGCAAAACTTCTTGTAAAAACACATCTTTAAGGTCATCATTTATCCGGTACCTCAAAGGTACAATCATTCCCTTTCAACGTACCTCCTAGGTACAAGTTCCAAAACACTTTTCCATATTTTTGAAAACATTGACACAATGCTAGCTACATGGCCATTCAACTGTCCATATCCGAGGACGCGGCTATTCTGAATAGTTTTACTCTGCAGAGGTGTACACGATCCACAAGATCCAGTACATCCGCCGTGAACAACCACGGACTGTCCGAGACAGTATACAAACATCGGATAACTGGTCCTAACCATCCACTATGTCAGTGTTAGTAAATGACTACCTCTTCAACTGGGTTTGTTCTCCCCGGCACCGAGTGAGTCAGCCGTATCGATCCGGTTTCCCCTGACAACACACCGCCATGGCAGGAGACCCAACTGTTGCAACCGGTGGCGAACTTAATCCCCACACTCTGAATGTCCCATTTCTCCCTCCTGGCGACAATTCGGTTCGGGGGACTCTAACCCCTATAGCACATTGAGGTAGACACGGACTAACACCGACAAGCAATTAGCTAGACCCCGTTCCCATATTGGGGTAATGTGGCAGCACGGCTTGGTTGTCCGGCGAATACTAGGTTATGTGTCATTTTTGGGAAAACAAGTCGAAAACATTTCCTTCTTCACAAACCTCCCTCGGACAAGGTCCCACCTTTCCTCGGGTTTTTCCAAGCTTTTGCTTTCCAAAAACATCAAGTTAAAATTTCCACTAGGGGACTTAAATTGATTAAGTGATGATACTAAAATGTCTAAAGGGCTTGGTAACACCAAGATTATATAGTGGATATAGCATATTAGATACCAAAGAATAGATAGTGGTATAGTCCACTTAAAAGAATAGTTTTCGCATCAAACTTTTGTAAAACTTCAGAAGTAAAACATGCATGATAGATAATGATAAGTAAAACAACAGCAAGTATTTAGAATGGCTTGCCTTGGCACTGGTCTTGGTCTTGCTATTGCAATAAACAAGAGTTGCAATAAAAATCTCTCCGGGAAATAATACCGTCTTCGTTATCTAACGTCGTAAACATAAAAAGGAAAACACCCAATCAGAACCAAACAAAGGCAAGCACTTGATAAAATGTAAACATACAGCAAGCATTTCATCAAACAAGTACACTCACAAACAAAATTACTAGGGTGCACACCATCAGGTAAAACAGGCACATACAATACACACGAATAACACTAGAATTGATGTTATGGATCCTCAACCAAAATGGCATGAGTCCAGTGGGTGTGCCACTCTCATAACATGCTCAAATAAGGTCAAATGACTCTCTGGTCATTCATGAGGATGAACAAAATATCAAGAAAACAACCTAGGAACACATACACATGCATAGGAAAATAATAACAAGCAATACTACAAGCCCATAGTAACACATGCTTTTCTAAACATGGAGAACTAATATAACCAGTAGCTAAACAACCTAATAACAGAGACAAAACAATACCAAACATATCATGGCATCACTAAATACATGAAAAGAATCATGGATCAAAACAACTGTTAAAACTACACATGCAAAAGGGGCTATTTAGACATGCATACATGCATAACCATAAGAGATCATCAAGCATGATTTATTCTAACATGACGGATCTGTAAGATGGCATCCAAATAACAGAGAAAACAACACCTAGACATGCTAGTAATAACAAAATAACAATCTAATCAATGCCTCAAAAATTAATCATGCAAACAACAACTTTATGGCAGAAAAACATCTAATACTAACATAGCATGACAAACTTATCCAGAGGCCACTCAAGCATGCAAACAAGTATAATATGGTAAAATAGCAGTAGCTATGATATGGAAAACAATACTAAAGCATTTATTCAATTCATCCTACCAATATGAAGAATAACATAGTTTAGCCTATTATTACTAGGAAAAACACCCTATGAGAATAAAACTATAACAAACATGGTTTTCCACACCCAAACCCTATCATGCTAATGAATCACTCAAAACAAAATAAAACATGTATAATTAACCTACACATGCTAGGAATCAATTCTATAACAAGAACATGATAATACAACAATTTATCAAGTCATGTCAATAATAGACAGAAAATGACTATTTACCAAAAGTTGCACCAAACCTATTCTGTAACTCCTAAAATCATGAAAATCTAGTATAAGGTGCTACTAGTCACTAGAAAACCAACCCAATTGGATTCACATCAAAATCATCACCAATAAAATTAAACAATTCACAGAAGTGCTCTCTGGCCTAAAACTAACATGCATGTCATTTTCACATCACAACTCAAGTCAACACAAGGTCAAGTTCCTAAGATAGATATTGACAAGAGATACTCAGAACAGTTGAGTTTGCATGATTTGGATACTTAAAACTCAAGTTATTGAATAAATGGTGTAAATGAGTGTCCCTGCCATTTATTTTATTTCTCCTAAAATACAGCATGAAACTTAGATCTACAAGTTGGAGGTGGTTGAGAATTAGCAGATCTACCACTGTGATTTTTAGTGTGGCATATTTTAATTTATAGCATTTTTATTTCGAATTAAAGCAAAGCATCCGATCTGGATCTGCAGAAAAATTTAGCGGGCCGGATCTGCTTGGTGGGGGGGGGGGGGGGACTGCACAGAGCTGGGTTCGCCGAGCTGGGCCGGCCCACGGCGTTCTCCCGCGCGGAGACGAAATCAAAAGGCTGCCGAAGGGGTATCGCACCGTCAGATGCAGATCTGACGGTTGGGATGCGATCCCGCAGGAGGCTGCCGGCTTTGACCCAAAATAGCGGCGGTGTCCGCCTCCTCCGCCGCGGGACGCTGCCGGGCTCGCCGCCGGGAGCTCCGGTGATCTCCTGGAAGCGCATAAAACATAGATAGGCTCCTGCGAGCGCTGCCGAGCCCGTGGTGCCATTGGTTCTTGACGGAGGTGACAGCCTGCGAGGTTTTGACGGGTTCCCGTGGCCGCCGTGCTAGGTGCTCGCTGATGCCGCACCTATGAGGAAACAGACCACGAGTTAGGGGGCGCACGAGTTCATATGATCCAAGGGGGAGTGCAGGGAGGAAGAATCGGACATTGAGGTGTCCCGAGTAGGTGGCTCGATGAGGCGTTCGTCCGCGGTGAGTGTAGACGAGTTGTCATCGATTTGGAGGATTAGGGAGGGGCCTTTTTATTCTGATATGAAATTAGGATCTAGAGGGAGTGGTTTGACAAAGATTACAGCAAGGGGATGGCTCGGGCTATCCTGGAGTCGAAGCTCGGATGGTGGCATCAATGGAGGCTACGGACATTCTGGTTCGAGCAAGAGAGATCGCGCTCGGGCATGTCTAGGGGTGTTGGTACGATGAGGAGGTTCCAGAGGAAGAGGATATAGAGGGAGAGATGGTCCATGGAGGAGGGTAGGTGGGTGCTCTCGGGGCTCACCCGAAGGTGTTTGATAGCGAGCAAAGGAAGAAGGAGGGCGAGTTGGAAAAATGGGATTCACGGGAGTGCTCCTGGAGGTCTTGTGAAGCAAGTAGACAAGGTGGGAGAGCAATGCGTGGCAGATGAGGGAGGAGCTCGACGACACCTGTGATCTCCATTGGCTCTTTGCTGTTGGAGGAGGTGTGGAGGAGAAGGGAGGAGGTTTTGGGGACAGGGAGGATGTCCAGGGTGTTAAGAGATAAAAGTACCATGTCACAGAGCAAGAGATAGGTAGAAAGAGTGCAATGATTGGACAGAACATGTGGGCTCTCAACAGTGACCAGAAATAACAGAAGTGGTTTTTGCTTGTTTTCACCAGAATTTTGAATAGAACATATATGAAATATCATGTCCATTGGATAGAGGGTGAAAAATTGAGTCTAGGGATGGTGGTCTCAAGATTTTATGAAAACATTTCTTTCACAAAATTTTGGAAATTCAAAAATAGAAACTGTTTTTAAATGTTTTCCCTAAAATTTTCAAAACAACTTGCAAATGTTTTTCTATAAATAAGTCCCACATGACCATAGGCATGTTGGGTAATTTTTCCAAGATTTTAGGAAATACTTTTCTTCACAAAATATTTTAAAATCCATTTCTGGCCTTTTGAAAAATGGAAAATAATAAATAGTAAAATGCTTTTAAAACAAATATTTTTGAGTTGGGATGATAGACTATATAATATAGATGTCAAAAGTGATTTTTAATAAACAACTCTTTTGAAAATATTTGAGGCACCAAGTGGAAAAATGGTGAAAACAGGAGTTTATTTAATAGTTTAAAAACCATGAGAGATAAATAATCAAATGGTCTTTGAAAATAATTGGACCACGTGAAGGTGATGTATAGGTCATGGGGATGACAAGGGTAGGTTCATTGGGTCTGAAAACAAAAGAGGAGTGGTTTTTGGAGTAACATGGACAAAGTGCTTCAAGATAACAGAAATAGGATCAATATTTAGGGATGCCTTCTAAAGGACTTTGAAAGATGATACAAACGAGTTTCAATATACAAGATAACAACTTGGATAGATATCATAGATGTATACAATGATATGTAAGAGGATGCATTGATGATTATTTCAAGATTTGTCATAGAAGTCTGTCCCCAAAGTTGGAGATTTCTAAGAAAACAAAAGATGGTATGGACATGAGATGGAATATGGTATTGATGTTTGATCTTGTTATTACTAAGTTTTATTATCTTTAAAACAGCACACACTTATCAACAAACAGAAATAAATACCTCAAGCAAACACAGGACAAGATCACACAACAAGCAGGTAACATAACAAATCACACAAGATCACTCAAACAACTAAGTTCTTCAAATTAATTTCCAGGTGTTTCTCTCAAGTGTTAAATAGAGGTAGTGATCAAGGCATACCATGACAAGAGGGTTTTGTAAAAATGTTTATCTCAAAGCTTGTTATTTCCAAAAGAATATATTTGAGGTTAAACACAGGGGTAACATAGTCCCCTCTTATTGTTTTTGCAAAGGAAGGGAGTGAGAAGGAGTTTTTGAAATACTTGCAAAAACATCTTGGTTGAAAATAGGGTGGAGATGATTAGCTCCAAAATACTTTTCATATAGTTTTGGATATTATCTTTGGTTTTCCTCAAAACTTGGTCTTTGCGTTTCTTTTAAAATCAAAACACTTTCAAAAAGGTTTTTGCCAAAACAGTGTGATGGATGAAGATGATAAGCTTTCTTGTCATGACTTGATCACCAGGGTTGTGTTTTAAGAAAGTTATGATCATTGTTTTTAATATTAGTTGTTAACAAACTCAAACACAAACACATACAACAACCAAAAAGAAATGAAAACACAAGCATAAGTCAAACATATTAAAAAGTTTTTGTTGGCCCTGATTTTTGGGTTATTGAAAACAAGTTTTTCCTGTCTTCCAAAAATTGGGCCGTTACATTTTGTTCTGGATTTCTTCACACTTGTACTTCCTTAAGTTGCTTCTAATTGTTGTGAAGTCCAATTCCCTTACTTCAAATTCTCCAGTGATCTTCTTTGTAGCTCTTCATGTTGCCACCAAGTTGAAAATGAAGTGTCTTCTATTGCTTGAGTCTTGTTTTCCACTTGCTAACTTGATGAATTCTTGAAGCAAGAATAGAGGAATGGAGAAGTAGATAGAAATCTAAGGTTCACTACTTGGTACTATATGTGATTGACACATTTTAAGGACTTGGCTTGGCTCCAAATAGCCATAACATCAAAGAATAGATGATGGAAACAATTTCTATGACATGGTGAACATGGAAGTATCACTATGTTTGGTTTTTGGTCAAAAACACATGGTCATGGTCAAAGGGTGTACAAAATGGTTAGGCACTAATGCCTATAGTTCAAGGTTACCAAATGGAGCAAATTTGGAAGGAACCATAATCTAATTATTTATAAAATTAAAACTATGTTAAAAATACTCAAATATACCAATTAGTTCTAAATTCAAATTTAATTTGATCAAAAATTATTTTGGGACAGATGGTATGAGAGTACACATCCTAAGGTTTCCAAATATATTTTATTTGCATTTGGATTTGTAGAATTTAAATTATGCTAAAATTCATCAAACAAGCATATTTAAATTTGAAGAAATTTAACTTTGGCAATTTTGAAAGATTCTACAGATTCAGGGGATTTCAAAAACTCCAAGTTTTCTAAATTTGGATAAGTGGATCAAAAGTTATGATGTTTCTAATAACCAGGAGCTAAAATGTAAAATTACAAATCTATTTTATTCAGAAATTAATTCCACAGGCAGGCTAGGCCGAAAAAATCTTATGTGTCGCGCAGGGCGACGGACAGGAATTGGGCTTGGGCCGTTCTCGTGTTGCACTGAGCAACGAATAACAAATTAACTCGCAGGTCGACATGGCGCTATTCTATTCGATGGTACCTTTTTGATTAAGTGATCTAATCTCGTCCATTTGTTGCAGATCTAACGGCTGAGATTGAATGGAGGGAGTTAGGGTTTACCTCCCACCGGAATTTGGTCGCCGGCAATGGCGAGGACGACGGCGCTCTCTCGGGCTCGGACAGCGGGGCTTCTCGGGTGGTGTTCGAGCTCGATGGAGACCACTCGGAGATGCAGCGCGACACGGTGGATGTGATGATGACCACGGGGAGGATCTTGGGGCTCTGCAACCACGGAGGCGAGGTGGTCCCAAGGCGGTCGTGCTTTGACGATCTCGTCCTCGTTGCTATGCTGGAAAAAATGGTACAACACGGGAATGAAAAACGCGCGCAAGGCCACGGGAAAGCAAGAGGACCACATAGGGGTGGTGGAGACTCACTCAGGTGACCGGAAACGGCAAAACACGGCGGTGGATCCCGCGGACTCCGGCGAGCGATTTGGAGAGTTTTGGGGCACGATTAACCTGTTTTCCAGAGGGCAAATGGAGAGGGATGAGAGGACTATAAAAGGGAGTGCTCGGGGGAATTAATTGCGCGTCGAAACTCTCGAATTGATGGAATTCATTTGGTTGTTTCTTGCCGTTTCCAGGGATTGAAGATGATGATGCCATGATGACGTAATCCCTTCCTTTTCTTTTTCTTTTATTTCTTCTTTTTAATATCTTTTGATATATAAATCCAAATGACCTCAAATTAATTTTTTTTAAAATGTAAAAATAAATTCTTTCTGTTTAGAACACTTTTATAAACTTTTCAACACATTTCACTTTTTGTATTTCTGAAAATATAAATAATTCACTAATAGTGATAAATGTACATTTTAAATTAGAAAAGTAATAATATGAGGTTTTGATTAAAAAAAATTCAGAGACATTAAACATGTCAAATAATATTTTTGAAAGTCATTTCACATCATTTTTATATTGTATATTTTTAAGATTTTAGTGATTTACAAATAGTAACTTAATTCCATTTTTAAATAGAAAATTAAATAAATATAAAAGTGGCTTAATAAAATTTGGAAAAATCCCACAAGTAATAATATTGTCTTCTAAGTCTTATTTTATGTTATTTACAAAGCAAAGCATTTTATATTCACTCCTTTATGTTTAAAACTTGGAATAACAACTAAAAGTTATTATTAAAATATTTCATTCTCATCAAATATTTTTGAGGCTTATAACTTTATTAAGGGTTATAAATCTTTGATTTTTGTTGTCATAAAATATTTTTAAAGTAATATTTGAATTGAAAACATGTTATAAAGTAAGGTTTCCTAAGAGAAAACAATTTCTTTGAATAATAAATAATTATTTTGAATGGGCTTTTAGGGTATATGGAACAGAGGTATAATGGATCCTTAATTTCAATTTTCATTGAGTTATGTATTGTTTACTTTTATTTCTTGCATCTCATTGGTTTTTGGTGACTTGCATAACATGAAAACAAAAAGTTTCAATTTTTAGTGATTTTTTGACTTTCCAAAAATCAGGGATGTTACAACATAGCACGGTCTAACCCAAGATTTGACCTCATTGTTTACATTAGTTACTCAAACGTCAAACATACCGAATCGATCATCATAATCAAACCTCACAAGATCGTTTGGTTGAACGTCATAAGCTTGACAAAATGTTGTCCAATATGGTCCACATACATAAGTCCTTCCAGGTCCATGTTCCACATAGAAGTGGTATTCATTGACATGGCAGACAATCCATGCCTTATGTGGACCAACAGCAAATTGCTCTATACGCTTATGGAAAGAACAAGGCAGATCCTACATAGTACACATATATATAATTTAATATAATAAGCACACACATATTCGTCAACATATCAAAATCTCAGGAACAACATAATTGAAATGTCAAGGATACTTATTGCCGCTTGATGACAAAATTCTGTAGACACCCTCATCCTCACTCTAAAAGTCAATAATGGCAGTTCAATGCCGGGCGAGACACATGTCAGGTTCATGAGAACAGAACTCACATAGGTTTTGAGCCATTCCTGATTTTTAAACACAAAAACAACCGTATTAATTAGAACAGATTCCATGATAAATCTACACAAATAACAACACTAATTGTCGTGGTGGTGTCACGGCAGATGCCATGGGATGGCTAAAGATGTGGGGACGAAGGACGCTGGAGGTGCTCGGGGAGGGATCACGCGACGTGTAGCCGCGTGAGGTACGAAGTAAACACTGCAAACAACACGATCTACCCAAATTCAGGGCCCTCGTGAGGAGGTAAAACCCCTACTCCTGCCTTTCTCTATGTATTCTGGTATCTCACCGAGTAGCCACAGTACAATGGATCGTGCTACCGAGTAGCCTTTCCTCTCTCTACGTGATGAATTAGGTCAAGAACCTAGGGTTTCCTCAGTTCAATCTCAACGTGCCTCTCGCAGGAGGCGGCGGGGCACCTTATATACCTGGTGCCCAGCCCGATACGTCCAAATCTAGACAAGTGTCGACATAGTGTGCACATCGTCCTTCTTCCGGGTTCCCGCTGACAGCTTTGGTTCCTAATCTTGGCTGCATCTGGAAAGTCGTTGGGCAAAACAAGGGGACAGAATGGTATCACTGTGCCAAACACAGAGTAGGGCCCCCTTATCCTGCGACGGCCTGCTTCCATGCTGTCACTGTCAGGCAGGCCGGTCCCAGATGAACAGTAGTTCGAATACTGCCAAGTACGGACCCAGGATACGCGGGATCCTGTGTCAGAACGGCTCCTTTGACTTTCTGGCCCGAGTAGGTTCCCGCCAATTTTACTCGGGCCAACTCTTCTACTCGAACGGACAGAACTTGATTGATTCTTCCTTCTGGTCATCTTGAGGTGAGACCGAGTAGCAGTCAACCGGGTAGCAAGTACCGGGTAGGCGGCTACTCGACCAAACCTCTCTTCTGACAGTTGCTTTTACCACTTGCCTTTACCCTACTCGGGGGTAACCCCCCGACAGCAGTCCCCGAAGCTGGTAGAATCTTGCGAACTCGTTCACTAGGCTCTGCCAGCTTAAAACCAACCTTTGCAACACAGCCCTTGAACCTCAAGATGCCGAGTAAGAACTTCCGAGTAGTACTCCAAAAAGTACCTTGAGTTTCCTGTCTTCCGAATAGCACCTGCTTTCTACTCTGTAACCGAGTAAAAAAGACTTAGAGAATTTCTCCTCTAGCGTCTCTGCAGCGCAGAGCACAATCCAGCCTTCTGTGTCGCGACTGGACACGTGTCAAACATCCGCGACCCCGACGTCTCGTTGCCCAGGACACGACGTGCCACGCGCCCAGTTTTTACGGAGCGGGCCCACCGGCTCGTTATGTCCCATCAAGCGCAGTAATATCCCACGATCTGGTCGTGGGATCAACTGTGGCCGTTACACGCGCGTTCCGCGCTTGCGTGCGTTTCTATCCGGCCACAGGCCCCACCACACGGGAATCATGGCCACGATTGATCCCACTACCCCGATGGTAACGGTAGCCTGAGGCGACGGTATAAATACCCCCACCGGTAACTTCCCCTTCTTCCTCCTTCGCACTTTCCCTTTTCTCTCCCCTGTTTCCTCTTCGCCGTTGAGCTCTCCGCCGCCGCGCAACTCCTTGCGCCGCTGCGGATTCGTTTCCTCCACCCAATCTCTCCAACTCTCCGCCATCCGCTCACCCCTTGCCATGGCTGCTCGCGCCGGCTGGGCTGGTTCGCACGTCACCGTCGATGACTGCGCCTGGCTCGTGAACACCCGGAGGGTTCCTCCTGGTGTTCAGTGCCGGCCGTCCGACGGCGAGCTCGTTCCGGCCCCGCGGGAGGGCGAGCATGTCGTCTTCCTCGCGCACTTCGCGCGAGGATTCGGCTTGCCGGCATCGGACTTCCTGCGCTCCTTCCTGGATCACTTCGGTGTCCAGATGCACCACCTCCCTCCAAACGCCATTGTCTTCCTAGCCTATCACACCGTGGTGTGCGAGGCCTTTCTAGGCGTCCGCCCCACGGTGGAGACTTGGCTGAAATACTTTCACCTCCGTCAGCAGAGTAAGGGGAAAAAGGACGGCGCGGCCGGTAGCAGTCGGGTAACCGACACCGGCAGCGCCATGATGCTGCAGCGGGCGGGAACCAACCACCCTCGTATCAAGGGCTTGGATTCCGTCCGCATGTGGCAGAAGTCCTTCCTCTACGTCAAGAACATCCCCGCCACGGAAGGGGGACCGATAGCGGATCGCATCAATCTGCCCGCGTGGAGCAACCGAGCTCCAACCGGGTAGAATTGGAAGATGAAGCCCTCCAACGACCGCAACGCGATACAGATGGAGGAGCAGCTCGCCTACCTCATCGGCCAAGGGCTCAGGAGCGACGATCCCGTCGCTTGCTGGATCAAGAATCGCGTGCTGCCGCTGCAGCGGCGCGTCCATCCAATGTGCTATCTGGGAGGCCCTCGCGACTGCACCCGCACGACAACACTCGAGCTCAGCGACGCGGAGGTCGCCGATCACGCAAGGTCGATTCTGACCACGAGCCTCCCCGACGACTGGGAGTACGGCTTCACCCCTTTCAGTCGCACGAAGCCGATCCCCCGGGTACGTTCTCCTTATTCCGCTCTCAACATATGCCATCCGACTAGAAAATCTTCTCTCTTGGCTGCGACTAGCAATTGCCTTCTGCACCGAGTAGATTATTCTATCGAACTGCCTAGGCTTAGTATGCTTGATGTTTGCACGCCTTGTCGAGTAGAATACTTAGGAGAAGTGCTTAGGCTCAATATGCTTGTTGTTCGCACGCCTTGCCTAGTAGGATACTTAGCGAATTTCCTTAGGCCTAGTGTGCTTTGTGTTTGCACGCCCATCCGAGTAGAATGCCTTCACGCTACTCGGCTAACTTGCCATGTTTCTCTCTTTCTCCAGATCCTTGACCGCCAGCTAGCTGAAAGCTGTGCGTGCTTTGAGGCTAATTGGTCAGATGACCGAGAAGAAGATGACCAGGCCTCCCTCGAGACCGTGGATCAGATCAATCTTCCTCACTCCCCCTCGACAGAGAAGCAGCCTGCCGAAACGTCGCTCCGTGACTGGTCTGACGACGAGTTAGAAGGTAACTGAGTTCACGCTTTCTCTCTGCGAAAAGCACAAGCACTTTGCCTGCTGTTTCTGAAGTGTTTTTCTTCCTCTTTACTTCACGGATGCTGCAGATGCCGAGGATGATGATGAGGATGAAGGCGAGAGAGCCCTTGAGGCCAATCCTCTCTCAGTTGCCGCACCTGCTACCCGCAAGCGGACTGGCAGCGGCGCGCTAGAGCCCCCCGCCAAGAAGAAGAAGGCGACCGAGAAGACGACTAAGAAAGCGGTCGTGAAGAGAACGAGACGAACAATTCCCTCCACCACAGCGTAAGTTTCTTCTCGGTTGCATGTTTCAGTTTGCTTTGTTCTTCTCGGTTGACTCCCAATCCTTTTCCTTCACTGTTTTCTCTTGTTTTCCTCTGCCCTTTTCTTATCTTTGATTCCAATTTCCTCTTCAGAGCCCCCTTGAACGCGGATGCGGCTCTTGCATCCAGCGAGACTCAGAAGAAGACTGCCATCGATGTTGACAAGTTAATCAACCTTGACGATGATGAGAATACCACTGCCAACGCACCACCACAGGGCACTGATGCCCAAATCACTGACACAGAGCAGCAATCCCGCGCCGAACAGGAGGCGCAGGGCACTGCTCATCAAGAGAGGCCACCTTCCCCTCCGGCCGACACCGCCGAGGGGAACCAAGATCAAGATGCAGAGATGCACCACGACGCCGCCGTCGAGCGGCCAGCAGCAGAACAGGAGCAGCCAGAAGAAATGGATATCTCCCAGCCAGATCCTGCTGCTGAACAGCGAGTAGAGGACGCGACTGGGCGTTACCCTCTGAGCGACGTGCAATCAGACGTCGTGCAGAGTAGCGCCCAGCCAGATGGCGCATCCGGCAGCGCGTCCCTGACGCCACCAACTGACCAAGGTGGCGCCCAGCCAGACTCCTCCCTGGTGCCACCACCCACAGCTGCAACCGACCCTTCAGCCAAGCCGGTTACCAGGAAAAGTGTGCAAGACGCTGCCGAGAAGGAGGCAGCCGAGAAGGAGAGAGCTGAGAAGGAGAAGGCCGAGAAGAAGGAGGCCGAGAAGAAGAAACCCGAGAAGTCAATCTCCGAGAAGCCAACTGCTCAGAAGGAGAAAGCAAAGAAGAAAGCTGCCGACAAGCTGCCGCCGGCACCAGCCGGCCAATCCAGGCAGCTGGTTATCCGCAACCCCAGTGCGGTTCCTGCCGCCGCTACCATAGCTGATCAGCCCGCCTACCCAGATTATATGGTGAAGGTCAGCCAACAGAACCAGATCGGCTTCTCCCCCACAGATCGGACTCTTGCTATTCAGAAGGGAAGGAAAGCCGTGGCGGTGGATTCCAGGCCCCCGGCCCCAAACCAGGACAGATCCATCTCCATTGCTTCTCGGGGAGCTCAAGACCAGACGATAACATCCCAGAGCCTCGAGCAAGTACTCGACCTGATCGGCTTCATCGATGCCAAGTGGGATAGCAAAGTTCTCGGCAACCCCAACTGGAACGGCATCGATTTGGGCGACATCGACCACATGCGCCAGGATTGGAACAAGGTGGACTTGGGTTGCAAACCCATGACCGTCTCGACCACCTCTGCTACTCTGGCTGCCAAGATGTTCGTGCACCGCAAGAACGCAGAAGATCTCGAGCAGTCTTACGCGGTAAGCCTCAACTTATCTTTTCTGAGTTGCATCTTTACTTCTTTTCTTCTCTTCCTCTTATCCTTATCCATCACCCAGTCCCCGAGATTCTGGCCGAGTAGGCGGACACTCTTCCGAGTAGCCGCCTTCTCGGGTGGAATCTCAAATACTTTGCCTGACACTTGTTTCTTTTGCTTCTCAGAATAGTGTACTGAAGCGAACCAACTTGCACCGTCAACTTCTCTGGAACCATGCCATTGCCAAGAGGCGCATTGCCGCCCTTGAGAAGGAGAAGGTGAGCGCCGAGGAAGCCGACAAGGAAGTGATGAACAGTACCATGAGGCTGTCTGAGGTGGAAGGTACGCTTCTCGCTTACGCGGTTCTTGCGTTTTTTGTTTACGCCCGCTATTGCTTTTTGCGTTAACCATTTCTACTCTGCAGGGAAACTGAAGGCCCTGGTTGACGAGCACTCGAACTGCCGTGCCTTTGTCGAGAATGGCGAGGCCACCATCAAGAAGCTTGAAGGTAAACCATTGCCTACTCGGTTCACCCTTGTGTCTGTTTCTTCCTTTCGCTTCTCCGCTAACCGTGCTTTGCTCTTTTCAGAAGATCATAAGAAGTTTGTTTTAGAGCATCAAGATTGCCTCAAACCTGAAGAGGTGCAGCAGCAGTTGTCCAGCCAGGCCGTTGAACTGGTGAAGGAGCACACTACGGAGATGGAGAAACTCCAACTCCAGCTGCAGAAGGCACTCCAGGATGCTCTCGACCTTGGCGCCGAGAGGGACAGAGTTATCGCCGAGAAGGCCAAGGCTGAGACAACTTTCAATGCCAAGATAAAAGCCCTCAAGCAGGAGTGCGAAGTGCTGACAAAGGCCAATGCTGGGCTCTTTTCTCAGCTGGATGGTCTCCGCTTGCTTGAGGAGAAGCATGTGTCCAATGAAGAAACATGGAAGATCCAGCTGCAGCAGCTGCGCCACGAGCTGAATAGTAAGTTCTTTCCTTTCTGCATCTCTTCTTCTCGGTCATACCTCTTCTCTGATTCTGTTACTGAACTTGTCGCTTGCTTTTCGCAGGGATCTTTCCTGACATCGTGTCCGCTTGCGCCCCTGCTTTGGCCAAGGCCCAAGCAGCTCGTGTTGAGAAGGGCGAGGCTGCGGACACCAGAGCCGAGATCGAGGACAGCCTGCTGGTGATGCGAGGGCATTTCGAACGCCTAGCCGGCGTGGGCACCGACCTGGTGCGCGTCGGCTTCGAGCTCCACAAGCTATTCTTGCATGAAGATCCCGCGCCGACAAGCATCGGTGGCCTTGCTCTAAAGCTGCGCAATGTGAAGGCCGAATTGAAGAAGTGGCGCGCCTCGGGAGCTCGGGCGGGCGCTGATCTGATGCTGCTCTGCGTCGCCTCCTGGTACGAGAATCTGAACATGCAGGTCATCCGCGGGAAGCGCGCCAATTCCAAGTGGGAGATGGATCCCAGCTGCGTGACCACGCGCAAACTGATTGCGCATGAGGTTGCGGAGTGCGCCGATACGGCAACCTTCATCGATGGCCTCCCTGAGCCCGACACCGAGATGGAGGAGGACGAGGAGGAGGATGAAGAAACAGATCCCGAGTTGGGCTTCTTCGATTCGCCCAGGGGCAAAGGGAAGGCCGCGGTCGTCGCGAGTAGCGATGAAGAGGCCGAGGAGATCGACACCGCTGCCCTCGAGTTCGGCACCTCATCAGGAGCCGCCCTCGACGACACGGTACGCCCCCACGCCCCCGAGACCGGCTCTGCTTCCGCGACAACGCCCATCTCGGTGGCCACTGCAACTTCCGAGCAGGTCGCCACCGAGCCTGACGCCGAGCAAGCGAGGACTGTTGATGCCAGCGCAGAGGCGGACGCCACCATGGCCACTGAGGAAGACGAAGCAACCAAGGCGAGCACCGAGAACACCCCGTCGACCTGAATTTGATTTCATCCTGCAAATTTCTTACTCAAACACTTATCAGATCCCCGGGATGCCGGGAGCAAATGTATCAGACTATTTTATTCCGTTGCTACTCATTTTTATTCCCACTTTGTTATTTTCAACTTAATCAATTTGTTCAACCTGGGCTGGATGCCGAGTTGCGTTATCATGCGAGTCCCCGAGTTGCATTTCTTATTCACTCTCCCTTTTCGTCTCAGCTCTACCCGCAACTTGTTGCTTTTTTGGTATTCGAGTCACAAGAGTTAAAGAGTAGAGCTGCAAATACTTAGCCGCTTAGAAAACAATCATAGTAACGCAGCCCACCACTTAGCCGAAAAGACAAGTCACAGAACAGTAATAAAAGCATCCTACTCGGTTTCCTGCACTCTTCTTTTCCTCAGTAATTTTTTCCTGTGCTCATGGGACCTTTTGCTTGTTCTCTGCTTGCCATGAAGCCGGGTTTCGGGACAGCAGCAAAGTCGAAGAGGTGGCATGTAGGTTAAACACAGTACTCAATGTACCTTTGAATTTTGAAGTAGAGCAACCGAAGTTAGGCAAAAGGTAAAGCCGAGTAAAAAACACTTAGAGCAATTTTTCGGACGAGGGCAGTCCCCGAGATCAATTTAGATTGCAGAGTAAGGATTTCAACTCGGATAAGAGGGTAACATACACATCTTTTCTCACGAATGAAAACGACGGAGTAGAGGCTACATTCCAAGGGCGCTTGGTTTCCTCTCCAGATTTATCTGCCCTGTTCGCCTGTGGTGGGCGCACATCTACAAGATAGTAAGCATCGTTGTGCAGCGCTTTGCTCACAATGAAAGGCCCTTCCCATGGAGGAGACAACTTGTGCATCCCGGCTGTGCGCTGCACAAGCCTAAGGACCATGTCTCCTTCTCGGAAAACCCTTGGGTTCACCTTTCGGCTATGATAACGCCGCAGGTTTTGCTGGTAGATAGCCGAACGTGACAGAGTCAGCTCTCTTGCTTCTTCAAGCAGGTCAACGTCGTCTTCTCGAGCTTCTCTCGCCTCCACCTCAGTGTAGAGGGTTACTCGGGGGGAGTCATGCTCTAGGTCTATTGGCAACACGGCCTCAGCCCCATATACCAAGAAGAATGGCGTGTAGCCGGTTGACCGGTTAGGGGTAGTCCTTAGACTCCACAACACCGCTGGCAACTCGTCTAACCAACACCCAGGTGTTTTCAGCAGTGGCTCTATCAACCTTGGCTTTATGCCTGCCAGTACCATGCCATTTGCTCTTTCAACTTGCCCATTGGAAGCGGGATGCGCGACTGATGCAACGTCTAGTCGGATATGCTTATCTCTGCAGAACCGCACCATTGCTCCCTCAGCAAAGTTTGTGCCGTTGTCGGTGATGATACTGTGCGGGTAGCCATATCTCAGGATCACATCCTTCACGAATTTCACAGCTGTGGCCTCGTCACACCTCCGAATATGTTTCACTTCAATCCACTTGGTGAACTTGTCCACCATGACCAAGATGTGAGTCATGTTGCCTCTCGCCGGCTGGAAAGGCCCGACCATGTCCAGACACCAAACAGCAAATGGCCAGGTGATAGGAATTGTTTTCAGCTCGGAAGCAGGCATGTGAATCTTACTTGCAAACATCTGGCAGCCATTGCACTTCCTCACGATGTCCTCAGCTTGCTGCAGTGCTGTGAGCCAGTAGAAACCATGCCGAAAAGCTTTCTGGACCAGCGCCCGAGAAGAGGCATGGTGCCCGCATTCTCCTTGGTGTATCTCTACCAGGATCTCCTCTCCTTCTGCTGGATCCACACAGCGTTGCAGCACGCCAGTGGCACTTCTCTTGTGCAGCACATCTCGGACTATAGTGTAGCCCTTGGATCTTCTCTGAATCTGCCTTGCAGTCACCTCATCTTCTGGCAGAGTACCGTCCCTCAGAAAGGATAATATGGGCATGGCCCAACTCGGTGTCTCCCGTGTGGGAATCACTGGTTTGTCCACTTCCATTGGGACGGGTACCTATGTTTGCTCTTTAGGGATGGGAGCACTCCTCTGAAGCCCAGACCGATTAGCAAGGACTTCCTCAATGAATGCGATAGTCCCCGGGTTAAGGACAGCAGTCCCCGAGTAAGGAGTGGCAGTCCCCGGGTAAGGAGTGGCAGTCCCCGAGTAGGGAGTGGCAGTCCCCGAGTAAGGAATGGCAGTCCCCGGGTAGGGAGTGGCAGTCCCCGAGTAAGGAATGGCAGTCCCCGAGTAGAGAACGGCAGTCCCCGGGTAAGGAATGGCAGTCCCCGAGTAGAGAACGGCAGTCCCCGGGTTTCCTGTAGCATTCTCCCAGTCAATCTCCATGGGATCAGATTCCTCACTTGGCAGAGAAGGAACAAATATGGACTCCGAGTTGGGAGAAGGCTTGATGGATGGCTTCCTCAAATGTTCCAAGGCGACTCCCGCCGGGATGGATTGCCGAGAAGATCCCAACTTGGATAACTCATCTGCTGCTTCGTTCTCTGCTCGGTGAATGTGCTGGAACTCACAGCCTTTGAAGAACCGAGTCATAGACTGCACCAGGAAGCGATATGATGCCATGTTGGCATCCAGAGCATCCCATGTACCAGAGACTTGCTGCACCACCAGACCTGAATCGCCATAGCATATAATGCGTTGCACGCCAACCTCCTTTGCTACTCGCAAACCATGCACCACTGCCTCGTACTCTGCTACATTGTTGGATGCCTTGAAGTGAATCTGTAGCACGTACTTGAGTTGATCTCGCTTGGGTGACGTAAGCACCACACCAGCACCAAGGCCTTCCTTCACCTTTGAGCCATCAAAGTGCATCTTCCAGTAGTTAGAAACTGGAGCAGGAGGCTCATACTGCACCTCGGCCCAGTCCACCAGGAATTCCGCCAGAATCTGAGACTTGATGGCTTCTCTTCTCGCATACGCGGGTGCATACGCGGCTAGCTCGATTGCCCACTTGGCTACTCTGCCACTCGCCTCCTTGTTACCCATGATGTCCGAGATGGGAGCAGAGCTCACAACCGTGATAGGATGCTCTTGGAAATAATGCTTTAGCTTCTTGGCGCCCAGATACACGCCATAGGTCATCTTCTGGTAGTGCGGATAGTTTTGCTTGGAACTGGACAACACTTCACTGAGATAATATACTGGGCGCTGCACACTCTTGCCTTCTTCTTCTCGTTCCACCACAATCACCACACTGACTACTCGGTTAGTCGCAGCAATGTACAGCAGCATTGGCTCCTTGGGTAGCGGACTAGCCAAGATGGGAGCACTAGCCAGCATTGCTTTCAGCTCATTGAATGCCACATCCGCTTGCGGAGTCCAGACAAACTTGTCACTTTTCTTCATCAATTGGTACAGAGGCAGTGCCTTCTCGCCCATTCGGCCCAGAAAACGGCTCAGAGATGCCAAGCAACCAGTGAATTTCTGCACATCCTTCAAGGATCTCGGCAAAGACATGCTCTCAATAGCTTTTATCTTTAAAGGATTGGCCTCAATGCCCCGACTAGACACTAGGAAGCCGAGTAGCTTGCCAGCCGGGACACCAAAGGTGCATTTACTCGGATTCAGCTTCATTTTGTACTTGCGTAGGTTAGCAAAGGTTTCCTCCAGGTCGGCAAGCAGAGTATGTGTTTTATTCGTTTTGATGACAATGTCATCTACGTACACCTGCACATTCTTGCCGAGCTGGTCGTGCAAGCATTTCTGCATGCATCTCTGATAGGTTGCACCCGCATTCCTCAAGCCAAAACACATGACACGATAGCAATAAGCCCCGTACGTGGTAATGAAAGCAGTCTTTATTTGATCAGCAGGATTGAGTGCAATCTGGTGAAAACCAGAGTAGGCATCTATGAAAGACAACAGTTCACAACCAGCAGTGGAATCGATCACCTGATCGATGCGAGGTAGCGGGAAAGGATCCTTGGGGCATGCCTTGTTCAAGTCGGTGTAGTCGACACACATGCGCCATGCAGTGGCAGCCTTGGGATCCTCCTTCTTCTTCTCGACCATGACCGGGTTGGCTAGCCAATCCGGATGCAGCACCTCCATGATGAAATTGCTTATCAGTAACTTGGTGATCTGGTCACCAATGGCCTTCCTTCTCTCATCTCCGAAGCGGCGCATAGCCTGCTTCACTGGTTTGGCGTCAGGACGCACATGTAAAGAGTGCTCAACCAACTCCCTCGGGACTCCTGGTAGATCTTCATTGGACCAGGCGAATACATCCCGATTCTCACGGAGGAAGTGGATGAGCTCGCTTTCCTATTTCTCCGCCAACCCGGAGCCAATGATGGCTACGCGGTCGGGGAACTCGGGGTCGACCTGGACCTTCTTGGTCTCCTGAGATGCCTGGAATGCAGTCCCATGCTGGGTACTCGGCACACCTTGCGCACCAGCTTGCGCGGATTGCGCCATAGCTACCACCTCATACATCTTCTTCTTCTCGGCAGCGATCACCATCGACTCCGCCAACTGGGAGCTAGCAGAGGCACACTCCATGGACTTCTTGTAATCACCAGAGATAGTAATGATGCCATTGGGACCAGGGATCTTCATCTTCAGATATGCAACATGGGTAGAGGCCATGAAGTTGCTCAGAGCAGGCCTGCCGAGTAGAGCATGGTAAGGACTCTGATGATCCACCACCTCGAACTGCAGGCGCTCTGTGCGGCAGTTATCCCTGGTGCCGAATAGCACATCGATCCACACTCGGCCAATCGGGTTGCACGAGATCCCGGGCACAATGCCATGGAAGGTGGTCTTGCTAGGCAGCATCATGTTCTCGGCCAGGCCAAGCTTCTCGAGCGTGTCTTTGTACACGATGTTGATGCTGCTGCCGTTGTCGATTAGCACCTTGCTGAACCTTACATTCTTCTCGGGACCCAGGAAGGTAGGATCTATCACCAAGGCATAGCTACCCGGATTGGGCATCACCTTGGGATGATCTACTCGAGACCACCTGATCTCCTGGTCACACCAATACATGTAGTGAGGGACAGCAGGAATCACTGCATTGACCTCCATGGCCCGCCTGTGCTGTGATTGCTTGTCGACTGGCTCAAAAGTGAAGATCATGTAGCTCTCGTGGTGCTCTTGGTACTGATTGGAGCCTCCGCCCCCATTGTTGCCGTTGTTGTTGTTGCCCTGGTAGTTGTTGTTGTTGCCCCTGTTGTTGTTGTTGCGGTTGTAGTTGTTGTTATTGCGGTAGCTCTCATTGTTGAAGTTACGGTTGGCTCCTAAAGCCACTTGGTTCACATTCTCTCTTCTCGGGTACACTGGCGGCCGAGCTGTGGGTGCACGAGTAGGCTGCACATTGGCATTGGCCGCTGGTACAAGAGGAGGAGGAGGCAAGCCATCACTCTTGATCACATCCCACCACTCGCACTGCCGAGTAGTGTGGTTTGCAGGCCTCGAGGGGTGGTGAGTATGAAAGCTGCATGGGCCATCCTTCATGTCATCAAAGACAAACTTCTTCGGCTGCTCGGAGTTCCCGCTACCCGACTGAGAGGTGCGAAATGGCTTCTTGTTGCCTTGGCCCTGGTTCTGGTTCTGCCCGTAGGCTCCAGCAGGTTTCTGCCTCTCGCTGCCACCATCTCCAACAGTCACTGCATTCACCTCTTCAGGATCATACCGAGTATCTACTCGGCGCTTGTTGCGGAACTCGTTGCACTTGCTGTTGCTGAAGTTTCTTCTCGGCTCAGAGGAGTCCATCAGTGGCTGAGTAGGATCACCAAGTGCGTACTGATCCGCAATCTTGATGGTCTCCGCCAGAGTGTTCGGCATCTCCCTCTGCAATCTCTGCCACAACATACTGCCATGTCTGCATCCCTGCGCAAACCAAGTAATGGCCTGCGCTTCATTCACACCTTCACAGGTGTTCCTCAGTATACTCCACCGAGTAAGATACTCGCGGTCTGTCTCGTCTTCTCGCTGCCTGCACGCGGATAGCTGCTGTGGCCTATTCGGCCTCTTGTAGGTGCTGGTGAAGTTGCCGATGAAGGCATCCGAGAAGTCCAGCCAGCAGTTGATGCTGTTCTTGGGCAAGTTGTTGAGCCAAGTGCGAGCTGGACCCTCTAGCATCTGCGGAACATAGCGCACCGCCCATCTTCTGTTGCCGTTCGCGATATGGACCGCGGTCACATAGTCATTGAGCCAATCTTCAGGCTTGGTGCTGCCATTGTAGCTCTTGGTGCCCCTTGCGAGCTGGAAGTTCTTCACGGACGGCTCGTTCATGATGCGCGGGCCAAAGCACTCGGGGCCTGGAGGACCCATGTTCTCCAGCCGCGCCGACAAGCTGATCCGGTCCAACTGATGCCTCACATCTCCCGGTGCCAGCATGCGCTCGCCAACACGATCATGGACATCATAGCCAGCCATCTCCATGGCCGAGTAGCCATCATCATACCTGTCCACCTGCACCGCTGCAGGCTGCTCCACCGGGTTGGCGACTGGTGCCACTGCGCGCGGCTGCTGCCTCTGCCGAGTAGGCGGAGCAGCGGGACGCCGAGAAGGACCTGGACGCGCTTCATCTCGGGCCTGGCTTTGAGCTTGATGGGCTTGAGAGCCTGCTCTTGCAGCGTTGTGTTCCTGCCCGGGCTGCTGCGGCACAGCAAGCTGTCTCGCGGCAGCAGCCGGGTCATACACCTGCATTTGCCTATCTCTGCCCGAACGCCCGCTGCGGCTCTTCTCGCGGCTGGGATGCGGAGACGAGGCTTGATCGTTAGATCTAGCCGCGTGCGAGTGCACCACCTGAGAAGCTCCAGCACCAGGGTTGGCTTTTCGGAACTCCTCATTCTGCCTAGCAGCCTCCTACACCAACTCGTTGAGCCTTTCTTGCTGCCTAATGCGCGCGTCGCCATCAAGGCGAGGCAACTCGGCAGCTACAGCCTCTGCAGCTCTAAGTGTCTTGGCGGGTGTGCTATATCTGGGCCGGGTGGAGGTGTTTGCGGTGGCGGACTGAGCAGGAGCCTCTACAACTGTTGCCATCTCGGCGCCAAGGTTGCGCCGAGTGGCACCTACTCTGCTAGCCCTCCTAGCGACTGGCGTGAAGCCGTGAGCCTTGTTGTACTCGAGCTGATCTAGACTCAACTCCAACCTCACCTTATCCAACTCCGCCTGCTCGGCTAGCAGCTCCAGGCGTTGCCGCTCGAGCTGCTCCCTCATGGCTAGAAGCTCGATGTCGGTGGGAGTCGACATGCCAGGTCGCGTAGCCGACGCGGGAATAACCGTAGAGGTGGAAGGCGGCAAGTTGCACTCCTTCTCGTAGGGCCGGTGAGTCCTGCCACCAGTGCTTGGTGCAGCAAGATCCTCGACGACTGCTGCAGCGCCAGTAGCGGCTGCGCCAGTGTTTGCCGCCAAGCCCGTCACCATCACCTCAGCGCAGTTCGCAGAGCGGCACGCGGGCCTTCCGCGAGCAGCGATCACCGCGGGAGGATCCTCCGCGTCATGCACCAGCTCGGGGTACGCGCGGTTGGCGACGGTGGCGACGTAGACGAGGTGAGAGCCGAAGGATATCATCGAGCCGCCCTCCGGCATGGCCCTGCCGCCGAAATCGCCGGCGTTGTCGGTGACGAAGTCGAAGGAGCCGAATCTGTGGACAAGGCCACAGACCACACGCTCTACTGAAGAAGATTCCGTCCGAACAGAAACTCCAACCAGCACCGCTGGTTGCCCCAAGGTGGGCGCCAACTGTCGTGGTGGTGTCACGGCAGATGCCATGGGATGGCTAAAGATGTGGGGACGAAGGACGCTGGAGGTGCTCGGGGAGGGATCACGCGACGTGTAGCCACGTGAGGTACGAAGTAAACACTGCAAACAACACGATCTACCCAGGTTCAGGGCCCTCGTGAGGAGGTAAAACCCCTACTCCTGCCTTTCTCTATGTATTCTGGTATCTCACCGAGTAGCCACAGTACAATGGATCGTGCTACCGAGTAGCCTTTCCTCTCTCTACGTGATGAATTAGGTCAAGAACCTAGGGTTTCCTCAGTTCAATCTCAACGTGCCTCTCGCAGGAGGCGGCGGGGCACCTTATATACCTGGTGCCCAGCCGGATACGTCCAAATCTAGACAAGTGTTGACATAGTGTGCACATCGTCCTTCTTCCGGGTTCCCGCTGACAGCTTTGGTTCCTAATCTTGGCTGCATCTGGAAAGTCGTTGGGCAAAACAAGGGGACAGACTGGTATCACTGTGCCAAACACAGAGTAGGGCCCCCTTATCCTGCGACGGCCTGCTTCCATGCTGTCACTGTCAGGCAGGCCGGTCCCAGATGAACAGTAGTTCGAATACTGCCAAGTACGGACCCAGGATACGCGGGATCCTGTGTCAGAACGGCTCCTTTGACTTTCTGGCCCGAGTAGGTTCCCGCCAATTTTACTCGGGCCAACTCTTCTACTCGAACGGACAGAACTTGATTGATTCTTCCTTCTGGTCATCTTGAGGTGAGACCGAGTAGCAGTCAACCGGGTAGCAAGTACCGGGTAGGCGGCTACTCGACCAAACCTCTCTTCTGACAGTTGCTTTTACCACTTGCCTTTACCCTACTCGAGGGTAACCCCCCGACACAAAATTATTTCTACTAGTACTAATCTGCATAAATACTACAATTTTAGTACTAAATCAGCACAATCTGGAGAAACCCCTGCAAAATAGTTGTACTAATTAGTAGTCCCCTCCGTTCCACAATGTAAGCCTTTCTAGAAAGCTTGTTTATGGAACAGGGGTATAGTAGTACTACTTGTACTATTCATCCTCCATGGCCGGCAAAAAAAACCAGCAGATTCAAACCACCGATGACCACCGATGAAGAGGGTGTTTAATGATGGTGAAGAGTGTCGTTGCCGGTGTTTTGCTGACCCTTTGTATCGTCGCCGATGATGACCCCAGCGGCGGATTCGGCCACACGCACCGCTGCATGCATGCACGCGAAAATGTGAGATTCACTCTCCCCGCGCTCACCATGCGCGAGGAGGAAAAAAGAAAGGAGAATGGAAATGGAAGAACCTCACGGATTGTGAAGAAGAACGGCGGAGGCGACGACGTTTATCTCCTCGTGGAGAAGAACGGCGGCGGTTATCTACCCGTGGAGAAGAAGGGGACATCGTGCTCTCTCTCTCCGCGTCTGTTCGGGTATTAACTGGAGTGGAGAATAAAGTCTAACAAAAATCAACCTGTGACATACATATGGGGCCAAAGGGAACACGTGAAGAACCCACGAAAATCTCGTTGTCGCCTTGCCAGCATGCGGAGCTAGAGGGCTGGCATGTGGGACCCACCATGGTTCAGACCAAAATCACATTTGGAAACTAGATCCGGTTCTCTCCACCCTTGGATGTGGCGGTGGCGGAGGACGGTGCTCTCCACGGAGCTCACTCCTGCTGTCCTTTTTCTCCCCGTAAGCCGTCCACGACTTATCTCCCTCGGGCCATGCAAGCCGCCAGAGGACCATCCCGCCGCCCCCACCACCGCCCCCTCTACGGCCAGAGTCTCCTCGCCCGCCCTCCATGGCTTACGTCGCCGATGCTCCCCTTCCGGCTGCATTCCCCACGCACGCATGTACTGTTCGACTAGTTGGGGCTCCGCTTCCGGCCGCCTCCGCAAGCCAAGGTAAAGAACCCTGCCATCCTTGTGCTACTTGCTAAGAATAGCAAGAAATTTTCTGGAAATTGTTCTGCCAATTGATTAGTTTGCTCATGGTCTGTTATTAGTTTGTTCATGGTTAGTGATTTGATGTTCGTTAAACTTGATTAGTTTGTTCTGCAAATTGAGTAGCATGTTATAAAAAATGAGTACCCCCTTTCAGACAAATCCAATAATAGCTTGTTTATCTCTTTAACAGATGGATAGGCGTTGGATTTCAAGTGGTAGACCTTGGACCCTCCATATGTTGATGGAATCAAAGAGTTCTTAAGCTTAGTCAAGGAGATGAACGGTGATATTTGTCGTGTTCAATGCCCATGCACGAGGTTCCTAAATATTAAGGTGCAACATTTTGGAGAGATGACCCGACACTTATAGATCCACAAATTTTCCAGTACCTACCTTTGATGGATACATCATGGAGATCCAAGTGATGTTGTGATTATTGAAGATCCTCCACATAATGATGGCAGTGGTGGTGATGAGGACGATAATGTCGGTCAAGGGAATCATAATATGGATATGGATGACAAAGATGAGGCAGATAGAGAAGCCGATGACATGGAAGCAATGTTGAAAGACCTAGTGGGAGCAACAGCCCATGAAGAAACAGACACTAAGGTCGAAGGTGGGTATGATAAAGTATTTGAAAAATTGTTGGCAGAGTCAGAGTGCCCGCTTTACCCGGGAAATAAACACATCGGTAGGCTTGCATTAATGATAAAGCTACATCATCACAAATCATATTACCGGGTCAGCAGCACTGCTTTTGATGCTTGGATGCGTATATTTGCCAAGGCACTTCCGGACGACAATACACTGACCAAATCATAGAGAGAAGCAAAAGATTATATGAAGGAGCTAGGTCTTTCATATGAAAGCATGCACGTGTGCCCAAACAATTGCATACTTTTCAGAGGGGGTTATGCTGATAAGGACAACTTTCCAGAGTGTCAAGCATCGAGGTGGAAGTATTCGGAGAGAAACAGATCTGTTTTTAAAGTGTTGCGTAATTTTCCTTAGGCACCGATGCCGAAGGATTGTTTGCTTTGAGGAAAACAGCGGAGAGCATGAAGTGGCATGCATTAAAGAGGAAGCCTGAAAAAGACATATTGACTCATCCGGATGATGGTGCAGCGTGGAAGGCTTTCGACGATGACTTCAAAAAATTTGCGGGAGATCCTAGAAATGTAAGGCTCGGCATTGCCTCTGATGGCTTCAATCCCTATGGAACCATGAGCACAAGCTACAACATGTGGCATGTGTTTTCCGTGTCGTACAACCATTCACCAGAGGAGTTCAGTGGTCCATCATACTACATGCTTTGCTTGCTAATCCCTGGCAAAACAAGTCCTGGAAAGGACTTTGGTCTTTTCATTCAGCCGTTGCTTGAAGATTTGCAGGACCTTTGGAAGGGTGTGCGGACTTATGATTCATTTTATAGGGAAATGTTTGATCTTCGTGTCGCGGTACTCTGGTGCATACACGACTACCCTAGCTTGTGGCACTATGTATGGGCGGACCACTCAAGACTATGCTGCATGCCTGCATTGTGACAAAGATCCTCTATCAATGCCCATAACCAACAAATTGTGCTACATTGGGCACCACCGTTTCCTCCCCCATGGCCACTATTTGCGGGGAAAGACAAACTTTCAAGGTTCCCATTTCGTCAAGAATGAGCGGCCAGAATCATTTACTCATAAAGAGTTAGAAGCTAAGATGGACAAGGTTAGACATCTAAAACCAGGAATTGGTCCCCAGAGCATCAGCAAGAATGGGAAGCGTGGAGAACCTACACCGACCTGGAAGCGTAGGGTTGGTTGGTGGGACTTGGACTACTGGCCAAAGTTAAAACTTCGGCATAATCTCGACGTGATGCACATCGAAAAGAACATCTTAGACAACATCCTTGGCCATGTCCTTGAACTGGAAGGGAAGAATAAGGACACCGTCAATGACAGGAAGGATCTTCATACCCTTGGCATTAGAAAATCTTTGCAGCTGGATCCACCGCAAATGCCCTTGAACATGGACACGAAGAAATATAAATGTGTAATGCATTATGGACAATATACCCTAAAAAAAGATGCGAACAACACATCCGTGCCCGTTTTTATTTGACTGTACATATCCAGATGGTTTTTGTTCCAACGTGTCCAAGTGTGTCAACATACAAACACGCAAGATCTCGGGACTTAAAACCCATGACTTCCACACCCTGTTGCTACACCTCGATGGTGCCAGGAATTCTTGTTGCTATGGATGGCGTGTTGGGAACCCAAAGAGGAGGGTGTGATGAGTGCAGCGGTAAGAAATTCCCTCAGTTAAGAACCAAGGTTATCAATCCAGTAGGAGAAATAGGATCTTTGGAAGGTTGATGCCACTGATGGTGGTGATGGCGTCTCACAAGTGTAAGCAACAACACAAACCTGCACACAACACAACCAAAATACTTTGTCCCAACGGTATAGTGAGGTTGGAAATCTTACCGGTTTTGCTGAAAACAAAGATTACACGTATAGTGTGGAAAATGGTGTATGCTTGTAGTAAGTAAAGAAAGCAAGGAATTGTAGTGGTTTGTTTAACAGTGTAGGCAAATGGACCGGGGTTCATAGGTTCACTAGTGGTGTCTCTCCATAGAAGATAGAATGCTGGGTGAACAAATTACAGTTGGGCAATTGACAAATAGAGGTTGCACCGTAGTGCACATTCATGACATGATGACTACTATGATATTTAGTGCGGGCATTACAACACTATACATAGGCCGTAATCCAACTGCATGTATGACTAATAATCCACCCTCAGGTTATCATCGGAACCCCCTTAGGTATTAAGTTGCAAGCAACAGATAATCGCTTCAAGCAATGTGTGTAATGTAAGCAATGATTGTGCACGCGGGCACTCACACCGCTGTTTTCTCCCTAGTGACAACAGCACATCCTCCCCATCACGTTTCTGTCACTCGAGCACAGGAGAAAAGGAGGCATGAACCCAACTATCGAACATAAATACTCCCTCTTGGAGTCACTAGCAACTACTTGGCCAGAGCAACCACTAGCAACGGAAAGAATGCAAGATCACAAATAACATATGCAATAAAGACTATAATGAAATTGGCATAAGTTCAATATTCATCGGATCACAGTAAACATAGCATATAGAATTACATAAGAACAATCTCGATCATGTTAGGAAGCTCATGAGATCTAAACATTGAGGCATAAGAGGATAAGGCAACCATCTAGCTACTGCTATGAACCCGCAGTCCAAGGATGAACTACTCACGCATCACTCCGGAGGCAGGAATGGTGATGAAGAGGCCTCCGGTGACGATCTCCTCTCCGGCATGGTGCCGGGAGACAGCTTCAGAATGTGAAAAATGCTCTCTCAACCGTGCATAAAGCTAGAAGATGGAGACTCAACATAAAAGTAAAAGAAAGGCCCTTCACAGAGGGAAGCAGGGATCAACTCATGTGCTAGAGCTTTTATTATATTAAACATAGGTATTAAAAGTTTGAAACTCCTCCCATCCATCTCACACAAACATGGCTAACCGAATCCTCGGGTGCCTGCCAACAATCACATACCGTGGAGGAGTGTCTATATTTTAAGACAGGTGTATGCTAGTGTCAACGAATGGTAAACAGAAAATACAGTACGTCACAATCCAACTAGATTTCACAAGAGCAGATCCCATGTGAAGGACGCATCTGGGTAGAAGGTCATCCCTCTTTCTCTTTTGTTTACACAATTATGCGTTGACTGATAAATCAGGGGCAAAAATAGTGAAGATAATTTGTTTGCATTAATTTGGGGCTGGGCACCCCGCTGCCAGCTCTTCTATCAATTGGATAAGCGGATGAAGCCACTAGTCCAGGGTCTGAAATCCAATCAACAAGTGAGATAAAGATTCTCTATTCATGTCCTCATGAGGAAAAATAGGAACACAAAATAGGAGTATTTTTAAAGTTTTAAAGGTAGCACATGAGCAATTTACGTGGAGTGGCAGTTAAATGCCACATGTAGGTAAGTATGGTGGACACAATGGGAAAACTTTGGTTTTAGGGAGTTGGATGCACGAGTAGAGCTCATACTCAGTACAAGTGGGGGCTAGCAAAAGATCGGGAGCGACAAATCAACAGAGCATAAGAGCCATAATCATGCATAGCGACATAAACATCATTAATAAAATCATAAGTGGTACCATAAGTTCAAAAACTAAATGATCATGTAGGATATTCGTGACTGGTTCATAGTCGTAAACATGGTATGAGCATGCGCCAAGTCAACCAAATAAAACATTCAAAGGAGAACACCACAAATTTATGCTTCAATATGACAAGAAAAACTCATGATTCTTTCAATGGAATATTAAACACTCTCAGCTATTTGAGGCTAATCATGCTACTCAATAACCACAAGGCTTTAAAACTAAAATAACATCTAGTATGACATGAAAAAGTTCTAGCCATAGTCTACACAAGCTTCTACGTCCACCGTTATAAATTCTACCTCAAGCAGCAATTTCTTTTCCCAACAAGCACCATACAAAACATGCTTTAAGAAAAACTCTCCAACTGCTACAGCTATAAATCATTAGAGTACTCACATAACACTACTAAAACTAATATCTCTAAATAAGATATGCAATGAAAACAAGAGCTAAACATGAATTTTTGCAGCAACTAGAAGAAAAACTAAGAATACTAAGTATTCCCATGAAAAAGCGGAGCGTGTCACTCTCCAATAAAAGAATGCTGCAGTACAACCAAACTTATTGAAAAAATAAAAATAAAAATGAAAGCAAAAATAAAAGACGCTCCAAGTAAAGCACATAAGATGTGACGGAATAAAAATATAGTTTCACTAGAAGTGACCTGATAATTTGTCAATGAAGAAGGGATGCCTTGGGCATCCCCAAGCTTAGACGCTTGAGTCTTCTTGGAATTTGCATGGATGTACCACCGAGTAATCCCCAATATTAGGCTGTTCACTCTTCTTGATCATGTCACATCATCCTCTTCTCTTGACCCTAGAAAAGTTCCTTCACACCAAACTTCTCAAAATCTTCATTACCAACGTTAGTGCAATCGAAATAATAAATTCACATGGTTCAGTTTCATAAAAGTCCTCACACTCATAAACACATTAGGTACTGTCACAACATCTTTTAAAAATCTTTTTCTCAAAAGAACACCAAAGTAGTGATATTAAGATGCAAATGCAATTATTGGCAGAAATCTGTCAAAACTGGACAGCATGTAAAGATGATTTTTTTCGAAAATATTTTGTTGATCAAATCAAAAAGTGTTCAACTATGAAAAGTTGCGTATATATCCCAGGATTACGCACAAAACAATTCAGGTCATTTTGAATTTTCTGTGATTTTATACGAATTTAATAGTGGACAGCAGAAATCTGTTTCATGCGCAGAAATCCGAAATATAGTCTCAACTTTCCACTAGAGGCTTTACTCAGCTCAACAAAGACACAAACGAAAAGATACAGAGGGGTTTGTAAGGAAATAGACAACACCCGGGTGCAAAGCACACAGAAAGAAACGACGGAAAACAAGTTAAAAACGGAGAAATAAAACGGGTTGTCTCCCGGTAGCGCTTTTCTTTAACGCCCTTCAGTTAGGCATAGAAAGCAACTCAAGTATTTTCAAGTGAGGAAGCATCAATCTCATAACTTGATCTAATAACAGAGTCAAAAGGTAGCTTCATTATCTTTCTAGGAAAGTGTTCCATACCTTTCTTGAGTGGAAATTGAGATTTAATACTCCCCTCTTTCATGTCAATAACGGCACCAACAGTTCTAAGAAAAGGCCTTCCCAAAACAATAGGACAAGAAGCATTGAATTCAATGTTCATAACAACAAAATCAACAGGGACAAGCTTATTGTTAACCATAATAAAAATATCATCAATTCTACCAAGAGGTTTCTTCTTAGCATTATCAGCAAGATGAACATTCAAATAGCAGTGTTCCAACGGTGGTAGATCAAGCATATCATAAAGCTTTTGAGGCATAACAGAGATACTAGCACCAAGATCACAAAAATCATTGCAATCAAAATAATTTAATTTTATTTTAATGATGGGCTCCCAACCATCATCTAATTTCCTATGGATAGATGTTTCAAGTTTCAGCTTTTCTTCTCTAACTTTCATGAGAGCATTGGTAATATGTTTAGTAAATGTCATATTCATGGCACTAGCATTGGGACTTATATAAAGCTTTTGTAGAAACATAATAACTTCAGGGATATTGCAATCATCAAAATAAAAATTATTATCATCAAAAGTAATGGGACCATTATCTCCCACATCTCTAAAAATTTCAACACTTTTATCAGAAGCAATTTCAGCAATTTGAGGCAATTTAGCACGTTTCACCGAAGGGGTGGAGAGTTTGTTAACACCAACTACTTTACCATTGATAGTAGGAGGTTTACTAGCACTTGGAGCTTCAGTTTTACTAGTGGTGGTGATAGTGCAAACTCTAGCAATATTATTCTTTCTAGCCAATTCATCTTCTCTTTCCCACCTAGCACGTAATTCAGCCATCAACCTAATATTATTATCAATTCAAACTTGGATGGCATTCAAAGTTTTACTTTCTTTAACATCATGTGGAAAAACCTTCAGTTTTAGAAAATCAACATCAATAGCTAGGCTATCTACTTTAGAGGCAAGAACATCTATTTTACCAAGCTTTTCCTCAACAGATTTATTAAAAGCAGTTTGTGTGCTAATAAACTCTCTAAGAATGTTTTCAAGATCAGTGGTAGAGCTTTTATTATTAGCGTACGAATTGCCATAAGAATTACCATAACCATTATTTCTAATAAAGTTCACATCAACATGCTCTTCTTGAGCAACCAAAGAGGCTAAAGGAACATTATTTGGATCAACTTGAGCTTTACCATTAACAAGCATAAACATAATAGAATCAAGCCTTTCACTAGAAGAGGAGGTTTCCTCAACATAATTGACCTTCTTACCTTGTGGAGCTCTCTCAGTGTGCCACTCTGAATAATTTATCATCATATCATCAAGAAGCTTTGTTGCATTTCCCAAAGTGGTAGACATAAAGGTACCTCAAGCAGCTGAATCCAATAGGTTCCTTGCGAAGAAATTCAGTCATGTATAAAAGGTTTGTATAATCATCCAAGTAGTCAGTCCATGAGTGGGACAATTCTTCACCATAGTTTTCATTCTTTCCCAAGATTCGGCAACATGTTCATTATCAAAAAAAAATTCATTATGTCACTTCTCAGGGATATAATCTTAGCAGGAGGATAATATGTTCCAATGAAAACATCTTTACACTTAGTCCATGAATCAATACTATTTCTAGGAAAAGATAGCAACCATTCTTTAGCTCTTCCTCTGAAAGAGAAAGGAAATAATTTCAGTTTAATAAATTCTCCATCCACATCTTTATATTTTTGCATCTCACATAGTTCAACAAAATTATTAAGGTGAGCAACATCATCATCAGTACTAACACCAGAAAATTGCTCTTTCATAACAAGATTTAATAAAGCAGGTTTGAAAGCAGCAGTAGGAGTAGGTGGAGCAATAGGTATGCAAATAAAATCATTGTTGTTTGTGCTAGTGAAGTCACACAACTTAGTATTCTCAGAGGAACTCATTTTAGCAAAATAAACGCAAGAAAGTAAATAACAACTATAAAATAAATTATTTTTTTTGTCTGTTTTTTATATAAAGAAGCAAAACAAGACAAAAAAAACAAGACAATAAACAAAATAAGAGGTCGAGAATGAGAGACTCCCCTTGCCAGAGGACTTATTTCTCCCCGGCAACGGCGCCAAAAATTCTTTTGCTACGCCTCGATGGTGCCAGGATTCTTGTTGCTATGGATGGCGTGTTGGGAACCCAAAGAGGAGGGTGTGATGAGTGCATCGGTAAGAATTTCCCTCAGTTAAAAACCAAGGATATCAATCCAGTAGGAGAAAGAGGATCTTCGGAATATTGATGCCATTGACGATGGTGATGGCGCCTCACCGGTGTCAGCAACAACGCGGAACCTGCACACAACACAACCAAAATATTTTTTCCGAACGGTACAGTGAGGTTGTCAATCTCACCGGTCTTGCTGAAAACAAAGATTACACGTATAGTGTGGAAAATGGTGTATGCTTGCAGTAAGTAAAGAAAGCAGAGAATTGTAGTGGTTTGTTTAAAAGTGTAGGAAAATGGACCGGGGTTCATAGGTTCACTAGTGGTGTCTCTCCATAAAAGATAGAATGCTGGGTGAACAAATTAGAACTGGGCAATTGACAAATTGAGGTTGCACCGTAGTGCACATTCATGACATGATGACTACTATGATATTTAGTGCGGGCATTACAACAATATACATAGGACGTAATCCAACTACATCTATGAATAATAATCCAACCTTAAATATCATCCGAACCCCCTTAGGTATTAAGTTGCAAGCAACAGATAATCACATTAAGCAATGTGTGTAATGTAAGAAATGATTGTGCACGCGGATACTCACACCGCTGTTTTCTCCCTAGTGGCAACAACATATCCTCCCCCTGTCACGTTTCTGTCACTCGAGCACAGGAGAAAAGGAGTCATGAACCCAACTATCGAACATAAATACCCCCTCTTGGAGTCACTAGCAACTACTTGGCCAGAGCAACCAATAGCAATGGAAAGCATGCAAGATCACAAATAACATATGCAATAAATACTATAATCAACTTGGCATAAGTTCAATATTGACCGGATCCCGGCAAACACAGCATATAGAATTACATAAGAACAATCTCGATCATGTTAGGCAGCTCATGAGATCTAAGCATTGAGGCATAGGAGGAGAATAAAACCATCTAGCTACTGCTATGGACCCGTAGTCCAAGCATGAACTACTCACGCATCACTCCGGAGGCAGGCATGGTGATGAAGAGGCCTCCGGTGATGATCTCCTCTCCGGCAGGGTGCCGGGAGACAGCTTCAGAACCCCCCTGATCTAGGGTTGACGACGACGGCGGCTACGGAACTTTTCGGAGATTTTTTATCAGGTGCTTAGGGTTTTCCTTAGGAGGGGAATAAATTAGGCAAAAGGGAGGCGTCGATGCACTAGTAGAGAAGTACCTTTCTATGGAACAACATCTGTGGCGCACCTAGAAGCCGTGCGCCATAGAAACAAAATTTTGTGGCGCATGGCCAGTGGTGCGCCACAGAAAATTCTAATTCTGTGGCGCATGGCTGCTTGGTGCGCCACAAAAATTATGTGGGTCTCACAGCAATCAGTGGACTGGCTGTCAGAACACCTTTTTTTATGGCGCAGGTACCCTAGTATGCCACAGAATATGGAATTTCTGTGGCGCATTGCTGGGCTGTGCCACAGAAAAACCATATTATGTGGTGCAGGTACCCTTCCGCGCCACAGAATGTGGCTTTTCTATGGCGCAGCCCAGCAGTGCGCCACAGAATAGTGTGCAGGTGCGCCACAGAAAAGGTGCACTGTGCACATAAAGATGGTAGCCCCCCTATCTCTCCCCTCCCTCATTTCATTCCAAGTGGATGTTGCTCACTCGACCCCCCCTCTCTCCCCTCCAATTTTACACATTTAATTCTCCTTTTTTGGTAGGTGAACCTATTTTTTTATGTATAATTGTTGGTGAAGTTTCTTTTTGTTGAGGGGAAGCCCTAACCTCCATCTATATTCTGGTCCCTCCCTCTCCTCGCTCTTTTCGCGTCTGGGTATCGAATCTGCTAGGTGGGTATAGTTGGAGGTGCATGTCTCGTGTGGCCATCGGTGTGTATGGGTGCTTGTCATGCATGTGCAGGTGGACCGATTGTCGCGCGCGGGAGGCCATGGTGCATAGATGTTTGCCGAAATGTTGATTCACTTCCATTTCAGCAAACTTTTGCACCCCATATGTCCTATTTATAGAGAGGTCATGCCGAATTTTTCCGGCGACTATGCATGTTGTGGTTCTAATTTTCTGCTCTCTATGTGTGTGTGTGTGTGTGTGCAGGCAACCATGGTACTAGAAATGAGCTCTGCTCGAATCGCTAGATACAAGAAAGACGCGAAGGTGGACATGATTTGGTGCAACAGGCGGCATATAAGATGTCCGTGTCGATCATGCAAACTCGTGCGCTGGATTGACCCTGATTCCGGACAATTGGAGGAGCACCTTCTCAGACGTGGTTTCTTTGACGACCACAACCACGTGGCACCGCCGACAGCAAAAGGTGTGCATGAAGAAGAGGGCAAGCGAGGTGACGAAGGAAATGGCGGCGGAGAAGATCAGCATGAAGAAGGATATGTCGGCGGAGAAGATCGACATGATGATGAAGGTGTGAACATGGAGACCCCGCTAATTTCGGCCTTGCGGGACTCTCATGTTCAGGATCTGCTTCTTAAGGAGACGAGCAACGACATAGCTGCAGCTAGGGAGAAAGCCAAGCTAGCGCAAATAGAGATAGACGGGGTGACTCCGTTGTTTCCTAGGTGCCGCCCCGAGGATACGCTCTTGCATGTAACGCTTGCTGCTCTGAAGATGAAGACGCGAAACAAATGGACCGACTCGAGCTTCAACAAGAACTGAAATTCTGGCACGATCGCCTTCCCGAGGGGAACACATTGCCAAGTAGTATCAACGAGGCTAAGAAAGTCGTGTGCCCTCTTGACCTACCTCACGAAAAATTCCACGCCTGCATCAATGATTGTGTAATTTATCATGGGGAGTACAAGGACACAACAACATGTCCGAAGTGCAGCCACAGCCGATACAAGAGTGGAACCAATAACAAGAAAATTCCTCGAAAAGTGGTATGGTACTTTCCTATCACTCCCCGTCTTCAGCGGTACTACGTGGACCCTAAGGAAGCAAAGCTCATGCAATGGCACGCGGAAAGGGAGAAGCCGGAAGAAGATCCGGAGAAGGGCTATATCATGACACATCCTGCAGACGCTGCCCAGTGGGAAGCATCGGACATAGCTTTCCCGAGTTTCGGGGGCAACGCGACGAACGTCAGGTTGGGTATGAGCACCGATGGACTCAATCCGTTCGGCAACCAGAGTAGCACGCATAGAAGCTGGCCCGTGTTTGTATGGCCTTACAACCTACCCCCATGGTTGTGCACCAAGCAAAAGTACATATACTTGAGTATTCTCATCCAGGGGCCGAAACAACCAGGTGTCGACATGCATTTGTATCTCGGGCTGCTGAAAGACGAGTTAGACACGTTGTGGAAGACGCCACCCCGTACGTGGGACGCCTACACTAGAGATTATTTCCATATGAGAGTCATGTTGCTCACGATGGTCACAGACTATCCTGGTTACGCGTATGTATCTGCCCAGGTCGGCCATGGATTCTGCGGCTGCGTGAAGTGCATGGACGGGACCCCACATCTCCAGCTACCAAGGGATTCCGGGTCTTCGAAAACCGTGTACCCAGGGGCTCAAAGGTGGCTTCGCCTGGATCACCCATGGAGAAAACGCAGTGAGTTTTTCAATGGTAAAGACGAGCCCGATGGAGCCCCGCGCACGAGGAACTGCGCATAAATCGACGAGCTTCTGAAAAATTGGGATGAGTGCCCTTCGCCGGGAAAGAAGCGACCCAAGCTAGAGCCGCTGCTGGGTGTATGGAAAGCGAGGTCTGTTTTCCCCGACTTGGAGTACTGGCCGGTCCTCCACACGCCTCATAGCCTCGACGTGATGCACATTACGAAGAACGTTACAGAGAGTCTGCTTGGCACTATTTGCAATTCGGAAAAGTCCAAGGATGGGCCGAAAGCAAGATACGATCTGAAACATTTTGGCATTAGGAAAAATCTACAGGTCCCCGCAGATAGTGATGACGATGATGATGATGAGTATAAGACGGAAGGGACTCAACGTCCCCGCAAAAAGGCTAAGAAGAACACCGTGGTGCTTCCCGCTGCATGCTTCACATTTAGTCTGTCGGAGCTTGAGCATTTTTTTAGGTGCCTCCTAGAAGTCAAAGTTCCTCACAGATACTTAGTGAGTATAAGCAGATATCTGGACTTAGCGAAGAAGAGGTTCATCGGGATGAATTCTCACGATTGTCACATGCTCATAATGCAGATACTTCCCGTTGTGATCCGAGGGATAATGGACGAGCACGTCCGTGATACGTTGTTTGGCCTTTGCAACTTTTTTGACGTTATCACCCGGAAGTCGATCGGCGTGAGGCACCTCAAGATGCTACAGATGAGATCGTGGTGATACTATGTGAGCTCGAGATTTACTTCCCGCCGGCATTCTGCGATATATGTGTCCATCTCCTTCTCCATGTCATTGATGACATCAGGCATCTTCGCCCGACGTTCCTGCACTACATGATGCCGATGGACAGGCAGAATGGTGCCCTGAAAGGATACGTTCGCAATAGGGCCCGTCCAGACGCAAGCATGGCCAAAGGATTTCTAACCAACGAGTGCATCTCTTTCCGCGACAATTACCTAAGCACCAAAGACGACCAGGATGTCGGTTTGTCCACCAGGACGCACCTCGGCAGGCTCACCGAAGTCGGTCACCGCGAGGGCTGCCGCGACGTCCATGTTGGATTCAGAAACGACGCGACGACTTTGAAAGGGCTCACCGGGTCGCTCTACAAGACTTAAAATTGATCGAGCCTTTCGTGGAAGAGCACAAAAGCTTAATCAACCAGAATTATATCGAAATGGGCGGGCCGAGGAAGATGGGAGACATAACTAAAGATCACAACTCTGGCTTCACGCGTTGGTTCAAGCAAAGTCAACTAATTGAAGCACGGAAAAAAAATGCCTTCTACGGAAGATGAAAAACTCATATGCACCTTATCACAGGGCCCCGGGTAGAACATAAGGACCTATCAGGGGTACGACATATCCGGTTATAGATTCTCCACCGAGGACAAGGACATGAGTAGCGAAAATCAAAACTCAAGAGTAACTATGCTATCATATGGCAATGACGAGACTAATGTCAAGGAAAGATACTTCGGAAAGATTGAGGAGATATGGGAGCTCAACTACTGCAGAGAGACGGTGGTGCCAATGTTCCGTGTGAGATGGGCCAAGAATGTCAAGAAAGAAGGACGGTATTTCACCACAATGGTTATACCCGATGCCAAACCGAAGAAGGCCTTTTATGCCCTCCATCACCTCAAAGGGATCGTCCGCGATGCAAATAATATGAATCAGCCTGGTAAACTCCGAGACTGGTCCAACAAAATGGTGGGGGAAATCTCACATGAAGATCTTATGCAAGATTTTCATCGCATCAAAGTCAAGTTGTCATAGATAATCATTGAAGATGTCACCAAAAAGGGGGGGGGGTCCTTAAACAATCCCATAGGGTTATGCCAGAGGGATATCCAGGAACGCCTAGAGCGGCAAGATGATCGTAGGACGTGGATGACGAAAGACTTATATAAGCCGTTTCCGGCGCCGCTCCTCCCGCTGTAGAAGAGGTCTCATTGATCGAGGTGTGCCCAGCTACTATTAGTTTGTTTAACAAAATTTGCTTAATTAGCTCTAAACTTAGTCCTAGATTTATGCTTAGTTAGCTTGAACTTGTGTGATATCGATGTTGTATATCTTTGATGTTTATTTTTGTTTCCTTGCTCTACTTTTTTAGAACATATATGCCTTAGTTGTTTTTTGCATTACTTTCTAATATGCCTTGTGTCTATCTATATAGATGACGTACTACGTGGTGTTCGAGCGTCGGGTTCCATGAGTCTATGACGAGTGGAAGGACTGTAAAGCACAGGTGTACAAGTTCAGCGGCAACTGCTATAAAGGATACGAGACTAGAAACGAGGCGGTTGCCAAGTGGAGGGACCACCAGTCGAAACATAAGAACGAGATGAAGACCTCCATCGTGCTACCGCTGATGGAGGGATGATAACCCGGTAGGCTAACGCCAAGGTGTAACTCGGCCCAAAGGGCGCTGCGCAAGACCCGGCATAGGGAAAAGGAGTTTCTAGAAGGCCCAAGAGTGTAGGCCTCGTAACCCGGATTGTGGGTTCCGATAAGGAAATTTAGGGTTTGTAAGCAGTGTCCGGGTAGGACTCCGAGTATGCCTTGGATGGTAAGCCAGGGGGTCCGGATATTAGATAAGCCGGCCCCTAGGGTTAGATTAGAGATCAATCACACAATCGCAAGATATTCGAGTATCCATTGTAACACGAGAGTTGAGATAATATATTCAGATCGGAGACTCGGCGACTTGATTGCCGGCTACCAGATCGCGTATCACCATGGTTTCCCTTGAGCTAAACCCTCTCCCAAACACCAGAGTCGAATTGCCCCAAGATAAGTTACCCCTGGTAACGTCTGCCGTGATTATCCCACGACAGTTGGCGCCCACCGTGGGGCCTACGTCCAAGGGTGTTTACATCACGGGAGAAGCTCGGGAGAACATGAAGAACATCGTCATCGGCGAGATCTACACCAACCCCGACGGAGAAAAGATGGTGGACGATTTTGGCTGGGGGCCAGAGTCGGATCTACTCGAATCCGGATCTGTCGTCACGATCGGCCGGGTCAACGTCTTCATCAGCATGGTACGTACGTCTGGTTCAATCCCTGATGATTTTGGATTTGATTCTGTGTCAGGGGAGGCCACCTGCGTTCAGTCGGATGGAGAAGAATCGGTCGGGACAGTGGATCCGATTGAAGAGCACACCACGAAGAGGGAACAGCCGGAGGAGCCGGCATGGACCCCGCGTGGCCGGGTCATGAGAGAAGATGATACCGAGTCTATCCTGCACCTGCTGGAGGATCGGTACGAGGAGGATAGTTGCGATGAGGAAGAGTATGAATCTACGCCAAGTATCGTGCGCCAGGTCGCGGTCTACACGACCCCTGCGACCAATCTCAATCAGGGGAACGTGACCACGGCCGCGGTTGGAGCAGCGCAAGCATTGGCCCAGCAGCAAAATACGGCTAACGGAAATCCGGTTCTTGCTCAGGTTGACGGAGAGTCGGCCTCAGTTACCAGCCGGGCGGCGGACAGCGAGTTGCAGGCGAATATGTTCGGGTATCTGGCAAACCGGACGCCAGGGGCGGGTCCTTCAAATCCACAACACCCGGCCCTATTCAATAACAACATGATCCTGGATCCCACCGTGCTAGCCACAGTCATTACCCCGGAGAACGCATCAGCACGTGCTAGGGATCTGGATGTAGCCCGTCGTGCATTGGAGCAACAGAGGAGAGAAGTGGAAGCTGAAAAGCAAGGGGTAGCCACGCGTCAGCGTGAGCTGGATGCGTTGGAGAACCGGCTCCGGGAAGAGACAACCAGGGTGCATCAAAGGCACCAGACTAGATTACCGGCAATGGGTGGATTCATAAACCCGGCCGCACTATTCATCACACCTCGGGACCAACCAATCCCATATGCGAACCAAGGAACTGTACATCAGCCCGCAACCGGAGGAGGACAGCCGGCAAACGTGCAGGCCGGGTTACCCACATTGCAGACTGGGGTTGCTGGTGGCAATACAGCACCACCACCACCACTGTCACGATTTCGCACACCGCCAGGTCACTTCAACAACCCCATGGACAATGTGTACGCAGCAACAATCGCATTGAATCAGATCCCCGTAAGAGAGTCACCCCACGCGGAGGAGACCCGGCGGGCGATAGATCTATTGCGGGCTGCAGTGGCACAGCAAGTAAATTACCCGGATAACAGAAGTGGAATGCATGGGACGCCATATATCAGCCGGCAATATGGCAATACCGGCAATATTCAAACAAGCTCGGCACGGCGGAGGGCAGAGCAGCAGCAAATGCCGCCTCCTCCCCGCGTTCAGGCAGCACCAGCAGCATCAGCAGCACAAGCTATCGTGGATAGTTCCAGGGCCAGGCGAGCTACGGCCGGGTCTGCGGTACACGGACCAGTAGCAGCACCACGTCCAGCCATACCCCCCGCATGATCGCATGTTTCTCTAGTAAGGCCATTACCAACTAATCTTGCTGGGCCTAAGTGTCTGTCGGATATCATCAGGGCTGAGCCCTACCCGGATAAATTCAAGGAACTGGGTAAAGTAGTGAATTATGAGCCGACTATGGATCCAGAAACATGGTTGAGCAGTTATGAGATGGCTATGTCAATTCGCAACGCATCTGAAAATCTTCAAGCCAAATTCATGTACTTAATGATGTCAGAAGGAGCAGCAAAGTTGTGGTTCAACAATTTACCAGAAGGATCTATCAAATCATGGGATGAGTTGAAAACGGCGTTTATCAAGAAATTTCATGGGACATCCAGGAAGCTATTTACTATTGATGATCTAGAATGGTGTGTGCAAAAGAAGGGAGAATCGGCGCGCAGTTGGGTGCGCCGGGTTATTGAGATACTTCACTCATCTACAGATATCCAGCCAAAGGATGCGTTACAAGCTATGACAAAGACGTGCAAGTACACACCTTTAGTGCAAAAGTTAACTCGCATAAAATCCAGTCGGAACGCTTCAGAGGTTACGATGGGAGAGCTAATGGATGCATGCAACAAGCACGCTGCAACGGATACCACAGAAGAGGACGTTGATGACAAGAAAGCAAAAGCAAACACGAGCAATAATGGAAGAGCCGGCAACGGGTCTGCGCCGGGTAACAATGGAGGTAACAATGGGAACAACCAGAACAAGCGCCCGTTCGAGGGGAATTCCGAGTTTGTCGCCAGCACAGAAGCCGGGTCTTCAAGACCCAGGGCAGAAGGAAATTTCAACGGAGGAAATCATAACGGAGGAAACTATCAAGGGCCACCAAGGCCGGGTAACAACTGGGATATCTTCAGAATGGCGTGCCCGAAACACAGCAGGAACGGAAGGCCGGCTAATCATTCATTGGAGCAGTGTGTGGATTTGCAGAGATGGAAGAACGAGGAAGTAAACAAGGCTATGCGAGGTGCAGGCCGGGGAGGAGGACCGGGTCCGGGTGGAAACCCGGGCAACGGCCCACCCCCAACAGGCAACCCGGGAGTAGGAAATCCGGGTAATAACCAGGGAGGAGCTGGAGGTTTCCAAGCTAACCCCAAGGAGTTGGGACAGTATCATGTACATACTACAGGAATTTCCAACAAGGAGAGAAAAATACTCAAACGAGTAGTTAATGCGGTCAATTCAGCTGTTCCGAGATACTTGAGATGGTCAGATCAAGAGGTGACATGGAGCAGAAGGGATCACCCGGAGACGATAGAACATCCGGGTGTGCTAGCATTGGTGGTTGCACCGCATGTCAATGGATATGAGCTGAAAAAGGTCTTAATGGACGGTGGAAGCAGCATCAACATCTTATATTGGGAAACTTTCTTGCGCATGGGTCTCAAGGAGTCCCAGCTACAAAAAAGTTCAACAGTGTTTCACGGGATTGTGCCGGGTCACTCAGCGTGCCCCGAGGGAAAGATCACTTTGGAGGTTGATTTTGGAGAATCGAAGGACAACTTCCGGGTTGAGTGGCTCACGTTCGAGGTGGTAAAGTTACGCAGCCCGTATCACACGTTATTTGGAAGGCCGGCTTACGCTAAGTTCATGGCCAGGCCGTGTTACGTATACCTACAACTAAAGATTCCGGGTCCTAAGCAAACCATAACCATACATGGAAACCGGATTATAGCGGCTGAGTGTGACGAAGGGGACGCGGCAATGGCAGAACAGGCCTACAGAAAGGAAGAGCTCAAATATTACCGGTCTCAAGTAGACCCGGATGACAGAACAGCGTTGAAGAGGCCAAACACTGAGGATGAGAGAGCAAAATTCAAACCAGCACAAGATAACAAGATGGTGGCCTTTGTCGAGGGCGATCCCTCTAAGCAATTTGCTATAGGATCTAACCTGGACAATGAGCAGGAAAAAGCACTCGTGGAGTTTATTCGTTCCAATCAGGATGTTTTTTCTTGGACGCCTAGCGATATGCCAGGTATCTCTACAGAGTTAGCAGAGCACAGTTTGCATGTTGATCCCAAGTCTAGGCCCGTGAAGCAGGGCCTGAGAAAGATGAATGAGGAAAGAAGGAAAGCTATAGGAGAAGAAATTGCTCGGCTGTTGACAGCCGGCTTTATCATGGAAGTACTCCCGGTTCTCGTGATGAAAAAGACCAATGAGTTATCCCCACCATGGGAGCGACCGTTCATCATAAGCCGGAATCTGCAGAATGGATCATATTACTTGATAGATGCAAGGGAAGAGTCGGCTACTGTTAATGACACCGCTCATACCACTTCATCTATGCAAGAAAGAGAAAGACCATGGAACGTGGCTCAGCTGCGTCCCTACTATACCTAGAATAGACTAGATTCGCAAGTGGAATTGCACGATGTAACAGGCAGCAGGTTTCAGACGCACTCTTTTCCTATCCAGGGTATCTAAGGGGACTGCAGGGTTTTTAATGAGGCGGCTTGCTGACCTAACTTTTCTCATATCAATAAAGAGATGGTTAAACAATATATTGTCCCTTTTTGCGTGTTTTTTATCAAGTTTTTATATTTCTGTTGTGTTTTCATTTTTATTTTTCTTCCAGGTAAGTATTATTTACTTTTCTTAGTATATTAGTTTCTCTAGTAAATTGCATATATCTAGGTCTTGGGGGCTGATTGCTTGAATAGCACAGTTGCAAACTCAAAGACCCGGTCACGATGCCAATGAGTTATAAGGGCCGATTACTTGTAACAAGTACGGCTGCAAGCTTATAACCGGACTAAGGAGCCAAACTTTCTTGACCTTTCTTGCTTAAGCTTGATGTGACTCGCACTAAAGTGGCATGTTTTGCTAGCGTATGATTACAATCAGTCATGATTCCCAATGGGACTTGCCTGACCCTGTCTTCGTACAGCTATAGCAACATTGATTATCCACGCGAAAGCCGGCTTATAGTAGAAGAAGGTCAAAAGGGTCATCTAAACCACAAGTTATGCAGAGTACAAGGTTAATAGCCGGAAACTCAAAGTATATTAAGCATAGCTTCAAAACCTACGTGAATGGCTCTAGGTTTTGGGCCTCAGCAGAAACAATTTGTTCCTTTCGAAAAGTCCAAGACCCAGACTCGGAAATTTGGGCCTCGGAGACTTGGGAATTTGAAAAAAGAAACAAATTATCTATTCAACTCAGAAACCCAAAAATCCGAGTCTTGGGGACTTGGGGACTTAGAAAAAAGCCCACTTGTCAAAACCCATGAGACCCGGAAACCGAGTCTCACAAAAGGAACCATAGCAAAAAATCGGAAAACCAGGAATGAAAAAGTCCAAAAGACAGGGAAATATCAAATTTATGCAAAGGCCAGAAGGGCCACGAAAGCTATTAAGGTTTTAAATGTATTACAAGCCACGATAATAGTATCAAAAAGTGCACAGACACACTATCAAAAGAATAATTGTTTTAAAGGCCCATAGGCCCGAATGAAGCGTTGAGACGGTATTGGATAGAAGTTTACTCGGCCTCCTGGGTCGGGTCTACAGCCTTGCCCTTGTCTTCCGGGTCTTGGTCTTGGGTTTGCTCCTTAGAGGCCTCCCCAACATCGTCACCCGGATTGGCAGTGTCAGGACGAACAGGCGGGCGGACAACCGGCGTAGAGGAGGTAGGCGCGGACTCAAGCTCGGCTTTCCTCTTCGCGGCCGCCTCCTTCCTCTTGGCCGAGTCAGCGTTCCACTTCTCCAAGATATCGAAGGGCAAGGGCATATCTTCCTTCACCGGTTTATCTTCGGCGTCGTATGGAGTTACAAATCTACTCAGGTCCAAAGTATCGGCAAGTGTAGTTGCCGAGTGACGCACCTCAGTCTGTACAGCCTTGAAGTCCTTGGCGGAGAACCTGGAGCCATCGGCCTTGAACTCTGGAAACCCGGCCACCAGCTCTGCCGGCTCAAGCTTAGGAAAGTAAGCCTTAGCCAGCTTAAGCTGTCGTGGGATAATCACGGCATACGTTACCGGGGGTAACTGATCTTGGGGCAAGACGACATAGGCGTTTGGGAGAGGGTTTAGCTCAGAGGAAAACATGATGGAATTCGATCTGGTAGCCGGCAATCAAGTCGCCGAATCTCCGATCTCGATATATCGAATTAATTCTCGTGTTACAATGGATGCTCGATATCAATCGATATTGTTAGGGCTCTTGGATCTCTCTTAACCTAACTTAGGGGCCGGTTTATAAAGCACCCGATCCCCTGGCTTGCCCTCCAAGGCGCACCCTGAATCCTACCCGGACACTATGTACGAAACCCTAACTTTCCTTACCGTAACCCACAATCCGGGTTACGAGGCCTACAATCGTGGGCCTTCTAGAAGTTCTTTTATCCTTAGCCGGGTCTTGCGCAGCGTCCTTTGGGCCGAATTACACTTTGGAATTGGGCTACCGGGTTATCATCCCTCCATCAATAGTCCCCAGAATAGCTTGGGCTTCACAAGATCCTCCTTGAAGCGCACGCTATTCCCTGCAAAACTATCAAACTTACAAGTTCAACGGGGGCCGGGTTACATTGCTTTGATGAACAGCTAGGCCTAACTCCACGGCGGCCATATAGTAACCCGGCTTTCTCCAAGTCTTTACTTGTCTTCCCGGGTCAACACCCCGATAAGAATGTCAAAGATTCGGCTAACTTTACTCAATAATTGACCCCAATTTTGCGGAGAGGATCTCATTCTTGTTTCCGTCCGGATATCTTGTTTAGCACTCAAAGCACGCCCCACGGAATCCAGGCAAATAGCCGTTTAACCCAAAATTTCCGGTTGCCAACCGTTGAGCTAGGTTTAGCCGCCCACACCCTTATAAATAGTCACTTAAGAGCGAATCCAACCCCAACGGCTCATTTTCCCCCTTTCTTCTTCCTCCTCGCCTCCGCGCCCAAGCTCACAGAGCATCGCCACGGAGACCTCACGCGCATCACCAGAGCCAATCGGCCGCCGGCTGCGCTCCGCCACGGTTCGCCCCGCGCCGCCGCCAAGATCCGCCGCCGCACCCCCGACCTGCCCGCCGGGAATCGCAAAGGGACACCAAGCTTGCGCTATATGCCTCCGTCGGGCTTCACTTCGATCTCCTCCAGTAAGTCTCTTATATCCATTAACTTGTGCTTGCAATTTCTCGATTTACCTCAGATTAGATCTAAGTCAACCCGCCGGCCATTTTTCTGGTCACACCGAATTAGGTCGCCCGAATTCATTCTAACTCATCCAATGACTTAAATATAGATTTCACTTTGCTCCCCTACTGCCCATAATCACTAAATTCACCACAAATCTAGAAATGGAATCTCCAATCTAGACTCGGGCCGCCCAAAATTTCCGCGCTTGCCACTGACACCCGGAAAATTCTCTTTTTCCGGCTCCTTTGTTTGCAGTAGACACATGGGTAACCATCCACCTTTCCCAAACACCTCTCAACACATAAGCACTTCATAGTTTTCGTAACGATGTTTGATACCCGGACAACTCATAACCTTGCTCCACAGAATGATACCCGGATAACTCTTTTACTTCCATGTCTTCTTGATATTCCTCGCAAACATTCGGATGACTCATGATTTCCGAGTCTCATTTCTTGTACTCTTCTATCTCGTGCTTTTGCAGGTTAATCTCATGGCTCCCAAGAGGCAGGGGAAACAACCGGCCAAGGCCAAGACCACCAACTCCATATCCGCCAACTGGGCGTGGTCCACGGTTACAAAGGCCAAGTTAGAAGAACTGGCCGAATTAGGAGTCCTCCCTTCTCAAAAGGATATCCATTGGAGGGTGCCGGGTGACGAGACCCGGCCCACGCCCACCAATGATGAGGTAATATGCTTTGTAGAGCACGTGACCCGGGGGTTCCGTCTTCCGGGTCACCCTTTCTTTCGAGATGTTTTGAGCCACTATGGCCTCCGAATATTTGACATAGGGCCTAACTCTGTGTTAAATATTTCCCATTTCATTGTTCTTTCCGAGTCATACTTGTGCACACCGCCAAGTTTGGCTCTTTTTATCGAGTTTTTTCAGTGCAAACCGTGCCGTGAAAGCGGTGACGGGGCACTTCTCGCTTGCGGCGGGGTCTCTATCCAGCGCCGCAAGAATTCTTTGATGCCACCCCTCACTCTCAACTCCCACGTCAAACACTGGCAACTCTCATATTTCTATTGCCGAGACACCTCCCCACCCGGCCAAAAGAAACTGCCGGGTTACTCAGAGGGCCTTCTCGATATCTCCGAGACTTTCAACGCCTTTGCCCCTGACTCGGACAGGGAGGCCATCCGGCCTTTACTAGCCAAAATCTCTGTTCTGTCGGCCCAAGGTCTCATTGGGCTTAGCCTGGTGAAAACTTGGGTCGATTTCCGGATCCAACCCAATTCCATCCGCACTAAGTTAATGTGCGAGTATTCGGGACACACCACAGACTCGCTCCGGTACTCCACCCATAGCTTTGCAGCCGGAGACACCAACAAGACTATCAAGAGCTTCTTGACAGAGAAGTTGGAGGTAATCCGGAATATAGCCGGGTTAGAACCCTTCACGCGTGAGAACCCGGCCCCCAAGGTAAAAACTCGGCTTTCATATTTTTATCTTCACACTTTCCACTCGATATGACTAATAACCCTTATTCTTATATCTTCATCTTAGGCCGATGATCCCTTTTGGAAGATTGAAACTCCTCCTAGCTCTGAAACTCCAGAGGGGAAAGAAGACGCCGCTAACTCGGATGAAGGTACATTCCGAGTTTCACTTAGCTTTTTTTCTTTCTTTTTTGAAATCACTGTTGTTCATTCTTCCTTTTCCGATTGTAAATCCTGATAACTTTCAGAACAAGAAGAGAAAGACGACGAAGAAGAAGAAACTGAAGGCAGGGTGGAGTCAGCGAGTGACGAGGACGACGCTGAGCCAACAGCCAAGATCGGAACAAAGAGAAAACCCCAAGGGGTCGTCTTCAAGGTTCCATGCCTTTTCCTTGCCTCCAAATCATACTTACTTGATATCATGCACAAACTAACCCGGGATCTGTCCTTATGGCCATATCTGAAGGAACCGCTCGCGACCAAGCGCCGGATGACTCGGAACTTTCCAGGTGATGGTGCTCTTAACCCGGGCATTTCATCGTCTCCGGCTCAACGCGCCGGTATTTATCTAATCCTTTCTTCAATATCAAAGTCTTTCCAAACCATCTCCTTACAAGATAATTCCGTGTCTTACTTGATGTTTTTCAGCTTCATCCGGGTCCAGCAGTGAGCTCCCCTCGGACTTCGTGGTGAATCCCGGGTAAAGTTCCCTTCCTGATGCTTTATCACTGTTTCATTGCTTTTTTCCAGCCATACGCTAACTACCGGCTTACATTGTCCATAGAGCCGCGGTCACTGTTAGCGATCAAGAAGATATGGAGACCGATGACCCGGATACGGAGAACCGGGCTGATGATAGGCACGCCGCAGCTGGCGGGGAAGAACAACAAGTGCCACCAATAAACCCCGCCGACCGAGAGGCCGAGTATCCCATAGCCTCTCACGTACTCGAGGAGGAAGACGCTGCAGACTTGGGCGCGGGAGAGAGGGTACAAGACTCTGATACTCGAACGACCCGGATATCCTCTCGCACCAAGAGGGGAGTCCCTCCTCCAAGTCCCCAAGGTCCCGGGTCTTCCAATTTGGGCAATAAAACTTTCGACCAGATGATGAGCACTCTCCTTGCTATGAAGGCCTCGGAGAAATATGTGCTAGAGCGCATGGCAGCGGAGCACCAGGTAATGTTACCTAATATCTCTTCTTATCCATCTAGTCCCCAAGTGCCGAGTATAATTTGTTGAAATTGTGCTCGGTATTCTGCGCGATAATCGGCTTGCCATGATATCCGACTAATTCTCATACTTTGATTTCTCATAGGCACAGGCCACCCGGTCCGATGAACTTTTGCTCAAGACCGAACAACTGCTGCTTGCCGAGGTAAAGCGGAGGGAGGCCCTTGAAGATGAAGTGGAAACTTTGAAGAAAAATGTTTCCAAATATAAGAAAAGGTGTACCACTTCTCGAAGCGCACTGAAAAAGTTGTCGGAGCAAGTTACCGATACTTATCGTATCTTGCTTAGTAAGTTTCTTGATGCTGACTGCCTTCACGCCTCTATTTTGTTACATGATACTCGGGATTAATGATATGGCCTTTCTTTGTTTCAACTGCAGGTGCTAACCTTGCAACCCCAGAAGAAGATGCCGTTGCAAAGGCTAAAACCTTAAAGACTGTGCTCCGGACTTTCTTTGCCGGCACCAAGTATATACTAGATGCCGTGAAGTGGCCGACTGAGGTATATCCGGGTGAAGAAAATCTTATCCAAGCTTGCTCGACTGTGCCTGCATGGATCGAGATCTGGAAACGCTCGGCGTGCCGGATTGGTATGACCCGGGCCTTTGCGCTGGCGAAGGCTTATTTTCCTAAGCTTGAGCCGGCAAAAGTGATATCCGGGTTTCCAGAATTCAAAGCAGACGGCTCCAAGTTTGGGCCCAAGGACTTCAAGGCTGTACAATCCTCAGTGCGTCACTCGGCAACTTCTTTGGCCGATAGTATGGATCTGGGTACGTTAGTGAGTTCGTACGATGCTGAAGGCAAAATCGTGAAGGAGGAAGCACCCCCACCCTTCGACATTTTGGAAAAATGGGCTGCTGATTCGGCCAGGAAGAGGGAAGAAACCGCGAAGAGGGAGGCCGAGTTAGGATCGGAGCCAACCACTTCTACACCGGCTGTCCTCCCGCCTGTCCGTCCTGATGCGAAGAACCCGGGTGATGATGCCGGGAGAGCTGCGGAGCAAGCCCAGGACCAAGACCCGGAGGGCAAGGGTAAGGGTGTGGATTCTACTCAAGAATCCGAGTAAACAAATGCTACCACGATACCTTGGCCGTTTTGCTGCTCTTGTTCGAAACAGATATTCTTTTGTCGGTGCATCTATGCACCTTTGATACTAGTACCAAGATTTGTAACATACTTTAATTCCTTGATATACCTCGTGCCTCTTCTGGCCTCTGGATGAACTTGATATTTTTCTGGTTTTTTAAGCTTATTCTCGATATCCGGCTTTCCTTATGGTTCCTTTTGTGAGACTCGGTTTCCGAGCATCTTGGGTTCTGACAGGGGGACTTTTCTCTAAGTCCCCAAGTCCCCAAGACTCGGATGTTAGGGTTTGTTGGGCTTAGTAACAACTTGTTTCTGTTTCAAAATCCCCGGTCCCCAAGACTCGAAATCCGAGTCTGGGATGTGCGGTCTTTTCCAGAGACAAATTGTTTTTACTAAGCCCAAGCCCTAGAGCCGTTTCACGTGAGTATTGAAGTTATGCTTGATAAACGTTGAGTTTCCAGCTATTAGCCTTATACTCTGCATAACTTGTGGTTTAGATGACCCTTTTGACAATCTTGTACTATAAGCCGGCTTTCGCGTGGATATCATGTTGTTACATCTGTACGAAAACAGGGTCAGGCAAGTCCCATTGGGCTTCATGGCTGATTGTAATCGTAAGCGAGCAAATCATGCCACTTTAGTGCGAGCCACATCGAGCTTAAGTAAGAAAAGTCAAGAAAATTTGGCTCCTTTGTCGGGTTATAAGATTGCAGCCGTACTCGTTTGCGAGTAATCGGCCCTTATAACTCATAGGCATCAAGGCCGGGTCTTTGAGTTTGTAACTGTGCTATTCAAGCAATCAGCCCTCAAGACCTATATATATGCAACATACTTGATGATACTGATGTACTGATAGCAATAAATAATGCTTACCTGTAATCGAAGTAAAGATCATAAAATAAGGCTTGATAACCATCTCTTTATTGATACGAGAAAGTTTTGGGTCAGCAGGCCGCCTCATTAAAAACCTTCCAGTCCCCTTAGGTACCCTGGATAGGAAAAGAGTGCTTCTGAAACCTGCTGCCCGTTACATTGTTTAGTTCTCCTTGGGAATCTGTCCGAAACTGTCATAATCGATACACATTCTCCACTTGTTGATCTTTTTTACTATGAGTACCGGGTTTGCCAGCCAATCCGGATAAGGCGTTTCTATGACGCGGCTGGTTGTGAACGGCTGCGCAATTTCTTCTCTTGTGGTGGATTGTTTGAGGGAGTCACCCTTTACGAAAGCCACCATCTTGGTATCTCGTGCTGCCTTGAGTTTTGCCCTTTCGCCTTCAGTACTTGGCTTTTTCAGGGCTGTTCTGTCATCCGAGTCTGTTTGAGCCCGGTAATATTTGAGTTCCTCTTTTCTACAAGCTTGTTCAGCCATTGCTGCAACCCCTTCCTCGCACTCAGCCGCTATGTCCCGGCTTCCATGTATGGTGATGGGCTATTTAGGACCCGGGATTTTTAGCTGTAGATACACGTAACACGGCCTAGCCATGAATTTAGCATAAGCCGGCCTTCCGAATAGCGCGTGATAAGGACTGCGCAATTTGACCACCTCAAAAGTGAGCCACTCAACTCGATAGTTATCCTTTGATTCCCCCAAAAGCTACCTCCAATGCGATTTTTCCCTCGGGGCATGCTGAATGACCCGGCACTATCCCATGAAAAATTGTTGAACTTTTTTGTAGCTGAGACTCCTTGAGACCCATGCGTAGGAAGGTTTCCCAATACAGTATATTGATGCTACTTCCACCGTCCATCAAAACCTTTTTCAGCTCATACCCATTGACCTGCGGTGCGACTACTAATGCTAAGACTCCCGGGTGTTCTATTCTTTCCGGGTGATCCCTTCTGCTCCATGTTACGTCCTGTTCTGACCATCTCAGGTATCTCGGGACAGCCGAGGACACCGAGTTTACCGCCTGTTTCTGTATCTTCTTGTCCTTGTTGGAACTTCCTGTAGTATGCACGTGATACTGACCCAATTGCTTGGGGTTGGCCTGGAAACCTCCTGCTCCCCCTTGGTTATTACCTTGATTTCCAGCTGCCGGGTTACCGGCTGGGGGTGGGCCGTTGCCCGGGTTTCCACCTGGACCCGGTCCTCCTCCCCGACCTACACCTCGCATGGCTCTGTTCACTTCCTCATTCTTCCATCTTTGTAGGTCGGCGCACTGCTCCAAGGAGTGGTTAGCTGGCCAACCGTTCCTGCTGTGCTTCGGGCATGCCATTCGGAATATGTCCCAATTATTACTCGGCCTTGGTGGCCCTTGATAGTTTCCTCCGTTGTGATTTCCAGTATTGAAATTTCCTTCTGCCCTGGGTCTGGAAGATCCGGCTTCAGTGTTGGCGACAAACTCGGAGCCTCCTTCAAACGGGCGCTTGTTCTGACTGTTGTTACCCGGCGCTGATCCATTGCCGGTTCTTCCGTTATTACTTGTGTTTGCTTTTGCTTTTTTATCATCAGTTTCCTCTTCCGTAGTGTCCGTTGCGGCATGTTTGTTGTATGCATCCATCAGTTCTCCCATTGTAACCTCCGAAGCATTCCGACTAGATTTCATGCGAGTTAACTTTTGTACTAAAGGTGTGTACTTGCAGGTCTTTGCCATAGCTTGCAGCGCATCCTTGGGCTGAATATCTGTAGATGAATGAAGTATTTCCATAACCCGGCGTACCCAGCTGCGCGCCGATTCTCCCTTCTTCTGAACACATCGCTCTAGGTCATCAATAGTGAATAACTTTCTGCACGTCCCGTGAAAGTGCTTGATAAATGCAGTTTTCAATTCTTCCCATGACTTGATAGATCCTTCCGGTAGATTGGTAAACCATAACTTTGCTGCTCCCTCTGACATCATTAGATACATGAATTTGGCTTGAAGATTCTCGGACGCATTGCGAATCGACATGGCCATCTCATAACTGCTCAACCATGTTTCCGGATCCATAGTCGGCTCGTAATTCACTACTTTACCCGGTTCTTTGAACTTTTCCGGGTAAGGCTCAGCCCTGATGCTATCTGAAAGACACTTAGGTCCTGCAAGAATGGTCGAAGCTGGTCTTACTCGGGAAACGTGTGATCCTGCAGGGGGGTACAGCTTGACGCGGTACTGCTGGTATCCCATGTACCGCAGACCCGGCCATGGCTCTCCTGGCTCTGGAACTGTCCACGATGGCCTGTGCTGCTGATGCTGCTGGTACTGCCTGAATGTGTGGAGGAGGCGGCATTTGCTGCTGCTCTTCCCTCCGCCGTGCCGAACTTGTCTGGATATTGCCGGCGTTACCTTGCTGTTGGCTGACATATGGTGTCCCATGCATTCCACTTCTGTGATCCGGGTAATTAACCTGTTGTGCCACCGCGGTGCGCAGCATATCTATCGCCCGCCGGGTCTCCTCTGCGTGGGGTGACTCTCTCACGGGGATTTGATTTAGTGCAAGCGTTGCCGCGTACACGTTGTCCATGGGATTGTTGTAATGACCCGCTGGTGTGTGAAAATGTGATGGTGGTGGTGGTAGTGGCGGTGGTACAGTATTGTCGGTAGTAACTCCAGTCTGTGATACGGGTAACCCGGCATGCGTGTCTACCGGTTGTACTCCTCCGGTTGTCGGCTGAGGGGCGGTTCCTTGATTTGCCGCTGGGATCGGCTGATCCTGAGGCGTGATAAATAGTGCGGCCGGGTTTATGACTCCTCCCAATGCTCGCAATCTGGTTTGGTGCCTTTGATGTATTCTAGTCGTTTCCTCTCGGAGCCGGGTTTGCAGTGCATCCAGCTCGCGTTGTCGTGTGGCCATCCCTTGTCTTTCTGCTTCTACTTGCCTTCTCTGCTGCTCCAATGCACGACGGGCTACGTCCAAATCCCTAACACGTTCCGCCGCATTCTCTGGAGTGATAACTGTGGCAAGAACTGTCGGATCTAGGATCAGATTGTTGTCGAACAGGGCCGGATGTTGTGGATTGGAAGGACCCGCTCCTGGTGTCCGGTTTGCTAGGAATCCAAACGTGTTCGCGTGTAACTCGTTTTCTGGCGCTTGACTGGTAACCGATGCCGACTCTCCATCAACCTGGGCCAAAACCGTGTTCCCGTTAGCCGGCCCTTGCTGCCGGGTCAATGCTTGTGCTGTCCCGGCTGCGGCCGCGGTTACGTTCTCTTGGTTGAGATTGGTCGCGGGAGCCGTGTAAACCGCAACCCGACGCACAATGCTTGGCGCGGATCCATACTGTTCCTCTTCGCTGCTATGTTCCTCGTACCGGTTCTCCAGTAGATGCAGGATAGATTCGGTATCATCTTCTTTCTCGACCCGGCCATGCGGGGTCCATGCCGGCTCCTCCGGCTGTTCCCACTTCGTGGTGAGCTCTTCTGTCGGGTTTGTTGTCCCAACTGATTCTTCTCCATCTGATCGGATATAACTGGTCTTCCCTGACACATTATCAAACCCAAAGTCGTCAGGGATCGAACCGGAAGTACGTACCATACCGATGAAGACGCTGATCTGGCCGATTGTCATGATAGACCCGGATTCGAGGTGATCCGACTCTGGTCCCCAGCCGGAATCGTCCACCATCTTCTCTCCTTCGTGGTTGATGTAGATCTCGCCGATGACTAGTTTCTCCATATTCTTCCGAGCTTCTCCCGTGATGTAAACACCTTTGGACGCAGGCCCCACGGTGGGCGCCAACTGTCGTGGGATAATCACGGCAGACGTTACCGGGGGTAACTGATCTTGGGGCAAGACGACACAGGCGTTTGGGAGAGGGTTTAGCTCAGAGGAAAACATGATGGAACTCGATCTGGTAGCCGGCAATCAAGTCGCCGAATCTCCGATCTCGATATATCGACTTAATTCTCGTGTTACAATGGATGCTCGATATCAATCGATATTGTTAGGGCTCTTGGATCTCTCTTAACCTAACTTAGGGGCCGGTTTATAAAGCACCCGATCCCCTGGCTTGCCCTCCAAGGCGCACCCTGAATCCTACCCGGACACTATGTACGAAACCCTAACTTTCCTTATCGTAACCCACAATCCGGGTTACGAGGCCTACAATCGTGGGCCTTCTAGAAGTTCTTTTATCCTTAGCCGGGTCTTGCGCAGCGTCCTTTGGGCCGAATTACACTTTGGAATTGGGCTACCGGGTTATCATCCCTCCATCATAAGCCCCCGGGTCATTCCCACCCGGCAGGCCGAGCGTTTCCAGAGCTCAATCCATGAGGGGACAGTGGAGCACGCATGGATCAGGGTGTCCATGCCCGGATATCCCTTAGTCGGCCACTGCACGGCGTCTAGGATCCACTTAGTGCCGGCGCAGAATGTCCGAAGCACAGTCTTCAAGTTCTTTGCCTTCTGGACATCATCATCTTCTGGGAGTGCAAGACCAGAGCCTACAGCATAAACAACAAAGGTTAAAGCAAAAGTTCCGGGTATCATGGATCAAGAAAAAACCAAGTTACAAAACATCAAGCAACAAAATCTTACCAAGAAGGACACGATAAGTGTCGGCAACTTGAGCTGATAGTTTCTTCAGCGCAGTCTTGAGCGGTGGTGTACTTCTTCTTGTACTTCGTGGCATCTTTCTTAAGCGTTTCCACCTCAGCCTCAAGTGCCTCTCGCAGCTTTACCTCGGTCTCCAGGAGTTGATTGGTCTTGGCCAAAATTTCCTCGGACCGGGCCATCTGTGCCTATAAGGGACGGAAAGATAAAAGTTAGCAGGATATCACAATAAGCCGCGTATCAATGGAAGTACCGAGTAAAACTTTGACAAGTTAGACTCGGAACTTGGGGACTAGATGAATACTATGAAATATCAATTAGCATTACCTGGTGATCAGCAGCCATGCGCTCTAATATATCTTTCTCTGTGGCCTTCATGGCGAGGAGTGCGCTCATCATCTGGTCAAAGGAGCGGTTGCCCAGACCCAGATTGGAAGACCCGGGATCCTGGTCACCCGGAGACGGAGTTTTTTCCTTTGCGGGGGAAGGCACCCGAGTCGCTTGAGTGTCGGAGATCGGCTCGCTCCTCCCTGTGCCCAGGATTATGACCTCTTCCTCGCACGCATGTGAGGCCATCGGATACTCGGCCTCTTGATCGGCCGGGTCCTTCAGTGGCACTTGTTGCTCTCCATCGCCGCCAGTCGCGGCCATCACATCATCAACCGGATCTTCTCTGGCCGGGTCATCAGTCTCCATATTATCCGTGTCACTGTTTGTGACCTTGGCTCTGATAAAAGTACAAGTAAACGGTTAGTATATGACTAAAGAAAGCTATGGAAAAGTGTTAGAATAGCAGAAGAGGTATCTTACCCGGAGTTCACCATGAAATCTGAGGGGAACTCGCTGCTAGACCCGGACGAGGGTGATAAAGATTGAGAAAGTGAGACTCGGAGTTGTTCCGCTAAGGGGTGATTGGGAGAAGGAAATCTTTGAGGCAAATTGGAAGGTTGGGATTGAGAAGTACCGGCGCGGCGGGTTGGAGATGATGGGATACCCGGGTTGAGTGTGGTTTCACCCGGAGAGTTCCGGGTCACCCTGCGCTTGACCATGGGCGGCTCCTTCAAGTATGGCCAGTCGGATAATTCTCGGTTTAGCTCGCACATATTAGCAAAAGTGTATGGTTTGGAAGCGAGGAAGCGATATGGAACCTTAAAAACGACCCCTCGGGGTTTCCTCTTGGCTCCAACCTCGATGACCGGCTCTGCTTCGCTCTCGTCACTCTGTGTTTCCTCCCCATCTTCCGGATCTTCTTTTTCTTCCTTGTCCTCCCTGTCCTCCATTCCTGAGTAACATAGCATACAGTCGGAAAAAGAGAAAGTGTGGAGAAACAGGTTAGCAGAAATTGGGTTGGGTGAAACCCGGAAAGTACCTTCCTCCGAGTCAGCAGCCTCCTCGTCCTCCTCTGGATTTCCAGAGGAAGGGGGAGTCTCAATGTTCCAAAAAGCGCTATCAGCCTGAGATGAAGGCATAACGGTGGGAGTTAGTGGTTGTATCACGTAAAAGTGCAAGAGTAAAAGAATAAGTGTCGGATCTTACCGCGGGAGCCGGATTCTCGCGAGTGAACGGATCTAATCCGGCTATGTTCCTGATTACTTCCATCTTCTCGGTCAGGAAACCTTTGATGGTCTTGTTCGTATCACCGGCTGGATAGTTCTTTGAAGAATACCGGAGGGAATCCGTCACATGCCGGGAATACTCGGACATCAGCTTAGGCCGGATGGCGTTGGGCTGAATCCGGAAATCTACCCAAGTCTTAACCAAGTTAAGGCAAAGGAGACCCTGGGCGGAAAGGACGGCTATCTTAGCTAGGAGGGGCTGGATGGACTCTCTGTCCGACTCAGGGGCGAAGGCGTTAAAATTATCAGAAAGATCGAGGAGTCCCTCAGAGTAACCCGGCAGTCTCCTTTCGCCGGGTGGGGAGACGTCCTGGCAGTAGAAAAAGGATTTTTGCCAATGCTTAACGTGAGAGTTAAGGCTCAAAGTCGGCATTAGCGAATTCTTGCGCCGTTGGATAGAGACTCCGTCGCAGGCCAAGAAGGCCCCGGCACCGCTTTCGCGGCACGGTTTGCATTGGAATAGTTCGATAAATAAGGCAAGGTTCGGGGGGATGCACAGGTAGGATTCACAAAGAACTATAAAGTGAGTGATATTCAACATAGAGTTAGGCCCTATGTCGAAGACTCGGAGGCCGTAGTGGTTGAGGACTTCGCGGAAAAAAGAGTGACCCGGGGGACGGAATCTCCGGATCACGTGCTCTACGAAACATATTACCTCATTTGGACCAGGGGTAGGCCGGGTCTCACTCGGAACACGCCAGTGGATCTCCTTTTGAGGAGGGAGGACGCCTGACTCGGAAAGCTCCTCCAGCTTGGCCTGGGTCACGGTGGACTTAGCCCAGTTGGCAGAAATGGCTTGGGTCGTCCTGGCTTTTGCCGGCTGTTTCCCTTTGTTCTTGGGAGCCATTGGTTCAGTCTGCAAAACACAAGGAAAAGGGTGCAGAACATGAGTAATTAAGACTCGGAAGCTACGAGTTATCTGAGTATCAATAAGCAGTACGAAAACTATGAGTTATCCGAGTACCAGTGAGTGATTATGAAAGAAAGTTGGCTGTATGGTTAACTAGAGAGTAACTGAGAGATCCGGAGATAGAAGATTGCCCGGGTAAGGAAGAACAACTACGGAAAGCCTTAGCAGATTACACCTAGATTGGGAAATTTGCAGAGAAATTTGCGGAGAAATTAATGGTTACTAGCGACAGGAGAGTATTATTGGATCTATCATCGAGCAATTGGACAAAGAAGAACGGAGTTGAGCAATATAAATCGGCACAGATTGAGGAAATAATCTACGGGCGGACGTAGATTCAATCTAGTTCGAGCAAAGTGCTTAGAAATGATGTTCATGGCGGAGGAAGGCTTACCGGCGAGGTCCGGAGGAGAGCGCGGCGGCGGCAAACGGCACAGTTGCAGTGCCCTTCTGGGTCCTCCGGTAAGCAGCTCGACGGCGCGGTGGCGGTGGTTGGCGGCGGCACGATGCGGGCGGAAGCGGAGCGCAGGACGCGGCGGCTCGCTTCCGGCTGCTCCTTCGCGGGATCCGTGGCGGCGCGGCGTCGGGGTTGAGCTTGAGCACGAGTGCGTGGAGAAAGGAAGAAGAAGTGGGGTATGGATCTAGGTCACCCCCTAAGGTGCCTATTTATAAGTGCGGGTGGGAGGACCTAGGTTAGTGAGCGGGAGCCGAAATTTTTGGAGATGGATACCCGCCCGGATTTTTTGGGATAGGCACTAAAGTACCCGTGCGTGATATCCGGAAAGGATAGGAAGCAAATCGCTCCCGCGATATCCGGACTAATTGGCGAGCAAAGTGAGACGGGTCTTTTGCATTTTCTTCGAAGTACTGACCCGGAAAAGTAAAGACCGATTCAGAGAAAGCCGGGTTATTATATGGACCAACAATGGAGTTAGGCCTAGCTGTTTATCAAAGCAACCTAACCCGTCCTCTATGAACTTGTATGTTTGTTATTTTTGCAGGGAATATCGTGTGCTTCAAGGAGGATCCCGTGAAGCCCAAGCTATTCTGGGGACTACTGATGGAGGGATGATAACCCGGTAGGCTAACGCCAAGGTGTAACTCGGCCCAAAGGGCGCTGCGCAAGACCCGGCTTAGGGAAAAGGAGTTTCTAGAAGGCCCAAGAGTGTAGGCCTCGTAACCCGGATTGTGGGTTCCGATAAGGAAATTTAGGGTTTGTAAGCAGTGTCCGGGTAGGACTCCGAGTATGCCTTGGATGGTAAGCCAGGGGTCCGGATATTATATAAGCCGGCCCCTAGGGTTAGATTAGAGATCAATCACGCAATCGCAAGATATTCGAGTATCCATTGTAACACGAGAGTTGAGATAATATATTCAGATCGGAGACTCGGTGACTTGATTGCCGGCTACCAGATCGCGTATCACCATGGTTTCCCTTGAGCTAAACCCTCTCCCAAACACCAGAGTCGAATTGCCCCAAGATAAGTTACCCCTGGTAGCGTCTGCCGTGATTATCCCACGACAACCGCTCTTGCTCACCATCGCCGCCGTGCTTGTAGTCTATTTCATCTTAGCTTAGGCATTTGTAACTTGACATCATCGAGTAACTATGTGGTGACAATTGTTCGATAATGTTTGACTATAACTTTGAACCAAATTCGATACTTTGCACTATGTATCACTATTGTAATTAAGTAATGTGTGACTTATATCTTTGTCAAATATTACTACTATGTTATATATTGTCAAATATCACTGCTGTGTATTCAAACTGTATAATTCCTGTAATATACATGTATTTATACCAGAAACAAATTAAATTTCGAAATACTGCATTCCTTTCTGTGGCGCACCTATAACAATTTCTGTGGCGCATCCCCTCTTGGTGCGCCACAGAATCTACTATTTCTGTGGCTCGGGTTATGGGTGCGCCATGGAATTTACCTTTTCTGTGGCGCAGGTTGTGGATGCGCCATAGAATCAATTATTTATGTGGCGCACGTGTGGGGTGCGCCACAGAAAATATTTTAATGGCGTGTATTCTGTGGCGCACCCCTGTGGCCCCGTGGTGCACCACAGAATCTATATTTGGTGCACCATAGATGACCCTTTCTGTACTAGTGATGGGCCACCAGGGTGGCCTCACCACCCCCAGGTGCGGCCAAGGGGGCCGCGCCTGTCTATGGAGAGGGCCCCATGATGCCCTTCTTCGACTCCTCTTCGGACTTCTGGATCCTTCCGGGGAAAATAGGAACTTCGGGATTCATGGGGTCCAATTCCAAGAATATTTCTGGAACAACTTTTCTTAAATAAAAAACAGCAGAAAACAGGGAACTGGCACTTGGCATATTGTTAATAGGTTAGTCCCGGAAAACGTGTAAAAAAGCTATAAAGAAGTGAGAAAACATGTAGCAACTGGCATAATAACAACATGGAACATCGGAAATTATAGATATGTTGGAGTCGTATCACCTGTTGCAGAGAACATTACCTGCTGGGCTGCGAGGATTATTGAAAGACGATATTTATCGGGCAATTGGTGACCTAGGAAAAAAATTCAAGGACTTGTGCAGTAAAAGGTTGGAAAGAAGTGGTCTACTCCGGCTGAAAGATTAAATCCCAGTAAACTTGTGCAGGCTTGAAAACATCTTCTAGCCGACGTTTTTTTATGTTATGGTCCACCTGGTTGTGCATTTACCTGACTACGCTTTGCTCCGAGGCCCTGTGAACTATGGGTGGATTTATCCAATCGAGAGGATGTTGTTTACTGTGAAGAGGTATGTGAGGAACATGGCACATTTGCAGAGGCGTACATTACCTCCGAGTGCTGGACATTTTCCTCTACATACTTGAAAGAAGATATTGAGACAAGGTACAACCGGCGACGGAGATATGAGGTTAAACAAAAAGTTGAACAAGAAGAATCATCGTATGATGTGTTTGGCCATGGTTCATGTTTAGTTGGAGCATGTACCGCGATCAATCATGATAGCACTGAGACCCTGTCAATAGAGCTTCATAGAATCGCTTGGTATGTCCTAAACAATTGCAGCAAGGTTACAGGTTATATCCAGTATGTTCCCAACGTCTGAATTTTATGTTACCCTACACATTGTAGCTATTTGTCACAATTACACTTTATGGTTTGTAGAAAGTTCAGAACAAAGATGGAGGAAAAAGGGACGCCCGATGTCAGAGTTAGGGTTGAGCGGGATTTTCCAAGATGGTTCAAAGAGCATGCAAGTTTCCTTTTGCATTTCTCTCCAACCTTTTGCATTTCATTGCATGATTTTGACCATATTGTTTTCTTTTTTTCTAAGGTATACGGATGATGAACAAGGCACGGGAAAGACCAGAAGTTCATGAAGATGAGTTGTTCGCATTGGCACTTGGCCCACATAGCAAAGTATAAACATATTCAGTTTGTCATGTGAACTTAGTTCGGTTTGTCATGTTGAGCGTGAAAAAGGAAAGAAAATGCAAAACAGTGGAGTCATGGCTGCTGGAGATCACAGCAGGGACACAAGAGATTTTTATGGTGTTCTCAAGGAAATCAAAGAGCTGAATTATATCTCTACCGAGAAACATAAACGGACAGTTGTTGTGTTTGGCAATGACTGGTATCGTCTTGAAGGAGGCAGGAGCATGCGTAGGTTTAAACTGGAAAAGTATGATAAACTGTTCATGAGCATCAAAATTTCCAATTTGTGATACGAGGATGATAAGTATATGTTGTCAACTGAGGCACAGAAAGTGTTTTATGTGCCAGACAATGTAGGGGGAGAAAACTGGCGGATAGTCCAAAAATTTGAGCATAGGCTGACCTTTGAAGTGTCTGAACATTGTAAGGACAAATATGAGGAGGACAATGATGAGGAGGAGAGGCCTAGTATTCTAGCACATCAAGATGTCAAAGTCTCTGACAATGAGGATGTTCCTGCTGACCTGATATCCCATCCTCCGCCTCCGGCTACTCTAGAACGCACTGACATGGCTCCCGGCATCCTCTCAGCAGATGAGATTTGGTCTTATATCAAAGATCGGAAAAAAGTGCATGTCCAGCATAAGGAAGGTGAAGAACAAGATAGTGTCAAAGATGTAGAAGATGGTGACGATGAATTAGAAGTCAGTGACGATGAAGTAGACGACACATATGCGGAGTATGACAGTGAACCGGGCGCACTGCCCGCAGATGATAGCGATGCAGACTAGTGTTGCATGCCTGTGTGCAAGGTTGTGTCGAACGGATTTTGCATGCTTTGTGTGCATGCTTTTGGTTCACTGATGTGCATGCCTGTTTGCATGCTGTGTGTTGAACTGGTGTGCATGCCGGCTTGCATGCTTGTGTTGAACTGATGTGCATGCGTGTGTGCATGCTCATGCTGAACTGAAGTGCATTCTTGCATTTTCTATGAATTTGTGTGTGTGTGCGTGTGTGTGTGTGTGTGTGTGTGTGTGTGTGTGTGTGTGTGATTTTTAGCTATTTATCTCGTATATGTCAAGACCATAACATTAAACATAGAGTACATACAAGTTCTCATAAAATTTACCGCGGACATGATATTACTCAAGTGCTAACATTACCAAATGATCTTCTATACATTGCTAATATGCCATTACTCAATTGCTAGACATCATCATGCCAACACACATTGCAAATAAAACTGAAAAAAATCCAAATCATCAATAGATTGTGGCCAGAATCTTGAATCTTGGCTTCATGACCAGGTTTTCTAGCAGCTTCATCAGCAACTTCTCTGTGTACCCCTTGCCGCAACACCTGATCTAGCTTCTGCCTCAGTGCACTTATCTCTTCCTGCAATGTGTTATTCTCGTCCATCTCCCTAACCACTCATTACACAATTGAAGAAGCACTTGTTCCTGGAATTCTGTCCATTGCGGTTCATGCCATGAGAACTTTCTACAACCATAAGGAATGCCAGACTTCTACAACCAAAATAAGATAAAATTTAACCAAAAGCAAAATCTTGCAACCAAACTGAAACTAAAGGACGAATCTTTACCAAGCATCTTTGGCATTTCAGGAATCTCCGGCATGATTATGGTTGGTCCAAGAAATCCACATGGCCATCTTCAAACCTCACTCACATTTTGTTTCATTGGAGTGGTCCAAGGGCGCCGGAGTGTATGGGATAGGTTGGCGGCGGCGAGGAGGAAACCCCCCCTCGTGCGACGAGGACGAACCCTCACCGCTAGCGTCCATGCTTTCCCTGTGCGCCATGTGAGAAAGGGGAGACAGGGAAGAACCCTAGAATCGCCAAGGGAGAAAGAGGAGAGACGGAATTTTAGTTGCGCGTCCTCGTCAGCGGCAGCAGTGTGGTAATGAAAGAGAATTTACGGCAGCGGCGGTGGAGGATTGACGGAAGTGGCTTTGCTGTAGTGTGGACGAGTTATTTAATTGGTATGTTCAGCTATGTCAACGGCTAAATTGAGTCCCACTGTACTAACGGCTACAAACGGTGCACACGGCCTAAAGGTGGGGCCAGGAACCAAGGGTGTGGTCGTTGCCGGTCAAATCAGTCAAACAAGACAGGATGTGTGGTCCGACAAAAATTCGCGACGTTTGATGACTCCCAAGTGCAGGAGATCAATTGTAGTACCTTTCGATAAGTATTTGAGTGTTGAACCCACGAGGAGCTGAAGGTAAGCTATCTATTCTCTAAAGCCCTATAACCCTCTTATATGGATGTTTATGCAAAGCAATAAGTTTGACTAAAAGGAACTAACTAATTAAAAGAAAGTGACGTGGAGTGTGGTTTGTCTAGTAACTAGTGAAGTAAGTTTAAAATGCAAGTAATCCTAAAGCAAGTTTCTAAAGCAAGTTTCTAAGCAAGTTTCACAAGTAGCAAGCAGCAAATATCTCAAGTATCTCAAGGGAGCAAGTGTTCTAGGAATAGTTGTTTCGTTCGTGTGGTTGTCACAATTAGTGAAGCACATGTTTTAGTCTTAGTTGTTTCTTCTAGGAAGGAGCCATGAATAGGTATAGTCAAGTAAATGATCTACAACCCCTTATGATGGATCATCTGGCCAAGTAAATGACTGCACAAGATTGATTAAGACATAAAGTCCCACCATAGCCTTACGTTCTAAGGTCCCCTATATATATCCCCCAATAACTTAACTTTGTGGCTCAGTCTCAGGTTACTGTCACTCCCAAGTCACCACCACTCCATTATGCTACCGGTGATCACCTTACATGCATTCCCCAACATATGCGTGCACTCATATATTGTACATAAAGACAATCATAGAAGATAACAAACTTGTATGCAACCAATCAACGAACTATTTCACCATTGCCAAGAACAATTCACTACTCAAACATAGACGGGGAGATACAATACATCAAGGGAATATAGTATTGCATCATACATCGTGTTTGACAAGATATTACAGTGGAGAGATGGAGCTGATCTTGCTGTAGATGTTGATGATGAACACGCCGGAGGGGGGTGGAGCCCTCCGGGGGTGATCCCGGCGGCGTTTCCCCCCTCCGATCTTCTCCGGCGGCAACCTTCTGTCTCTCTGTTTCGTGGTTTCGTCTCTCGGCGCCGCCTCCTTCTCGAAAAGGCCAGGGGACCCTTTATATAGTCGTTTTTAGGTCACGAGACACTCGGTAGAAGAAAGATCTACGGCATCGGAGCCACAGGGGCAAAAAGGGGGCCCCACACGCGGCCAAGGAATCTGGCCGCGTGGAGGCTCCTCTTTTCCACCTGGTTGGCCTTTTGGCCCTCTACTTTGGCCCATGGTCTTCGTCTCGAAAATTTTGAACCGTGCTCTTTGGCCTTGCCCTTTTTGGAGTCCCGAAGCTCCCGGAAAGTCTGAAACACTAAAAAGTACGTTTTCTGGAAAAACAGGGTTAGAACCAAAAGAAGGGGGATTGTTCAGAAAATCCCCCAAATCATTATAAAACATGAATATAAGTTGCTAATATGTAGGAAAAACAAGTAATAACATGCAAAGTTCATGTATGCATTTTACATGCATCAACATCCCCAAGCTTAACCCATGCTCGTCCTCGAGTATGAAGGTGATAAAACTAACATGGACTTTGCATATTGAAACAATCATGGGATATCAAGGAGGATTATTCATGCTACATATAATCAAATCATTAATACTATAAATGAGTAGCAATATACAATTCATGTTGTAAGAAATATCAAATATGCAAGCAAAGATGCTTCATGAAAGTTCACAAAGTGTATAATGAAATAAAAGCACTATGGACCAAATGCATACACAAAATGAAAAAATAAATCCTATATTGGTCAAAGAATAGCATAATGGAAAATAGAAAATATGGTGGACACTTTGGAGAAAATTGAGTAGAGGTAAAACATGATCAAGTCTTATTTAGCCTCTAAATTATTCAACTAAAATTACTAATTGAAATGTGGTATCCATTGATCTAGGACTCTCATTGCCCCTTTATCACTAGCATCTTAAATGGTGAAGGTTGAAGTAATGTGAATGACAAGGTGGTTGAAAGCCTCATGCCCCATGAGTGTGAAAACCTACTCCATGATTACTCAACTTAAGATTCCTAATAAGCTTTGTACAATAATAATAAGTATTAATGACATCATAGAGAACCGCAAAGAGGTACCTCTTGCCCCATGACATGGAAACAAGCCCATGTCACAATGACAAGACAAACAAACGGAGTAGACTCATCATCCTTTTTATTTTCATTCACTATTATGCATAGCTTCTTATTTTATTGTAGGATGTGTTGTAGAGTCACTCAAGCTGTAAGTAAATTTCCACCATGATAAAGCATGGCTTGGGTTAGCGGCCCAATGCATTTCTCTAGTCATATAGATACTTACTCATCAAAACTTACTATTCCTCTATTTCATTTCGGCATGGCAGGGGTCCAAAAACAAAAGTACATGATATCAACCAAATGTATTCATTTCCGGTGATACACGTTTATAGATATCTCCCAACCACACACTTGTCAAACGCAAAACTTGTGGCTCCCATTATTGGGTCATGTTTATTAGATGCATAAAAAGTAAAGTGTGCCTTCAAAAGTTCGTGAGAGTCCTATCCCAAGTTCAACCCATGACAATTAATAAAGTGAATATCTTAATTTAGAACATAATAACACAATAACATGGTGAACATACTTGGAATAGCAATGAAGCTAATGGGAAGATATGGTGGACTCACTAGAAATACTTGGCTAAGGAGTGTTGGAAACAAGTATTTACTTGTTGGAATTTTTAAATTTTTGGCTAGCAAGAGGGAGATAGTTGACCAGCTACTATGCATGCATATGTCCATAGAACTACTCATTTCGTGACAAACTAAATAAACCAGCAATTAACATCAAGGACATGAATAAGAGATAGCTCAAGACAACATTATTGCAAATTTCTACACATAAAAAGCCTATAAATCATGCAAACATATGTAGCTCTTCAAATCAACTATGGCATCCCTAATCCAAGTCATAATACTAGCATCCAATACATTCCAACCCCAAACTCCAGTAGCTCAATCTCATATAAAATGATGGGTGTCGTCTTATCAAAACAAAAATAAAAACAAAAACTAGACTCTTCAAGTCTCTACGATAAATGCTTTGCTTAGAAGAACAGAAAGTAGACGTGTGCTAACCAAAAGAGTGTAGCTCCAGTGGTGTGTTAATCACACCCCTAAGCTTATGGATTTCACCATTCTTGGATGTCTTGAGGCGCAGCTCCTCTATTCCCTGTGAAAAAACTTCACAAAACGTGTTTCTCCCATTCTTTTTCTGTGGGGTGAGATTAGCAAGGACAAACAAATCACATGCTTGTTGTGAAAAATTCCAAATCAAATTCTCCAGTAGATAGACAATAAGGTTCATTATGTTGTATTTTCACTCTCTTTCTTAAAAGAATCATGGAAATTCGATTCCTAAGCCCAAAGAGTGCATACAACAAAAGAAGGCAGAATCTGTCCAGAAAAGAAGCAGCAGCAAAACGAACGTTTTTCCCTAATCTAGACTCGTCAAAAAATTAAGCCAATTTTTGTTCTTACAGAGGACGAAAAGTTTCATAACATACTAAGAAATTAGCTCAATCCGACATAACAATAAAAAACGTAAAATCATACGGTGAGCAGACTCGTGCTGAAACAGAAATTCCAAGCACTAGGATAGCAACTTTTAAATCCAAATGGGTGAAACTTGACACTTTATTGAAAACTACAGAAACTAAACTAAAGACTAAGTATCTTGTTACAGAAAGAGGACACTAGGAAAAACCAACTAAGAACAACCGGGTTGCCTCCCGTAAAGCGCTTTCTTGATAGCCATATAGCTAGGCTTTTCTTACTTAACATAATGATGGTTGGAGTGAGGTGGCTCGGCATCCCCAAGCTTGGATTCTTGTACTTATTTGATACATGTAGGGTGAGCCCAGGGGCACATCCCCAAGATTCATTGGTTGTCCCTCTTGATCTTTGTTCATCTCACTCAACTCTTCCTCCTGAAAAATTCTTCTTACACAAATCTCAACATAAAACTTGATTAGAGGGGTTAGTGCCTCCATAAATAAAATCCACATAGGTACAGCAAAGACACATCATGAGTTGATTCTAAATATTAACTACTGTTAGTACAGTTGTGCATTGCTCCTTGATCAAAAGAACCACACAAAACACAAGTAACGAGAGCAATGCAAAATAAAGACATAATCTGCTAAAAACTGAACTGCCCGTAAAGAGTGAATTTTTAGAGGCACTTAAGTTGCTCAAATAAGAAAACTTCAAAATAATGAAATCTGTAGTGATAACTAGATATTTCTGTCGTAAATTACCAGGTCAAAATTCCACTTCTATGATTTTAAACATTTTTCGCGGTGAAGTTCAAGAATCTGTTTTCTGGACAGCTAATTACTATTGTTTAATCATATCTCTCATATAAGATTATTCTTGCCATTTATGATGAGAAATAAGACAGAAATGTGATGTTACAGTAGTGAACTAATATTTTTATTGTTTTTATCTTTGGAAAAAGTTTTAATGATAGAGACTTTGCAATGGTTTCATTGGCATGAACAACACATGTTCAAGGTCGACCCCAACTTCTCCATTACTCATCCTTCTCATTTACTTTCCCAAAAAAATTATAAAATGAAAATCTTAAACTAAATGATAGATAACAGTAGGTAAAGGTATTTTACATGTTGAAAAGACATAAATGTGTGCTCAAACCGAATAGGAAATTAAAGCATAAGGAGAACACCAAAAAATATTAAACAATTTATTTTTAAGTCTAACCCCTTTCCTATGCATTGGCATTTTGTAATGAAACAAATAAAAGAAGCACATAATAGCAAGCATAGAAAGGTAGATCAAGTGAAACTTCAATACTTTCAGCATAAATAGGGGGAACTTAATATTGTTGAAATATGTGTAACCATGTTTCCCTCTCTCATAATAATTTTCAGTGGCATCATGAATAGATTCAACAATATGAATATCACATAAAACATTCTTATCATGAGCCACATGCATAAAAGAATCGCTACTCTCCACATAAGTAAAATCCTCATTAGTGATAGTGGGAGTTAAACATTCATAATTTTCATTGCAATCATCATATATAGGAGGCATAGTATCATCAAAGTGAATTTTCTCCTCCAAGCTTGTGGAACTAGAAATATCATGCTCATCAAAACCAACTTGCCCAAGCTTAAAACTTTCCATAGAATCAGAAAGTATATCATTTTAATCCTCAATAGTAGGGGGACTAAAAATATCATATTCATCAAGACAAACTTCCCCAAGCTCAAGGTTTTCCTTAGCAATAAAGGTGTTCAAAGAATTAGTACTACCACAAATATGATTGTTGTGCAAATAATATTTCAATTTCTCCTCAAACACTTCATGTCCTAATTCAAGGTAGATATTATACAGTTCTAAAATTGTTTGGTTTTTTTCCATTTTATAATTTTTTTTGTGTTTTAGGTTTATATATTAGTATGCAATGCAAACAAGAATAAAAGCTTAGCACAACGCTCACCGGCAACGGCGCCGGAAAAGTGCTCGATGACTCCCAAGTGCAGGAGATCAATTGTAGTACCTTTCGATAAGTATTTGAGTGTCGAACCCACGAGGAGCTGAAGGTAAGCTATCTATTATCTAAAGCCCTATAACCCTCTTATATGGATGTTTATGCAAAGCAATAATTTTGACTAAAAGGAACTAGCTAATTAAAAGCAAGTGACGTGGAGTGTGGTTTGTCTAGTAACTAGTGAAGTAAGTTTAAAATGCAAGTAATCCTAAAGCAAGTTTCTAAAGCAAGTTTCTAAGCAAGTTTCACAAGTAGCAAGCAGCAAATATCTCAAGTATCTCAAGGGAGCAAGTGTTCTAGCAATAGGGGTTTTGTTCGTGTGATTGTCACAATTAGTGAAGCACATGTTTTAGTCTTAGTTGTTTCTTCTAGGAAGGAGCCATGAATAGGTATAGTCAAGTAAATGATCTACAACCCCTTATGATGGATCATGTGGCCAAGTAAATGACTGCACAAGATTGATTAATACATAAAGTCCCACCATAGCCTTACGTTCTAAGGTCCCCTATATATATATATCCCCCAATAACTTAACTTTGTGGCTCAGTCTCAGGTTACTGTCACTCCCAAGTCAGCACCACTCCATTATGCTACCGGTGATCACCTTACATGCATTCCCCAACATATGCGTGCACTCATATATTGTACATAAAGACAATCATAGAAGATAACAAACTTGTATGCAACCAATCAATGAACTATTTCACCATTGCCAAGAACAATTCACTACTCAAACATAGACAGGGAGACACAATACATCAAGGGAATATAGTATTGCATCATACATCGTGTTTTCCAAGAGATTACAGTGGAGAGATGGAGCTGATCTTGCTGTAGATGTTGATGATGAACACGCCGGAGGGGGGTGGAGCCCTCCGGGGGTGATCCCGGCGGCGTTTCCCCCCTCCGATCTTCTCCGGCGGCAGCCTTCTGTCTCTCTGTTTCGTGGTTTCGTCTCTCGGCGCCGCCTCCTTCTCGAAAAGTCCAGGGGACCCTTTATATAGTCGTTTTTAGGTCACGAGACACTCGGGAGAAGAAAGATCGACGGCATCGGAGCCACGGGGGAAAAAAGGGGGCCCCACACGCGGCCAAGGAATCTGGCCGCGTGGAGGGTCCTATTTTCCACCTGGTTGGCCTTTTGGCCCTCTACTTTGTCCCATGGTCTTCGTCTCAAAAATTATGAACCGTGCTCTTTGGCCTTGCCCTTTTTGGAGTCCCGAAGCTCCCGGAAAGTCTGAAACACTAAAAAGTACGTTTTCTGGAAAAATAGGGTTAGAACCAAAAGAAGGGGGATTGTTCAGAAAATCCCCCAAATCATTATAAAACATGAATATAAGTTGCTAATATGTAGGAAAAACAAGTAATAACATGCAAAGTTCATGTATGCATTTTACATGCATCAACGTTCCACGTGACCAAGCTAGTTTCATCGAAGGAAACTGGGCTCTTAGTGGGCTACTGGGCCAGAGATGAAAATCCGCGACGTAAAACTAGCAAAAAGTCGGGAAAAACCAGTCTGCAACGGACCAAACCAATACGTTGAGAGCGAACTCCACTTTTCAGCCATCCACGACGGAAACACGCGACGTTATCGAAACGTTGCGCTCTAAACGTCCTTGATCGCACAGAATTTGGTAGTGATTAGCAATATGCGACACATCATCTCTTTTGTGGCAAGCAATAAAGTGTGATATCTTGGAAAATCTATCCACTACCACAAATATTGAATCATGTCCCATGTTTGTTTTAGGCAATCCTAGCACAAAGTCCATACTAATATCCTCCCATGGTGTAGTAGGTGCAGGAAGATGGGTATACAACCCATGAGGCTTTGATTTTACTTTTGTTTGTTGCAAGTGATGCAACACTGCACAAATCTATAGACATCTCGCCTCATATGTGCCCAATAGAAGTTATCAGCGAACATGAGTAATTTTTTCTCCCGTCCAAAGTGCCCCATCAATCCTCCACTATGAGATTCCTGCAACAATAGCAAACGCAAAGAACACTCGGGGATACATAATTTGTTAGCTCTGAACCAAAATCCATCATGAATATGATATTTATCCCATGCTTTTACACTAGTACACTTAGCAAAAGGCATAGAAAACTCATTAGCATCACCATATAATTCACGTAGACTCTCTAGACCAGGAACTTGCACAGCTTGTTTTGTAAGTAGCATGTTCTTTCTAGATAGTGCATCAACAACCACATTATCCAATCCTTTCTTATACTTGATAACATATGGGAAAGACTCAATGAACTCTACCCATTTGAGCATGTCTCTTATTAAGATAAGTTTGGCTCTTCAGAAACTTCAACGCATTATGATCAGAATGTATGATAAATTCTTTTGGCCACAAATAATGTTTCCAAACCTCAAGAACTCTAACAAACACATAAAACTCTTTATCATAGACAGAATAATTCAATTTTGCACCATGCAATTTCTCAGGAAAATAACCAATATGTCTCTTTTCTTGCATAAGTACTCCTCCAATTCCAATGCCACTCGCATCACAATCAATCTCGAATTATTTATTGAAATTTGGAAGCATCAACAATGGTGAAGAAATCAATTTATTTTTCACCTCATCAAATGCCATGTCTTGAGCAACACCCCATTTGAAATCAACTCCTTTCTTAGTAAAATCATTCAAAGTTGCAGCAATTGTACTACAATCACTAACAAATCTTCTATTAAAACCAGCAAGACCATTAAAGCTACGAACTTGGCTCAGATTCTTGGGGGTAGGACAATTTTTAATAGCTTCGATTTTCGAATCAGCTACCTCAATCACATGTTTATAAACAACATATCCCAGAAATATGACCTTATCCTTGCAAAAAGTGCACTTCTCAAGATTACCATATAATTTGTTTTCTCTAAGAACATGCAAGACTTGTCTAATTTGATTAATGTGTTTAGTTTCATTGTGGCTATACATGAGAATATCATCAAAATAAACGACCACAAATTTGCCAATAAATTTTCTCAAAACATGGTTCATAAGTCTCATCAAGGTACTAGGTGCATTGGTTAAACCAAAAGGAATCACTAACCATTCATATAAACCAAATTTTGTCTTAAAGGCGCACTCATCCCCCTCTTTCATCCTAATTTGATGATAATCACTATGCAAATCAATCTTAGAGAAAACAACAGCAGGACTTATTTTGTCTAGCATATCTTCCTATCTTGGAATAGGGTGATGATCACAAGTAGTGATGTTGTTTATTGCTCTACAATATACGCACATGCGCCATGTACCATCTTTCTTAGGGACCAAAATCACATGAACAACACAAGGCTAAGAATCATGCAAATATACCCTTTATTGAGTAGCTCTTATACTTGCTTCTGAATTTCCTTCTCCTTTTGGGAATTAGTCTTGTAAGGGACTCGATTTGGTAATGTGGCTCCAGGTATCAAGTCAATTTTGTGTTCTATGCCACGCAATGGTGGCAACCCTGTTGGTACCTCCTCCAAAAACACATCATCAAATTCTTGCAACACATTAGAAACACCAATAGAGAGAGGGGTCATGTCGTTTATAACCATAATTTCTCCCTTGTGGATGAGCACTATAGGTACTAAAATAGGATCCTAACTAAACTCTCTCAAGTCATCTTTGGTGGCTAACATTCATAAGAGGCTCACTCCCTCACTTTTATTTTTACCACTCAGCTTGGCTTTGCTATTATCACTCAAAGACATTTTTTTTCTCTCATCTCATCTCTCTCACTCTCAGTTTCTAAATTCACTTATGTTTTTTGACGAGATTCGATTACAATTTGTTATGGTGTCATAGGCCTCATAATTATGTCCTTCCCATGCCAATTCAACTAGTATGTATTTTCTCTTCCATTGTGCATAGCATTCCTATCAAACCGTCATGGTCTTCCTAGCAACATGAGACAAACAAACATTGGTACCACATCACACTCAAGGGTGTCTTGGTATGGTCCAATTTGAAACACAACTCTCACCATGTAGCTCACCTTCATCTCTCCTTTATCACTCAGCCACTGGATATAATAAGGATGAGGGTGTGGGATATACTTCAATTTCAGCTTTGCACATAAATATTTGATTGCTAAATTTCTACAACTCCCTCCATCAAATAATAACTTTGCAATCCATTTGAGGGCCTACAATAGCTTTAGTTTGGAACAAATTACATCTCTGATTTTCTGGACTTGGTGTAACACTCAAAGCCATAAATTTTTGTGTGCAGACAATAGTGGGATAATGTGTAGCATATGCATCAACTGGACCATCTACATCATCATTATCCTTCTCATTTGGATCGGCATAATCACCTGTTTCATACTCATTATCCTCATTAAAAAGTATGATTTTCTTATTAGGGTAATCTCTCTTGAAGTTCCCTTTTCCTCCACGTGTGTGACAACTCATATCTCTATTTCCTAATGTGGGCATGGTAGAACTATTTGAACTTGCAGCTAGTTGCGATGTTTTCTTCCTATTGGAAGTGCTAGTCTCATGTTTGGAGGATGGTGTACCGCGAAATTGAGACCCTTGTGGTGGTGGTGATGAAAAAGCTGAATTTCTAGGAGCAAAACTCCTTCTAGAACTCATCTTAGCCTCCTCGGCCAACTGTGCTTCAGCTTCTCTACCATGATGTAACAACTCATTCATGTCATTATATTGAGATGCCTCACAATGCTCTTGATTTTTAAATTGCAACCCTGAGATAGAACATTGGATAGTGTGCTCTGGCTCCTCTCTAACTCGAGCTCTTTGGAGAATCGGCTCCATTTCCCTATAATAAGAATCAACTGACAACAAGCCTTCCTTCAATTGCTGGAGTTTATCATATAGTGTTCTAATGTAATTCTTGGGTACAAATCTATCCCTCATTACTCGCTTTGTAGCTCCCCGCGTAACAGTTTCTGGATCACCAACTTCTGCACTCAATTGGGTGATATTATCCCACCACAAAAGAGCATAGCCATCAAGCCCAGATGATGCAAGTTTTATTTTTCTATCCTAAGTGTAATCATGCAATCTCCATAGCTTTTCTATTTTCAGCTCCCATAACTATTACTCTTCCACATCATCATGATCAAATGTGTAAGGAGGGATAGAAAATTCAGGTTTTTCAAACCACCATCTTCCCTATTGTTTTCTAGGGCTTGAATTCTTCTAGCAAAATCATTTCCTCCACGGCCATGGACAGCATTGCCTCGGCCATTATCAAGATCAGCACCCTCATTGGCATTAGAATGCCTAGAGGAGCTCTTTGTTGCACAAGAGTAGTTAAGTTAGCAATCTCTCTTGTCAAATTTGTCACAACTTCTTGTAACATATCAACAGATTCTTGAGTGGCAGAAACTTCTATTTTAAGATCTAGAGTGTTTAACTCTTCTCTTAATTTATCATCATTTTTCTCTATTTCTAATGCTATTCTTTTGTACATGGTATCTCTTAGTGCCTCATACTCATTCCACTTCACCACCTCCTCAGGTTTCTTCTTTGCCTGCACATCAGCGGAACTAGCAGAATCCATTATGTTAATGAAAATAAAATAAGTATAGGTGGGTGGTTTCACTCAATCCAGCAAGATAATGGTGTATCTCACTTCTCCAGAGTGAATAGAAAAATACTTCACCAACCAAGTACTGGAAACTATATGTACCAAGTGTGAGAAGAGAATATCAGGGATCTCAGTCATCGCAAGACAATAATCAGGATATATGGTGGGGCTTGGTTGGAATTCCGAACAACACCAAAATAGCAATTCCAAATAAGTGTCAAATGTGATATAAAATGCACGGGAAACACACATGTGCAGAAATGTGGCAATAAACTATATGTATGGAATTGCTGCAATGCACTCGAAAGACACTAGCAAGTAGCTCAATGAAAACGGGCACAAGATTGCTCAAACTACGAGTGTCACACGTGATATTGATGGTAACAAGCTCCAAAACAGCAATATATGGATGTATGCTTCGTCCTATTTTGGTTTTTCTCGCTCTCTCTCTCTCTCTTTAAACTCTCTCTTATATTTTTTTTCTCTTTTGTCTTTTCTGCAATGGCCAATAATGAAAACAGGAGCAAACTATGAATAAAACATCACTTATGACACAAAGAACAAGACCTATGAGCAGCCTGAGAGCATAATGTTAGCTAGTCTTTTCTAGGTAGGATCCTAAATATATGTTGTAGAAAGGTTGTGGCTAAGTCTCACAAAGATATGAATGAAAAAACTAAGAAAATTGCAAACAAACTAGACATAAAACTATTTCTCCCGAATCTGAAAACTAAAAGTGGAAAAACTAAATGTTTCCGAACGAATTTGGGGATTTTGAGCGTCTGAAACTGCCATAAAAAGAAGAAATTAGATTCTATACAATCTGATACCAAGATTATATGGGGTGGACCGATCTTCTCAAAGATCAACACAAAATAACTTGATAACTAGTGATTCATTGGGATTTCTCCTGGATGATTCCTAATTACTAATGCAACAACCTTCAATCCCTATGGATATTCTCAACTACACACCCTTGAACAAGTAATGAACTGACTACAAGTGGTCTTGTACCTTCTAATTCCCAATGGATCAGTAGATATCACGCAGAATTTGCAAAGGATGATCACTTCAAGATAAATGCTTATTTTGACCAAGTAGAAGACACTACATGTGTTGTAGATACTTCGAATGGGTTTGAAAACTGAACCACAAAGGTCCTAAAACTTTGTACTTAGACCAACTTGTGGTTTAAGATTAAAGTGTTGTTTTGACAACAAAGGACCTAGACCTTATAAAGGAAGCAAATGATGGGCCCTGACGTCATTAAAATTGGCTATGAGTCATTACATCTGCGATAGTATCCCTGTATGAATATCAAGTATGTGACTTGGTAGTCCTTTCGATAGGCATGGTGCCTAACGATAGCAAACGGGTCTATATAGAAACAAAGACATGGATATTTACATCCTTTGAAATTTGTACTTATAGAAAATATGTTTTTGACGAAGTTAAAAGAGTAGACTACTTCAAGATTTGATCTTCAGTAGTATTGCTTTAGTCTTTGCGGATAGTTCTAGCAAAAAGTTACATATTATGATATGAAAGTTGAACAACAAAAACCAACTTTACTTTTAAGTAAGTTTGATCAAGGTTGTTGGAAAGGTATGCACACTTCAATAGTTGAAGTGAGCATAACAAAGTTCGAATCTTTACCTTAATGAAGTTATCAAAAGAGTTTGATTACATCATGAACAATAAAGATGCTTGTAGAGTTACAAGAAATTAAGTGGGAGCGCTAAGACACATTTCCAATGCTTTTATGTAGATGACATATTGTTGATTGGAAAATATGTATTTTAAATTAACACGGTTAAGATTTTCATATTGATGAAAGGCTTAGGAGATATTGGGCATCGATATCTATAAGAGATGGATTGAAGCGCCTGATATGGTTGAGCCAAATTACATAGATGAAGTATTGAAGTAAGTCAATATCGAAATGACAAGAAGGAGTTCTTGTCACATGGAAAATAATTGAGCAAGATTCAAGTGTTTTGACACATGATGAGCATAATTGAAATTAAGATTTCTAAGTCACGTGTTCCATGCTATGTACACAACCAGATAAGTCTTATGTTATATAATGTTGTAGCAGGATAATTCATATGATGATTAGACAACAGTGGGAGAGATCCTTATGCCATTTTACAAATGCTAAGGATATGTTTTCCTATGTAGTAATGACAAACTATTTGTTGTAATATGTTACACTAATAGTCTTGTCATCTATAAAAATAATTTTACCTCAATTGAAATATTTGATGAAGGGTAGCACAATAGGCTGAAAGAAAGTTCCATTGCTGGATTTGAAACAGTTTCAAAATTAAATTATTGTGATGGATACTACAACAAAGGCTAAGTATATCGTTGTGTTGACAACTAATAATAGGAGTATTTTTTGTCAAGGAGTTCTTTATTGAACTTGGTGAATTTCCACGAATGCTGACACTATGAAGCTGCATTTTCAGAATGTTATTAACATTAGTTTAAGCTGAGGAATTAAGGTCTCACCAGTTGACCAAATATATACAAAGCCATCTCATTAGAGAATGAGTGATGCGTGTAGACGCAAAGAACATGCAAATACAATAGGACCTGGACATTTCAGATTTTTTTTATGATGTTTACCAAATGCGAAGCATGGTAATAACACTGGAACACCCTATGTGTCAAGTGCTTACATACTAGATTATTGACTCTAGTGCAAGTGGGAGACTGAAGGGAATATGCCCGCGAGGCAATAATAAAGTGGTTATTATCTTATTCCTTGTTTATGATAAATGTTTATTTCTCATGCTAGAATTGTATTAACCGGAGACGATAATACATGTGTGTTTAATAAACAAACAATGGTTCCTAGTAAAGCCTCTCTTTTAACTAGCTCGTTGATTAATAGATGATCAAGGTTTCCTGATCATGAACATTGCATGTTGTTAATAACAGGGTCATGTCATTAGAAGAATGATGTGATGAACATATACCCAAAGTGAATATAGCAATGAGATCAAGTCATTAAGTTTACATTGTTATATCAAACATAAGAAGTAACCTATTCCTTAGACCATGAGATCATGTCAATCACTGATACCGGAAGTATGCTTTGATGTCATCAAACGTCACACCGTAACAGAGTGGCTATAAAGGTATCGTTGGATATTCAGAAAGTATTAGTTGAGGCTCATGGATCAAGAGTGGGATTTTCCATCCAAATGACGGAGAGATATACTCTGGGCCCTCTCGGTAATATCACATCGACACCGCTTGCAAGCACGTGACTAGGTCACAAGGATGTCATATCACATAATGAGTAAAGAGTACTTGTAGGTAACGAGATCGAGCAAGGCATGGTTGATACTGATGATCGGATCTCGGACAAGTAAAATATAGCGAGACAAAGGGAATTAGTCACGATGTTGATGGTTCACACGATCACGATATTCATCGTTGAATATATAGGAGTCATCACGGATCTCCAGATCCCGTTGTTGATTATTTATCGGAGAGGAGTCTCGATCATGTCTATGTTATTCGCGAACCGTAGGGTGACACACTTAAGGTACAATGACGCATTTGAGAGGATACGGAATATCGAAGAATATTTTGGGCAGCACCGAAATTGTTTCGAGGAAATTTGAAATAGTTCAAGGGTTTTTTGTCGAATGGTTGTTAACAGAATTAACAAATGATTCGAGGTTCTATATGCAAATGTTTGTTAATAGAATTGACAAATGCTGAAATAAAGAAATAAAAATGTTTTATTTATTTATTAAAGAAAAACCTTTGGATTTTCTAAGTGCGAAAAATTATGGGAGCATGAGTGGGTGTGAGCGGAGTGTTCACTCACGTGATGAGGGACGAGGTGGGGGCACCACCATGGGCTGGACACACCCACCCTTGGGCTGCCTCCCCTTCCCCTATAAAAGGAGGGTGATATCTCTCCCTCTTGCACACACTTTCCTACCTCATTTACTCCCCACCTGCTGCTCCATTCCATGTTCTCCGGCTTAGCGAAGCCCCGACCGTGGGATTCTTCACCACCACCACGTCGTCGTGATGCTGGAGTTCCGAGGGATCCTCTACTTCCGCTGCCCCCGCTGGAACGGAGGTCGTCATCAAGCCGTACGTGTGACCGATCACGGAGGCACTGCCGGATTGCAGTGCACATCTTCTTGTTCTCGGGGTCACTGCGAGTACGACTACGCCAACAACGAGATTTGATCTCATAACGCTTTGTGTTTTCGAGGGTATGTTCTCCTTAACCCTCTCTTTGTCCGTTACCTTTCATCTCCTAGATTAAATCTTGTCCCTTCGGGTTAATCGCGCGTAGGAAATTTTTTGCTTTCTATGCAACAAACCCTTCTATTTCTTGTCCTTCTTCTAGAGAAATGCATCGCTAAAAAATTCCGATAGTAGTGTGTTTATACAGGCAACCATTGATTACCATGTATCCTTTGCATCATCGTTTAATCTGCCTTTGCAAAACCTCATCTGCTTCGTCCAGGAACTTCTGATTAACTAAGAAGTTTAAGTATGGAATTGTCCAATCCGGGTTAACGAGCAAAACTTCTATTGACTCCGAAACTAGGGGGTAGTCCACATCTTCGCCTTTTATTGATGGTTCGCATAAATGTTGGACAAATACACTAGGAGACAGGGTTTTTACCCTTTTCGAGCCCATGCGAGCTAAAGCATTCGCGTTCAGATTTCTTCTCTTTTGATGTGAAGTACTTCAAATCCTAGGAAGCAAATGGCAAACTCGTCGACTGTTCTCCGATATTCGGCCATTATGGGGCTTTTGGCATCCCATGTTTGGTTAAGCTCATGTTGTACTATGTCCGAGTCACCGTAACAAAGTATACGCTTGACACCAATTTCTTTTGCAATATGCAAGCCATGAAGCAATGTTTCGTATTCTACCACATTGTTGCTGGCGTTGAAGTGTATTTGTAATACATATTCCATTATGTCCCATTTTGGAGATTTTAACAGCACACTAGCACCAACACCTTCTTTCATCTTGGATCAGTGAAAATGCATGATCCAATACTATGATTTCGGCATTGGTGTGTTTTCCATTGCTTATGTCCAATCGGCTATAAACTCTACCAACACCTGGGATTTGATTGTCGTCTGGGGTTGGTACTTAATGTCGACGAGCCAATTCATTGCCCCATTTGGCGACTCGGCGTGTTGCGTCCGCATTTTTCTATAATATCCCCTAATGGTGCTTTGCTTACCACTGTTATGCAATGTCCTTGGAAATAATGTCGGAGTTTCCAGGATGCGAAAAATATGCCATATGCCAGTTTTTGATATTGTGGATACCTTTGTTTTGACTCGGAAAATAACTCGCTGACGTAGTACACCAGATGTTGATCTGGGATGCTTTCTTCGTCTTTCCACGATTATCACTTCACTAATACCCTATTAGTTGCTGTAAGATACAGTAACATGGGTTCTTCATCTTTTGGGGATGTGAAAACCGGAGGTTTCATCAAAGTTTCTTTTAACTGGGTTAATGCTTTGTCCGCCTCTTCTGTCCATTCAAATTTGTCGAATTTCTTCAACGATTTGTATAATGGAAGAGTCTTGTCACCAAGATGGCTTATGAACCTGCTTACAGCGGCTGCGAAACCCGTCAATATTTGGACATGTTTTAGACATGTGGGTATTTTGATGTTTAAAATTGCTTTGATATTATCCGGGTTTACTTCTATTCCTCTGTGAGAAACTATAAAACCCAGCAGCTCTTCTGAGGGAAACCCGAATACACACTTTAATGGATTCAACTTCATTATGTAAGTGCGTAGATTATCAAAGGTTTCTCATAGATCTTCAAGGAGTGTATCCTTTTCCTTGGAAACGACGGCAATATCGTCCACGTAAACATGTATGTTTTTGCCAATTTGACTATGCAAGCATCTTTGCATGAAACTCTGGTACGTCGCACCTGCATTCTTCAGGCCAAAAGGCATGGTTATGTAATAGTATGTTCTGTAGGGTGTTATGAAAGAGGTTTTTATTTGGTCTTCTTCTTACATGCGTATTTAATGGTACCCGGAATAAGCATCCAAAAAAGCATAAAACCTTAGAGCCAGGAGTGGCATCTATTATTTGATCGATTCGCGGTAACACGAATCTATCTTTTGGACACAATTTGTTCAGACCGGTGTAATCTATACACATCCTAAGAATAATCGTATCCTTCTTCGGGACTAATACTGGGTTCACATACCAATCAATATGTATAACTTTCGGGATACAATGAGCTGCTAAAAGCCGGATAATTTCCTTGCCAATAGCCTTTCGTCTTCTTCCATCAAAATGATGGAGACCTTGTTTGACGGGCTTTGATTCTGGAATCATCTTCAATTGGTGCTTAGCAAGTTCCCTGGGTACACCTGGCATGTCAGCATGATACCAAGCGAAATTATCCCAGTTCTCACGGAGGAACTTGATGAGCACTCTTTCATATGCGTCAGTCATTCATCTTCCCACAACGAAAAACTTTGTCGGGTCTTTGGGGATCCAGGATAACCTGCTTTGTGTTTTCCGAGGATTTGAAGCTATATGTCGGCTTCCGGCTTTCTTTTCCTGCTGCATTTCTCTCTGCGATACTTCTTAAGCTAGTTCCTTCATCTCTTCCTTCCTTATTACCTATTCGGTGCAAAGGGCGTTTTCGTTTTCTAGATCATTTGTTAGTTTTAAATCTCCTGAGATGGTGATTACTCCGCATTTCGGCCCTAGCATCTTGAGCTTGTTGTAGATGTAGCATGATCTTTCCATAAACTTGGCAAAAGTCGGACGTCCGAGTATTGCGTGATACACACTTTCGAATGGTACCACCTCAAATGAGATCCTTTCCGAACGGAAGTGTTCTTTCTTACCAAAGGTAACATCTAGGGAAATTTCTCCTAGGGACTGTGCTTGTCTACCAGGAACAATGTCGTGGAAACATACATTGATGTGCTTTAGCTGGGCCTCGGAGAGATGTAACTGCTTCAATGTACTTAAGTACATGATATTGATACTGGATCCTTCATCCATCAGCACTCTTTTGAGCCTAGTGTTTTGCACAATAGGGCTTACTACCAAAGCATGTGTGTCGGGTTCTGGGATGTTTCCGGGATGATCTGACTGATCTCTGGTAATTGGTGTGTTTGAATACTTAAAGTACTTTGGTGTTAATTTCTCGAAGTGTTCGTTTTGCCTGTTTGGCTGAGGGAGTTGCCAAGAAAGTTAGGTCACATTTTCCTTCAACTCTCGGGAATTTAGCTTTGCCTTTTCGCTGCTTCTCCTGGATTATATCATCAGTGTCAGACACATTGTCTTCTCTTTCAGCTTCTAGCTTATGCTTACTGAACTTCCTTTTGGAATTCTTTCCTTATTCGTGGATCTTGCAGTTCCTTTCATGTGCTTATTAAGCCGTCAATGCATAATGGTACGGGTAGGCTTCCCAAATTGCGAATGGTGGACACAGTTTTCCGACTTAATCTTTTCCCCCTCTTGTTTAGAGTAGGAGATGGGTTATGTGTTTTTGCCCTTCCATCTACTCCCATTGTCTTTTCCAAAGGTTAAATTTACTTCTTTGGGTTTTGGCTGTGCCTCTGGAGTGGCCTTCTTTTCAGAACGAGGCGCCTTTTTGGCCTGAACCAAAGCATCGATGTTTCCTCCTCTCGCCTTGATATCGTCTTCAGCCGATGCGTGCTCATTAGCGGTGGTAAGCATAGATCCGAGATCTTTGTGCTCTTTCGAACCAACCATGAACGGTACCAGGACGGGTTTTAGGCCATTGATGAAAGCATGCATTGCTTGTACATCACTCACTCCAGAACAACTATTCTTCATTGCAGTCTATCTTGAGATAAAGTCGACATATGATTCATCCTCGTACTGGACGCAGCGGTTCAGTTGGTTAATACTCTTAGGGAGCTTATATGTACCCCGGAAGTGCTGAGCAAATACTCTAGCCATATCTTCCCAGCTGTCAACTATTCTTGACGGAAGCCTGTTGATCGAATCTGTGGCTCCATCCAGCAACATTAGAGGAAGAAATTTTACAGCCTCTAAGTATGTGCCTTTGTTGATCTGAACGGCAGTATAGTAATCTGAGAGCCATGTATCCAGGTTTGTACTTCCGGTATACTTTTGATAAGTTGGACCAACTTTGGCGAAGCCAGAATGTAGACTGATTCTCCGGATCCTGTCAGTGAAACACTTTGGTCCAAAATACAAATCGTCTCTTTCCGCCTTATCGACGTGTGCGGAATACCTTCCAACTGAACGAACATAAGGGGATCTGCTCCTTTTTGGTACATTGTTGCGCCAATGCGCTCTTCTGGGATTATCCCTATTTCTTCCGACCTCGTGTCCTTTGGAATAAGGTGGAGTTCTACTCCTTAGCCTTTTTTTGTTCCTTGGAGGAGTTTGGGATCTCTGGCGCCTCTGAGGATTGTCATATCGTCCGAGTTTATCAGTTGGGCGTCTCGGAGGTGGCATTATTTTTTCGTCTTTCCGGTTTTGTTCCACCCGTTCTTTGTTGTCACGAGGATTATTTTCGCCTTTCGGCACATGGGATCTCGTTTTGGACGTTGCGTCCCTATTATTAGGGATTTTCTTGTCCTTTTTAGAATCTCCCTTCTTTTATTTAGAGTCGCCTAAATCTCCGGGTTCGCCTGGGTCAGGTGCTCCAGCAGCGCACGTCGCAGTTTTGCACAAGGTTTCGCCATCATGTAGCTTGCCTGAACGTGTTTGTCCTTGCTGTTACTGTTGTAATGATTTTCCAAGGAAAGCATACACTCCCTGCAGCTTTTCTTTCTTTGAATACATATCGTCACTAAGGATGGCGAACGCGACTTCTGCGTTTTCTGCCGCAGTTTTGTAGATGCGTTCGCCCTTAGCATTTAAGTTGTTAACATGTCTTTGCCAAGAAGGATTTTGGAGCCGCTCTTTTGCTGGCAATACATCTGGTTGAAATTCCTGGTAATCTTGTTGGTTTTATCCCAGACATATTCCGGCGCTCGAATTCCTCAATTCTCCCAGTTTTGCTTTTACACCAACCTGGGCTTTGAGGAGGTTTTCCTGAGACCGGAATAAATGTTGTTGTTGCCACATAATGGCTTGCCTTCTGGCTTCCAGCACTTCCGGTGGTTCGTGACGTGCAACAGGGGTTTGGATCGGATCGATCTTGTCCTGTTCCGACATTTGTGGAACAGGGATTTCCTGCTTTTTCTTATCCGCAAATTTCACACCACTGCCTCCTCCGATTTGCAGGTTTTGGTTGGCGATATCTGCCAATTTTTCCTTTTTCTTTTGTAACTTGGATAGCAGCTTCCTAGAGGATTTCTTCTTTTTCTTGGAAGATGGTTTTTTTTGTTAGGATCATCCTTCGTCAGTTCTTTGGTCAGGATAAGTCGGACTAACCTCTCCCTCTTCTTCCTCTTCGTCGTCCCTGTCATCTGGTAGAGGGGTTTTGGGATCTTCCTCTTCCTCGACGTCCAAGTTTCTAGTCGTTTTTTCCATGAGTACTTCGTGGAAGGTCCCCTACATGGGTTTGACCTTTCTTTCGAAAGCATCTTCATCTTCATCTTCGGAATCTATGTCCTCAGATTCGGGTTGCGACTCCAACCTTGCTTCTTTAGCAGCTAACACAGAGTCGTCTTTGGAGTTTGTCGCCTGATCGACGGATGTACGATCTTCCACTTTTTTTTGTGCGATCGTGATTTTCTGCTTCTTCCATGGGGTTTTACTCTTTTGTGGTTTCAGCGACCTCAGACTGCACCATGCCAATGAAGTGAGATCTCGTTACAGGCATCCCCGAAGAGGCGTCAAATCCAGATGTGTTTTGGCGATATGCAGTTATATGAGGTTGATCCGCCTCTCCGTATGAGTAAGGCAGATCTGATCATAATCCGGCATTATAGTCTTCATCAATTGGGTATAGGGAGGGTGGGATAAATTTACATGCACCACAGAATCTCATTGCTTATGTTGTTAATCCGATGAAAACATTAGTAGATCCAATCGGTAAAACGGAGGCACTTACCAGATGATTCCGTGCTGGCATATACGATCCTATCGAGGAAGCGTCCGACGTCTCCGTCGTATTCCAGGATTTTGACAGTTATCATACTGCTGATTCTACCGAGTATTCCCGCTCGAAATGTAACTCCCGACATCGCTGGCCCCACGGTGGGCGCCAACTGTCGATACATCGCAGTAAGGTTCATGGACGGGGGTGCCATAAGTCTACTAGTAGGACCACGGGGGAACATGGAAGTACTGTAAACGAGAACACCGAGTTTACCCAGGTTCGGCACATCGCAACTAGGCGGCGTTCATACTCCTGCAATCTCACTAAATCAGGGCTGAAGCCGTAAGTATACAAAGTATAGTTGTGAGTATGATTTCGCTAACTCGGTGAGGGGGAACTTCCCGGCGAGTTGGCTTCTAGCTAAGTTGAGATTCGATGTTGTTATTTTCCCGTGTCCGTCTTTATATAGATAGCCGGACTAGATCTTACACGAAGGAAACCTAGAAATCTACGATAAGTATCTATCCTGGAAAGTAAGGCATCCAACTTCTTCTCCAAGTCGGACCATGGTTGGTTCATGGTCCGGACTCTTCTAGAATCCGACTTCCTGCGCGTCAGCTTACTGGGCCGCCCAATGGACTTCGTTCCACTACCTGCAGGCCACCCTGGTAATCTGGCCTTTGGCCATTGTCAGAAACACCCCTATTTGGCATATATCCGACACTCGGGTTTACTTATTTCTTGTAATTTCTTGGGTTTTTCGTAGATGCGCTTGGAATCGCCTTGGCAATCCCTATCCAAGTCCGTGTCGATGCTCTGATGAACGTCTGCAACCAACTGCAAGGGAACGGGACGAAGGCTGCTTCTTATTTGTGATTCTTCGCAAGTCCTGTCTTTGCTACACTAGCGGTTGTTCGTGGAGAAGCCGACTCCTTCGACTGTGGAGGGCCTCCTGCGAGCTTTGCTTGGCAAGGGTGATCCTCTTCGTGAGTACACCCTTGCCCAGACTGACCGCGTCGTGTAGACAGCTATCCAGTTTGCCTTGGCAATTAATGTTCATGGTGATCTGGAGAAGGTGAACTCGGAGCCTCCCAAGGACGACGCGGGCAAAAAGGTAGCGCTTAGACCCTTTGCCGACCAAGCTGAGAAGCTAGCCATGATGCTTTCGGAGTTAGTGTCTCGCGGTCATAACGCTAACCCTTCTACGAGCGAGGCTGCTTCTAGGAAATCCATTGTTCCTTATGGTAGACAACGTTTCTGATTTTGTTTGTTGGTCATGTAATGAACTTTAAGTGTGTGCATGAAATACTCTATGTTTGTATTCTGAGTGTGGAGTTTGAAGTGATCAGCAGTTGATCTTTTTATTTAGACTGTGTTCTCCCCATAGGAGTAGCCCCCGGGCACTCGAAGGTATTCTTTGATGTAGATGTCGAGTGACTTCTGGCCGTGCAACTCAACAATTTGCACTTTTTCCTTATTTTTCAGATTGTCGAGTCTGGCTCATGGTTATGCGAGCGTTCCTAAGGCTCCCGCCGTGTCGTCGTTGATGGACGCAAGTATGGTAGCTTCTCTCTGTGGTCGTGTTGCAGGCCGCGAGCGCAAGCTGAAGGCCTTGAAGGGTGTTGCAGATGTTGCCAAATCTAAGCAGAAACTTGCTATTGAACGCGAGCAGTTCACCATGAAGGAGTTGGCCAATGTTGCAAGAGAGTTGTTGTGTAAGTCCCACGAGCCCTCGAGTCAATTCGGTGTGTTTCTTTGTGTTTTATGCTTACGTTTCTTCGTATTCACAACCATTGAGCCTGACATAGGACCCGAAGGGCAATGCGTGAAAATCAGATTGCCGGCGAGTCTGGTAGTTCAACATCCATGCTTGCAATTTCTGGTCTGATCGAAGTAGGGGTTTTGTCATGACGATGTGCAGTACCGTGTGCACCAAGTGCAACATTTCATTGAGTCGTTCCAAGAAGCGCTTTCTTCAGTGTATCACACTTTTTATCCGCTAGACGTTGTCCCTGATCGACTGCGCATGCTCCTGAGGAAGTTTTGTCAGGTGGAAGATGTTCGCGAGTGCGTACGCCAGCAACTAGTCTGCGGAGCGCAGGTAGCTCTGGCCTTTGTCTGGCTCTGGCACCCAAACGTGATTTTCAATTCCGTTGCAGAGTTGCCTCCTACTCGAGGGATTCCAGAGTATTTTGGACCCCATTATGAAGTAGCGTGCCCTGTAGATGAGCGCATTATTGGCTTGACTGCTGCTGAGACGGAGCGGTTACTCCAAGAAGGTTTGAGTCGCCAGTAACCTCATGTTTATTTGCGAAATTGTAAACTGTATGTACCTTGTTTTTTATGAAATTAATAAGGTGTATGTACCTTGTATTTGTTGTAAATTAGTGTGTTTTGTAAGTACACTATTGTCTCTTGTTATGCTAGTTTGGCATAGCCCCCGTGTTTTGGGGTATGGCCATGTGTTAGCATATGTTTGATCAGTCGACGGAGTAATGAAAATTTTAGATTTGAAGATGTTTTATTTCTATGGTTGAGAAGCCATGTATTTGTTCAAATTACACCTTGGCTAGTAACAGCCGTATTTGCGAAAAGAGTATTTTCCTAAGGGTAGAACTTGCGCAAGCGGGAGACATTCCATGGGTTAAGGTAGACTCCGCATGTGTCTGGATTCTTCAGGTGGTACACGCCTCCCGACTTATTGTATTATGAAGGGTACTTCTCAAGGAGGATAGATCTTGTGGTGGCTTTCCTGTTTGAGTCACAGAACTAGGCCTCCTTCTACGAAAGATCTGGTGCGGATGCGGCGACTGTGATGGTTACGTAGTGATTGCTGGTAAACGGCAGATCTGGCGAGTGCGATGTCCCAAGCTTCGTCGAGTGCCTCCATGTCATCGGGTAGTGCTGAGTTTGAGGCTTCTTCGCTGTAGGCGACGACTCTTGGTGCTCTGAATCAAACATCTTCGGGAAGGACCGCCTCGACACCGTAGACCATGAAGAATGGTGTGTACTGCGCTGACTTGTTTGGAGTTCTTCTTAGGCTTCACAGGACAGATGACAGCTCCTCTACCCAGTGTCCTGCTGCTTCATCCAGTCGAGCGAGTAGTCGCTTCTTCAGGCCACTCAAAACTAAGCTGTTGGATCTTTCGACCTGACCGTTGGTCTGGGGTGTGCCACGGAGGCAAAACTGGGAGTTATCCCATTTTCTTTGCAGAAGTCTTTAGTGTATTTGCCGGTGAAGTTGGTTCCGTTGTCTGTGATGATGTTGTGAGGGACACCGAATCTCAGACGATGGAGTCAAGGAATTTGATGGCGCACTTCGCGTGTTGAGATGTTACTGGAACAACTTCTATCCATTTTGAGATCTTGTCGACTGCCACTAGCAGATACGTATATCCTCCGGGTGTTTCTTTGCGTAGTGGCCCGACCATGTCGAGTCCCCACTGAGCAAAAGGCCAGGACAATGGGATCATGTTGAGCTCCGTAGCTGGCATGTACGGCTTGGGTGCGAATCACTGGCAAGTGTCACATCTTTCGACTAGGTTCTTTGCATCCCTAGCTTCTGTGAGCCAATAGAATTCCGCTCGAAAAGCTCTACCCGCGATGGCTCTCCAACTAGCATGGTGCCCGCAATCTCCTTGATGTATTTTCTGAAGCAGTTCTTTTTCGTCTTCAGGTGCGATGCAGCGCTAAAGGATTCCTGAGATACTCTGCTTGTACAGCTCTCCGTTGATCACCCGAAAGGATTTGCTGCGTCACAGTATTTGTCTTGACTCGGAGACGTTTTTGGGAGCTACTGCCGGAGCATATAATCCAAATATGTGTGCATCCAAACTGGCTCGACCAGGAAGACCTGCATCGAGATGTGATGTATTAGGGCGATGAGTGCGCTATGTCTGTTATCTTCTGATGGGATTTCTGCGGGCGCCTCCAATGATTTCTTGAGCTTGACGGATCTCTTATTGATTTTCTCTAGGTAGACTCATGGCGGTATCGGTGCATTTGTCAACCCGATGTTTGACATCCTATCTGCCTCTATATTTCTTGATCGTGCAACATCCCGCAACTCACAACCTTTAAAGCTCCCCTCGAGCAGGTTCTACATGTCGCGATACGCGATCATGTTATCTGCGATTGCGTCACATTCCTTCATTGTCTGCTGCACAACGAGGTTGGAGTCTCCATAGATTATAGTCGGGTGGCTCCGTAAGACAACACCATCTTCATTCCGTGTATGAGCGCCTCGTACTCGGTGTCGTTGTTGGATGCTCTGTCGTCTGGCGAAAAGTCGAGTCAAAGAACATAGCAAAGCTTTTCCCCTCTTGGAAATATCAACGCAACTCTGGCCCCTGCGCCTTCGTTCCTCTTGGACCCGTCGAATTACATGATCCATGAGCTGGAGTACTCAAGAGATTCTAGGGTTTGCAATTCTGTCCATTTTGCGAAAAAGTCTGCCACTATCTGTGACTTGAGGGCATTGCGCCGCTTGTACACTATGTCACGGGCGCCTAGTTCGATGCTCCACTTGGCCATTCTTACGGATTCCATGGGGTTGTTCATTATTGTACCGAGTAATGCATCATTTAGCATCGTTACAGTATGCTTCTGGAAGTAATGCTTGAGCTTCTGAGCCGTGAAGACAACTCCATATGCTAGCTTTTGGTAACGCAGGTATCGCTGCTTGCATGGTGAGAGTACTTCGCCGAGGTAATAGATTGGCCTATGCACTCCATGCGTCTTTCCTTCTTTGGTTAGCTTTACCATGATCACCGTACTGACCACCTGATTAGTTGCGGATAGGTACAAGTATAGGGGCTCTCTTTCTTTGGGCGTGGCTAAGACCTTTCTTCTTGAGAGCGCTCTTTTCAAGTCTTCGAACGCTTTCTTTGCTTCTGGAGTCCACTCGAACTTATCTGTCTTCTTCAATAGTTGGTAAAAGGGGAGGGCCTGCTCGCCCAATCTTGCGATGAATCTTCTGAACGCTACCATTTTCCATGCTAGCTGTTGTACACCTTAGAGGTTTGTCGGCTCCTTCATCGTCAAGATGGCTTGATTTTCTCTAGGTTGGCTTCTATTCCTCGTGCTGACACCAGATGGCCGAGTAGGTGTCCCGCGGGTACGCCAAGACGCACTTTGTCGGGTTGAGCTTGATTCTCTACATGTTGAGGGCGTCCAAAGTTTCTCTTACTTCCTCGAGGAGTGTGTCCTCCACTCAAGTCTTGATGACTATGTCATCCACGTATACTTAGACGTTTTGCCAATGAGATTGGCGAGACACTTTTGCATGCATCACTGATATGTGGCGCATGCGTTCTTGAGCCCGAAGGGCATGGTCGTGTAGCAGTATACACCGTATTGTGTGATGAATGTTGTTTTTTCCCGTCTTCATGTTCATTTGATCTGATTATAGCCCGAGTAGGCATCAAGGAAGGAGAAGCGCTGGCAGCCTGCTGTGGAGTCAATGATCTAGTCGATCCGCGGAAGCGGGAAGTTATCCTTGGGGCAATGTATATTTAACGACGTGTAGTCGATGCACACACGAAGGATGTTTGTGATTTTCTTTGGGACCAACACCTGGTTTGCTAACCAGGTCAAAATCTTGATCTCCCTTATGAACTTTGCTGCGAGTAGGCGATTCACCTCCTCTCCGAGTGCGAGGAGCTTTGGCTCGTAAAAGTGGCGAGTGGTTTGTTTCACTCATTTGGCGTCTTTGAACACTTCTAGAGAGTGCTCGGCGAACTCCCTGGGTATCCCTGGCATGGAAGATGTCTGCTAGGAAAAGTTTTCCCAGTACCCACGGAGAAGTTCGACGAGCGCACTTTCCTATGCGGAGGAAAGGCTCGTTGAGACCATCGCCGTCTTTGCTGTATCTGTCAGGTGGACCCGGTGCTTTCGGGTGTCATTGCGGGGTTAAACTCGAGGTATGGAGCACTTCTCTTTGTCAAAGGCAGCATGGAGTTGTCCGTGGTTTTTCCTAGTTCGGCCAGCTCCTCTTGCATCCTAGAAGATTTGGCGATGTCCTGAAAATCAGCGTCGCATATGTCCGACATCTAGAAGTCTCCATTCACAATTATTGTCCCGTATTCTCCTGGGAGCTTCAACTTGAGGTATGCGTAGTGAGGTACTGCCATGAATCTCACGAACGATTTTCGGCCAAGAATGGCGTGGTACTGAGATGGCGAGTCGACTACCTCGAAGTCGAGGAATTCCCTTCTGTGAGTGCTCTGGTCACAGAGGACTACTTCTAGAGTTATCGAGCCGATTAGCCAAACTAGCTTGCCTTGCACTATGACGTGGAATGATGTCTCTGACACTACGAGTCCCTCCAAGTTCCGGTTCATCTTGCGGAGTGTGTCCACGTATCTGATGTTTATCTCACTGCCTCTATCCATAAACACTCTGGCCAGGTTGTACTTACTATTTGTGCCTGGATGACGAGCACCGCATGCCCTGGTCGGTACACTTGAGGTGGGTGATCCTCCCTTGAGACGGTGATGGGCTGCTCGGATCCTTTGAGGTATTCTAATTTGGCTGGAGGTGCTTGCACTGCCATGTTCACGTGGCGAGTGTTGGTCTTCTGTACTCGGCCGGACGGGCAGACCTTCTGTATCATGCCTAGAGTTTGATGTGGATTCAGGTAGCCGTTAACTCTTGGGTTTTCGGCTGTTGGGTTTGCCACTATTCCCATGGTGGGTTGTGCTGGCTGGTGGTGGTGGCGACGGTGGAGGTGCAACCGCGCCACTCTCAGGTACTTGCGGGTATCCTTGGTTCGTGGTGATTCGATGTTTCTTCGAGTACGTCTCGTGGATGTTCTGGAACTTCCGGCAGTCCTTGAAGAGGTGGGTGGCCTTTTGTTTGCGCGTGTGCTTATCTATGACGAGGCGACCTTTCGTCAACCTTTGGCCTCCATTCGTGATTTCCGCGGTAACCTCCGTCGCGGTTTCTGGTGAACTCGGTCGCAACAAATTCCGCTTGATCATCATGATTGTAGTGTCGCCTCTTTTTCCTGCGATTGCGGTCGTCGTCGTGGGTGGGCGAGTTGTTCCTCTTGTTGCACATCGGGTCCTATCCATTCGCCCACTAGTCCGATATCACCATCAACTCGCTAATAGTTTTGGTCGCGCATCGTCCCAGTTCTTCTCGGAAGACCGCGGGTTGCACGCCTTTCTTGAATGCTTCGACAACGGATTCCTCCGATATGTTGCCCGCTGTGTTTCTGAGGGTGGTCCACCTCTGGATGTACTCGCGGGTGGATTCCTCTCTTTTTTGCTTGCAGGCACGCAACTCTTCGATAGACGCGGGCCTCTTCGAGTGAGATCGTCTCAGGATCTGTAAGACGCATGTGGCCGGCTTTCAAGCCAGCTCCGGGCGGCTCCTACGAGGTGCAGGTTTAGGTACTGCATGGACGTCACCTTGTTTCCGCGCTGGCACTTCACCGCGGTCAAATAGTCCAATAGCCAAGTTCAAGGTTCTTGGGAGTCTTCGTACTTTGGGACCTCCTAAGGATGCTGCGGCTGAAGCAGAGCGCGCCACAGGATTCTTCGTCAGACTCAGACGACGAACATGTGAGATTCCTTCGTGCGCGTGCTTTGTCGACCCTGTTTTGGGTGATGTCGTTTCGCGAATCGTACAAGGTCCGATCGTGGCTATCGGCGCGTCGCGGCTCTCTGCTGCGGTGTTATGATTCGCACCCGCGGCGTTGAGGTTTTGTGCTGCTGCGTCGTGGTTCTTCACGATATCGCGAGCGGCCTCCGCGATGTCATGGGTTGTCGTCGCGGAATCACGGGCTGTCATCGCGGCATCGCGGGCTGTCATCGCGGCATCGTGCCTCCTTGCTCTGATGGCGGCGAGGAGATCCCCCGTTTCCTCTTCTGGGCGACGTATTCTCACTTCTGCAAGGTGGTTTTTCCGCTCGAGGTGCGACGGCTTCTGAGGCAGCCGCTTTTTTCTGAGCCTTTTGGGCGGCGATTGCCTCTCCGGCCAGACCCAGTTCTCGGATATCCTGACGATGTTATTCCGCATGAGGATCGGTTTCTGGCGGTTGGATTACCCGAAGGTAGGTCGCGGCAGCGAGGACCGCAGCCGCAGGAGTTGTGGCATGTACATTGTCGTGTTCATCAACGTGCATAAATGACGACTTGATGGTTCTGGAGATCCCACTCAGGGAGTGTTGATCCATGCGAGCGGGTTTTGAGACGTACTTTCCTCATCTGGGAGGTTGTTTTCCTGTTGACTCGCGAGTTCTAGATAGCGCCGGTCTGCGTGCACCCGAGGCTTCTGCTGCGCGTCTGCGCATCGAGTTCCCAACCGACATTTATCACTTCCTGATTTTTCTTCGAAAGAAGAAGTGATACACTATCATATCTTCTTGGGAGGCTTCATCATTTAGAGGGAGACTTGCTTGCACCGCCCTTTTCGTCTTGACCTAGGCATCCCGCACGACGCGGATGGTCTGCCTCTCTGTCAGGCTCGCTCTCTGTTTCGCGGGTTCTTCCTCGGTATCGTCCATGCAGACGTGAGCCAGATATGACTCGGGAGTCTTTGAGGCGGGCCAGTAGTCTCCATCGAGATCGGCGGGTTCCTCGACAACGATGATGTGGAAGTCGAGCTTGTTGCGGCGGATCAAGCTGTAACTCGACTCTGAACTGCAGTTGAAGTTGTCGAGTGGCGATTCCTGAGTCACCGTGCTCGATATAGATTCGTCATCAGATCCGGCGAGTGAGGAAGAGTCGAGGGAAGCAGAGGATTCCCTCTTTGCTGGCGCGGAAGTGGAGGTCACCGTACGACATCTTGATGCCCTCCTGGAGACCGTTGAACGTCGGGCGAGAAGCCAGCTAGTAGGGCGTGTAGATGAACGACCCGAAGAAGATTGGCTCCGTGGGAGCCGACGATTCCAAGCTCGAGCTGAAACTCGGTGCAGATGAAGCCGGTGAAGTCGTGAATCCAGCGCCTCCGCAGATGGTTCCAATTGTCGATGAATCATATCAACAAATCCCTCGAGGTGATCTGATAGGGTTTCGAGAATAGGAACCGATTAGGCGCTGGTGGACTCGACGGCTAACAGGGGGCACAATTTACCTAGGTTTGGGTCCCTCGTAGAAGTAAAAACATTACCCCTGCTTGTCTGTTCTTGTATTAGGATGAGAGATTACAATGGCGGGCGCACAAGTTGAGAGATTGGATCCCCCGAGTGGTTCTCCCAGCATTTATATAGGAGGCTGGGTCTCAAACCCGTACCCGGGTGGGTTATAAACCCTAACCCTAGACGGTAAGTTTCTTCTGCCTTGGCCCGTAAGTATTGTAGGTGGACCGTAGTTGGGCCTTCTAAAAGATTAGGTCGGTCCCTTACACTGAGCCTTTATGTTGGGTTTTAGACTGGGCAAGCCTGTCAAGGAGACTCGAGAGTCATCCACACGTTAGTGGGGCCATCGACTGAAACAAATTAATGGTAGTTTTGGCACAGGATTGGAGTGGCGCGATTCACAATACACTAACAAATATTAATTGATACTCCCTCCGTTCCGTATTAGATGACTTTGGAATGGATGTATCTAGCACTAAAATATGTCTAGATACACCCAATTCAAAGTCAACTAATATGGAACGGAGGGAGTAGGATATAACACTTGATCTAGCTGGGCTGATTCTTGCAATAGGTTTTATTCTGCAGATCGACGTGTTATTTATGTAGCCTAGGAGGCCTTAGACGGGGGCATGTCGGCATGCTTGACGGTATTTATCAGATATCAACATGTTCGTAGTTAGGTCGGTGTTTGATGGTTAGCGGATTGCACGATGACATCTTTGAGCGAGGGATGCTATTTTGTGGTCACCCACGTGAGTCACACTTAGTCACTCGACGAAGGAAGCAAAACGACAAAAGAAAAACCCTAGACTATTGAGGGCCAAACAATGCCCTCGCTACCCTTGTGGACGCACTACCGCCAGCCTTGTTGCCCCTCCACTCCGAGTTCCTCCATTGCTATTTCCTCATCTCGGCCATTGAGGCCTGGCGCTAGCATCTCCCACTTTCTATTACGAAAACAACAAACTTCGGGTGGTTATAATTTTTTCGATCTATCTCTTTCCTTTTATAGGAAAAAAAGCTCTCACCCCATGTCGAGGTGGCCCCTAATGACTTGTTCAAGCTACAAACTTTAAGATGGATTTACGAAACCCGGGCTAGAACGATAGCATTCCCTTGAAATCCCTGCTCTTCTCTTTCGGATTACCCTACCCTATGAATGAATTTGCTGAGCGGAACATTCATCATACGCGCCAGCTAAGAACCAAGCGTAGCTACGATAGAGAGAATGTCATTCCTTACCTGAGATCGAACTGCTCTTTTGTCGAAAATGCACTTTCTCAACGGAAAGACGACGATAGCTACGTCCTTTAAACAATAAAGCATTCAAGGCTGGCTTCTTCTCAAAGGCCACTTTCACAAGGTAAAACTCACTTGAGTTATCAGTAATTTAGACTCAATAAAAGTATCCGACCAGGGGTCTTGGTCTAGCCATTAGAGATAGAGACTATGTTGAGCCAAGCAAAGCTTTGCGGGAGGTAGCTTGGTGGTGGCGGCCGGATGCGGGGCGGAGGTGGCCGAATGCGGCGACGGGCGAACCCTAGGTGGCGGGGCTTCGTGTCACGCTGTATTTTCTGCCTAGCGAGCGAAGGGTGCGCGGGGGTGGGCGACGGGAGGGTTTCCATGCGATTCCGAGGTGCGGGGCTCAGAATCTGGTCACGGCTAGATTTTTCTACATCCAAACAGGGGGTTATAGGAAAAAAAAAGCTCCCACCCCATGTCGAGGTGGCCCCTACCTAATGACATGTTGTTCAAGCTGTCGATCTTGTCAGTCCATCGTCCTGACATAGATTCACTTGCATGCCTTTCACGGATCGTCTATTGTAGATATAGGCTAACCAAGCTTGCCGCGGCAAAATCGACCAATCTGGCCTTAACATAAAAGTTTAGCACAAAATGAACCCATCTCGATTTTTTAGCCAAATCTAGCCCTTTTTGGTACCGCCAAACATAGCGGCGGTAGGGTTAGCGTGGTACCGCCGTGGTCGTTGGCGGTAGGATCATGGTCCACGGTCTCCCGGTCGAGCGCGGTCGATCCGACGTGGCGGTACCGCCAGGTGTGATAGCGGTAGGATTTACCACGTACCGCCAGAAAGATTGGCGGTAGACTTTGCACCGTACCACCGTCTACCCTGGCGGTATGAACCTGGAAAAATCGGGCCGCACCTCCTCTTTCCCCTCACTTCCTTTCTTCTCCAGCAGAGAACAGAGCGGCGGCGGCGGCGGGTGCTGTGCGACCCCCTACCCACTACGCATCGATTTGGGGCCGATTTCGTGGTGTTTGCCCGGGGATTTGCCCCCCCTCCATCCTCGGGTAATGTTCCCTCCTCCCCTCTCAATTCCATCCGTAGATTCATCCGAATCTAGATGTTTTGGGGCAGATTTCGTGGTGGGAACCCTAGTTTCAACATGATACCTAGTTTTGTTCAAGATTCGGATATGTGAGGGGAAAGTGGAGCATAGGTTGCAACCCTAGATAATACCTAGTTCATATGTTCTAAACTCTAGATTAGGATAGCAATTTGTTGTAGTCTCTAGTTTAGGATTGAAATGTGTGTATGGATGTATAATTGCAAAATGGGTGTCTATGTGTTTGTTGATGTGCTAGTGTGTATAGATATTTTCTATGGATGCATTTAATTTTTTTCAATCCCTCATATGTATGTATGTATGTATGTATGTATGTATGCATGCATGCATGCATGTATGTATGGATATTTCTTTGATTTCTTTTTGAATGTGAATGCATGAATGGATGGATGTATAGGGAGTTGTGCTTTGTTTTTTGTTCATGGATGCATAAGAATAAATCTTTGTTTTTTATTTGTTCACTCCCTCATTTGTAGGATGGAAGACCCATCGGAACCTTACTATCCCGGGCTTGATTTAATTTATGACAAGGAGCATCGTGCCCGGTTCATCGAGAGGCATGTGGAAGGAGTTGAGGTAATGCAAAGAATGTTATCTATTTTTTTGTTGCAACTACGACATATAGTGAGCACACTTTCTTTTAAAAATTTCAGATCGTTCCTATGAGAATGAGGGGCCACAATGCGGATGACATGCAATATGATGTCCGGTATGAGCCATACTTCGAGATGGCGGGTCTTCTACCCTTCGTCCTCCAATTCAAGCGAAAGCCGCCCACCTTCAACCACACGGCCATCACCTCCCTTATCGACCGTTGGAGACCCGAGACGCACACTTTCCATCTGCCGTGTGGAGAGATGACGGTCACTCTGCAGGACTTCGCCATGATCACGGGCCTTCCAATCAACGGAGAGTCTCTCACTGGGAGGGTGGATAATATTGGATGGCGCCAAAGGGTTTTTGGCCTCACAGGCAGACAACCCCCTTTGCCACCAGAAGGAAGGAAAGACACTAGGACCTCAGGTGTCTACTACACGTGGCTGCGAGAGTTTGGGGCCTGCCCAGCGGATGCCGATGCGCAGGTGGTGCAACAATATGCCCGGGCATACATTTGGTATGTGTTAACCAAAGTGATATTTCCGGATACGTCGGGTGACACCGCCTCTTGGATGTGGCTTGACCCTTTACGTGACTGGAACGTCAAGTATTCCGCTATTGCTGTAACGGGCAATGCACGAACACCCTTTAGAACATTGTTAAAACATTCCGTCATGTTGCTTGTCATGTCACCATATCTTCTACCGTCGTGATCATAGGCACGTGCCCACTTGTGCTTCTCTCCAAAATTTCTCTTCAAGAATTCTTTACCCCCAACGTTACACGCGCCAAATAGTGTATCATACCGTCTTCTGAAAGCCCGGTTGGTGAATGCCACACAAACATCAGTTAGATCATCGGCCAAATCTTTACTCTTACAAGCCCGGTAAAAGTTGGCGACGAAATGCCTCATGCACCATCGGTGGTGGAGCCTTGCGTGCCCTGGAATCTCAATCTCCATGGCGCTGAGTATACCTTGATGTCGATCCGATATTATACATACCTCCCTACTAGGAGAAAAGACCCTAGTCCTCACATGCTTCATGAACCATTCCCAGTTGTCTTGATTCTCTCCTGACACCAAAGCAAAGGCAACAGGCAACCCACGATCACCCGAGTCGTGTGCCATTGCAGTCAACATTGCGCCCCTGTATTTACCGGTCAAAAATGTGCCATCTATGGATACAACCGTCCTACAGTGCAGAAAAGCCCTAATGCACTGGTCGAAAGTCCAAAATGCACGGCGGAATACTCCATCAATATGTTTGACCGAATAATACATGCCCGGGTTTCTATAGGCCATCCCTCCAAACAACCTTGGGAGGCGGTTGTATGCTTCTTGCCATCCACCATACAGCATCTTAAATGCAGCGTGCTTGGCCTTCCATGCCTTTCCATAATGGATGGTGTATCCGAAGAATTCCTTTACGAGACCAATCAAGAACTTCGGTTTTATGGTTGGCTCACTCTTCACAAAATTAATGAACTTGTATGCGATGAAATCTGAGGTGAGTTGACGGTGCTTGGTGGATGGATTTCGGCCCCGCTTCTTGCACATGTGATGAGTTTCACAACTAGTTATCTTCCATTGCCCTTGGCGACTCGGCCTCGCACGGACAACCCATGGACATCTTGGTTGCTCACATTTCACGGTGTAACGCGTACTCTCATTTGAGCGCTCAACCAAAAATGGCCTATGGTGCTTGACGCCATATTCCCTAAGCCACATTTGCAATTCTTGTAAATCCGGAAACTTTAAGCCTTTCTTTATGCAAGACTTATTATCATCATCATCTTGTGTTGTGCTTGGTGTTGCATCGAGCTCTTTAGTCAGCCCACCATCCACTACAGCCTTATCGGCAAGCCTGAGGTCACGAAAAAATGGTATGCGGTGATCTCGACCGAACACTTTTAAAAAGGCTCCAGCTTCTCTCTCTGTGAACCCATCTTCATCCAATTCCTCCGGGCCCTCGTCATCCGAGTCGGAGACATACGAACGTTGATAAAAGATGTCATGGTCCATGCCATCTTCCGCAACTTGTGCTTCTACATCTCCAATATAATTGTCATGATACTCATCCTCCCGCTCGTATGCATCATCCTCCATGTCTTCATCCTCTGTATCTTCATTCTCAATGTCAGTGCCATAATTTTCTTCATCCACTTGGCCACTTCCATTCATCTCCAATTCAATTTGTTGACTCGAAGGAGGTTGACTCATATCATTGATCTCGACCACATCATCATGTGACACATTCCGAGTTGGGGGAAATGCATATTGTGAGGGGGAGGCACACTGGTTCAAATCAAAATGCAACCGATCGCCAACAATCTTGGTAGCAAATAACTCGAGGGACTTGTCTTCAGAGGCTGCAACGACCTCTTTGTATGCCTCCCAATCTAACTCGCAAGTGATTGGTATTTTTTTCTTTCGAGGACGATGCCCCGATCCAACAAAATATCTTCCTTCTAGTTCAACTTTCTCCCCCACATCCATCCATTTCAAAACTTCTCTTACTCTTGCCACAACCTCGGCAAACGTCAGACTCTTGGAAAAAATCATCACTTTTTCCCCATCATCAACAAACTCTCCATTGTTACCAAAAAATGATTCCTTATCAATATAATGGACATTCACGATTCTTGCCATCTAAGAACAAATGACAATAAACGTAAAGTATCACATTACCATAAAATATCAAACACTCTTAATTTTTTTCTATTAGCCATTTGTTTCTAACCACTAAAAGAAAACCCTAGAGCCAACCATAAATCTAAGTACAAATCACATGTATATGGCTATCCCATATGATTTCTACACATTTCAAACACTATATAACACATATTCCATAGCTAGTAAAATTGGATTTGGAAGAAATCAACAAATCTAGGGTTTGCCTTAATGTTACCAATGCCACAAAATAGCAAAATTTCAACCAACAAAAAGATGAGATCTGAGAGAGATTACCTCAAAGGATGCAAATACTCCAAATCCACGAGCAAAACCTTCCGATTTGGAGGGATTTGAGAGGGGTGTGAGTGGGGAGGAGTGAGAGAGATAGAGCAGCAGCTCGGGTTCGAAGGAAGAAAGGAAAATGTGGTAGGGTGAGGGGCTGCATGCTCGAGCAGCCACTTAACATATCAGATGGCTACCGCCAAGTATCACGACGGTACCTTGCTTAGTCTACCGCCGCAAGGTCTGGCGGTATCGACTTAGCCCTACCGCCGTCCACCGCCACGTCGGATTCCCAGGCGACCGTGGACCAGGATCCTACCGCCAACGACCATGGCGGTACCACGCTAACCCTACCGCCTCTATGTTTGGCGGTACCAAAAAGGGCTAGATTTGGCTAAAAAATCGAGATGGGTTTATTTTGTGCTAAACTTTGATGTTAAGGCCAGATTGGTCGATTTTGCCGCTTGCCGCTTGGTGATTGCTCTGCCTCGCTAACTGCCTATAAACTGCTCCTATCTCTTTGTTTAACCGATGTGGGACTAAAATACATATACTTTTACCTATTCGGAGCGATATTGGGTTGGTGAGGTACGCGTTGGGCCGGCCCATTAGCACAGTTGACCACTGCCGCTCTTCCCCACGGCGTCCGACGTCCTCTCCGGCAGCACATCGAACGCCGCCGCCCCCTGTGCTTGGGAGCACCGGCCTCCCTGTGCTTCTGCTCCCGGTGAGGGAGGCGCCGCTGCTTAGCAGCCATGGCGTTGCAGCCGGTTGTTCGATGCACGGACCTCCTTCGAGCTCGCCTGCCCTCATCGCGCGTGAGGCAGAGGGGGAACGGTTCGGCCTCCACGCCGGCGAGTGGTTGCCCGCAACCAGAACGCGTTGGGGGCAGACACGCGAGCCACGGAGGGCTCTCGTTCGCCATGCGCTGCAATTAGGGGACGTCTCCTCCGTGGAGGGGAATCGGTGCTCGGTGGTCTCCGCCTGGGCTGCCGATTCTGGCAGCCGCTGCTCATCGGAGGGGCAGAAACACCGCTGCGTCCTCGACGCTGCTGCTGAGGACCTCGTCCACACCGGCATCCAAAGGTCAAATTTTCGTCAGGATTAGGCCTCCATTACAGTCTTATGTTAATTTGATCTATTTAGGGCATCTCCAGCCGTCCCCCCCAGAGCCCCCCCAGGGGGCTTTTTTCGCGGCGGAAGCGACGAATAGCGCCGCTTCTTCACCACTCGCCCCCCCCAGCGGCCCAAATAGCGCCGTTTCGGCGCTAAATAGCGCCGCGGCACCCAGGCCAAACCCAGCCCGCTGTGTTCGGCCTGGGGGGGGGCGAAACTGCACGGCTGCGCGCGTGGGCCAGCTCGGTCAACGACGCGACGAGAAAGCGCGGGAACAGAAGCCACCGCCCGTGATCGTCTTCTCGGCTTCCGCGCGGTCAAAGGCTGCCGGCGTTTATGGCGTGGCGGCCGCCCAGTGCATGCGCCCCGCCCAAAGGCTGCCGGAGTAATGGCGTGGCGTGCGGCACCGAGGGGACGCGCGCGCAGTAAATGCCCGGCCGCTCGCCGCGCTATAAACCCCCCCCCCCCGTCGCGCGCCTCGCCCCGCCATTCTCCACACCGGCGAGCTCTCCCTTCTTCTCCTCGACTCTCTCCTCCTCCCTTCTTCTCCACGAAAATGTCTGACGGAGCGGCGGCGAACGGGTTCCCACGCCATAACCTGCGCCGGGGCCAGGCGATGGCGCTGTACCGCGCGGGCTATCCTTGCCCGCCGGACATGCGCCTCCCTAGCTCCGCCGCGGGGGCGAGCCGCTGGGCACTCAGCGCCGGCGGTGTCCCCGTCCCTCCCCTTCCCACCTCCGACCCAGAGTTCCGCCGCGCCATCCACGAGATGCGCGCCGGAATGCAAAACCCCGAGAACTACCCACTGACCGGCGTCGACCAGTTCTAGTGGCAGCGGCTGATGGCGCGCCGCACCCGGGAGCTGGAGTCCCTCAACGACAACGGCCCTGTCGAGGGCCGTTTCAACTCGCACGGGCGGCGCCGCTGGTGGAGTGCCCCTGGGAGGACCCTCGACGAGGTCCTCCAGCACATCCACGCCGGCAACCAGCCGCGCCTCGCGATGCCGCCGCCGGAGGCCACCCAGCCGTGGGTGGCGCGGCGGACCGGCGCGTCCTCGTCGTCTGCGACGTCGAGCTCCTCCGCCGGCCACTCCGTCTCCACCTCCCCCCCATTTCTGAACGCCGGCCCTCCTCCGCGTCCCTCCCCCACCGCCGCAGAAGGAGAACGTCTACATCGTTCTCGACCAGGACTCCGACGATGACGACGTGATCCAGCAGGCGCTCGAGGTGAGCAGGTGGGATTGCGGCGGCGGCGACGAGGGACAGGGGGGAAGCAGGCGCCCCGGCGACGCCCCCAGCGACGACGACGACGACGACGGCGGCGACTATAGCCAGGCGATCGCCGCCAGCCTCGGGCTTACCTAGTTTAGTAGATGTAGCTTAAATTTATCGTACTAGCTTAAATTCGCGACGAATATGTACGCAGTTTCCGAATTTCAATAAAATCCCGCCTGTTTTCATTTTGCGTTTGTTTGGGCCGGTTCTTGGGCTCGGGACGCGACTGGGAAACGCGCCCCCCCAGGTTCCAGAATAGCGCCGTTTAGCGCCGCGGCGGCACCAAAACGGCGGCGTTTTGGGCCCTGGGGGGGCGCAACGGCTGGAGATGCCCTTAGTAGCTGCGTCTTAATTAGACGAACCTGTTTGGTGTTTTGTAATTAAACCTAGCTGAGATTCATGAAATAGAACAGTGAAAAGAAAAGTAGCTGCATGAGCATTGTTGTTCATGGATACAGGGCATATCCAGTTCTAGCAGTCTAAGTATGCACCGTTTAGCTCTATTGCCAATTGTGTTTGTTTTCTGTACCAAAGGTGGTGATGTTAATTTAAATGTTGTAGTGTCATGCCTCTACACGCCGGATCTGAAAGCAGGAGGCGTTCACGTCGTATAGGAGCTTGCCCTCGAGGCCCACTGTGGGACCTCGCTGCTGCCATGCAGGACCTCATTGACATCGCCACCCAAATGTTGAATTTTCTCTCAAACCCTTTGCTGCCATGATACCTAGTAGCGTTGTGCTTGGTGCTTTGGGCTGTAGTTCGTCATATAAATGATCCGATCTGGGTTTTGATGTATTGATTCACCATGTTTAAATAGTAGTGCCACGCCCAGAAAATATAGGAATTTGGAACCTGATTTGGTATTGGACATAGCTCTAATGTTTAGGCAGCGAGTCATTTTGCTGCGATGCTAAGGTATAAAGCTCTAGGAGGTTAGCTAATTTGTGGCGATTCCTTTGCTGAAAAAACAAATCAACCGGCACAGTTTAATGTATCATAGTACAATTGTATGACCATGGCCCTGTCTTGTCAATTAAAAAGCTACCTTCTCTATTCGTCTGAATTTTTTTCCTTCCACATATTCACCTTTTTGCACATGGGTGTGTGTACATTCTACAGACCATGTATCAGTAATTTTGAAGTTCCTTAATACGATCCTAGTTTTAAATTCTTGTTATGTGGGAGCAGTTTACACTCTCAAAACTGCTCTGAATATTTTGTGTTGAAAATACCAAGCATGTGGTTTGCTAACAATTAATTCTGTCGGTCTAATATTCATCAGTAGTACAAGGACGAAAGTGAGAGGCCAAATCAGTTCATTCTAGCGGCATGACTCCACAATCTCGATTATTAATTTTGAGCTGGATGCAAGTCACATTGCACAGGTTGGGCTATTTCCCTTGCTCACGTTTTCCATCAGATCGATACTTTGTTTCGGTCTTCCTCCACTCCAAAGAAGTCTTATACATCTCACTGTCATTGACGCTAGTTGTCAAATACTCGATCATACTATTTTAAAGGTACAATTATCTATTTCTAGGGTTAGTTTATGTGCTAGGTTTTTCTCTCAATTACCAGATGTGATTCAACATTCATCTTGTATCTCTTATTTCCTATACAAAGATTCTTGCACAAAGATTATAAAAACAAGTTAAGTTTCAACATCTGGGTGTCAATATTTCTTGCACAACTATATTCGGATCCTTCCACGAGCAGGTGGTTGAAATTAAGCTTCTGCTTTGATTTACTCTGACCTAATGATTTGATACGAACTAGTACTGCTGAGAGCAACTCTGCTGTAATCCCGTGATTCGACCTAGTGATACATCTTCCAATTTTCGAATCAGCAGTATGTAAATTCAGTCCCGATTCAGCATATGGAATTCTACGTTCACAATAGCTTAGTTCCTCACCAGGTTCCTGGTGGGAGCCGCTTTAGGAATCAAAAAATTAACTTTTTGGGGGATGCAATGCATCACCACATGCATGCTGTAGCTCTAGTATGCACACATGACACTACATATTTTGCTTTACGTACATACGGAATTGACCGGACGAGGCCAAAGGATTACTGAGTGTCCATCACGTGTTAACACCAAATAATTATTGCATGTCTTACTAATTTTGGCAACAATTTTCTTTCTCCCAGCCATGCTAATCTTGTACTGGGCTGATGCTGCCGTTTGTTGTTATTTCTGTTGATGGTTAATCGTGCCCTCATTAGTAGCGATTGCATTGAGTTGGCTGTGTACCGATTATACCTTGAATGTATGCACAAGTTTTGATGCATGACAGAATTTGTGACGCTGTTCTTTAGATTGCGTACCAAGCCAAACAAAAAAAAATATTATTACCCATTCTTATGTTTGCTTTCTATTTTGCTATTTACTTCACATGTAACTGAACTTTATGCAGATTGATCCAGGCCGGCTTTTTGCCGATCTGATGGCTGCGTGGGCTGATCATGTCGTGGAGTAGCTCGCCATCAAGCCGCATCGACCACGATGCCGCAATTCGGAGCTCGTCGACATCGCTATAGAAAGGTCGATTTCTTTTTTGTCGTGTTCGAATCAGTTGCTGCCATGCTATCTTGGGTTGTGCTTGCGTGTTGTGCTAGCCAAGCACTATTCTTGGTTGTTTGCTTATGGATACATGTATTGGTTGTTTATCCGCAGAAACTTTTCATGGTTCTGAGCACAAATATAATAAGTAACTTAAATGGATGGCCTTGTATGTATAACTAGAAGATACCCCGCGCGTTGCTGCGGGGATCACTTTAAAATCTCTACAATATTTATAAGAGATGTGATACCTTATATTTTTTAAGAGAATATGCAAAGTTCAATAGATCATAGTATATATACTTTAAATTACTAATATGAATAATTGGATGGTTTAATAAATGGATAATATGTAGCTTGCATATAGTGATTAATAAATATAAGTGGAGATGACATGGACAATTGATTGCTTAGGGGAATGGATGATGTGGATAGCTTGCATGTTGAGATAGAAAATTCATTAATGCATGTTAGTGGGGTTTTGTTTTATAAGAAGTATAGATTATCACCTTGTAGAATTATTTTGCATTGGATGGTCGTGATAAGAAGTTAAAATTTTGTTATTATTTTGTGGCACTCCCTTGCAATGCTTAGATTTATTTTTGGTATGTTGTAGTTTTGGATCATCATTATTAGTATGTAGGTGTGTGTGAGCTATGTGTAGTGGATGGGAAAGTTTGATCTCATGGATATCCCGTGTTGACTGATTATATTAATATTTTCACATGCCAAACTGAATGGTGAAATGGACGAGCTTACTGATTTTCATTGGCAAATGGCAGGTACATGAAAGAAAGAAGGAAGGATGATATCTTGAAATAGAAAGTAAATGGTTATTTTGCTGTTACTTGGTCAAAGATGGTTTACTACTGTACTGGTCTTTGAGGTTTCCACTATCTATCTACTTGAGGGAAGTGTGTGTGAGACAATTTCTTCCAATACCACGTTCCTGAGCTGCTCCTGCCACCGACTGTCCTCAACTTCGCTCGTCACCCTTTACTACAGGTGAGACAATTTCCTAGATCTGTACTCCTCCCGTCAACACCATACGTGCTCTAGTTTGGTTGTAGCTGCAACTTCTGTATTTTGGGTGTGATTCAATTCGACCCGGCTATACTGCGTAGAAATTCTGCTGTCATTCTCTTGCACTCCGCTATACAGCTTTCAATTTTTGACTCAGCAATATGGAACTTTAGATCCGATTCAGCATATCAAGTTCTATCTTCACATTAGCTTAATTAGTCACCCACTGCATGTTAGTTAATTAGCACATTGTGCTTGCTACTCCAGAACAGGACGTTCCAGCTGGGTTGAAATGTTCATCTATCTTGGTAAAAAAAAGAAGCCGGTAACAAGTTATTCGAGCTCGTTATTCTCGACAGTCCTAGTTTTAGCAGATATAACTGTTCCCGCTACATTCGAAGCAACCATCTCCTTTCGGCATCCTAGTGCCTCCATGTCTAACGTGTATACCTTCCTGTGGTGTCTTTGGTAGGACAGTTCATCTTCCAGGAATCGCTTTAGGAATGGAAAAAATATTTTTTCGGTGGATACAATGAATTACCACATGCATGCTGTAGCTTGCGTATATGTAGAGAATCTAGTACATGGTGACCACGCTATTGAGTTGAAATTGCTGTTTAGCTGTCAATATTTGCTTGGGAAAATTTTATTTATTATCCTGATCTTGAGATTTCCATCATCGACTGTAGGGAAGAGTGAGATAGTAAAGCTGCTTTCTTTCTTTAGAGGAGTCGATGTCCATCCATGTCCTCGCCTACCTGCTGCTCGGCGAGGGATGCTTCACCGGTGTCATGCTGCTCGGTGGTAGACGACGAGGGCTTCCTCACGCACAAGGTATCCAGGGATTATGGAATCGCCATCAAGGTTATGATCTCACTCTTTTGGACCCTGGTTGTTTGGTGTTTGTGTGGTTGCTGCAGATAGTGATCTGTGTGCATGTTGTTACGCTGAGGGTGTTATGCTCCTGGTGGCTCGAAAGAAGTGTAGAAACGCCGAGCAATCTAGTTTCAGGGGTGTGTGTACTCTATGTAGTTCCTCTGATAAATGTGTGTTGGTACTGTGTAGTTCCTCTGCTAGACGTGTGTTGGTAGCAGGGTAGCTTGAACAATTAATCATGATGTGGTCGGGTGATCCAGCTTTCTGCTGGTAACTAGTTGGTTGCATTGTGTAACATAATATTTAGGTATATACTACATACATGATGCCTTGTTGCTAACTGTCCTAGAACTTTTCAAGTCGTTAACATGTGTCCGCATAGAAGGAAGGCTTTGTGGTGTTTCTTGGATTAATGCTAGCAGCATGTATGGAGTGCGTTTGTGTCTTGTCTCTAGAAATAAGTAACTAGTGAAGAGTTTGGCTCCTTTGTTAGGTAGTACTGTACTCCCTCCGTCTTAAAATAAATGTCGTTAAAATGGCTAAAATGGGTGCATCTAGCACTTGAATATGTCTAGATGCATCCATTTCGGTGACACTTATTTTGAGATGGAGGGAGTAGTATGTTTCTACTACCACCAAATATAAAACTCGGTCAAGTGTCGGGAAAAAATGTGGAATCACCGTTGAAAATTTTGACTAATAACAATGTATTAAAGTGTAAAATTTGCTCATATATGTTGTACACAGTATCAGGTGATCATGGTTGCTTCTGTATGTAAGGCTGTTACTATCTCATTATTTTGATACATGCTTTGCTGTGACAGGCCCTGGAGAGATTTTCATTGGGAGGGATTCGCATCGAGGACACGATTGTTGCGCGGGGCAGGTTCTGGTTGTTCTGGTACTGGCTAACCTACTTTCTCTTGAAGAAAAACAGACCAAGGTATCAGTAGCTCCTGCCACTGTGAGGAAGTTCAAAATAAGCAGCAGGTGGGTAGTGTCGCCGCCAACAACTTGTCATATTTGTACTATCAATTTATTTTGCTTCCTCTGTACCATTTTAAGCACGACTTGTTTCGAACAACAAACCAATAACTCAACCAAGACCAGTAAAATTTTGCTGAGAATTATGGGCGGCGTGAGTCAACAACGACGTAGCGGGTGGCATATATGATTTGCCATGCATGAGGCAAGCTCCTCCGTCATTATGTAGCCTAGGAGGCCTTGTACAGGGGCATGTTTGCGCACCTGGTGGTGTTTAATACTGTAGATGTCAATTGGTTCGTACCTAAGTGGGTGGTTGAAGATTAGGATATCTAGCGGTTGACATCTTTTAGTGGGGGATGGTAATTTGCGGTCGACGTCCAGACGCTCAGTTACTTTGGGGTAAAAAACGACCATAGAAAACCCTAACCCTAGCTACGCCTTCCCCGTCTTCAGTGACTTGGTATGCCTGATTTCCCCTTCTTTGTCGCCCCCATGACCCTTTATAGCCGAACCGTGCCTGTTTCGCTATGATATCGCTATCTCCGACATGGTAAGTATGGAGGATAAAAAAAAGCCCCACACTCCATGTCGGAGTGGCCCCTAATGACATATGTTGTTCAAGCTGTCGATCTTGCAAGTCCCCAATCGTCATGGACATAGAGCCACTTGCATGCCGTTCACGACCAATCGTCTATTGTAGCTTGGTGATTCCTCTGCCTCGGTAACTGTTTATAAACTGCTCCAATTTTCTTTCTGTAACCGATGTGGGACTAAAATACGCTAGTAAACTTTTCTGCAGTACTAGTGCGTACGCTGGCTTTAGGCCGCGGAGAAGGGCGAGCCCATTAGTACGGTTTACCCGGGCCACTCTGTATTGCCTCTCGCCTATTGACGCAGACGCGACAGTCTGGCCCCTCCTGCATGTACTTCAGTGCTGAGCGCTTCCTGAATACAGGCACGCCATTGTGATGGTGGTCTCTAGCAACACATCCCCACCTTCGCACCTGAATAAGCATGGAAAGCACCATCAACGTTGATGGTTACTGTGAGCACCTCACCACGGGTTCACTCAATTAATCAGCTACGTGAGCTTACAAGGTTTGATTCAGAGGAACAATGGTGGAAGGGAGAGGATCTAAGGAGGAAGAAGGAGTACACGGCAACACGACACATGCCTACAGCGCCTAGCCAAGCCTCGGCCGAAGCCGCCTCTCCGTCCAGTTCCAAGCCAGCCCTCCTTGTGGCCGCTTCGGTTGTATATATGCCTTTGCATCTTGCTCCCAAGCGGCCACGGCCCAAGGTGGCGGCCCATCGCCCAGCCCCATGTAGCCATGTCGCTGACAATCCCCCCTTCTTAAATTTCGGCTTGACCTCAAGCCGGCACCACATAGAACCGCCGGGGTCCCACGGCATGACAAGCCAGATAACAAACTTCGTCTCAGATAACCGCAGCTCGACGCCACCTGGATCCCAATATTTCTTCAGCTCACTGAATCCACGCAACTCCATCTGACTCGCCAATAAGAGGATGCCAAGCGAAAGGATAGGCTCAGTGAAATTTACAGGAATATGCACGAGGAAACTCCATTCGTTCCAGCAGGAAAGATTCTGCAATTCGGTACCGTTTTGCCAATTCTGACCATAGATATCAACAACCAGATTTTGTGTAGCAGTCTGCAACGTAGGGTAGAATATAGCCTTTGCACTTATGGGGACACCAGGAAATTGAATAATCAAGATACAACAGAGAACTTTTGTTGGGTGCAATCTCGTAGTCTTGACAGTAAAATGCATGATGAGACCTCCATTTCCTCCAATGTCCGGACAAGCAACAGATGGTTTCTCGAGCAATCATGCAATGTACCATATAACATATGCAGACACATGATGTTCATAAGGGTTTCCTTTGTAGCTACAGTATTGCCATGTTAACTCATTGTACTTCCCATTTTGACAAATTTGTTCGGAGCAAAACGTTGTTGCACCTTCAGTGAGGAACTGGTCACAGCTGGAGTATAGTACCAGCAGCCAATAAGACTCTCCAGCATGCAAATTTGTTGACGTAGTGAACATCATGCAAACTTCATTCAATTTTTGTACCTCAAAGTAGTGACTGCATTTGGGATAGATACCCTTCAAGGTTTCAACCGAACTGGTCAGTATATGGATGGCACCAGACAAACAACTAATCACCACATAAATGCAGGGAATCAATTCCCAGGAAGACCAAGGTTGCAACAGTTCATGCATTGAAATTCCTTGCAAACAGGTAAGTGCACTAGGTCTTCTCAACCTTACAACAAGCCCATCTACCAGTATACTGAACATGGTATTCATGGCACAAAATGGTAATGGTGGATCCCAGGGCAGCAAAAGAATCCAAGGTAGAACATCCGTCCAACCAAGAGTTGCACCTGTGTCACAAGTAGCAGGTGGTCTGGCTGGTGGTAGTGAACTATAATCATTTTCAGCTTGTTGCAAGTGCGGATCATCCAATTCTTCCCCAGAACTAAACATTATCCACCTGATGATGAACTTTTCACTTGCACCAAATTCTGAATCAGCACAACAAGATCCCACTAGAAACCAAGCAATGTACCATGGGCCAATGAGTGACATAGGAGACCATTTGGATTGTGGAGACCAGGGAAATAAGTTGATGAAGAGTCGCAAAACTGGCTCCATAATCGCCGCTGTCATTCTGAGAGGTTAGTTCAGTGACGTGGCTAGTGTCCCACAGACAGGCAACAACTGAAGCAATCACTAGCGTCATGTCCAAGGTGTCTGACCGCCAAGCAATTTTTATGAACACCGGAAGCACATTGACAATGGCAAGGAATCCACTTGAGTTAGTACACTCCTGTATAGTAACTGACCACTGAAAATACACACGTGCAAACTGAAGCCATAAGACTATGGGTAAAACAGGATAGCTGAATAACGATGGAATCTTCCATTGCATGAGAAAGTACGCTCTCTGAATAAAGTGACCCGTGAGACACATGCCATCGTAACCATCAAGCACCAGCTCCATCATAGAAGTAAACTTGGCTAGTGTGAGCTGCTCAAGTCCCAAATGGATCAGTGCCAGCCCGACAACAGTGTGAGCTGCGTTTCTACCATTAGGATAAAATTCATAGCACACTATGGTCCAACTAGCAGAGCACTCCAAGTCAATAGACCATGCAATTTCACAATGAATTTGTGAAGTGCCATACCTGGAGTGACAGATTGCTTCCTGGAAACAAGGCCAATGCAGATGCCCACATTCAATACCAAAAGGATTGAACTCTCCTATTCCCGATGACTGGAGCACCATGCTGGTAGTTAATATGGTAGCCTGGTGAACTGCAACTTGTGAACTGAAGTAACATAATCTCATCTCAATTCTGCCCCCGATGTACTCAGCTGATGCAACAAGCAAGGGACATAAGTTTGTCTTCGGCATGAATGGAATACATATGCTCCATGGTGGAGGCCATGGTGAGTGCTCGATTCTGGTCTTGTTGATAGCAAAAGGGCCCTCCGTAGTGACATGAGCGGTCAACAGTGACGTGCAGTCGTCGCTGCCCTCGAGCTGGTCGCCCTCAGCTCCTAGGCATAGTGTGGAGCAGGTGGTGGGCATCACGGAACAGGGTGACTGTCCCATTAGTTGCCGCCGCCGCCAGAACGTTGGCTGGTGTGGGGTACAAGCAGCAACCCTTAGAGAGGCTGCCCTCATTAACGCCGCACGAAGGGGACAAGGTAGGAGTGGGAGACGACTCGCATGTGCCTGTTGTCATCGATGCGGAAGCTGCCGCCGAAGTCGTCGTGGAGACGGCCAACCCGGAGGACGCTATCGAGGGCTCAACCGCTGGTTCATGGAAATCGCCTGTGAGGACCTCGGAAGTAGACGGAGCTGGTGTTGCGGAGTTGCCGACGATGTAGTGGTAGATGCGACGGACCTCCGGACTGAGGTCGTCCTTGCCACTGAGGACGACATGGCTCGCAGCAGGTGCCGTCGGAATAGTGGCGAGGGCGGTGTCGCGTGGACGCACGGACACGCTTGTTGCAGATGAAGCCTTCGTTGCTGCTGCAGGGGCTGGTGACGAGGTCGAGGTCGTCGGCGACGAAACCGACGCGGTCGCCGTCTTGTTCACCAACGCCACGTACGCATCGTACTCCCGATCGCAGTCGTTCGGATCAGCCAGCGCGAACTCGCGCCATGCCTTCATGACTGGGCTCTCGTGCTCCATGGATTGGTGGTGGGGTGGGGTGGGGGGGATCTGGGTGGAATTTTTGTGGAATTTTGGGAATGATCGAATGGCTCTGATGCCAATTGTAAACACCTCACCACGGATTCACTCAATTAATCAGCTATGTGAGCTTACAAGGTTTGATTCAGAGGAACAATGGTGGAAGGGAGAGGATCACAGGAGGAAGAAGGAGTACACGGCAACACGACACACGCCTACAGCGCCTAGCCAAGCCTCAGCCGAAGCCGCCTTTCCGTCCGGTTCCAAGCCAGCCCTCCTTGTGGCCGCTTCGGTTGTATATATGCCTTTGCATCTTGCTCCCAAGCGGCCACGGCCTGATTTTTGATTTTTTTTAGGCTGATGAAAACATCGTCTGATCGAGATGATGCGCGCATTCATGTATATGATTTTAATCATGTCTGCTAGTAGGAGCATTGCAAATCATGCCTTAGAATTAGCTAATTGTCCATGCATTGCTACAGAAAGCTTAAACATCAGATAATTTTCATCTGTTCCCTGTATTTTCTTTTGGAACTTTATTTGTTCCCTGTATTCACTCGGCATTTTAACTACCATTTCATGGCTACACAGAAAAAAAATAACCTAATACCTTAGAGAAAGGTGAAATGTAGCTAGTCAACAATTTATGCAGAGACCGGGGCCATATTCCCCCAAAAAAAAAATTGTAAAATTTTATTTGTTTATTGAAGAAATTGGTGTAGAGTTGTGCTCACCTTAATTGTCGGAGAAAATGCTCCGAACAGCGCAAAGTAAAACTACCCATCGTAAAAAAAATTCTTCTTAGTTACCGTACCGGATAAATAAAAAAAATGTTCGTGCTAGAAATTTAGAGATGCGGTTCACCTTGTTCATGATGTTCATACAGATAGAAGCAAATTTACAAAATTTTAATCGTATCCAGCTGCCACTCATGCGCCTTGGCGGCGTGTTCCGCATCCGCACGGAGCACGTGCTGCGGTTGTTCGTCGTTGATCGCCTAGAGCGCAGCTGCATGACAACATTATCGCTTGGTGTTCCACCGACTTCAGCTCCACCTGCTAGAGGAGCTCCCGTCGTTGCTGAGGTAGCAAAAGGCGTCATCGTTGTTTTGGGTATGACATGGCTCGACTAGTTGTTTGTGGGTATGAACTTAAGAGAGCGGAGAGCATAGTTGAGGAGCTAGATGAGCTCCCAGTCCTTGAGCGGAGCAAAAATGCTCAATCACCCCATGACGGAGTGGCCTTCTAATGGCATGCACAAGTGTTAAACATTGGCATGGAGCCCACTTGCATGCTCGATCACATCTGATCTGTTGTTGGTATGCTCACCAGGCTTGCCGCTTGGTGTTTGCTCTACCACCGGCACCTGTATATAAACTGCTCCAATGTCTTTTGTTTAACCGATGTGGGACTAAAATACGTACTAGTACAGTTAGTACACGTAGACTCCTACGCCTCCGTTTAACAACCGGGAAATGACCACATCGGTGGTAGCTGGGCCCGGCCCACTAACGCCTAGGGCTAGTTATGTTAGTCCCGTACCGCTAACTCGCATGGTATTGGGTACCGGGGATTACTCCTGACTGGTTATCCCTGCCGAGGCCACTGTCGATATGCTCCTGGACCCGGCCACCAATCGGTGGGATACACGTACGGTATTCGATGACTGTACTGCCTCAAAAATTCTGCAGATTCCTCGTACAAATATGGGAGGAGATGACTTTCCGTGTTGGCCACATACTACACGTTTCGGTAATTACACTGTTCGGTCTGCATACAATATGGCGCGAACGTCTGAAGCGAGGATCAGCCGAAATCGCTCCGGGAGAGGTTTAACCTCCGATTTAACGGAAGAGACCAACCTGTGGAAGAAACTTTGGAAGATTAAGGCGCCGGGGAAGATGAAGATTACTCTATGGCGGTTTGCACACGACTGTCTACCATCTAGACATCAGCTGCTGCACCGTCAGATCCCGGCGCCAGGGGGGTGTGTGTTCTGTGCGCGGGAGGAGCGTATCGAGCACACAATGTTGTTCTGTCACTATGCCGCGATGGTTTGGCGGGAAGTGAAGAAGATTGTTCCACTCAGGCTACTACGGAAGAATTTCTCGAGCACGAAAGTTTGGGTTCTCGACTTCCTAGCACGAGCGGATGAGCGTCAAGCAGTCACGGCTGCTGTGACCTGCTGGCACCTCTGGAATGCCAGGAATTCAGTCCGAAACGGAGAGAAGCTACAAAATCCAACCAGTCTTGCTCTCCAAATTTTGTCTTATGTTGACATGATCCAGACGCATTTATTCAAACAGCCATCCATCAATAGACGAGAGACCGTCTCGAAGCCCGACTGGTCTCCGCCAACTGAAGGTACGGCTGTAATTCATGTAGATGCGGCGTTGTTCAAGACATCTTCTAGAATGGGGTAGGTGTTGTAACCAGAAGCCACAACGGAGAATTCCTGGTTGCTTATGGCCAGGTTCTTGAAGAGGTTACAACACCGGAAATTGCGGAAGCACTCGCCATCAGAAGTGCAGTCACCCTCGCTCGACAAGAAGGCTTGAACAAGATCATTGTGGCATCTGACTGTCTATCAGTCATCCAGCGGATCCGATCGTCTTCTAGGGATCGATCCATGGTGGGTATCCCTGAGTATTTGTTAGCCAGTACTTTCACCAAGTAATCCATAACCGCGGAAAACACGGCTTCTCGGGAAGATTATCCCTGCAGGGTTGCACCAATTTGGCCGTACACGCAAGAATAACCCGCCAGATGGGATGCCTCCCACCAAGCGGGGCACTCTACACAACTCAACTCTTCTTCGCATCAAGCCCAAAGCACCTTGGGCGCACGGCTAATCAATCCCAGAAGAAAATGGACCCTCATAGCACTCTAAGACCGTGTCCCCCTATATGCCGACTACGAAAGTTCCACCCGGGTACCAAGGGCTCGCAAGATCATGCATGCAGCAAATGGAAAACCCGAACTAAATGAGGCGATTTGGACGAGATGCGAATCGAGTCAAATTGAGGGGGGCGCCCATACTCGCTTCCCACATGCGGGTAGTGCGCTCATCATGGATCAGTAGACAAGACCCTTTTCCTATTAGGGTCGACACTAGCAGGCCTCAAAACCACAAAGGGCCTCCTACCGGTGCCTTATCATCAAGTTATTATTTAACAATAACATTAGCATGATTGATTGATTAAACATCGAGCCCCCAGAACATAATGAAGTAATAACAGAAAGTAACGGGTAACAGACTCGAGCAAAACAACCTAAGCATGATAGTAAGACACGGGCAACAAGCAATGGTTATAGGTATGGAGGTGAGGCAATATCAAGGTTAAGGGATTCATGTGATGGGTTCGTAACAGAAACAACAACTACTAAGGATAGCAGAAAAGAATCAACAGAAAGAATCGGTAACAAGTGATGAAAGGCAGCCATATGGCAGCAAGTGAGTATACTTGCCTGAGATCCCGCAAGGTAGCAGAACTTGTTGTTGCTCACATCATCTCAACGTCCTATCCGGGAAGAAGCAATGAACCTCGAACAAACACCGGATCCAGCAATTATTACTACGGCAAAAGATCCAGCATGATCAAGATATGGATGCATGACAAGTTTAAAGATGCATCAAGGTAAACTAGTTGACAAGATAAACATATTTAAATGGACCCATATGCAATTTGAGTTGCATATGAAAAGCCCATGAATTATGGGTGAAACAATTGTTTTCCAACTAATCATCAGGTGAAAGTGGTTCAGTATGATGCATGGATGAGGAAAACAACAAAATAACAACAATAGAACCAATTGAGATAAGGTTTAACAAGTTTGGAAATTATTGGTTAAGTGTGGAAAGTTTGGTTACTTAAACCTGTCACACAAGCAATTGTTGTTTTCATCAAGTTGAAGTGTTCAAAACAAATAACAAAGTTTATATTTGAAAAGGACATCAAATTTTAGTTGGATTACATGTTTCAAATATTGGAATAGGAGTTAGGATGAATTTATTATGGATTAAACAATTTAAAGAAGATTTAAATTGGAGTTAATTCAAATAGGAATATTAATTGAATTTTAATCGTTCAAAATATTAAACCAAGTTCATATTTGAAAAGGTTATGTTTTTCTGGTTTGAAAACATATTTTACATGTTTAGAAATAATTAAATTTGAGCAAGTTATGATTTTAGCAATTTTAATTGAATTAAACAAGATTTAAATTATTTAGGCAATTTTAATTATTCAAAACAGGAAACAAAAGTTATATTTGAATAGGTTATGCAAAATGGTATGGAAAACATATTTTATTTGCATTTATTGGATTAATAATGAATTAGTTATTGAATTTAGAAATTTGCATTTGAATTATTCAAATTTGAATTTTAAATGCATTTGGGAATTTCAAAACAGTACACAATTGGAATAATTGGATAGACAATTAAATTTGGAACAATAAACATATTTAGAGTTTTTTATTTGGAGTCATATTTTAAAAGTTATTAACAGATTAAAACAGGGGACCAATCTGTGATTTGTTAGGGGCCTAGAGGTGAAAGAAACAGGGGGACAAGGGCCTCTCCGTGAGACAGCGCCAAAAAAAAGGAGTGCACCGAGGCACAGCGACCCTGGGCCGCTGCCAAGCGGGCCCAGGCCACGCTGGCGTATGCGCGGCGCGTGTGGAGCCACGTAGGCTACCGCAGTGCATGGCAGGTGGGCCTGCCCTTCTGCGAAGAGAAAATAAGGAAAAAAGGTGGGCTTGCGCCCTCGGGGGGTCGAACCCGCGCGCGAGTCTGTCCGCGGAAGGGACCAGACCAGCGCGATGCTGCTGTGTTTTTGATTCAGATACAGATGCTGCGCTTTTGAGGTTCAGCTGCGACAGGTTTCAGAAACTGAACAAGGTTCAGATGCAGATAACGGTTTAGCAGAGGAGCAAGGCGACCGGCGGTGATCTAACTGGCATCGGGGTGCGCTGTGCTTGCCGGGGTGTGCGTGCGGGTGCTCGCGGCCGTGTGGGGACGGACAGCAGAGAGGGGGAGAGGAAAAGGAGGCGCTCACCTGCGCTGGTCGCGGAAGCAGGAGGCGGGGATGGTGGCGTCGGGGGTGGTTGCCGGCGGGCAGGAGGCGACGGCGTCGCCGACTCGGGCACTCTCCCGCCTCCACTCCTTCACCAAACACGACGAGAACGAGGTGGGGTTTCCATTCCCATCATCGTTTGCTCCTCGAGGTGGCCGGTGGTGGTGGTGGGGGGGGTGACGGGGGAACAGCGGTGGTTCTCTGACGGCAAGGCATCGGTGGGTGTTCAAGTTCAGAAACAGAAGGAGGGGGGTGGAAGCGATGGAAGATGGCGGCGCTAGGAAAGGAACTAGGGTTGCTAGGGTAGGGCAGAGGGTAGGGTGGTGGTTATATGGGGATTGGGGCTTGGTACGGAGCAGCATCGAGAGGGGGGGAGCTGATCGGGTGGTGGTGGAGCGATCGTACAGGTGACGACTGCTAGGAGGAAGACGACAACAGAAACGGAGGGGTATCGGGCTGGAAGGTTTGGTGGGCTGGGGGGAGAAAACAGAGATGGGCTTGGGAGGAGAAAGGGAAAAAGGGGTGGGCTGCCTCTCCTTTTGGGATTTTCCTTTTCCATTTTTTTTTGCAAGAGCTCAAAGAGGGAGAGAGAGAAAGGATAGGATTTTGGGTGTTTCCTTTTAGGAATTATTTGTGTTAATTTTCCAAAACAATAATTAAAGCAAGAGTTAACATTGTTTCACAATTTTGAATATTTAATTTGGTTTAAAGGTTTTAGGTGAATTTCAAACAATGTTTGATTTGGGAAATTTTGGAAATAGGCAAATTCCATTTAATAAGTTCAAACCATTATGCAAACATTATTGAAAAATTTGTTTTGCAAGAATTTAATTTTTAAACCTCAATTTGGATCATATCAACTATGATTTTATTTGAAATTTAATTTGCCATTAGGGTTTTAATAACAGGGAAATTTGTATTAACAAGCAATTTGATTTAGAACAACTGCAAACTATTTGAAAACAAAGGAGTTGTTGTAGTTTGCAATTGTTAAATTGGAAATTTTTGACATGTGTGAAATTTTAAATTGTTTTGAATTGTTGTGATGCAAACATGGTGCAATGCAATATGATGCATGTGATGCAAGCAAAAACAAACAGGTAACACCCCAAGTGTTACAATTGGCGGGTGCCGTGTGTTCCTGCCCCCAGCACTGTGCCCTTGTTCGTCGATAGGTCGGCGCCCTCGAGCCTGGGCGAGAGGGGAATGGGTTCCCCTCTAAGGCAACAATGGCGCAGTTGGCTGGTGTGTGTCCGAGCTTCGGAGGTCCTGCTCAGCCGCGGTGGTGTGGTGTGGTGCCTCTCTCTGCCGCTTCTTCTTCTTGGCGGCTTCGTCCGACAGCTTGGGCCTGATGTTGCTTTTAATTGCCTTGTGTGCTAGTTAGCTTAGTCAGGCTTTAGCTTTGGCACCTCAAGTTGTTCTTTTTTGTTTTATCCTCTGTTTACTTGGGGTGTCTGACGCTTGTAAGTTGTGTATCAGCGTGTTGTAATTGCCGTTGGACTCTCGGAGGTTTGTTAATTCAAAGTTGGGCTTATGCCTTTTATCTAAAAAAAATGGTGAATATTATCACCTGCAACATGGTAAGAAACAATCTAGAAAATACAAATACATCTGGTATTTGAAAAACGTAGTTTCATGCTCTTCCACGGCATTCACTATTCACATGAAGAGATAAATAGACATCCAAAACCACCTAATTATTTTGTGTTATAATCGGGACGTTCTACAAAAATAGTTAGCATGCAACATAAATTCCCAACAACTCAATTTTGACGGACTATACAATGGCTCAACGGCACGATCTTTTTGGTTCTTCCATCCTCAATCGATGTTCCCTAACCATGTGTGCAATCTTGAGAGTGTCGAATTGACATGCGCAGCCGGACCGACAAAGATGCATGGGAGGGACGTGGCTAGGCCGGTGACGATGGTGTTGTGCAACCTCGCTGGTGCGGTGGTGATTTTTTCCTGGCTGTGTGGAAGGTGGGTGGAAGGTGAGGCCAATAGATAAGGTGGGCTGGGTACGTGGTTTTTCTAGATGGGTTTGATCTTGTGTCCACGTGTGTGACCTCGCGGATCGGCAGAACAAGGTCGACCTGTAAACAGAAATCGCGAATCATGTCATGCTTAAGCACGTGGTCTGGGGTGACCGCGTTTAGTTGCCAGTCCGCATATCTTCTCACATGCCCTTAAATTCGGAAAATATTTTCTTGGGTGGAATAAATATTCTTATGTGGTATTTTATTCCCTTCCTAAATTAGTGTAATAAATTCAATTGTCCTTCTTTATTTCTGTAAATACAGTAGTAATTGATTCCTTTCAAACTTATTAATTCCTGCACTTATTATATGCTATAGTACTACTACTCGTCCTATTAATACTAGCCCTGCTCGGAGTTACCATTACCATCATCATACGGTGCAGAGGCACCATTCCCAAATGACCCGCACGAGCTAGAAGCCTAGAACACAATGGCAACGATTTATCGCACTCTCCTGCTTGTGGGCATCGTCCTGGCGGCGCAACTGTGCGCGTGCACGGCGAAGCACGACCGCGTTGGCGTTGGCGTTGGCGTTGGCGACGGGTTCAGTGTCGAGGTCATCCACCGGGACTCTGTGAAATCGCCGTACCACGACCCAGCGCTTAGCACGCATGCCCGCGTGCTCGCTGCTATCCAGCGGTCCTCGGCACGCGCCGCGGCGCTCGCGCACTCCTACATCGGCAACGGCGCTGTGTCCGAGGTCGTGTCGAGGACGTCAGAGTTTCTGATGGTCGTCAAAGTCGGCACACCGCCCACCCGTATGCTCGCCATCTTCGACACCGGAAGCAACCTTGTGTGGCTCAAATGCAAACCTCGGACAGCAGCCGCGCCGCCGAGCGTCGTGTTCGACCCGACCTCCTCGTCGACGTTCGGCCGGGTGGGCTGCAACTCAGCTGCGTGCCACGCGCTCCACGGCGCCTCCTGCGACGCCAGATCCAACTGCGAGTACCTCCAATCTTACAGCAACGGTTCCAAGACGAGCGGCCTCCTCTCCACCGAAACCTTCACATTCGACAGCGTTCCCGGCGGCTGTCCAGGCCCGCGGTGCCGCTACCCCCCGAACGTGCTGGTGCCGAACATCACCTTCGGCTGCTCCACATCCTCTGCCGGCACGTTCGTCGCCGACGGCATCGTCGGCCTCGGCGCCGGGAACGGTTCCCTCCTCGCCCAGCTCGCCGCTGACACCACCTTCGGCTGGAGGTTCTCCTACTGCCTGGTACCCTACTCCTCGAAGAACGCCTCCTCCGCGCTCAACTTCGGCGTCGGCGCCTACGTGTCGGAGCCGGACGAGGCCACCACGCCGCTGATTCGCTCGCACGGAGACGCCCACTACACCGTCGAGCTCGAGTCCTTCCGGATCGGGAACGCCTCCTTCGAGCGCCTTTCCCGCATGATCATCGACCCGGGCACGGCGTTGACGTTCATCGACAAGGGGCTCCTGGACGCGATGGTCGAGGAGCTCACCCGGCGGATCGGTCTCCCGAAGGCGCGGTCACCGGAGAAGCTGCTGCAGCTGTGCTACGACGTGACCAAGGCGACTCGTAGAACTCAGTTCGAGAAGAATGTGCCGGACGTGACGATGTACCTGGCCGTCTTCGGCGTGGCGGTGACGCTGAAGGCGGAGAACACGTTCGTAGAGGTGCGGGAGGGGACCATTTGCTTGGCGATGGCGCCGGTGACGGAGCAGCATCCGGTGTCCATCCTCGGGAACATCGCGCAGCAGAACATGCACGTCGGTTATGACCTCGACTGGGGCACAGTCACTTTCGCCCCTGCCGACTGCGCCAGCTCCTACAACCCCCCACCTGGGCATAGCTGAGCACCTTCAGAAGCACATCATGTCTGAAAATTCCTTGTAATTTAGCTTGTGAAATCCATCTTTATACTGAATAAAATGGGGGAAATGTTGCACAACCCGGAATTTAATAGTTAAGACTTCTTAAAAAGAAAAAGAAAAAGGTAGTCATCGGGTCAAAATATGTCAACACGTGTGTCGACTACCCTGGACCTTGCTTTCACACTTCCGCTGTCGGAACGGAGCGGCTCTCATGTCTCGATCATGCCCTTTTTAGCAATCGGGTTATTTGTTTCTACTAGAACTTCAGTTGCAATATATTGCAACGTTGTGAAACAATTTTACATTGTCTGAACAACTAATAAGTGCCATTTTCTGGCGGATTGCAAGAATCCGCACCAGCCTGTCTTTCCATTTGAATGCTCGATCCTCCTGATTCTGTCTCTACATACTTGACAAACATTTGATCTTCAAGTTTGACGCTAAAAAAGTTACTACTGTAGTAGATGATCCAATCAAATCCACGCTAAAAAAAAGGCAGCGCGTATCACTCATATCTCAGCTCGCAATCAGCGAGTATCAAATATTGACTTGCCCCATTCGTCTCCCAGGGTTACCATTTATGGCAGTAAGCCCCTAAAAAAGTACACTACACAGGAATAATAATCAGATTTTGGAACACAATGGTGGGGATGCTAACTGCCTTCTTCCTGACGGCGCAGCTGTGCGGTTGCACGACCAACGTCATCGGTGGCAGCGATGGGTTTAGTGTGGAGTTCATCCACCGTGACTCCGTCAGGTCGCCGTTCCACTCTTTTGCTTGTGGGCACTGTCCTGGCGGCGCAACTGTGCGCGTGCACGGCGAAGCACGGCGGCGTTGGCGACGGGTTCAGTGTCGAGGTCATCCACCGGGACTCTGTGAAATCGCTGTACCACGACCCAGCGCTCAGCACGCACGCCCGCGTGCTGGCTGCTATCCAGCGGTCCTCGGCACGCGCCGCGGCGGTCGCGCACTCCTACATCGGCAACGGCGCTGTGTCCGAGGTCGTGTCGAGGACGTCTGAGTTTCTGATGGTCGTCAAAGTCGGCACACCGCCCACCCGTATGCTCGCCATCTTCGACACCGGCAGCAACCTTGTGTGGCTCAAGTGCAAACCTCGGACAGCAGCCGCGCCGCCGAGCGTCGTGTTCGACCCGTCCTCCTCGTCGACGTTCGGCCGGGTCGGCTGCAACTCAGCCGCGTGCCACGCGCTCCACGGCGCCTCCTGCGACGCCGGATCCAACTGCCAGTACCTCCAATCTTACAGCGACGGCTCCAAGACGAGCGGCCTCCTCTCCACCGAGACCTTCACATTCGACAGCGTTCCCGGCGGCTGCCCAGGCCCGCGGTGCCGGTACCCCCCGAACGTGCTGGTGCCGAACATCACCTTCGGCTGCTCCACGTCCTCTGCCGGCACGTTCGTCGCCGACGGTATCGTTGGCCTCGGCGCCGGGAACGGTTCCCTCCTCGGCCAGCTCGCCGCTGACACCACCTTCGGCTGGAGGTTCTCCTACTGCCTGGTACCCTACTCCTCGAAGAACGCCTCCTCCGCGCTCAACTTCGGCGTCGGCGCCTACGTGTCGGAGCCGGACGAGGCCACCACGCCGCTGATTCGCTCGCACGGAGACGCCCACTACACCGTCGAGCTCGAGTCCTTCCGGATCGGGAACGCCTCCTTCGAGCGCCTTTCCCGCATGATCATCGACCCGGGCACGGCGTTGACGTTCATCGACAAGGGGCTCCTGGACGCGATGGTCGAGGAGCTCACCCGGCGGATCGGTCTCCCGGAGGCGCGGTCACCGGAGAAGCTGCTGCAGCTGTGCTACGACGTGACCAAGGCGACTCGTAGAACTCAGTTCGAGAAGAATGTGCCGGACGTGACGATGTACCTGGCCGTCTTCGGCGTGGCGGTGACCCTGAAGGCGGAGAACACGTTCGTAGAGGTGCGGGAGGGGACCATTTGCTTGGCGATGGCGCCGGTGACGGAGCAGCATCCGGTGTCCATCCTCGGGAACATCGCGCAGCAGAACATGCACGTCGGTTATGACCTCGACTGGGGCACAGTCACTTTCGCCCCTGCCGACTGCGCCAGCTCCTACAACCCCCCACCTGGGCATGGCTGAGCACCTTCCGAAGCACATAATGTCTGAAATTCCTTGTAATTTAGCTTGCGAAATCCATCTTTATACTGATTAAAATGGGGAAAATGTTGCACAACCCGGAATTTCTTGTGAAAAAAATGTCAAACCCTCTTGAGATCGCACCGGTGAGGAGCATACATAGTGCAAGGTGCTCTGAAAAATAAACTGGTTTTTATCAATCATCGATGCTTATTTACACTAGCAAATTGTTAACCTACTACCAAAATAACCATCGGTACTTATAAAAATGTGTTTCTTTAGGGCCTTACCTAGAGCATTTTCAGCAGTCGCGCTAAATTCAAGCGTCGTAAAACTGGTTTGCGGCGACATATTAGTGCTAAACATAGTTTGTAGCGCGCGTTAGTCGGCAGCTATTTCAGATGCGTGCGTTAGTCGCAGCTCGATCCTCCTGATTCTGCCTCTACATATACTTGACAAACATTTGATCGTCAAGTTTGACGCTAAAAAAGTTACTGTAGTAGATGATCCAATCAAATCCACGCTAGCTCAAAAAAGGCAGCGCGTATCACTCATATCTCAGCTGGCAATCAGCGAGTATCAAATATTGACTTGCCCCATTCGTCTCCCAGGGTTACCATTTATTGCAGTAAGCCCCTGAAGATGTACACTACACAGGAATAATAATCAGATTTCGGGACACAATGGTGGGGATGCTAAGAGCATGTCTAACAGGCCCCTTATAACGCGAGCGCCCCGTAAAATTCCGGCGGCATACGGGGTGCGGGCCAAAACGGCCGTCTAGCAGCCCCCGTATGCGGCCTGGCCCGTACTAAAATTTTACGGGGCCTGCGAAACCGCCCCCTCCGCCCCGTACTTATAGTGGGTGAGGGTTGGGGTGGGGGTCCAACCCCCCACCCGCAACCCTAGCTCCGCCGCGCGCCGCCGCAGCTCCGGTGAGAAAATTACGCGCGCGCCGCCGCCCCATTCCAAGCGCCTCCACCGCGATGAGCTCCCCCGACGGTTCCGGCTCCTCGACCGCCCGCTCCAAGCGCCGCCGCGAGCCGGAGACGCTCGAGGAGGCGTGGCGGTTCCAGTGCAAGCGCGGCGGCGACGGCGCAAGCGGCAGCGGAGGAGGAGGCGCGGCGACAGCGCAGGAGGAGGAGGTACCGGCGACAGAGGAGGAGGAGGAGGCCGCCTTCGCGGCGGCGGTCGAGCTTTCGAAGAAGGAAGCAGCGGCCGCGGCGCGGGCGGAAGCGGAGGAGGAGGCGAACGCCGTCGCCGACGTCGAGCAGTTCAAGGCGATGGAGGCTTCCGGCCCCGTCGTCTTCCTAGACTAGATTAGGTTAGGACGAGCTCGAGCTCGATTTCATGTACTCCCTCCGTCCACTTTTATAAGTCCCACTTCTCACTATAGAAATGCTAAGAAGTGGGCCTTATAAAAGTGGACGGAGGGAGTAGCAATGGTGATCATCTGAATAAAATCGAGTTCATCTTTTCTCCCGCGAAGTTCAAATTCAAACATACGGGGCGGAGATAGGGGGTCTGCTAGATGAACTTGCAAATTTGAGCACAAATTTTCCTAGATTTCGTGTGCAGGGCCCTCTACACGCGATTTAGGGGGCGAAATTTTAAGGGTCCTGTTAGACATGCTCTAACTGCCTTCTTCCTGACGGCGCAGCTGTGCGGCTGCACGGCCAACGTCATCGGTGGCAGCGATGGGTTTAGCGTGGAGTTCATCCACCGTGACTCCGTCAGGTCGCCGTTCCACGACCCGTCGCTCACCCCGCACGCCCGCTTGCTCGCTGCCACGCGGCGTTCCACGACACGCGCCAGCTCCTACCACTCCGTCTACGCGTCGGTGTAGTAGCCATATGTTTAGATGAACACCCCACGTCCTCACGATTAGTTGGTAATAATGTCTAGGTAGCGCCCGACTGCGCGAGCTGGCGTTAGATGCATGCATGAAACAGGAGTTTTCAATTCTACCAGCATGGATGGCACGTACGCCGGAAAAGACAAACAAATTGAATTTGAACCTCAAGTCAGTCGCGATCTGAACGAGAAGAGGAGGCTGCTCGTGTGTGTCGCACCAAAGAGGCCTGCACACCGGAAAAGACAAACAAATGGAATCCCTCTTTTTCCCTCCCTCGATCCATCCTTTTTTTTTCCCTTTACTTTCTCTTGCGCGTAGATTTTAGTTGAGAGCGTTTCTTTATTTTTTACTTCTCGCCAAGTAGTCTTAGTTCCGTTCCCTCTTATTTCTTTTTCTTTCTTTCTGTATGTTAATTTGTATATACTACACTACCAGAGATCGAAGAACAAATTAAAAGGAGAAAGTAAATCTTGGCGAGTACCTTTACTTTTATGCATCAAAAAGTACAAGCAAAACAAAAGTACGTGCCGTCGGAGAAGGACCAAACAGGCTAGCTACTTGGATATGGGTGGACGTACGTACATAACTAGTAGCTAGCTACACCAATTGCTTGCAGCTCCAATCTATATTAATTTAGTCACCTCTGGAAACAAGCAATCATCACACAGGCTCCCTCCATCGGTGTCTTGATCAATTCAGTTTAGCTCGAGCCAGACAGCCATTCATCAAAACATTACGCAGCACATGCATGGGTCAAAGAAATGGATGAAATACCCCAAACTAAGTATTACACTTGCCTACAATTTGAATTCAAATGTTTGAGTTTTCAAATTTTATATCTACTCTTTGTGTATGATCATATTTATAACCGTGAATTCAAATAAGACGTTATACAAAGTTCATGTCAAAATTACCGTACCCTTACCGACGATCTATCCCTAACTCATTTGACAAAAGCGAATCTTCGATCACTTCACACCCTTCTAACAAAAAGTTTAAATTTACCCCAAATTTCATATGCATGCATGCTAAATGAACATATCAAATGGGGACGACGGCGCGGGCGCGTGCTTCCTCCGACGGCAACAGGGGGCTGACAGAGCTACGATGGACGCAAGAGCTTGGGGATGCCACGACGTCGAGCACGTGACGTGGTGAAGACGATGGCATGGTCGACAACGTCAGGAGCTTCCTGGAACGGAGATGGTGACCGACCGGAGATGCATGGCCACCGGCAAGCTTCGGGGGTGCTTGCTCCGGATGCTATGCTGCGGGAAAAATAACACGAAGGCCTTAGAGGATGTGCAGGGTCGAGGATAAGAGGGAGATGCCAAGAAGGGGCGGCGAGGACCTGCGGTGTCGCCGAAGTCGAAGGAAAATAGTGACGGACGAGTCCTCCTTCAGGGAGAAAATTAGCAACCGGAGGTCGTGATTCTAAGCGGCGAGAGAGGAGAAACAAAGGGGAGGCGTCGGTCTTTAAGGTGCGGGGATTGGGGCCATTACGAGGGGCTTTAATCGCACGATTTCATGGAGCATTTAGTCGGAAGAAAGGGTTGTGCCTGTTACTACCAGAGGTTGATGCTGATGACATCAGCGATGCCGTCATCAATTTTTTTTTCTTTATAATTTCTATTTTATAATTCCATTTGGCCTCAAATAAAATTCGAAAAACCTGTAAAAATATTGTCTTTCAATTAGAAACATTGTTTAAACATTTCAACATATTTCAGTTTTTGAGATTTGAAAATATGAATAAACATTAATACTGCTTAATACCATTTTTAAAAAATAGAAAATTCAAATAAATGAAAAGTGGCTAGAAAATACAATATCTGCAATTGTAGTTTTCTCAAGGTATTTTAACTCATTTTTCACAAACAAAACAATTTTATGAAAATCATTTTATGGTTAAAACTTGGTATATCATTTAAAAATAATTTTTATTCTCATAAATAATTTTGAGGCATAGAAAATTTATCAAAGGTAACAATTCTCTAGCTTTAACTATCATAAAAAAATTTCAAGATAATATTTTGATTGAAATCCTTTTATGGAATAAGGTTTGCTAAAGGGAAAATAAATACTTTGAATAGGGATCATCGTCAATCGACATCATGCCAATATAGCAAGAAAACACCAAGCTAGGCTTAGAGTAGCTGCACGGGATGATACACACGCCGAACACGATGGGATGGGACCAGCGGCATGCATGCTGCTGGATCATCTTCAGACTCCCCATCTTCCGCGCGCCCGTCATCGGCGCGACTCTCTTGGTCGTTGATATCGCTGCCATGGGACCCCGCATGCGATCTGTGCTTCCCCGGTTTCATCCACTCCATCTCGAGCCGTGACCTTCCCTCATTGTTGTTTGTTGTTGTCAAATGACCTCATGATCAACCTGTAGTTCAAACCCACCCTTCGCATCGCCTCTGACGGCCTCTGCCAGAGAAGCGCGTGCGAAGAAACCCGGTCCTACGTGGAGGTGTCCTACCGCTCGCTGTCACCGCCTCCGTGACGGATTGACTCCGCGCCATGTCAAGGAAGGCTAGCCAGCGGCAGCTTATAGCTCGAGGGGTCACGGTGCGCTTGCACGTGATGGATGACCTCACGACCAACGTGTGGAGCAACATGGATTCTTTCAAATAATCATCGACACAACTTTGTATGTTATCTATTTTCATGAAAGCAATGTACTAATCAACATTACGATCCAATGCAAGTTGGATAGGGTTCTGGACACTTCCTCAAGTGGTTTCAGGCGAAACCCTAATATGTGGGCTATGCATTGTCTACTCGATAGCAATCCTTTGAAAGGGTGTATCCCTTGTGAATTTCTCTAATTCGTGGGCCCCTCATTATCTACCCCTAGCAATCTTTCAAAAGGGGTACTCCATCTGACTTTTCACCTTGTGTGGGGTAGCATAAGTCACAACGGCATGAACAAACAATAAAGGCCAAATTCTCACAATAGTTGACTTAGTGGCCTCCAAGTGGTGAGGGGGGGGGGGGGGGGTTGTTTACACTATAAGTCAAGAGAGTTCCAAGGTGTGTGTCCTTCTTGTGAACTAGTTGCCGTCTAAAACTTGGGTATTGGATGTCAGACAACCACACCACTCTTATGTAACCATACTAGGACCTCATGCAAGTTGGGGCGGGTTTCTAATTATTCCTTGCTCAATTTTGTGCGAAACCCTAATCTATGGGCCCCACGTCTTCCACTCCCTAGAAATAATTTGAAAGTGATTATCCCATGTGATTTATATTCTTGTTTGTGCTAGGATAGGTCATAGTGACCTGAACAACCCCAAAGGAGGCCAAGTTTTTCAAGAGTTGTGTCGATGACGTTAAGAACGGTATTTAGACATCTTCCTGCAGGATAGTCATATTTATTAAGAAATTGTCACCCTACAATTGTGTATCGGCTATTAAGAAAGTACATCGTCCTTATATCCATATTAGGGCACCATGAAATGCGAGGAGGGTTTTCGACTCTTCCATGCACAATTTCAAATGAAGCCCTGTTTCATGGGTGCCACCTCTTCTAACCATTACCAATCCGTCGAAAGTAGTTATCACATGATTATTACCCATTAATTTCATGCGTCCACGACATTGTCACAAGTTATTAGGGGCACAAAAATTGTGTTAGGATAGGATTATTTTCTGTCATTCCATATGGTCGCGACGTTGATGCACGTTATTTGGGTCATTATTTTATGCTACAATCTTTCAAGTAAATTGTTCCTAATATTGGGCTAACATATAATCAAATATATATGGATTCGAACGATAGACATGCCGCAAAAAGATTTATCAACAAGAACATGGAAAATAATTAAATGATATGTAATAACTATACCCTATGAAAATGATTTTAATTGAAGTACCACGCTAACAATAAGAATTATGAGAAACCCACACACCATAACCAACTTGACCTGCACTAAGGAGACCCGACACAATATTCCAAAAGAATCGGAACAAGATCGAAGAGGATGTCCATGGTTGGCGAATCATCCTAACGACTAGAGCATGGAACAAAAGAAGAATTAGCGACGATTTTTTTTAGTGTGGATCTGGTGCTAAAAAGGGCCTCCTGGGCCTCTTGGGGGCTGGCTGGATATGCTCTTATTAGGAAGGCGCAAAACGATTTCGATTTTGGCGAAGGGCATGAGACCGGTAATGAGATGGCTAAGAATCAGCTCGCACGGATCGCCATCTTGGCACGATGCAGACCATTCACATGAGGCTAGAGAACAAACACGTGAGGTGCAACCTTGAAAAATGGTGGGAAAAAAAGACGATGTCTATGTAACCTTCTGTCTTTTTGGGGACACTTAACATAAAATAACAACAACGTTGATGCCATGCGATGAACAAAGGACATGTAAAATGACGGGTAACAAATTCTTAGCATTAGTTAAACAAAGAAAGTAGTTTTAACGTGGGACAACTAGATAATAATGTCTCTTCATATAAATAATCGCCATATCCATCGCGGAAATTAGGCGAGAAAACCTATAAAGTATGTGTATCGTTATAGCCTCTCGGTCAGTAGTTGTGCGGGAAAACCCCCTAAATAAAATCATAGGAAAGAATAGCTATATTATATAGTAGCATAGAATAAAGATGTTTGAAGACTGACACATTTTGAAATGGTAGTTACCAGCAATCTCTGTTCCGTTGTCGTCCACGCCTTCGATCTCTCGGTTTCAGGGTAAGGGATCAATGTCCGGACGATGACGACATCATGAGGCGTTCGTTGTGAAGGCGACTAGCACACACGAGAGGGTGAGAACTATTAGTGTTTTGTCGTGCGGTCGGACACCAGTCAGACGTGACGATCCAATTTCGATCGACTTGGGCATGTAGCATGAGGGCGCATGGTGACGGACAGAGGATGTGTCAGGGTGGTGGCGAGGTTGGTGACGAGCGGCGCTGTCGAAGAAGGCTGTGGTGACGGACGTGGCTACTCTCTCGGAGGCGACACCGAGACAAAGCGTACAAACTAACATATTTGTGGAATCAATCAAATTAAATACTTACGATGCCTATCTTTTTTAAGTAATCACTTGCTTTTTTCTTAGATATTGTCGGGTCACACACACGAGGGCTAGCTAGCTCGTTGTTAAGCAATCTATAGCTAGCTATGTCACTAGTATTGAGCACGTACTAGAGTGGACGTAGCACGAAGCAGTAGTGCTACTCACAAGCACATACTACCAGCTAGCGTTTTGCAATAATGTGCACCGTGGAAGTGTATCGTCGACCGTGGACAGCCAATGAAAAGCAGAGAAGCCAAACGTCTCCGCTCCTCACAAAAAGGGGGAGAAATTTAAGGAGTAATGAGCCGGTAAGTGGAACAGATCACGAGAAATTTAAGGGGATAGCGCGGGTACTTGGGAAATCCGGATGCAGTCTCCACCGTCAAAAATTTGTCGATCCGCGTCGACTCATATCAAGCCAATGAGAGCACAGCAACCGGCATCTCTTGCCACCCCAAAAAAAGAAGAAAATCCCAGAGACCCAACCCATCCAATTCCCAATTTCCCAGACGCACGCAAACAGCAACCGACAAAAAAAAAAACAGAAGAAAATCTCAGACCCAACCCCCGATTCTCTCCCAATTCCCAGACGCACGCACCCAACTCTCTCCTCAATCCCCTTTCTGCCCGCCGCCGCCGGCGGCGGCAAACCAGCCTCGCCGCTCACTCGTCGGCGCCGGCCACCCCACCCAGTTCCCCTCGACGCTCCCGGCGCCCCCACACACCCAGCTCCCTCCGTCCCTTCATTCCCCGCCAAACCCTAGGGGGTGGCCGCCGCTGTCTCGAGCAAGGAGCCAAGGACGCCATGGCGCCTTCCACCGCCGCCCCACTCCACCTCCCTCCCTGGCTCGTCACACCAGCCAGTGGGACGGTCCACGCAGAAGCAATCGTCCGCTACAGACCGAGGACCTCCTGATGCTGTCGGCGATGACTCCGTCCCCAACCCGAGTTGCCGGCTCCGTCGACCTCCTGTCCGACCTGATGCTGCTGGCGATGACTCCGTCCCCAACCCGCAGCTGCCCAGTGAGCTCACTTCCCACTCCTCCGCCTCCCCCTCAATGTATTCCATGCGAATTTCGTTTCTGTTCTTCACGTTGAATAAATGGGTTACCAGTAGAGTCCATGCTAGCTTCTGTGGATGCCCATGTGCTGTAGTTATGCTCTAGTTATTGGTTTTGCGCTGATGCTTCTATGGTCTGACGATTAAGTGCACGAATTTGCTGCACAAAACGCATCTCCTGTCCCCGTTCCAGTCGCCCATGTTACCTTTCCTTATGTTGGGAGCCTGTCATGCTTCATCTGGAGTGTGTTGGCTGCTGGGTAGACTTGGGGTTCCTGTTTGTAGACTTGTCGTCCTTGCATTCGGCACCATGTTTCGGTTTTCCTACTCTTGGCTACACAACTACTGCTGCTACAGAATATTCAAAACTGTATTCATCGATAAGGCCATGGGCGTGGCTGTTGAATAAACTAGCTACGACAGCCCTGCCCGATGGCCTCTTCTTTGTCTCCGTGTTTTAAGGTTTGCCCCTGCCTCTTGTGCGTGCAATGTTATGCCATTGCCATCTAGCCATGGTTTCTTCCTTTGAGCCGATGATTTGGTTATTTAGGACGCTGATGTTGTTCATGCTATTGATGTGGGTAGATGTGTTTGGCTGTAGTTGTATGTGTCCACATGATGTTTATTTAGATCTGACAAAGACACATACTTTCTTTACAATTTCGATTATTCAATTTCGAGAATCTCAAGTGTTTCCCAACTTGTCATTTCACCAACACTGAAATTCACTTGTGCCTAAAGCAATGGTACAGTTTCTTCATTTGTTGTCTGGCAACTAGGAGTTACATATATCACAACAATTTAAGTTTCACTGAAAGGTCAAAATATTTTCCTTTGGTCGCGCTCAAACTGTTTTATATTGCGGACATGCTATCCACTAGTGTTCTGCATGGTGCTTTGGGTTGTGCTCCTTTGTGTTATGGGGTGTGACATGCAGGGACTGCTAAAGTAGTAGCTACTACGCAAGTGTAAGCTGTTTGGCTTGCTATGCTAGATGAGATCATGCGGTCGTGTAAGTACGATTATAGGTTTAAAATTCTTGTGTGGTTCCGATTATATGTACGTGAGCCAAGCAATTTTATTTCTAATGTGATAGCCTGCAATGTTAGAGTCTGGAATTAGCATCTCCAAGACATGCTTTGAAATCTAATTTTTTTTTCTGTTGCCGGAATTTGTAGCTCCTGATATGTATGATGTAGTACAGCATTTTTTTTGCCTTGTTGATAATCTGCACAAGTTGGCTAACTAACCGACTGCATTCTCATAGAGTTGGCTAGTTGCTATACAAAATTTCCACATCAGAGCTTGGCATGTAGTCGGTGAGATGTATTATTTAGTTTCTCAGAGCACCTAACGGATCAGAGCCAATTGAGAGCAATGCATGTTTGATTCAAGTGTGTTTTTTCTGGGTTATGAATGGATGAATGAGAGTGGCATATTGCCATCTTGTGCTCGAAATAATTAATAACCGTGTTTAGGCACCTGTAGTGTCAGGTTTGGCATTGCTGCATGCAAAACCTGTTATGTTTGGTGGAGTATAGAGATTAATTAGGATTGATTCCTAGTGTTGTTTCTGTCTGAAGATTCTGTTATACACCCTCTTATTATATAGTTGAACTGCTGCTATATGTTGCTTCTCGCGGCCAAGGAGGCAGACCTTGATGCCACTTTTCAAGAGATCGCCTATATCGATACCAAAAGGTCATTTTTTTTCTTTGGTCGCGGTCGAACCAATTGCGGCCCCACTAGTGCTTTTTATGGTCCTTTGAGTTGGGGCCTCCTTCATTCCACTGGTCGTGAGAAGCAGAGGTTGTTTAAGTAGCGCATACGCTAGTGTAAGCTGTTTGGCTTACTTTGCTAGATGAGATGACTCAAGTCCGATAGGTTTAGCTTTCTTGTGTGTTTCATATCGCTCAATGTGACAACTTTTGTATGTGAGCCAAGCAACTTCATTTCTAATGTGATGGGCCGCAATGTTAGATCCTGGAATTAGCATCTCCCAGGCATTCCTTGACATGTAATATTTTTGTTGCCGGAATTTGTAGCTCCTGATATCTACTCCCTTTGTTCCAAAATATAAGGCGCCCTTTAATTTCTTTGGTCAACGACGTGTAACTTTGACCATGATTTTTACGTATAATATGTTCACTAAATTAGTACAATGATATATGAAATAAAAGAATTTTGTAAGACGAATCCGACGATAATTTATACAATCTGACTCCATATAAGTTGGTATATATTAGTGGTCAAAGTCGAGTATCAAAGACCAGCACGAAAAAATAGCGCGCCTTATATTTTGGGACGGAGGGAGTATGATGTAAAACATGTTTTTGCATTGTTGATAATCTGTACAAGCCTTTTTTTTTCTAGGACATGCTAATCTGTGTTACTATCAAGCCATGCTTGTATGGCTGTTATGTAATTCCGGGACATGATTTTTGATTATGGTAATTTCCAAGATGTATGGCCAGTATTTTTGATTATATTGCTGCTTTGTGTATTTGCAGTTGCAGTTGTGCACTTGCTGTTTTAGGGTAATGACGAGGAGGGGGACTAGATGATGGCTAGGGTAGCTGCTTACCGCCTGGTGCATAACACTTGGAAGGAAGCCAGAAGTCCCGGGGCACAAGGAGATGCCATCATCATATATACGCCTTTGGTCGAGCTATCTTCGCCATTGGCAGCGGTGGTCTCTTTTTCGTCTCCATGTTTAAGGTGAGCTTGTGCTTCTTCCCTTTTCTCCTCTGCTTCCAATTTTATACCATTGCCATCGATGATTTGCTTATTTAGGATGATGATGTTGTTCATGCTATTGATTTTAGTAGATGTGCTTGGATGTAGCATGTGTATGTGTCCATGTGGTGTTTATTTAGATCTGATAAAGACACATACTTTAGAATTCTGGATATTCCATTTCGGGAATTCTGGATATTCAATTTCGAGAATCTTACTTTAGAATGTGAGAACAAGTTATTGTTGCTAGTTAGTATACTTTTTCTGTGATTTTATGATTAGGGGTTGTTTGATTTTATTGATCATGTAGCTTATGAATTGATAGAGGTCCATTGGAACCTCAGTGACATGTTGGCTTGAGTGGGCCGAGTGTTTTGGGCAAAAAGATGTGTCTTTTTAGTCGACCTACTTGCTTTTGGTTGTCCCTAATCCGAAATATACAAAATCCTGCCTTGCTTGTATGTATGGTAAGTATAATCCTGCCTTGATTGTATGTATGGTAAGTATATGAGTTCATTTGACACTTGTACTGTCAGGCTTAAGGCTGTTGTTATCATCTGTTAGACTGCACACCTTAAATTTGTCTGTAAACATGTTGTGTGCATGGGCATTGGAGATATAGCAGGTGCTCAAACGTGTAAATTTCAATTCTTTCCACGAAACCTCCATCTGTAGGTCGGTAGCTGATGGCTAATCATCATTCTTTCCACAACTGTGATCATGCCGCTTGCTCTTCTGATATTCTACTGCCAGCAGATGACATATTGATTTGATGATTTCTAACTCCCTAGCAAGCAAATAGAGCAGCACATCAACCACAAGCAGAGCAGGCAAAAGTAGGACACCAAGCACAAGCACAAAAGAGAGCAGGCAAGAGCTGAATTCGTGTGGCAGACAGGCAGAGCAATGGTGGGAGCTGGGAGGAGTTTACCTCGTTTCAGGGCGGGGAGGCCGACTCAAGGCGGCGGAGATGGGTGAATCCGGCCGGGCCGAGTCCAATCTGTGCGAGGGCGGCACGATTCCAGCGACGGCGACGCTCGCTCTAGAGAGAAGTGGCGGGTCTGGCGGCGCTCGATCCAGCCCTTGGCAAGCCACGAAATAGATAGAGAGAGAGCGTGGGGCTGAGGGGTTAGGGTTAGTCATGGCGTATGGGCATCGACGAGCCTGGCCTCTTCCCGTGTCGTCGCCGTCCCTGCCGCGTATCGGAGCAAACATACGGCGCGGGGACTTTATGTAAGGCTCCTAGTTGTAATTTGTGAAATTTGTTGACTGGACCGTAAAGCTCGAGCTTGTGGGTATTGTTTGACTAGTTGTTGATCTTTTCACATGCCTAACAACCTGAATGATGCTGAATTTTGATCAACTGGGCCTTGTGTACTTGCTGGCTGAATCAGTGATACCTTTTTTGTTGATTAGAGAGATAGATGAAACAGTAGCTTTTTGTAACACTGCATGTGTTGTATGTAACTGTCCGAGGATTGAGTTTCCATGTAGAGCATCATGTTTTGTTCTCTTTGAGTGTTTCCATCTTCTGTTGTCGAGCATGGTTCTTGTTTGCTACTTCAGTGTATTTTTCCCTGGCCTGAGCCTATGGTTTACGTTCTACCTAGAACAAAGCTGGTGGAAAAACGAAACCATTTTGATTTACACTGCAATATAATCTATGGTAGACTCTTGGATGAGAAAGGACATAAGCTTGGGTGATCACAGTATTTTTTATATTATGAGTTCACGTTTGTAATTAGTGATTGTGATTTCAGAATTGCTGTCGACCACAGTGGATAATCTTTGATTTTGGGACTCGTTTTTTCAGGGCTTTCGAGGCTGGTCGCTGATGGTGATCTACACCGCCTGCCCGACGAGTCCCTAAGTGGCGATACGGCGTGCTTCTGTTGTCTCCAAAGAGGACGCCGCCATCCTCGTGTGGGTCGTGAACAACCAGGACTACCTTGAGCACGATCTGTCCAGGATGGATGGAAATACCATTGAATATAACATCAGAAGTAGCCATGGCTGGCAACTAGTTCCTCCTTCACCCTCCGGCCTCGCTGCCATGCGACGCCGCCGAGTTCACCGCTCCGCAACCATGTTTTAGGTGAGCTGCTGCTTCTTCCCTTCTCGTCGATTGCGTGCCGTTGTGTTTTTCTTCGCTTGGTTCCCTTTTTCCTATCAATTGCAAAGAATTACAGTGAGCTCCTTGGGTTCCATTCTTTCTCTTCTACAATCTATGTGGTGCCATGGCCATCGGAGACGTACAACAATTCCGTGCTATGTATCATCGTCTAAATGTATGCTGTTATTTGTAGCAAGCCACTGTGATTGATGATTTTGAGCCGTTGCACACTAAGATTGCTACTATTTGCCTCCGAACGCTACTAGGTAGTGTGTGGTCTTGTTCTTGCCCTGCTTAGGGAGGAATGGCTTCGTTTATTTTTCATTATTCTAGTTCTAGCTATGGAATTCAGAGATTGCCCATTTTAAATGAACAAAAATATCATATCACCAGCACATGAACTTTCTTGTGCATGAACCGTGAGTACTAAGTGCTAGTCTTGACCGGTGTGCCGTTTTTGTCCTCAGTGTCCCATCACTTATCTGACTGAAGTAATCACTCATCAACAGTTAGTAAGAACAGTGGGTGATATTGTTCTTGTTTGTCCTCCTTTTGTCTTATTTGGGTGAACCTGCGCTGAGTAAAGTTTTTTTAGAGCAGCGCACACGGTTGTGTGAAGTAGGCTTTAACTTTGGATATGATCTGTTTCGCAAGTCGGAATTCTTAACCCCATCTCCTTGTCTGTGTTTTGCAGGTCTTGAGACAACCAATGGTGCCCCGTGCCGACGGCACGTTCGTAGTAACCCGGAGCTGATGCCAGCATCTTTTCCGACTGCATCCCCAAGCTGCAACACCCATTTGTTGCTCCTACTGCCTGGCCACATCCTGGAGCTGCTGCTTCCGGCCACCACTCCGACGTGCTGCTGCCAGCGACCTCCCCAACCCGCTGGTGCCAGCAAAGAAGCCATAACAAAAAGGTGAGATGTCATGCGTTGGAATCACGTTCTCGATTGGGGTATAATGAGTGTTTCTGCTATGCCATGATCTTAAATTTTTTTGTACATGCGAGGGCAGTTTGGATAATAAAACTATTTGTTTGGCTTATTCTATGTTGAAACTTATTGTCTATGCATGGAGTTTGAGATCATCCACATGTAGATGTTGTAATTGGTTTGACACTGTTTAGTTAAAGAAAAATGAACATCGATGTGTTGGCCAAACAATTAGCCTGTAGAAAGAGTGAACTTTAAAATGAAAGTTAAACATCATAGGTCTCAATTAGCTTGGTCCGATGAATGCAAAAATCATATTCTGACACATAACGTGCTTTTCCTAGCAAAAAATCATGTTCGGTGGTCTCCGCCTGGGCTGCCGATGCTCAGTGGCCGCCCCCGCCGTTGATATTCTTAGTCCGGTCAAAGAATACAGTGCTCAGATGTTATATCATATTTGATGCCTGTCTGTTGTAGTACTGTGTAGTTATCTTTGTCGTACTGTCTCTTACAAGCTAAATCTGCCAGCTGTTCTAAGTCATGTGACGATATCCATTTCCTTCCAAGTCATGTCACCTCCAAGTCAAAATCTGCTTACAGTACAAGGTTTTCATTTCCAACACATGGTACACGTGTAGCGCAACAATGATACTTCTCACATGCTCTATGCTGAGTTTCCCTTCTAGTAGAATTGTATGTTTGAATGTCGCCCAAGTTTTGTTTTTTTGCACTCCTTTTATGAATCTCAGTGTTACTGGGATTGTTATATTTTCCGGTTATGAATCTGACATGAATAAGTGTGAGACATTTGAATGACGTTACATGCACACATTGTGCACCTCATGCGATTTTTCTTAGTATTCTAGCTGCGCTGATTAAATTTGAAGTTGTTGTTAATTCTAAATTCAAAGCATGATTCTCTTTGTGTTCAGGTGCAGGAAGACCAAGAAAGAATATTCGAAGCCTGTCCTCTAGAGGAACAAGTCGCCCAACCGCCTCAGGGGATTGGAGCAGCTGGAGTGTTACAGCCGAGAGATTGAGAGGTAAGATTCTTCTGCCACTTCTGCTCTTTATGTGCAACCTGCGATTCCTTCACTACATGGCACTTGCCATTTGGCTAGCTGGTAGTTTGTGCGATGAGGCAATGGATTGTGCATCTGGGAGAAACAATTATAAAGATTGCTATTATGATCTGTTTCTTTCAGGTTAGGTCATCAGATGATTTACCTCGGCGTTGATGACTTCCTCGTCTTGGGTGAAGCACAAGATTATTTAGGCTTCAACATCAAGACTGGAGCAGCTGGAGCGTTGGAGCCCGGTAAGATCTTGTGCTATATACGTGCTTCGTGTGTTTCCTTTACTATGGGGCAATTGCCATTTGACCGTGCTGCTGCTCTATATGGGAGAGAGGGTCTGTCATTTGTTTCCGTTGTTGTACAAGTTTTTTTGGTAGGTCCTGACTCTATATCGATAGATGTATTTGAGGGTGGTTAGCTATTGCAATCTTTTTTGGATCGCTTGTTTGTATGGTCTTCTCTGAAATATACCTGAATCTTAGCTTGTCATAATTCGTTTGAATTTCGCCTTTGCCGTTGGACATAGGAACAATTGGACCTCTTGATGCCCGAACATAGTAAAAAATGTCATTGTGCTAAATATAAACATACAGTATGTGTGCTAGCGTTATTCTTAGTTGTATATCTACCATACCTAAGCATAGTCTTAGCCTGCGCCATCTAGTGTAAAACTATGTAGTTGACTGGTGTGATTAGATAACTTGAGGCCAATGAATTTTAATACCGAACCTTTCTTGTTCACCCTATTTCCCTTATATTGAATTGTACTATGCCATGAAAATTTGCATCAGACAAGAACTATGCTAAGTAAGAGTTGGATTTTATTTTCTGAATTAAATATGTATTCTCGGATGTTGATTATATTCGAAGCATGTCTTCTGTTTAGTAGTGGGTAGTTATCTTTGCCGTTTCTTACAAAGCTAAATTGACAGTTTCTTATATTGTTCTAATGCAGACCAATGACAGTCAGTCCACCCACTTGTATGTGACTAGGCAACGGTGGCCTTAATCTTCGACCTCTGATGGTTTAGGTAATTTTTTCGTTCCTCTCCTTTCTCTTCTTTGTGGTATGTGACACTACGACCATCTAGCCGTGGTTGTACTGTTATTGCCGTTCAGCTAAATTCATCTATGCCACCTGGGGTATTGATAGCAATGCATCTGGCAGTTTGGCGTCCTGCTAATGCTTTGCTAGTGTCATTCAGCCAGTCCATTAGTACTCGTGAGTGCTTTAATGTTGCCATTAATTTGTTCTACATCTTTTGCTGCAGCAACGTTGTTCAGATTCCAAGCTTACAACACGCACATTCTAAATTCGAGAAATTGTTTTTGTGTTTACAACTTCTACTCCAAGTTGTAATTATAATGTAACTGGTAGATAGATATGCTTGTATGTCGTCAAATAAGTACGTATTGGAACTTTTTTCATGTCCACAACTTCTTCTGTATTGAAAATTTGAAACCTGAGCACTTGTTGTACTCATAAGATTTAATTTGGTACTGCCCTTCGAGAGAAAGAACTCATATATCAATAACTCATTTTTTAAAGTAACTTACCTTTGTAGTATTGCATGTTAAAATCTTATTACTTTTGTAAACTTTGATGTCCGAGTATGTGTCAAAGAAAGAGCTTTGACATTTGAGTTGCTTTGAAATGGCATGTCTTGGTTTTGGGTTTTGTGGTTAGAACTTGAAAGTTTATTATTATATTGCAACGCTTGGAATAAATCGATGGTTATATTCATCTATCTTTTGCAGGGGAGAAGTGGAGCTGGAGCTGCCACGAGGGATCCATGTCCGCCGAATCCGGCGTGACCGACAGTTCTGGCTCTGGCCGTGCTACTTCTGTGCTGGCCCGGCCTCCTGTCCCCAGTCAGCCCTCACCTTCGTCTACCATCCCTCCTGCCGCCATGCGACGGCGGCGAGTTCACCATACCTCAACTGCGGTAGAGGTGATTCTCTCCTTCGGCTGCAACCTCTTGAGGTGAGTACCTGGTTCATGGGCATGTCCAATCTCCTCCCTCCTAGCTGCGGGGATGTCCTCCCATATGCCTTCTAGTCTCTTGTTGCGTAATGTAACATACACTATGTTAAGTATTCATAGTTATGTTCTGTGAACCAAATTAAAAATCCAAGCATGCTTGGTGATGTTCATTGTATTTGTTGGATTCAAACATGAAAGCTTAACCTTTTATTCTCTGTGCAAGTGTAGACCTTCTCTAACCCGGAGCTTATTGGCACCATATCTTGTTTGCTGTGTGTTGAGGGATAGTCTCGTTTGTCGTGCATCGGTAACTCTTTGTTTTGTTGCGCGTCTTTGTTTTGTTGTCGCGCAGGTGATGGATGTAATAGCAAAGCAATTCTTGGACCAGTGGTACTCTGTGGCAGTGTCGTCGACACGGGCGCTGCTCTTCCCAGTGAAGAAAGTCTTACTCCATGGGTTGTGCTAGTTGCAGCGCCGAAAAATCTTGAGAAACCTGGCTGCTCAAGCTTGCTAATGTTGCAGCGAGACTGCTGTCTCCCTGAAGCTGAAGCTGGTGGTGTTGTTTCAGTAGTGGAGCAAAATAAATTGTGGGTAGCGCTGCTTGCTGTAGTAGTGAAGATTCCCTTGATTGTATACGATCAGTTCAAGTGCATGCATGTATGTGCATCGTCGAGGATGCTCATGTACGGTATATGATCAGTTTAAGTGCATGGCCATGCGACAAACGATGAACAAATGGATTTCTTCCTCTTTATTGCGTGTAGCAACTCAAGTCCAGTTTCTCAGGGTTGTTTACCTATCTATATATTGATATGCAGATGTGGTAATATTACTAGTATATACGATGCGATCCATATCAGTTTTCATCCTTGTACTAAATAGACCTTAAACTTTCTAAATTGGCCACTATAATGGTTTTAACGATTTATGCTGAAAGCCGGTTGCTAAAACCCACAGAATTATCCAGCTGGCACAAAACCGGGTCGAAACTGCGGGTCGTTAGTTCAAACCGAATCCCCACCTTGTGGTCAAAATGTCTTTGTCAAGGACGAAAAGTTTTAGAATGGATGGATGCAGCAACCTAGATTTTTGTAGTCAACGTTGTGGTATGCATTGGTAGGAAATATGTAAGGGGGGAAATAATAACTATGCATGTTTTGTCTTGTAAAAAATTGTAATCCTGAAACGTCAAAAGAAGTAGTACTATATTTGTTGGGAACGACACGAGTGAAAACCGAATCTCAGTTTATATATGTATATCCGGTCACGGCAAATGGTTGATATATGTGGTGTTGGAAGATGGATACAAATTTCTAGATGCCGGCAATGAACAAAATCCAGATGGATCGATACAACAAGTACCTAGTACTCGGGGTGTATTTAGCAAGTGAAAAAGTAAAGTAAAAGGTGGTCCCAATTAATTTGGGCACGTTAATCATGGACTCCCAATTAACTGTACCGGCTAGAGTTATTTGACTGACTACGGCATCGAAAAATCCCATCTGGTCGGCCCGTGGTTTAATTGCTCTCCGTAAACAAGGGTCCATGTCACCGATCCGTGTGGCTGTAACATCCTAGCCTTCCATGTCCTTGGTTGATCCGATCCGAGCAAACAACGAGAGAGACGAGAGTGCCACTGCCAACCCACTCTTCTTTCAAACTCTCTCTATAAGTAGAAGTCCAATGCGAGTGACCGCGTGCGGGGTGCGCGTGCGACTTGGACTTAGGACTTAGGCGTGGCAGGCGACGACGAGCTCAAGGAGATCTTGCTGTGTTTCTTCCTCCGGTGGCGGTGCCCCCGAATGATTAAATCTTCTTCGAGTCTTTGTGTTTTTTACAACCCCGTTTGTTCAGCACAGCAGACAGACGTAGGCCCTTGTGTTTGTGGGAAGCATCCTAACCGTCGTGGATTTAATCTCCGTCCCGGCGGGCATGAGGAGCTCTTCTCCTAGCCAGACGTACAGCAGGTAAATTTAGAGCCATGCACGAATATGCCTTTTTCTTCTCACTTACGAATCGATCCATGGATGCGTTTCTTTGTTTTATTCGTGGTTGAGTCCATGCATGGATGGATTGAGATCTAAATTGAGTGGATCTTGTCTTCCTTTGTTTAATGAGATGGAGTTGAGAAATTACAAGAGAAAGGAGGAGATAAGTATGTGCGGTTTGGGCGAGAGATTGGATCGCTTCGTGTTTCTCTGCCTTTCCTTTCCATTCCTTGCTGGTTATGCGCGTGGACGCTCCTTTCCTTTCCTTGCTGGTTGGAGCGGGGCACGGGCACACGACCCAGCAGTATCCAGTCGCGCGCTGCCGTCATCGTTGTCTTGGGTATGACATGGCTCGACTAGTTGTTTGGGGGTATGAACTTAAGAGAGCGGAGAGCATAGTTGAGGATCCCAGTCGTTGGCGCGGAGCAAAAATGCTCAATCACCCCATGACGGAGTGGCCTTCTAATGGCATGCACAAGTGTTAAACATTGGCATGGAGCCCACTTGCATGCTCGATCACATCTGATCTGTTGTTGGTATGCTCACCAGGCTTGCCGCTTGGTGATTGCTCTACCATCGGCACCTGTATATAAACTGCTCCAATGTCTTTTGTTTAACCGATGTGGGACTAAAATACTGTCTACTAGTACAGTTTGTTTTATGTAGTATACACGTACGCTCCTACGCCTCCGTTAATCAACCGGGAAATGACCACATCGGTGCTAGCTGGGCCCGGCCCACTAACGCCTAGGGCTAGTTATTTTAGTCCCGTACCGCTAACTCGCATGGTATTTGATCAGCGTATAAGCTCCTGTGGCGGACGCAGTATCGCCTCCTCGCGGATGCACGCGACCGTCGGAAAAAATGCTGACAAAAAAAGAACAGCGCTGCAAATAACTCAGCGGTAGGCCCTCCCTGGAGGCATGCATACGCGTCACTGCATTAATCCACACGGCTGAGCTGATGCATCCGGTCGTACTTTCAAAAAAAAATTGTATCTTAAAATATAAGAAATGTTGTATCTGCGGGGAGTGCACCATGTGCTAGACATTAGCACCTTGCATTTTAATCTTTTAGTTTCATGTCTCCTCCGTGTATTTTATTTCCTACCGCACGGTGTAGCATCAGGCAAAGATAGGCCGGCCCAGAGAGGCAGCTGTGGTAGCCTTGCTACCCGGCGCCTACTGGGCTCTCGTCAACGCGGAATTGGGCCTCAACTGTAGGCCCAGAAAGGCCAACCGTCATCGAGGCCCTGGCCCGCAGACCCCAGACGCTTGCTCACGCCGGCACCTACGGCCGGTCGAGGCGTTGCTGTCTCTCTCTGCCGATACGTCGCTTGTCCGGACGCGAAGCCTCCTTCTCCCCGCCGGCGCCGAGAGAGAGCTCCCGATTCCCGCTGGGATACCGTCAGGTCAGCCCTTCTACCGCGGTGGCTCCCTTTCGGCAGTGCCTCGGGGTGGTTTCTTGGCATGATGCAGACCGTCCACGTCAGGCTAGAGAACAAACACGTGAGGTGAAACCTTGAAAAATGGTGGGAAAAAAGACGATGTCTATGTAACATAAAACTACTCTCTGCCGATCCGTCGCTTGTCCGGACGCGAAGCCTCCTTCTCCCCGCCGGCGCCGAGAGAGAGCTCCCGATTCCCGCTGGGATACCGTCAGGTCAGCCCTTCTACCGCGGTGGCTCCCTTTCGGCAGTGCCTCGGGGTGGTTTCTTGGCATGATGCAGACCGTCCACGTCAGGCTAGAGAACAAACACGTGAGGTGAAACCTTGAAAAATGGTGGGAAAAAAGACGATGTCTATGTAACATAAAACTACTCTCTGCCGATCCGTCGCTTGTCCGGACGCGAAGCCTCCTTCTCCCCGCCGGCGCCGAGAGAGAGCTCCCGATTCCCGCTGGGATACCGTCAGGTCAGCCCTTCTACCGCGGTGGCTCCCTTTCGGCAGTGCCTCGGGGTGGTTTCTTGGCATGATGCAGACCGTCCACGTCAGGCTAGAGAACAAACACGTGAGGTGAAACCTTGAAAAATGGTGGGAAAAAAGACGATGTCTATGTAACATAAAACTACTCTCTGCCGATCCGTCGCTTGTCCGGACGCGAAGCCTCCTTCTCCCCGCCGGCGCCGAGAGAGAGCTCCCGATTCCCGCTGGGATACCGTCAGGTCAGCCCTTCTACCGCGGTGGCTCCCTTTCGGCAGTGCCTCGGGGTGGTTTCTTGGCATGATGCAGACCGTCCACGTCAGGCTAGAGAACAAACACGTGAGGTGAAACCTTGAAAAATGGTTGGAAAAAAGACGATGTCTATGTAACATTCTGTCTTTTTCGGGACACTTAACATAAAATAACAACAATGTTGATGCCATGCGATGAAGAAAGGACATGTAAAATGACGGGTAACAAATTCTTAGCAGTAGTTAAATAAAGAGAGTAGTTTTAACCTGAGACTTAGCCCAATGGCTTTGTCCCCAACGAACCGTCCTCATGCCGACATCTAGGTTCGAATCCCACCTTCCCTCAAGTTTTCCATGTTGGAGCATCATTAGACAGCGACCGCGAGCCGCGCCCGCTCCCTCCCTCCTCCCTTCCGCCGCTCGCCACTCCGGCGGCGGCGTCCACCTAGCCCACCCGCCGGCTGCTACTCCGGCCCCGGCGGCCACCCAAGCCCCCTCCCCTTCCCACTCTGAGAACCATGGCGTCCCCGACCACCTCCTCTGCTGAGAGGCGCCGCTGGGCGGATTACTCCGAGGATGAGGCAGGCTCCTCGTCCCCACGCTCCTACTGCGAGGTCCTCCGTAGCGGGACGCCGCCGGCACCGACTCCTCCGAGGTCCCCTTCGTCGGCCACGGTGTCCTCAAGGCCTGCTGCGCCCTCTCCCCCGCACAACATGGCGTCCCGTGAGGAGTTCCCCCTGCTCGCGTCTCGCACCCGGTCGCCGATGCGAGCGGATGACGCTGGCCCCAGGCCGTGGATCCACGGCGGCGGACAGACACGACGTCACCAGCAGCAGCGCAACACCCTGCCTGCCCTGGTCATCAGGGACGACCTACCGCCGGATCTCGCGGGAGGGTGCTTCAACTGCCTGCGACCGTGCCACATCTCCCGGGAGTGCACGTTCAAGACGGTGTGCCTCCGTTGCCGGCAGGAAGGGCACCATGTGTGGGAGTGCGGCCAACCTCGCCGCGCAGCGCCGGTGGGCGACGTCCACCTGCGCATCGGCCAGCGAGTCGGGGTGTCCGTCCACGAGCGGATTGGAGTCCGGGTGGTGGAGGAAGCTCGCCCTACCGTGCTGCATGCCGTGTCGCCCCCGACCTCGCCTCGCATCCTGCAGATGGAGTCTTCGCCGAGACGGGAGGGCGGCCCGGACCCCGGAAGAGCGCTGGCGATGGCTAGAGACACGGCGGACGGCCGGGTGGAACGCGGTGGTGGTCGTGGGGTTGCGCGTGGCGCACTCCTACATCGGCAACGGCGCTGTGTCCGAGGTCGTGTCGAGGACGTCTGAGTTTCTGATGGTCGTCAAAGTCGGCACACCGCCCACCCGTATGCTCGCCATCTTCGACACCGGCAGCAACCTTGTGTGGCTCAAGTGCAAACCTCGGACAGCAGCCGCGCCGCCGAGCGTCGTGTTCGACCCGTCCTCCTCGTCGACGTTCGGCCGGGTCGGCTGCAACTCAGCCGCGTGCCACGCGCTCCACGGCGCCTCCTGCGACGCCAGATCCAACTGCCAGTACCTCCAATCTTACAGCGACGGCTCCAAGACGAGCGGCCTCCTCTCCACCGAGACCTTCACATTCGACAGCGTTCCCGGCGGCTGTCCAGGCCCGCGGTGCCGCTACCCTCCGAACGTGCTGGTGCCGAACATCACCTTCGGCTGCTCCACATCCTCTGCCGGCACGTTCGTCGCCGACGGCATCGTCGGCCTCGGCGCCGGGAACGGTTCCCTCCTCGCCCAGCTCGCCGCTGACACCACCTTCGGCTGGAGGTTCTCCTACTGCCTGGTACCCTACTCCTCGAAGAACGCCTCCTCCGCGCTCAACTTCGGCGTCGGCGCCTACGTGTCGGAGCCGGACGAGGCCACCACGCCGCTGATTCGCTCGCACGGAGACGCCCACTACACCGTCGAGCTCGAGTCCTTCCGGATCGGGAACGCCTCCTTCGAGCGCCTTTCCCGCATGATCATCGACCCGGGCACGGCGTTGACGTTCATCGACAAGGGGCTCCTGGACGCGATGGTCGAGGAGCTCACCCGGCGGATCGGTCTCCCGAAGGCGCGGTCACCGGAGAAGCTGCTGCAGCTGTGCTACGACGTGACCAAGGCGACTCGTAGAACTCAGTTCGAGAAGAATGTGCCGGACGTGACGATGTACCTGGCCGTCTTCGGCGTGGCGGTGACGCTGAAGGCGGAGAACACGTTCGTAGAGGTGCGGGAGGGGACCATTTGCTTGGCGATGGCGCCGGTGACGGAGCAGCATCCGGTGTCCATCCTCGGGAACATCGCGCAGCAGAACATGCACGTCGGTTATGACCTCGACTGGGGCACAGTCACTTTCGCCCCTGCCGACTGCGCCAGCTCCTACAACCCCCCACCTGGGCATGGCTGAGCACCTTCCGAAGCACATAATGTCTGAAATTCCTTGTAATTTAGCTTGCGAAATCCATCTTTATACTGAATAAATGGGGAAAATGTTGCACAACCCGGAATTTCTTGTGAAAAAAAATGTCAAACCCTCTTGAGATCGCACCGGTGAGGAGCATACATAGTGCAAGGTGCTCTGAAAAATAAACTGGTTTTTATCAATCATCGATGCTTATTTACACTAGCAAATTGTTAACCTACTACCAAAATAACCATCGGTACTTATAAAAATGTGTTTCTTTAGGAACTTACCTAGAGCATTTTCAGCAGTCGCGCTAAATTCAAGCGTCGTAAAACTGGTTTGCGGCGACATATTAGTGCTAAAACATAGTACACTACACAGGAATAATAATCAGATTTCCGAACACAATGGTGGGGATGCTAATTGCCTTCTTCCTGACGGCGCAGCTGTGCGGTTGCACGGTCAACGTCATCGGCGGCAGCGATGGGTTTAGTGTGGAGTTCATCCACCGTGACTCCGTCAGGTCGCCGTTCCACGACCCGTCGCTCACCCCGCACGCCCGCTTGCTCGCTGCCACGCGGCGTTCCAGGACACGCGCCAGCTCCTACCACTCCGTCTACGCGTCGGTGTAGACGTGTAGTAGCCATATGTTTAGATGAACACCCCACGTCCTCACGATTAGTTGGTAGCGCCCGACTGCGCGAGCTGGCGTTAGATGCATGCATGAAACAGGAGTTTTCAATTCTACCAGCGTTAGATGCGTGCATGGATGGCACGTACGCCGGAAAAGACAAACAAATTGAATTTGAACCTCAAGTCAGTCGCGATCCGAACGAGAAGAGGAGGCTGCTCGTGTGTGTCGCACCAAAGAGGCCTGCACACCGGAAAAGACAAACAAATGGAATCCCTCTTTTTCCCTCCCTCGATCCATCCTTTTTTTTTCCCTTTACTTTCTCTTGCGCGTAGATTTTAGTTGAGAGCGTTTCTTTATTTTTTACTTCTCGCCAAGTCAAGTCTTAGTTCCGTTCCCTCTTATTTCTTTTTCTTTCTTTCTGTATGTTAATTTGTATATACTACACTACCAGAGATCGAAGAACAAATTAAAAGGAGAAAGTAAATCTTGGCGAGTACCTTTACTTTTATGCATCAAAAAGTACAAGCAAAACAAAAGTACGTGCCGTCGGAGAAGGACCAAACAGGCTAGCTACTTGGATATGGGTGGACGTACGTACATAACTAGTAGCTAGCTACACCAATTGCTTGCAGCTCCAATCTATATTAATTTAGTCACCTCTGGAAACAAGCAATCATCACACAGGCTCCCTCCATCGGTGTCTTGATCAATTCAGTTTAGCTCGAGCCAGACAGCCATTCATCAAAACATTACGCAGCACATGCATGGGTCAAAGAAATGGATGAAATACCCCAAACTAAGTATTACACTTGCCTACAATTTGAATTCAAATGTTTGAGTTTTCAAATTTTATATCTACTCTTTGTGTATGATCATATTTATAACCGTGAATTCAAATAAGACGTTATACAAAGTTCATGTCAAAATTACCGTACCCTTACCGACGATCTATCCCTAACTCATTTGACAAAAGCGAATCTTCGATCACTTCACACCCTTCTAACAAAAAGTTTAAATTTACCCCAAATTTCATATGCATGCATGCTAAATGAACATATCAAATGGGGACGACGGCGCGGGCGCGTGCTTCCTCCGACGGCAACAGGGGGCTGACAGAGCTACGATGGACGCAAGAGCTTGGGGATGCCACGACGTCGAGCACGTGACGTGGTGAAGACGATGGCATGGTCGACAACGTCAGGAGCTTCCTGGAACGGAGATGGTGACCGACCGGAGATGCATGGCCACCGGCAAGCTTCGGGGGTGCTTGCTCCGGATGCTATGCTGCGGGAAAAATAACACGAAGGCCTTAGAGGATGTGCAGGGTCGAGGATAAGAGGGAGATGCCAAGAAGGGGCGGCGAGGACCTGCGGTGTCGCCGAAGTCGAAGGAAAATAGTGACGGACGAGTCCTCCTTCAGGGAGAAAATTAGCAACCGGAGGTCGTGATTCTAAGCGGCGAGAGAGGAGAAACAAAGGGGAGGCGTCGGTCTTTAAGGTGCGGGGATTGGGGCCATTACGAGGGGCTTTAATCGCACGATTTCATGGAGCATTTAGTCGGAAGAAAGGGTTGTGCCTGTTACTACCAGAGGTTGATGCTGATGACATCAGCGATGCCGTCATCAATTTTTTTTTCTTTATAATTTCTATTTTATAATTCCATTTGGCCTCAAATAAAATTCGAAAAACCTGTAAAAATATTGTCTTTCAATTAGAAACATTGTTTAAACATTTCAACATATTTCAGTTTTTGAGATTTGAAAATATGAATAAACATTAATACTGCTTAATACCATTTTTAAAAAATAGAAAATTCAAATAAATGAAAAGTGGCTAGAAAATACAATATCTGCAATTGTAGTTTTCTCAAGGTATTTTAACTCATTTTTCACAAACAAAACAATTTTATGAAAATCATTTTATGGTTAAAACTTGGTATATCATTTAAAAATAATTTTTATTCTCATAAATAATTTTGAGGCATAGAAAATTTATCAAAGGTAACAATTCTCTAGCTTTAACTATCATAAAAAAATTTCAAGATAATATTTTGATTGAAATCCTTTTATGGAATAAGGTTTGCTAAAGGGAAAATAAATACTTTGAATAGGGATCATCGTCAATCGACATCATGCCAATATAGCAAGAAAACACCAAGCTAGGCTTAGAGTAGCTGCACGGGATGATACACACGCCGAACACGATGGGATGGGACCAGCGGCATGCATGCTGCTGGATCATCTTCAGACTCCCCATCTTCCGCGCGCCCGTCATCGGCGCGACTCTCTTGGTCGTTGATATCGCTGCCATGGGACCCCGCATGCGATCTGTGCTTCCCCGGTTTCATCCACTCCATCTCGAGCCGTGACCTTCCCTCATTGTTGTTTGTTGTTGTCAAATGACCTCATGATCAACCTGTAGTTCAAACCCACCCTTCGCATCGCCTCTGACGGCCTCTGCCAGAGAAGCGCGTGCGAAGAAACCCGGTCCTACGTGGAGGTGTCCTACCGCTCGCTGTCACCGCCTCCGTGACGGATTGACTCCGCGCCATGTCAAGGAAGGCTAGCCAGCGGCAGCTTATAGCTCGAGGGGTCACGGTGCGCTTGCACGTGATGGATGACCTCACGACCAACGTGTGGAGCAACATGGATTCTTTCAAATAATCATCGACACAACTTTGTATGTTATCTATTTTCATGAAAGCAATGTACTAATCAACATTACGATCCAATGCAAGTTGGATAGGGTTCTGGACACTTCCTCAAGTGGTTTCAGGCGAAACCCTAATATGTGGGCTATGCATTGTCTACTCGATAGCAATCCTTTGAAAGGGTGTATCCCTTGTGAATTTCTCTAATTCGTGGGCCCCTCATTATCTACCCCTAGCAATCTTTCAAAAGGGGTACTCCATCTGACTTTTCACCTTGTGTGGGGTAGCATAAGTCACAACGGCATGAACAAACAATAAAGGCCAAATTCTCACAATAGTTGACTTAGTGGCCTCCAAGTGGTGAGGGGGGGGGGGGGTTGTTTACACTATAAGTCAAGAGAGTTCCAAGGTGTGTGTCCTTCTTGTGAACTAGTTGCCGTCTAAAACTTGGGTATTGGATGTCAGACAACCACACCACTCTTATGTAACCATACTAGGACCTCATGCAAGTTGGGGCGGGTTTCTAATTATTCCTTGCTCAATTTTGTGCGAAACCCTAATCTATGGGCCCCACGTCTTCCACTCCCTAGAAATAATTTGAAAGTGATTATCCCATGTGATTTATATTCTTGTTTGTGCTAGGATAGGTCATAGTGACCTGAACAACCCCAAAGGAGGCCAAGTTTTTCAAGAGTTGTGTCGATGACGTTAAGAACGGTATTTAGACATCTTCCTGCAGGATAGTCATATTTATTAAGAAATTGTCACCCTACAATTGTGTATCGGCTATTAAGAAAGTACATCGTCCTTATATCCATATTAGGGCACCATGAAATGCGAGGAGGGTTTTCGACTCTTCCATGCACAATTTCAAATGAAGCCCTGTTTCATGGGTGCCACCTCTTCTAACCATTACCAATCCGTCGAAAGTAGTTATCACATGATTATTACCCATTAATTTCATGCGTCCACGACATTGTCACAAGTTATTAGGGGCACAAAAATTGTGTTAGGATAGGATTATTTTCTGTCATTCCATATGGTCGCGACGTTGATGCACGTTATTTGGGTCATTATTTTATGCTACAATCTTTCAAGTAAATTGTTCCTAATATTGGGCTAACATATAATCAAATATATATGGATTCGAACGATAGACATGCCGCAAAAAGATTTATCAACAAGAACATGGAAAATAATTAAATGATATGTAATAACTATACCCTATGAAAATGATTTTAATTGAAGTACCACGCTAACAATAAGAATTATGAGAAACCCACACACCATAACCAACTTGACCTGCACTAAGGAGACCCGACACAATATTCCAAAAGAATCGGAACAAGATCGAAGAGGATGTCCATGGTTGGCGAATCATCCTAACGACTAGAGCATGGAACAAAAGAAGAATTAGCGACGATTTTTTTTAGTGTGGATCTGGTGCTAAAAAGGGCCTCCTGGGCCTCTTGGGGGCTGGCTGGATATGCTCTTATTAGGAAGGCGCAAAACGATTTCGATTTTGGCGAAGGGCATGAGACCGGTAATGAGATGGCTAAGAATCAGCTCGCACGGATCGCCATCTTGGCACGATGCAGACCATTCACATGAGGCTAGAGAACAAACACGTGAGGTGCAACCTTGAAAAATGGTGGGAAAAAAGACGATGTCTATGTAACCTTCTGTCTTTTTGGGGACACTTAACATAAAATAACAACAACGTTGATGCCATGCGATGAACAAAGGACATGTAAAATGACGGGTAACAAATTCTTAGCATTAGTTAAACAAAGAAAGTAGTTTTAACGTGGGACAACTAGATAATAATGTCTCTTCATATAAATAATCGCCATATCCATCGCGGAAATTAGGCGAGAAAACCTATAAAGTATGTGTATCGTTATAGCCTCTCGGTCAGTAGTTGTGCGGGAAAACCCCCTAAATAAAATCATAGGAAAGAATAGCTATATTATATAGTAGCATAGAATAAAGATGTTTGAAGACTGACACATTTTGAAATGGTAGTTACCAGCAATCTCTGTTCCGTTGTCGTCCACGCCTTCGATCTCTCGGTTTCAGGGTAAGGGATCAATGTCCGGACGATGACGACATCATGAGGCGTTCGTTGTGAAGGCGACTAGCACACACGAGAGGGTGAGAACTATTAGTGTTTTGTCGTGCGGTCGGACACCAGTCAGACGTGACGATCCAATTTCGATCGACTTGGGCATGTAGCATGAGGGCGCATGGTGACGGACAGAGGATGTGTCAGGGTGGTGGCGAGGTTGGTGACGAGCGGCGCTGTCGAAGAAGGCTGTGGTGACGGACGTGGCTACTCTCTCGGAGGCGACACCGAGACAAAGCGTACAAACTAACATATTTGTGGAATCAATCAAATTAAATACTTACGATGCCTATCTTTTTTAAGTAATCACTTGCTTTTTTCTTAGATATTGTCGGGTCACACACACGAGGGCTAGCTAGCTCGTTGTTAAGCAATCTATAGCTAGCTATGTCACTAGTATTGAGCACGTACTAGAGTGGACGTAGCACGAAGCAGTAGTGCTACTCACAAGCACATACTACCAGCTAGCGTTTTGCAATAATGTGCACCGTGGAAGTGTATCGTCGACCGTGGACAGCCAATGAAAAGCAGAGAAGCCAAACGTCTCCGCTCCTCACAAAAAGGGGGAGAAATTTAAGGAGTAATGAGCCGGTAAGTGGAACAGATCACGAGAAATTTAAGGGGATAGCGCGGGTACTTGGGAAATCCGGATGCAGTCTCCACCGTCAAAAATTTGTCGATCCGCGTCGACTCATATCAAGCCAATGAGAGCACAGCAACCGGCATCTCTTGCCACCCCAAAAAAAGAAGAAAATCCCAGAGACCCAACCCATCCAATTCCCAATTTCCCAGACGCACGCAAACAGCAACCGACAAAAAAAAAACAGAAGAAAATCTCAGACCCAACCCCCGATTCTCTCCCAATTCCCAGACGCACGCACCCAACTCTCTCCTCAATCCCCTTTCTGCCCGCCGCCGCCGGCGGCGGCAAACCAGCCTCGCCGCTCACTCGTCGGCGCCGGCCACCCCACCCAGTTCCCCTCGACGCTCCCGGCGCCCCCACACACCCAGCTCCCTCCGTCCCTTCATTCCCCGCCAAACCCTAGGGGGTGGCCGCCGCTGTCTCGAGCAAGGAGCCAAGGACGCCATGGCGCCTTCCACCGCCGCCCCACTCCACCTCCCTCCCTGGCTCGTCACACCAGCCAGTGGGACGGTCCACGCAGAAGCAATCGTCCGCTACAGACCGAGGACCTCCTGATGCTGTCGGCGATGACTCCGTCCCCAACCCGAGTTGCCGGCTCCGTCGACCTCCTGTCCGACCTGATGCTGCTGGCGATGACTCCGTCCCCAACCCGCAGCTGCCCAGTGAGCTCACTTCCCACTCCTCCGCCTCCCCCTCAATGTATTCCATGCGAATTTCGTTTCTGTTCTTCACGTTGAATAAATGGGTTACCAGTAGAGTCCATGCTAGCTTCTGTGGATGCCCATGTGCTGTAGTTATGCTCTAGTTATTGGTTTTGCGCTGATGCTTCTATGGTCTGACGATTAAGTGCACGAATTTGCTGCACAAAACGCATCTCCTGTCCCCGTTCCAGTCGCCCATGTTACCTTTCCTTATGTTGGGAGCCTGTCATGCTTCATCTGGAGTGTGTTGGCTGCTGGGTAGACTTGGGGTTCCTGTTTGTAGACTTGTCGTCCTTGCATTCGGCACCATGTTTCGGTTTTCCTACTCTTGGCTACACAACTACTGCTGCTACAGAATATTCAAAACTGTATTCATCGATAAGGCCATGGGCGTGGCTGTTGAATAAACTAGCTACGACAGCCCTGCCCGATGGCCTCTTCTTTGTCTCCGTGTTTTAAGGTTTGCCCCTGCCTCTTGTGCGTGCAATGTTATGCCATTGCCATCTAGCCATGGTTTCTTCCTTTGAGCCGATGATTTGGTTATTTAGGACGCTGATGTTGTTCATGCTATTGATGTGGGTAGATGTGTTTGGCTGTAGTTGTATGTGTCCACATGATGTTTATTTAGATCTGACAAAGACACATACTTTCTTTACAATTTCGATTATTCAATTTCGAGAATCTCAAGTGTTTCCCAACTTGTCATTTCACCAACACTGAAATTCACTTGTGCCTAAAGCAATGGTACAGTTTCTTCATTTGTTGTCTGGCAACTAGGAGTTACATATATCACAACAATTTAAGTTTCACTGAAAGGTCAAAATATTTTCCTTTGGTCGCGCTCAAACTGTTTTATATTGCGGACATGCTATCCACTAGTGTTCTGCATGGTGCTTTGGGTTGTGCTCCTTTGTGTTATGGGGTGTGACATGCAGGGACTGCTAAAGTAGTAGCTACTACGCAAGTGTAAGCTGTTTGGCTTGCTATGCTAGATGAGATCATGCGGTCGTGTAAGTACGATTATAGGTTTAAAATTCTTGTGTGGTTCCGATTATATGTACGTGAGCCAAGCAATTTTATTTCTAATGTGATAGCCTGCAATGTTAGAGTCTGGAATTAGCATCTCCAAGACATGCTTTGAAATCTAATTTTTTTTTCTGTTGCCGGAATTTGTAGCTCCTGATATGTATGATGTAGTACAGCATTTTTTTTGCCTTGTTGATAATCTGCACAAGTTGGCTAACTAACCGACTGCATTCTCATAGAGTTGGCTAGTTGCTATACAAAATTTCCACATCAGAGCTTGGCATGTAGTCGGTGAGATGTATTATTTAGTTTCTCAGAGCACCTAACGGATCAGAGCCAATTGAGAGCAATGCATGTTTGATTCAAGTGTGTTTTTTCTGGGTTATGAATGGATGAATGAGAGTGGCATATTGCCATCTTGTGCTCGAAATAATTAATAACCGTGTTTAGGCACCTGTAGTGTCAGGTTTGGCATTGCTGCATGCAAAACCTGTTATGTTTGGTGGAGTATAGAGATTAATTAGGATTGATTCCTAGTGTTGTTTCTGTCTGAAGATTCTGTTATACACCCTCTTATTATATAGTTGAACTGCTGCTATATGTTGCTTCTCGCGGCCAAGGAGGCAGACCTTGATGCCACTTTTCAAGAGATCGCCTATATCGATACCAAAAGGTCATTTTTTTTCTTTGGTCGCGGTCGAACCAATTGCGGCCCCACTAGTGCTTTTTATGGTCCTTTGAGTTGGGGCCTCCTTCATTCCACTGGTCGTGAGAAGCAGAGGTTGTTTAAGTAGCGCATACGCTAGTGTAAGCTGTTTGGCTTACTTTGCTAGATGAGATGACTCAAGTCCGATAGGTTTAGCTTTCTTGTGTGTTTCATATCGCTCAATGTGACAACTTTTGTATGTGAGCCAAGCAACTTCATTTCTAATGTGATGGGCCGCAATGTTAGATCCTGGAATTAGCATCTCCCAGGCATTCCTTGACATGTAATATTTTTGTTGCCGGAATTTGTAGCTCCTGATATCTACTCCCTTTGTTCCAAAATATAAGGCGCCCTTTAATTTCTTTGGTCAACGACGTGTAACTTTGACCATGATTTTTACGTATAATATGTTCACTAAATTAGTACAATGATATATGAAATAAAAGAATTTTGTAAGACGAATCCGACGATAATTTATACAATCTGACTCCATATAAGTTGGTATATATTAGTGGTCAAAGTCGAGTATCAAAGACCAGCACGAAAAAATAGCGCGCCTTATATTTTGGGACGGAGGGAGTATGATGTAAAACATGTTTTTGCATTGTTGATAATCTGTACAAGCCTTTTTTTTTCTAGGACATGCTAATCTGTGTTACTATCAAGCCATGCTTGTATGGCTGTTATGTAATTCCGGGACATGATTTTTGATTATGGTAATTTCCAAGATGTATGGCCAGTATTTTTGATTATATTGCTGCTTTGTGTATTTGCAGTTGCAGTTGTGCACTTGCTGTTTTAGGGTAATGACGAGGAGGGGGACTAGATGATGGCTAGGGTAGCTGCTTACCGCCTGGTGCATAACACTTGGAAGGAAGCCAGAAGTCCCGGGGCACAAGGAGATGCCATCATCATATATACGCCTTTGGTCGAGCTATCTTCGCCATTGGCAGCGGTGGTCTCTTTTTCGTCTCCATGTTTAAGGTGAGCTTGTGCTTCTTCCCTTTTCTCCTCTGCTTCCAATTTTATACCATTGCCATCGATGATTTGCTTATTTAGGATGATGATGTTGTTCATGCTATTGATTTTAGTAGATGTGCTTGGATGTAGCATGTGTATGTGTCCATGTGGTGTTTATTTAGATCTGATAAAGACACATACTTTAGAATTCTGGATATTCCATTTCGGGAATTCTGGATATTCAATTTCGAGAATCTTACTTTAGAATGTGAGAACAAGTTATTGTTGCTAGTTAGTATACTTTTTCTGTGATTTTATGATTAGGGGTTGTTTGATTTTATTGATCATGTAGCTTATGAATTGATAGAGGTCCATTGGAACCTCAGTGACATGTTGGCTTGAGTGGGCCGAGTGTTTTGGGCAAAAAGATGTGTCTTTTTAGTCGACCTACTTGCTTTTGGTTGTCCCTAATCCGAAATATACAAAATCCTGCCTTGCTTGTATGTATGGTAAGTATAATCCTGCCTTGATTGTATGTATGGTAAGTATATGAGTTCATTTGACACTTGTACTGTCAGGCTTAAGGCTGTTGTTATCATCTGTTAGACTGCACACCTTAAATTTGTCTGTAAACATGTTGTGTGCATGGGCATTGGAGATATAGCAGGTGCTCAAACGTGTAAATTTCAATTCTTTCCACGAAACCTCCATCTGTAGGTCGGTAGCTGATGGCTAATCATCATTCTTTCCACAACTGTGATCATGCCGCTTGCTCTTCTGATATTCTACTGCCAGCAGATGACATATTGATTTGATGATTTCTAACTCCCTAGCAAGCAAATAGAGCAGCACATCAACCACAAGCAGAGCAGGCAAAAGTAGGACACCAAGCACAAGCACAAAAGAGAGCAGGCAAGAGCTGAATTCGTGTGGCAGACAGGCAGAGCAATGGTGGGAGCTGGGAGGAGTTTACCTCGTTTCAGGGCGGGGAGGCCGACTCAAGGCGGCGGAGATGGGTGAATCCGGCCGGGCCGAGTCCAATCTGTGCGAGGGCGGCACGATTCCAGCGACGGCGACGCTCGCTCTAGAGAGAAGTGGCGGGTCTGGCGGCGCTCGATCCAGCCCTTGGCAAGCCACGAAATAGATAGAGAGAGAGCGTGGGGCTGAGGGGTTAGGGTTAGTCATGGCGTATGGGCATCGACGAGCCTGGCCTCTTCCCGTGTCGTCGCCGTCCCTGCCGCGTATCGGAGCAAACATACGGCGCGGGGACTTTATGTAAGGCTCCTAGTTGTAATTTGTGAAATTTGTTGACTGGACCGTAAAGCTCGAGCTTGTGGGTATTGTTTGACTAGTTGTTGATCTTTTCACATGCCTAACAACCTGAATGATGCTGAATTTTGATCAACTGGGCCTTGTGTACTTGCTGGCTGAATCAGTGATACCTTTTTTGTTGATTAGAGAGATAGATGAAACAGTAGCTTTTTGTAACACTGCATGTGTTGTATGTAACTGTCCGAGGATTGAGTTTCCATGTAGAGCATCATGTTTTGTTCTCTTTGAGTGTTTCCATCTTCTGTTGTCGAGCATGGTTCTTGTTTGCTACTTCAGTGTATTTTTCCTGGCCTGAGCCTATGGTTTACGTTCTACCTAGAACAAAGCTGGTGGAAAAACGAAACCATTTTGATTTACACTGCAATATAATCTATGGTAGACTCTTGGATGAGAAAGGACATAAGCTTGGGTGATCACAGTATTTTTTATATTATGAGTTCACGTTTGTAATTAGTGATTGTGATTTCAGAATTGCTGTCGACCACAGTGGATAATCTTTGATTTTGGGACTCGTTTTTTCAGGGCTTTCGAGGCTGGTCGCTGATGGTGATCTACACCGCCTGCCCGACGAGTCCCTAAGTGGCGATACGGCGTGCTTCTGTTGTCTCCAAAGAGGACGCCGCCATCCTCGTGTGGGTCGTGAACAACCAGGACTACCTTGAGCACGATCTGTCCAGGATGGATGGAAATACCATTGAATATAACATCAGAAGTAGCCATGGCTGGCAACTAGTTCCTCCTTCACCTCCGGCCTCGCTGCCATGCGACGCCGCCGAGTTCACCGCTCCGCAACCATGTTTTAGGTGAGCTGCTGCTTCTTCCCTTCTCGTCGATTGCGTGCCGTTGTGTTTTTCTTCGCTTGGTTCCCTTTTTCCTATCAATTGCAAAGAATTACAGTGAGCTCCTTGGGTTCCATTCTTTCTCTTCTACAATCTATGTGGTGCCATGGCCATCGGAGACGTACAACAATTCCGTGCTATGTATCATCGTCTAAATGTATGCTGTTATTTGTAGCAAGCCACTGTGATTGATGATTTTGAGCCGTTGCACACTAAGATTGCTACTATTTGCCTCCGAACGCTACTAGGTAGTGTGTGGTCTTGTTCTTGCCCTGCTTAGGGAGGAATGGCTTCGTTTATTTTTCATTATTCTAGTTCTAGCTATGGAATTCAGAGATTGCCATTTTAAATGAACAAAAATATCATATCACCAGCACATGAACTTTCTTGTGCATGAACCGTGAGTACTAAGTGCTAGTCTTGACCGGTGTGCCGTTTTGTCCTCAGTGTCCCATCACTTATCTGACTGAAGTAATCACTCATCAACAGTTAGTAAGAACAGTGGGTGATATTGTTCTTGTTTGTCCTCCTTTTGTCTTATTTGGGTGAACCTGCGCTGAGTAAAGTTTTTTTAGAGCAGCGCACACGGTTGTGTGAAGTAGGCTTTAACTTTGGATATGATCTGTTTCGCAAGTCGGAATTCTTAACCCCATCTCCTTGTCTGTGTTTTGCAGGTCTTGAGACAACCAATGGTGCCCCGTGCCGACGGCACGTTCGTAGTAACCCGGAGCTGATGCCAGCATCTTTTCCGACTGCATCCCCAAGCTGCAACACCCATTTGTTGCTCCTACTGCCTGGCCACATCCTGGAGCTGCTGCTTCCGGCCACCACTCCGACGTGCTGCTGCCAGCGACCTCCCCAACCCGCTGGTGCCAGCAAAGAAGCCATAACAAAAAGGTGAGATGTCATGCGTTGGAATCACGTTCTCGATTGGGGTATAATGAGTGTTTCTGCTATGCCATGATCTTAAATTTTTTTGTACATGCGAGGGCAGTTTGGATAATAAAACTATTTGTTTGGCTTATTCTATGTTGAAACTTATTGTCTATGCATGGAGTTTGAGATCATCCACATGTAGATGTTGTAATTGGTTTGACACTGTTTAGTTAAAGAAAAATGAACATCGATGTGTTGGCCAAACAATTAGCCTGTAGAAAGAGTGAACTTTAAAATGAAAGTTAAACATCATAGGTCTCAATTAGCTTGGTCCGATGAATGCAAAAATCATATTCTGACACATAACGTGCTTTTCCTAGCAAAAAATCATGTTCGGTGGTCTCCGCCTGGGCTGCCGATGCTCAGTGGCCGCCCCCGCCGTTGATATTCTTAGTCCGGTCAAAGAATACAGTGCTCAGATGTTATATCATATTTGATGCCTGTCTGTTGTAGTACTGTGTAGTTATCTTTGTCGTACTGTCTCTTACAAGCTAAATCTGCCAGCTGTTCTAAGTCATGTGACGATATCCATTTCCTTCCAAGTCATGTCACCTCCAAGTCAAAATCTGCTTACAGTACAAGGTTTTCATTTCCAACACATGGTACACGTGTAGCGCAACAATGATACTTCTCACATGCTCTATGCTGAGTTTCCCTTCTAGTAGAATTGTATGTTTGAATGTCGCCCAAGTTTTGTTTTTTTGCACTCCTTTTATGAATCTCAGTGTTACTGGGATTGTTATATTTTCCGGTTATGAATCTGACATGAATAAGTGTGAGACATTTGAATGACGTTACATGCACACATTGTGCACCTCATGCGATTTTTCTTAGTATTCTAGCTGCGCTGATTAAATTTGAAGTTGTTGTTAATTCTAAATTCAAAGCATGATTCTCTTTGTGTTCAGGTGCAGGAAGACCAAGAAAGAATATTCGAAGCCTGTCCTCTAGAGGAACAAGTCGCCCAACCGCCTCAGGGGATTGGAGCAGCTGGAGTGTTACAGCCGAGAGATTGAGAGGTAAGATTCTTCTGCCACTTCTGCTCTTTATGTGCAACCTGCGATTCCTTCACTACATGGCACTTGCCATTTGGCTAGCTGGTAGTTTGTGCGATGAGGCAATGGATTGTGCATCTGGGAGAAACAATTATAAAGATTGCTATTATGATCTGTTTCTTTCAGGTTAGGTCATCAGATGATTTACCTCGGCGTTGATGACTTCCTCGTCTTGGGTGAAGCACAAGATTATTTAGGCTTCAACATCAAGACTGGAGCAGCTGGAGCGTTGGAGCCCGGTAAGATCTTGTGCTATATACGTTGCTTCGTGTGTTTCCTTTACTATGGGGCAATTGCCATTTGACCGTGCTGCTGCTCTATATGGGAGAGAGGGTCTGTCATTTGTTTCCGTTGTTGTACAAGTTTTTTTGGTAGGTCCTGACTCTATATCGATAGATGTATTGAGGGTGGTTAGCTATTGCAATCTTTTTTGGATCGCTTGTTTGTATGGTCTTCTCTGAAATATACCTGAATCTTAGCTTGTCATAATTCGTTTGAATTTCGCCTTTGCCGTTGGACATAGGAACAATTGGACCTCTTGATGCCCGAACATAGTAAAAAATGTCATTGTGCTAAATATAAACATACAGTATGTGTGCTAGCGTTATTCTTAGTTGTATATCTACCATACCTAAGCATAGTCTTAGCCTGCGCCATCTAGTGTAAAACTATGTAGTTGACTGGTGTGATTAGATAACTTGAGGCCAATGAATTTTAATACCGAACCTTTCTTGTTCACCCTATTTCCCTTATATTGAATTGTACTATGCCATGAAAATTTGCATCAGACAAGAACTATGCTAAGTAAGAGTTGGATTTTATTTTCTGAATTAAATATGTATTCTCGGATGTTGATTATATTCGAAGCATGTCTTCTGTTTAGTAGTGGGTAGTTATCTTTGCCGTTTCTTACAAAGCTAAATTGACAGTTTCTTATATTGTTCTAATGCAGACCAATGACAGTCAGTCCACCCACTTGTATGTGACTAGGCAACGGTGGCCTTAATCTTCGACCTCTGATGGTTTAGGTAATTTTTTCGTTCCTCTCCTTTCTCTTCTTTGTGGTATGTGACACTACGACCATCTAGCCGTGGTTGTACTGTTATTGCCGTTCAGCTAAATTCATCTATGCCACCTGGGGTATTGATAGCAATGCATCTGGCAGTTTGGCGTCCTGCTAATGCTTTGCTAGTGTCATTCAGCCAGTCCATTAGTACTCGTGAGTGCTTTAATGTTGCCATTAATTTGTTCTACATCTTTTGCTGCAGCAACGTTGTTCAGATTCCAAGCTTACAACACGCACATTCTAAATTCGAGAAATTGTTTTTGTGTTTACAACTTCTACTCCAAGTTGTAATTATAATGTAACTGGTAGATAGATATGCTTGTATGTCGTCAAATAAGTACGTATTGGAACTTTTTTCATGTCCACAACTTCTTCTGTATTGAAAATTTGAAACCTGAGCACTTGTTGTACTCATAAGATTTAATTTGGTACTGCCCTTCGAGAGAAAGAACTCATATATCAATAACTCATTTTTTAAAGTAACTTACCTTTGTAGTATTGCATGTTAAAATCTTATTACTTTTGTAAACTTTGATGTCCGAGTATGTGTCAAAGAAAGAGCTTTGACATTTGAGTTGCTTTGAAATGGCATGTCTTGGTTTTGGGTTTTGTGGTTAGAACTTGAAAGTTTATTATTATATTGCAACGCTTGGAATAAATCGATGGTTATATTCATCTATCTTTTGCAGGGAGAAGTGGAGCTGGAGCTGCCACGAGGGATCCATGTCCGCCGAATCCGGCGTGGACCGACAGTTCTGGCTCTGGCCGTGCTACTTCTGTGCTGGCCCGGCCTCCTGTCCCCAGTCAGCCCTCACCTTCGTCTACCATCCCTCCTGCCGCCATGCGACGGCGGCGAGTTCACCATACCTCAACTGCGGTAGAGGTGATTCTCTCCTTCGGCTGCAACCTCTTGAGGTGAGTACCTGGTTCATGGGCATGTCCAATCTCCTCCCTCCTAGCTGCGGGGATGTCCTCCCATATGCCTTCTAGTCTCTTGTTGCGTAATGTAACATACACTATGTTAAGTATTCATAGTTATGTTCTGTGAACCAAATTAAAAATCAAGCATGCTTGGTGATGTTCATTGTATTTGTTGGATTCAACATGAAAGCTTAACCTTTTATTCTCTGTGCAAGTGTAGACCTTCTCTAACCCGGAGCTTATTGGCACCATATCTTGTTTGCTGTGTGTTGAGGGATAGTCTCGTTTGTCGTGCATCGGTAACTCTTTGTTTTGTTGCGCGTCTTTGTTTTGTTGTCGCGCAGGTGATGGATGTAATAGCAAAGCAATTCTTGGACCAGTGGTACTCTGTGGCAGTGTCGTCGACACGGGCGCTGCTCTTCCCAGTGAAGAAAGTCTTACTCCATGGGTTGTGCTAGTTGCAGCGCCGAAAAATCTGAGAACCCTGGCTGCTCAAGCTTGCTAATGTTGCAGCGAGACTGCTGTCTCCATGAAGCTGAAGCTGGTGGTGTTGTTTCAGTAGTGGAGCAAAATAAATTGTGGGTAGCGCTGCTTGCTGTAGTAGTGAAGATTCCCTTGATTGTATACGATCAGTTCAAGTGCATGCATGTATGTGCATCGTCGAGGATGCTCATGTACGGTATATGATCAGTTTAAGTGGCATGGCCATGCGACAAACGATGAACAAATGGATTTCTTCCTCTTTATTGCGTGTAGCAACTCAAGTCCAGTTTCTCAGGGTTGTTTACCTATCTATATATTGATATGCAGATGTGGTAATATTACTAGTATATACGATGCGATCATATCAGTTTCATCCTTGTACTAAATAGACCTTAAAACTTTCTAAATTGGCCACTATAATGGTTTAACGATTTATGCTGAAAGCCGGTGCTAAAACCCACAGGAATTATCCAGCTGGCACAAAACCGAGGTCGAAACTGCGGGTCGTTTAGTTCAAACCGAATCCCCACCTTGTGGTCAAAATGTCTTTGACAGGACGAAAAGTTTTAGAATGGATGGATGCAGCAACCTAGATTTTTGTAGTCAACGTTGTGGTATGCATTGGTAGGAACTATGTAAGGGGGGAAATAATAACTATGCATGTTTTGTCTTGTAAAAAATTGTAATCTGAAACGTCAAAAGAAGTAGTACTATATTTGTTGGGAACGACACGAGTGAAAACCGAATCTCAGTTCTATATATGTATATCCGGTCACGGCAAATGGTGATTCTATGTGGTGTTGGAAGATGGATACAATTTCTAGATGCGGCAATGACAAAATCAGATGGATCGATACAACAAGTACCTAGTACTCGGGGTGTATTTAGCAAGTGAAAAAGTAAAGTAAAAGGTGGTCCCAATTAATTTGGGCACGTTAATCATGGACTCCCAATTAACTGTACCGGCTAGAGTTATTTGACTGACTACGGCATCGAAAAATCCCATCTGGTCGGCCCGTGGTTTAATTGCTCTCCGTAAACAAGGGGTCCATGACACCGATCCGTGTGGCTTGTAACATCTAGCCTTCCATGTCCTTGGTTGATCCGATCCGAGCAAACAACGAGAGAGACGAGAGTGCCACTGCCAACCCACTCTTTCTTTCAAACTCTCTCTATACAGTAGAAGTCCAATGCGAGTGACCGCGTGCGGGGTGCGCGGCGACTTGGACTTAGGACTTAGGCGTGGCAGGCGACGACGAGCTCAAGGAGATCTTGCATGTGTTTCTTCCTCCGGTGGCGGTGCCCCCGAATGATTTAAATCTTCTTCGAGTCTTTTGTGTTTTTTACAACCCCGTTTGTTCAGCACAGCAGACAGACGTAGGCCCTTGTGTTTGTGGGAAGCATCCTAACCGTCGTGGATTTAATCTCCGTCCCGGCGGGCATGAGGAGCTCTTCTCCTAGCCAGACGTACAGCAGGTAAATTTAGAGCCATGCACGAATATGCCTTTTTCTTCTCACTTACGAATCGATCCATGGATGCGTTTCTTTGTTTTATTCGTGGTTGAGTCCATGCATGGATGGATTGAGATCTAAATTGAGTGGATCTTGTCTTCCTTTGTTTAATGAGATGGAGTTGAGAAATTACAAGAGAAAGGAGGAGATAAGTATGTGCGGTTTGGGCGAGAGATTGGATCGCTTCGTGTTTCTCTGCCTTTCCTTTCCATTCCTTGCTGGTTATGCGCGTGGACGCTCCTTTCCTTTCCTTGCTGGTTGGAGCGGGGCACGGGCACACGACCCAGCAGTATCCAGTCGCGCGCTGCCGTCATCGTTGTCTTGGGTATGACATGGCTCGACTAGTTGTTTGGGGGTATGAACTTAAGAGAGCGGAGAGCATAGTTGAGGATCCCAGTCGTTGGCGCGGAGCAAAAATGCTCAATCACCCCATGACGGAGTGGCCTTCTAATGGCATGCACAAGTGTTAAACATTGGCATGGAGCCCACTTGCATGCTCGATCACATCTGATCTGTTGTTGGTATGCTCACCAGGCTTGCCGCTTGGTGATTGCTCTACCATCGGCACCTGTATATAAACTGCTCCAATGTCTTTTGTTTAACCGATGTGGGACTAAAATACTGTCTACTAGTACAGTTTGTTTTATGTAGTATACACGTACGCTCCTACGCCTCCGTTAATCAACCGGGAAATGACCACATCGGTGCTAGCTGGGCCCGGCCCACTAACGCCTAGGGCTAGTTATTTTAGTCCCGTACCGCTAACTCGCATGGTATTTGATCAGCGTATAAGCTCCTGTGGCGGACGCAGTATCGCCTCCTCGCGGATGCACGCGACCGTCGGAAAAAATGCTGACAAAAAAAGAACAGCGCTGCAAATAACTCAGCGGTAGGCCCTCCCTGGAGGCATGCATACGCGTCACTGCATTAATCCACACGGCTGAGCTGATGCATCCGGTCGTACTTTCAAAAAAAAATTGTATCTTAAAATATAAGAAATGTTGTATCTGCGGGGAGTGCACCATGTGCTAGACATTAGCACCTTGCATTTTAATCTTTTAGTTTCATGTCTCCTCCGTGTATTTTATTTCCTACCGCACGGTGTAGCATCAGGCAAAGATAGGCCGGCCCAGAGAGGCAGCTGTGGTAGCCTTGCTACCCGGCGCCTACTGGGCTCTCGTCAACGCGGAATTGGGCCTCAACTGTAGGCCCAGAAAGGCCAACCGTCATCGAGGCCCTGGCCCGCAGACCCCAGACGCTTGCTCACGCCGGCACCTACGGCCGGTCGAGGCGTTGCTGTCTCTCTCTGCCGATACGTCGCTTGTCCGGACGCGAAGCCTCCTTCTCCCCGCCGGCGCCGAGAGAGAGCTCCCGATTCCCGCTGGGATACCGTCAGGTCAGCCCTTCTACCGCGGTGGCTCCCTTTCGGCAGTGCCTCGGGGTGGTTTCTTGGCATGATGCAGACCGTCCACGTCAGGCTAGAGAACAAACACGTGAGGTGAAACCTTGAAAAATGGTGGGAAAAAAGACGATGTCTATGTAACATAAAACTACTCTCTGCCGATCCGTCGCTTGTCCGGACGCGAAGCCTCCTTCTCCCCGCCGGCGCCGAGAGAGAGCTCCCGATTCCCGCTGGGATACCGTCAGGTCAGCCCTTCTACCGCGGTGGCTCCCTTTCGGCAGTGCCTCGGGGTGGTTTCTTGGCATGATGCAGACCGTCCACGTCAGGCTAGAGAACAAACACGTGAGGTGAAACCTTGAAAAATGGTGGGAAAAAAGACGATGTCTATGTAACATAAAACTACTCTCTGCCGATCCGTCGCTTGTCCGGACGCGAAGCCTCCTTCTCCCCGCCGGCGCCGAGAGAGAGCTCCCGATTCCCGCTGGGATACCGTCAGGTCAGCCCTTCTACCGCGGTGGCTCCCTTTCGGCAGTGCCTCGGGGTGGTTTCTTGGCATGATGCAGACCGTCCACGTCAGGCTAGAGAACAAACACGTGAGGTGAAACCTTGAAAAATGGTGGGAAAAAAGACGATGTCTATGTAACATAAAACTACTCTCTGCCGATCCGTCGCTTGTCCGGACGCGAAGCCTCCTTCTCCCCGCCGGCGCCGAGAGAGAGCTCCCGATTCCCGCTGGGATACCGTCAGGTCAGCCCTTCTACCGCGGTGGCTCCCTTTCGGCAGTGCCTCGGGGTGGTTTCTTGGCATGATGCAGACCGTCCACGTCAGGCTAGAGAACAAACACGTGAGGTGAAACCTTGAAAAATGGTTGGAAAAAAGACGATGTCTATGTAACATTCTGTCTTTTTCGGGACACTTAACATAAAATAACAACAATGTTGATGCCATGCGATGAAGAAAGGACATGTAAAATGACGGGTAACAAATTCTTAGCAGTAGTTAAATAAAGAGAGTAGTTTTAACCTGAGACTTAGCCCAATGGCTTTGTCCCCAACGAACCGTCCTCATGCCGACATCTAGGTTCGAATCCCACCTTCCCTCAAGTTTTCCATGTTGGAGCATCATTAGACAGCGACCGCGAGCCGCGCCCGCTCCCTCCCTCCTCCCTTCCGCCGCTCGCCACTCCGGCGGCGGCGTCCACCTAGCCCACCCGCCGGCTGCTACTCCGGCCCCGGCGGCCACCCAAGCCCCCTCCCCTTCCCACTCTGAGAACCATGGCGTCCCCGACCACCTCCTCTGCTGAGAGGCGCCGCTGGGCGGATTACTCCGAGGATGAGGCAGGCTCCTCGTCCCCACGCTCCTACTGCGAGGTCCTCCGTAGCGGGACGCCGCCGGCACCGACTCCTCCGAGGTCCCCTTCGTCGGCCACGGTGTCCTCAAGGCCTGCTGCGCCCTCTCCCCCGCACAACATGGCGTCCCGTGAGGAGTTCCCCCTGCTCGCGTCTCGCACCCGGTCGCCGATGCGAGCGGATGACGCTGGCCCCAGGCCGTGGATCCACGGCGGCGGACAGACACGACGTCACCAGCAGCAGCGCAACACCCTGCCTGCCCTGGTCATCAGGGACGACCTACCGCCGGATCTCGCGGGAGGGTGCTTCAACTGCCTGCGACCGTGCCACATCTCCCGGGAGTGCACGTTCAAGACGGTGTGCCTCCGTTGCCGGCAGGAAGGGCACCATGTGTGGGAGTGCGGCCAACCTCGCCGCGCAGCGCCGGTGGGCGACGTCCACCTGCGCATCGGCCAGCGAGTCGGGGTGTCCGTCCACGAGCGGATTGGAGTCCGGGTGGTGGAGGAAGCTCGCCCTACCGTGCTGCATGCCGTGTCGCCCCCGACCTCGCCTCGCATCCTGCAGATGGAGTCTTCGCCGAGACGGGAGGGCGGCCCGGACCCCGGAAGAGCGCTGGCGATGGCTAGAGACACGGCGGACGGCCGGGTGGAACGCGGTGGTGGTCGTGGGGTTGCGCGTGGTGGACGTGACCGTGAGGCTGACGTCGTCGAGCGCGCGGCTGCGGAGCACACCAGGGAACGTGGTGACCGCGCCCCGACGGAGCGTGTCGTGGCGACTGGCGGCGAGGCTCGGGCGGCTGAGCGTGGAAAGCATGGCGCAGGCGCCGCGGAGCGCGTCGTCGACCGCGGAGGCTGTACCTTGGCGCGGGAACGTGTCGTGGAACATCACGGTGGGTCGCGCTGGGAGGCGGGCTCGTCTTCCCGGCAGCGCGAGGATGGTTCTGCGCGTCACCGGAGCGGTGATCGTCGCGTGGCAAGGTCGCCGTCTCCTTCGCGGTCTCCACAGCGGGGGCGTGACGAGACGGTAGGACGTGGACTGGTGCAAAAAAAGTCTCATACATACATTGCAAAAAAAGTCCAAAGGTCCAAGCTCCATAGGACCAGGGAGCATGAAGAAATGATGTCCGTGTAAATGCTACTAGGTACTGGGGAGTAATCCTTTGTATTTTAGCATTGCATAGTTTAATCATCGGCACATGCAACAAAACAGAGAAATGAATAACAGCTAATCTTGCAAGAAACTTAGAATGTATCTCAACTTCACATTGGTGTCCTTCGCACTCTCCAACAGGGTGTCTTTTCCGCTCTGGAGCATGTCGCACTTCTCTTCGGCATGTAACTCTTTGAGGGTAGAGTGTTGACTCTCCAAGGCCTTGTGAGCCTTGGTGAGCTTTTCAAACTCCTCGGTTAGTTTATCATGACCAACACCAAACTCAACCTTATCCTTTTTAGCCTTTTTATATTTAGCAATTGCAAGGTCACGTTTCTTAGTGATATTAGAAACAAGTTCATTATGTGACTCTTCAATAGATTCAAGTTGCTCTTCAAGAGAAACTCTACCATTATGCTCTTCCTCAGTCATGGAGAGAGATGCTATCTCATCTGCATCCCTTCTTTCAATCTCACCTTTCTTCTCAAGAGCTTCATGGGCCTCTCCCAATTGGCTCATGAGATGATCAAAGTACTTCTTGGTCTCCCCTTGCACGTTAGACATAAAATGTTCCAAAGAGATAATTTCATCTTCTACTCTAAGACTAGCATGGTTTTCCAATTCATTTGGGGTCTTAGAGTTGGGAGAAGGTGATACCTCCGAGGCCTTAGCCATGAAGCACTTGGCATTTGGGTGAGGATGATTCTAATTGGGGGATTTAAAGAGATATGAAGATGATGGAGTTGAAGCAATGGAAAGAGCGGCCACTTCACTTGTGGTTTCTTCTTCTTCATCACTTTCGGAATCATACTCCTCTTGAGTCACTAGCACAAACTTGGTGGGGGACTTCTTGGTGAAGGGTTTCTTCTTGAAGTGAGGTTTCTTGTAAGCAAACTTGGACTTCTCCTTGCGAATGAGCTTGCCACCATGGAGTTCTCTATTTTCATAGGGACCAGCGGCATGCATGCTGCTGGATCATCTTCAGACTCCCCATCTTCCGCGCGCTCGTCATCGGCGCGACTCTCTTGGTCGTTGATATCGCTGCCATGGGACCCCGCATGCGATCTGTGCTTCCCCGGTTTCATCCACTCCATCTCGAGCCGTGACCTTCCCTCATTGTTGTGTGTTGTTGTCAAATGACCTCATGATCAACCTGTAGTTCAAACCCACCCTTCGCATCGCCTCTGACGGCCTCTGCCAGAGAAGCGCGTGCGAAGAAACCCGGTCCTACGTGGAGGTGTCCTACCGCTCGCTGTCACCGCCTCCGTGACGGATTGACTCCGCGCCATGTCAAGGAAGGCTAGCCAGCGACAGCTTATAGCTCGAGGGGTCACGGTGCGCTTGCACGTGATGGATGACCTCACGACCAACGTGTGGAGCAACATGGATTCTTTCAAATAATCATCGATACAACTTTGTATGCTATCTATTTTCATGAAAGCAATGTACTAATCAACATTACGATCCAATGCAAGTTGGATAGGGTTCTGGACACTTCCTCAAGTGGTTTCAGGCGAAACCCTAATATGTGGGCTATCCATTGTCTACTCGATAGCAATCCTTTGAAAGGGTGTATCCCTTGTGAATTTCTCTAATTCGTGGGCCCCTCATTATCTACCCCTAGCAATCTTTCAAAAGGGGTACTCAATCACCCCATGAGCGGAGAGCATAGTTTCAGAGCGGAGAGCATAGTTTCAGAGCTAGATGAGCTCCCAGTCGTTGGCGCGGAGCAAAAATGCTCAATCACCCCATGACGGAGTGGCCTTCTAATGGCATGCACAAGTGTTAAACATTGGCATGGAGCCCACTTGCATGCTCGATCACATCTGATCTGTTGTTGGTATGCTCACCAGGCTTGCCGCTTGGTGTTTGCTCTACCACCGGCACCTGTATATAAACTGCTCCAATGTCTTTTGTTTAACCGATGTGGGACTAAAATACGTACTAGTACAGTTAGTACACGTAGACTCCTACGCCTCCGTTTAACAACCGGGAAATGACCACATCGGTGGTAGCTGGGCCCGGCCCACTAACGCCTAGGCATAGTTATTTTAGTCCCGTACCGCTAACTCGCATGGTATTTGATCAGCGTATAAGCTCCTGTGGCGGACGCAGTAACGCCTCCTCGCAGATGCACGCGACCGTCCGAAAAAATGCTGACAAAAAAAAGAACAGCGCTGCAAATAACTCACCGGTAGGCCGTCCCTGGAGGTATCTATGCATACGCGTCAATGTTGTATCTGCGGGAAGTGCACCATGTGCTAGACATTAGCACCTTGCATTTTAATCTTTTATTTTCATGTCTCCTCCGTTTATTTTATTTCCTACCACATAGTGTAACATCACGCAAAGATAGGGCGGCCCAAGTAGGCAGCTGTGGTAGGCTTGCTACCCGGGTATGGCTCCCTTTCGGCAGTGCCTCGGGGTGGTTTCTTGGATGATGGAGTGGCGCGAGTCCGTGCATTTTAGTGCCTGAGAGAGGCTTGGAGCTAGAAGCTAGGGCGGTGGCCCTTGTGGTGGGTGCAGCGGCACTCGTGGGCGGAGCTTGCAGCTTGGGTGCTAGCTCATTGGCATGGCCATGAGGGTGGCATGGTGGCTTGGGATCGCCGTTCGATGGTAGTGCTGCAGCCGTCCGGTCGTACCATGTTTCGGGTGGGGAAAGTGTCTACCTGGTGAAAACAGTGGCGGAGGACGGAAAACATTTGAGGTTGGGCGAACTCTAAAACACAAATGTAACTTATGAAAGTTGTGCCTACTTAATAAGATAAAACTGTGCCCAGCTTTGTACAGTCCCGTTCTACTGAACAAGTTCATTTTTGCACTTCCCTTTCCTAGATCATTCTTGTGTATCAACAGAGGAAAAATGATTTTACATATTTGGGTATTCCTCAATTAAAGTCTATATATACATAACATCTTCAAACTAACTGATCCTCGTAACGCAATGGACCACTTCTAACCTCAGGCAATGTGGCAGGTGTTTGAGCAGCTTGAGTGGCAGCCAGCCCTTAACCAAACTAGGCTTGCGCTCCACTATATTAATATAGCAAATACACCATACAACGTTGAGACCTCCGCTAGGGCAAGACATCACAAACATGCCCAAAAGAACTAGAAGAGAAAAAAGAAAAAAAAAACTAATGCCGACAACGACATATCGACAAACACGATGGTGTCCCGCGACCGCTGCGCACCGAACCAATTCTACCACACTCTGCTGCCATCGATGTGCCGTGTACGAAGCAACACCTTCCAGAAGGATTGCGACGATGACGACGATGTTGCCCCGACGGGTCCTAGGATTTCTCCCGGTACACGCAGGGGAGTGGTGTGGGGTACACCCGACGCCCTTCAAGAAGGACGGCGGCGCCCGCAGGCGTCGTCGCGCCGGTGCCGACAAAGCCGAAGATGACGAAGTCACCTCCAAGGGTAGTTCATTGGGTGATGAGTCTAACAAGGCGACTGAGCCTCTTTAGGTGCCTTCTCTCAATGTTCTTCCTCCCCTGGGCCGCAAGCCGAAGGTTCCCACCGCCTGAAATGTGGACATTCTAGATGACGACGATGAGGATGAGTAAGTCTTTCTTGTGCGTTATTCTTTAGTTGTGAATCCTTTCCTTGTTCTCGGTCCTTGTCCGGCTTTTTTCTTCAATAGGAGCCTTCAGGCCATCAGCCCTGGCAAGTATGCTTCTTCGGTTCCCTCTGTGAAGAGGAAAGAAGTAGCTACGGGTGAAGCTCCAGTCGTAGAGGCCGCCCGAAGATCTCCATGTCCCGTACGGGCAGCTGGAGCTCCTGAGTACGGGCTGGATGGCTTTGCGGGTGGAGCTTCTGCAAACAGGGAGGTTTCGGGCAGCTCGGCGGATCCTCTGTCTACCGCCCAAGGCCAAGTAAGTTTATCCCTTCTTCTCGCATCTTCTGCTTCCTTTGATCGTAATTTCTATCGGGTGCACGACAGTGCTCCCGATGGGATTAGCCCCCGAGGCCGTGGTTAATCGCTTGCGATTGGCCACGGTCTCAAGTTGGACTTTTTCCCTTCTCGCTTTCCTTGATTCTATCGGGTGAACGGCAGTGCTCTCGATGGGAGTAGCCCCCGAGGCTATACTCGACTATGTACAGTCGTGTATGGGCTCAAGAGATTTTGTCACTAACTTGAATTTTTGTCTTGTGCTTTTGGAGACTCTTCTTGATTTCCTTGCTTCTATTGGCCGTCGAGTGCTTTCGGCTGAGGCGGATTGCGCTTCCCTTCGGGTGGACCACGATCGGCTCGTCGAGGATGGCCGCTCCCTTCTAGGTAAGCTAATTCACCCTGCTTTACGGATTCTGTTGATCTTTAAATTTGCTTTAGCTGTACTCGTCACTTGTAGATGAAGTTACTCGTCTGAAGGCCGAGAAAGCTGAAGCCGTTGCTCGGGTGCAAACCCTTAAGGCGGAGCTGGAATCCTCCCGAAAGGAGTTGGAATCCACTCGCAAACATTCGGCTGATATGGAGAATAGCTTCTCGAAAGCTCAAGGTGCGCTGAAGCTGTCATGGGATAATCACGGCAGACGTTACCGGGGGTAACTGATCTTGGGGCAAGACACAGGCGTTTGGGAGAGGGTTTAGCTCAGAGGAAAACATGATGGAACTCGATCTGGTAGCCGGCAATCAAGTCGCCGAATCTCCGATCTCGATATATCGACTTAACTCTCGTGTTACACTGGATGCTCGATATCAATCGATATTGCTAGGGCTCTTGGATCTCCCTTAACCTAACTTAGGGGCCGGTTTATAAAGCACCCGACCCCCTGGCTTGCCCTCCAAGGCGCACCCTGAATCCTACCCGGACACTATGTACGAAACCCTAACTTTCCTTACCGTAACCCACAATCCGGGTTACGAGGCCTACAATCTTGGGCCTTCTAGAAGTTCTTTTATCCTTGGCCGGGTCTTGCGCAGCGTCCTTTGGGCCGAATTACACCTTGGAATTGGGCTACCGGGTTGTCATCCCTCCATCAGTAGTCCCCAGAATAGCTTGGGCTTCACAAGATCCTCTTTGAAGCGCACGCTATTCCCTGCAAAACTATCAAACTTACAAGTTCAATGGGGGCCGGGTTACATTGCTTTGATGAACAGCTAGGCCTAACTCCACGACGGCCATATAGTAACCCGGCTTTCTCCAAGTCTTTACTTGTCTTCCCGGGTCAACACCCCGATAAGAATGTCAAAGATTCGGCTAACTTTACTCGATAATTGACCCCAATTTTGCGGAGAGGATCTCATTCTTGTTTCCGCCCGGATATCTTGTTTAGCACTCAAAGCACACCCCACGGAATCCAGACAAGTAGCCGTTTAACCCGAAATTTCCGGATGCCAACCGTTGAGCTAGGTTTAGCCGCCCACACCCTTATAAATAGTCACTTAAGAGCGAATCCAACCCCAACGGCTCATTTCCCCCCTTTCTTCTTCCTCCTCGCCTCCGCGCCCAAGCTCACAGAGCATCGCCACGGAGACCTCACGCGCATCACCAGAGCCAATCGGCCGCCGGCTGCGCTCCGCCACGGTTCGCCCCGCGCCGCCGCCAAGATCCGCCGCCGCACCCCCGACCTGCCCGCCGGGAATCGCAAAGGGACACCAAGCTTGCGCTATCTGCCTCCGTCGGGCTTCACTTCGATCTCCTCCAGTAAGTCTCTTGTATCCATTAACTTGCGCTTGCAATTTCTCGATTTACCTCAGATTAGATCTAAGTCAACCCGCCGGCCATTTTTCTGGTCACGCCGAATTAGGTCGCTCGAATTCATTCTAACTCATCCAATGACTTAAGTATAGATTTCACTTTGCTCCCCTACTGCCCATAATCACTAATTTCACCACAAATCTAGAAATGGAATCTCCAATCTAGGCTCGGGCCGCCCAAAATTTCCGCGCTTGCCACTGACACCCGGAAAATTCTCTTTTTCCGGCTCCTTTGTTTGCAGTAGACACATGGGTAACCATCCATCTTTCCCAAACACCTCTCAACACATAAGCACCTCATAGTTTTCGTAACGATGTTTGATACCCGGACAACTCGTAACCTTGCTCCATAGAATGATACCCGGATAACTCTTTTACTTCCATGTATTCTTGATATTCCTCGCAAACATTCGGATGACTCATGATTTCCGAGTCTAATTTCTTGTACTCTTCTATCTCGTGCTTTTGCAGGTTAATCTCATGGCTCCCAAGAGGCAGGGGAAACAACCGGCCAAGGCCAAGACCACCAGTTCCATATCCGCCAACTGGGCGCGGTCCACGGTTACAAAGGCCAAGTTAGAAGAACTGGCCGAATTAGGAGTCCTCCCTTCTCAAAAGGATATCCATTGGAGGGTGCCGGGTGACGAGACGCGGCCCACGCCCACCAATGATGAGGTAATATGCTTTGTAGAGCACGTGACCCGGGGGTTCCGTCCTCCGGGTCACCCTTTCTTTCGAGATGTTTTGAGCCACTATGGCCTCCGAATATTTGACATAGGGCCTAACTCTGTGTTAAATATTTCCCATTTCATCGTTCTTTCCGAGTCATACTTGTGCACACCGCCAAGTTTGGCTCTTTTTATCGAGCTTTTTCAGTGCAAACCGTGCCGCGAAAGCGGTGACGGGGCACTTCTCGCTTGCGGCGGGGTCTCTATCCAGCGCCGCAAGAATTCTTTGATGCCACCCCTCACTCTCAACTCCCACGTCAAACACTGGCAACTCTCATATTTCTATTGCCGAGACACCTCCCCACCCGGCCAAAAGAAACTGCTGGGTTACTCGGAGGGCCTTCTCGATATCTCCGAGACTTTCAACGCCTTTGCCCCTGACTCGGACAGGGAGGCCATCCGGCCTTTACTAGCCAAAATCTCTGTTCTGTCGGCCCAAGGTCTCATTGGGCTTAACCTGGTGAAAACTTGGGTCGATTTCCGGATCCAACCCAATTCCATCCGCACTAAGTTAATGTGCGAGTATTCGGGACACACCACGGACTCGCTCCGGTACTCCACCCATAGCTTTGCAGCCGGAGACACCAACAAGACTATCAAGAGCTTCTTGACAGAGAAGTTGGAGGTAATCCAGAATATAGCCGGGTTAGAACCGTTCACGCGTGAGAACCCGGCCCCCAAGGTAAAGACTCGGCTTTCATATTTTTATCTTCACACTTTCCACTCGATATGACTAATAACCCTTATTCTTATATCTTCATCTCAGGCCGATGATCCCTTTTGGAAGATTGAAACTCCTCCTAGCTCTGAAACTCCAGAGGAGAAAGAAGACGCCGCTAACTCGGATGAAGGTACATTCCGAGTTTCACTTAGCTTTTTTCCTTTCTTTTTTGAAATCACTGTTGTTCATTCTTCGTTTTCCGATTGTAAATCCTGATAACTTTCAGAACAAGAAGAGAAAGACGACGAAGAAGAAGAAACTGAAGGCAGGGTGGAGTCAGCGAGCGACGAGGACGACGCTGAGCCAACAGTCAAGGTCGGAACAAAGAGAAAACCCCAAGGGGTCGTTTTCAAGGTTCCATACCTTTTCCTTGCCTCTAAATCATACTTACTTGATATCATGCACAAACTAACCCGGGATCTGTCCTTCTGGCCATATCTGAAGGAACCGCTCGCGACCAGGCGCCGGATGACTCGGAACTTTCCACGTGATGGTGCTCTTAACCCGGGCATTTCATCGTCTCCGGCTCAACGCGCCGGTATTTATCTAATCCTTTCTTGAATATCAAAGTCTTTACAAACCATCTCCTTACAAGATAATTCCGTGTCTTACTTGATGTTTTTCAGCTTCATCCGGGTCCAGCAGTGAGCTCCCCTCGGACTTCGTGGTGAATCCCGGGTGAAGTTCCCTTCCTGATGCTTTATCACTGTTTCATCGCTTTTTTCCAGCCATACACTAACTACCTGCTTACATTGTCCATAGAGCCGCGGTCACTGTTAGCGATCAAGAAGATATGGAGACCGATGACCCGGATACGGAGAACCGGACTGATGATAGGCACGCCGCAGCTGGCGGGGAAGAACAAAAAGTGCCACCAATAAACCCCGCCGACCGAGAGGCCGAGTATCCCATAGCCTCTCACGTACTCGAGGAGGAAGATGCTGCAGACTTGGGCGCGGGAGAGAGGGCACCAGACTCCGATACTCGAACGACCCGGATACCCTCTCGCACCAAGAGGAGAGTCCCTCCTCCAAGTCCCCAAGGTCCCGGGTCTTCCAATTTGGGCGATAAAACTTTCGACTAGATGATGAGCACTCTCCTTGCTATGAAGGCCTCGGAGAAAGATGTGCTAGAGCGCATGGCAGCGGAGCACCAGGTAATGTTACCTAATATCTCTTCTTATCCATCTAGTCCCCAAGTGCCGAGTATAATTTGTTGAAATTGTGCTCGGTATTCTGCACGATAATCGGCTTGCCATGATATCCGACTAATTCGCATACTTTGATTTCTCATAGGCACAGGCCACCCGGTCCGATGAACTTTTGCTCAAGACCGAACAACTGATGCTTGCCGAGGTAAAGCGGAGGGAGGCCCTTGAAGATGAAGTGGAAACTTTGAAGAAAAATGTTTCCAAATATAAGAAAAGGTGTACCACTTCTCGAAGCGCACTGAAAAAGTTGTCGGAGCAAGTTACCGATACTTATCGTATCTTGCTTAGTAAGTTTCTTGATGCTGACTGCCTTCACGCCTCTATTTTGTTACATGATACTCGGGATTAATGATATGGCCTTTCTTTGTTTCAACTGCAGGTGCTAACCTTGCAACCCCAGAAGAAGATGCCGTTGCAAAGGCTAAAACCTTAAAGACTGTGCTCCGGACTTTCTTTGCCGGCACCAAGTATATACTAGATGCCGTGAAGTGGCTGACTGAGGTATATCCGGGTGAAGAAAATCTTATCCAAGCTTGCTCGACTGTGCCTGTATGGATCGAGATCTGGAAACGCTCGGCGTGCCGGATTGGTATGACTCGGGCCTTTGCGCTAGCGAAGGCTTATTTTCCTAAGCTTGAGCCGGCAAAAGTGATATCCGGGTTTCCAGAATTCAAAGCAGACGGCTCCAAGTTTGGGCCCAAGGACTTCAAGGCCGTACAATCTTCAGTGCGTCACTCGGCAACCGCTTTGGCCGATAGTATGGATCTGGGTACGTTAATGAGTTCGTACGATGCTGAAGGCAAAATCGTGAAGGAGGAAGCACCCCCACCCTTCGACATTTTGGAAAAATGGGATGCTGATTCGGCCAGGAAGAGGGAAGAAACCGCGAAGAGGGAGGCCGAGTTAGGATCGGAGCCAACCACTTCTACACCGGCTGTCCTCCTGCCTATCCGTCCTGATGCGAAGAACCCGGGTGATGATGCCGGGAGAGCTGCGGAGCAAGCCCAGGACCAAGACCCGGAGGGCAAGGGTAAGGGTGTGGATTCTACTCAAGAATCCGAGTAAACAAATGCTACCACGATACCTTGGCCGTTTTGCTGCTCTTGTTCGAAACAGATATTCTTTTGTCGGTGCATCTATGCACCTTTGATACTAGTACCAAGATTTGTAACATACTTTAATTCCTTGATATACCTCGTGCCTCTTCTGGCCTCTTGATGAACTTAATATTTATCTGGTTTTCTAAGCTTATTCTCGATATCCGGCTTTCCTTATGGTTCCTTTTGTGAGACTCGGTTTCCGAGCATCTTGGGTTCTGACAGGGGGACTTTTCTCTAAGTCCCCAAGTCCCCAAGACTCGGATGTTAGGGTTTGTTGGGCTTAGTAACAACTTGTTTCTGTTTCAAAATCCCCGGTCCCCAAGGCCCGAAATCCGAGTCTAGGATGTGCGGTCTTTTCCAGAGAACAAATTGTTTTTACTAAGTCCAAGCCCTAGAGCCGTTTCACGTGAGTATTGAAGTTATGCTTGATAAACGTTGAGTTTCCAGCTATTAGCCTTATACTCTGCATAACTTGTGGTTTAGATGACCCTTTTGACAATCTTGTACTATAAGCCGGCTTTCGCGTGGATATCATGTTGTTACATCTGTACGAAAACAGGGTCAGGCAAGTCCCATTGGGCTTCATGGCTGATTGTAATCGTAAGCGAGCAAATCATGCCACTTTAGTGCGAGTCACATCGAGCTTAAGTAAGAAAAGTCAAGAAAATTTGGCTCCTTTGTCCGGTTATAAGATTGCAGCCGTACTCGTTTGCGAGTAATTGGCCCTTATAACTCATAGGCATCAAGGCCGGGTCTTTGAGTTTGTAACTGTGCTATTCAAGCAATCAGCCCTCAAGACCTATATATATGCAACATACTTGATGATACTGAGGCACTGATAGCAATAAATAATGCTTACCTGTAATCGAAGTAAAGATCATAAAATAAGGCTTGATAACCATCTCTTTATTGATACGAGAAAGTTTTGGGTCAGCAGGCCGCCTCATTAAAAACCTTCCAGTCCCCTTAAGTACCCTGGATAGGAAAAGAGTGCGTCTGAAACCTGCTGCCCGTTACATCGTTTAGTTCTCCTTGGGAATCTGTCCGGAACTGTCATAATCGATACACATTCTCCACTTGTTGATCTTTTTTACTATGAGTACCGGGTTTGCCAGCCAATCCGGATAAGGCGTTTCCATGACGCGGCTGGTTGTGAACGGCTGCGCAATTTCTTCTCTTGTGGTGGATTGTTTGAGGGAATTACCCTTTACGAAAGCCACCATCTTGGTATCTCGTGCTGCTTTGAGTTTTGCCCTTTCGCCTTCAGTACTCGGCTTTTTCAGGGCTGTTCTGTCATCCGAGTCTGTTTGAGCCCGGTAAAATTTGAGTTCCTCTTTTCTACAAGCTTGTTCAGCCATTGCTGCATCTCCTTCCTCGCACTCAGCCGCTATGTCCCGGCTTCCATGTATGGTGATGGTCTGTTTAGGACCCGGGATTTTAGCTGTAGATACACGTAACACGGCCTAGCCATGAATTTAGCATAAGCCGGCCTTCCGAATAGCGCGTGATAAGGACTGCGCAATTTGACCACCTCAAAAGTGAGCCACTCAACTCGATAGTTATCCTTTGATTCCCCAAAAGCTACCTCCAATGCGATTTTTCCCTCGGGGCACACTGAATGACCCGGCACTATCCCATGAAAAATTGTTGAACTTTTTTGTAGCTGAGACTCCTTGAGACCCATGCGTAGGAAGGTTTCCCAATACAGTATATTGATGCTACTTCCACCGTCCATCAAAACCTTTTTCAGCTCATACCCATTGACCTGCGATGCGACTACTAATGCTAAGACTCCCGGGTGTTCTATTCTTTCCGGGTGATCCCTTCTGCTCCATGTTACGTCCTGTTCTGACCATCTCAGGTATCTCGGGACAGCCGAGGACACCGAGTTTACCGCCTGTTTCAGTATCTTCTTGTCCTTGTTGGAACTTCCTGTAGTATGCACGTGATACTGACCCAATTGCTTGGGGTTGGCCTGGAAACCTCCTGCTCCCCCTTGGTTATTACCTTGATTTCCAGCTGCCGGGTTACCGGCTGGGGGTGGGCCGTTGCCCGGGTTTCCACATGGACCTGGTCCTCCTCCCCGACCTGCACCTCGCATGGCTCTGTTCACTTCCTCATTCTTCCATCTTTGTAGGTCGGCGCACTGCTCCAAGGAGTGGTTAGCTGGCCTACCGTTCCTGCTGTGCTTCGGGCATGCCATTCGGAATATGTCCCAATTATTACTCGGCCTTGGTGGCCCTTGATAGTTTCCTCCGTTGTGATTTCCAGTATTGAAATTTCCTTCTGCCCTGGGTCTGGAGGATCCGGCTTCAGTGTTGGCGACAAACTCGGAGCCTCCTTCAAACGGGCGCTTGTTCTGGCTGTTGTTACCCGGCGCTGATCCATTGCCGGTTCTTCCGTTATTACTTGTGTTTGCTTTTGCTTTTTTTATCGTCAGTTTCCTCTTCCGTAGTGTCCGTTGCGGCATGTTTGTTGCATGCATCCATCAGTTTCTCCCATTGTAACCTCCGAAGCATTCCGACTAGATTTCATGCGAGTTAACTTTTGTACTAAAGGTGTGTACTTGCAGGTCTTTGCCATAGCTTGCAGTGCATCCTTGGGCTGAATATCTGTAGATGAATGAAGTATTTCCATAACCCGGCGTACCCAGCTGCACGCCGATTCTCCCTTCTTCTGAACACATCGCTCTAGGTCATCAATAGTGAATAACTTTCTGCACGTCCCGTGAAAGTGCTTGATAAACGCAGTTTTCAATTCTTCCCATGACTTGATGGATCCTTCCGGTAGATTGGTGAACCATAACTTTGCTGCTCCTTCTGACATCATTAGATACATGAATTTGGCTTGAAGATTCTCGGACGCATTGCGAATCGACATGGCCATCTCATAACTGCTCAACCATGTTCCGGATCCATAGTCGGCTCGTAATTCACTACTTTACCCGGTTCTTTGAACTTTTCCGGGTAAGGCTCAGCCCTGATGCTATCTGAAAGACACTTAGGTCCTGCAAGAATGGTCGAAGCTGGTCTTACTCGGGAAACGTGTGATCCTGCAGGGGGTACAGTTGGACGCGGTACTGCTGGTATCCCATGTACCGCAGACCCGGCCATGGCTCTCCTGGCTCTGGAACTGTCCACGATGGCCTGTGCTGCTGATGCTGCTGGTACTGCCTGAATGTGTGGAGGAGGCGGCATTTGCTGCTGCTCTTCCCTCCGCCGTGCCGAACTTGTCTGGATATTGCCGGCGTTACCTTGCTGTTGGCTGACATATGGTGTCCCATGCATTCCACTTCTGTGATCCGGGTAATTAACCTGTTGTGCCACCGCGGTGCGCAGCATATCTATCGCCCGCCGGGTCTCCTCTGCGTGGGGTGACTCTCTCACGGGGATTTGATTTAGCGCAAGCGTTGCCGCGTACACGTTGTCCATGGGATTGTTGTAATGACCCGCTGGTGTGTGAAAACGTGATGGTGGTGGTGGTGATGGCGGTGGTACAATATTGCCGGTAGTAACTCCAGTCTGTGGTATGGGTAACCCGGACTGTGTGTCTACCGGTTGTACTCCTCCGGTTGTCGGCGGAGGGGCGGTTCCTTGATTTGCCGCTGGGATCGGCTGATCCTGAGGCGTGATAAATAGTGCGGCCGGGTTTATGACTCCTCCCAATGCTGGCAATCTGGTTTGGTGCCTTTGATGTATTCTAGTCGTTTCCTCTCGGAGCCGGGTTTCGAGTGCATCCAGCTCGCGTTGTCGTGTGGACATCCCTTGTCTTTCTGCTTCTACTTGCCTTCTCTGCTGCTCCAATGCACGACGGTCTACGTCCAAATCCCTAACACGTTCCGCCGCGTTCTCTGGAGTGATAACTGTGGCAAGAACTGTCGGATCTAGGATCAGATTGTTGTCGAACAGGGCCGAATGTTGTGGATTGGAAGGACCCGCTCCTGGTGTCCTGTTTGCTAGGAATCCAAACGTGTTCGCGTGTAACTCGTTTTCTGGCGCTTGACTGGTAACCGATGCCGACTCTCCGTCAACCTGGGCCAAAACCGTGTTCCCGTTAGCCGGCCCTTGCTGCCGGGTCAATGCTTGTGCTGTCCCGGCTGCAGCCGCGGTTACGTTCTCTTGGTTGAGATTGGTCGCGGGAGCCGTGTAAACCGCAACCCGACGCACAATGCTTGGCGCGGATCCATACTGTTCCTCTTCGCTGCTATGTTCCTCGTACCGGTTCTCCAGTAGATGCAGGATAGATTCGGTATCATCTTCTTTCTCGACCCGGCCACGCGGGGTCCATGCCGGCTCCTCCGGCTGTTCCCACTTCGTGGTGAGCTCTTCTGTCGGGTTTGTTGTCCCAACTGATTCTTCTCCATCTGATTGGATATAGCTGGTCTTCCCTGACACAGAATCAAACCCAAAGTCGTCAGGGATCGAACCGGAAGTACGTACCATACCGATGAAGACGCTGATCTGGCCGATTGTCATGATAGACCCGGATTCGAGGTGATCCGACTCTGGTCCCCAGTCGGAATCGTCCACCATCTTCTCTCCTTCGTGGTTGATGTAGATCTCGCCGATGACTAGTTTCTCCATATTCTTCCGAGCTTTTCCCGTGATGTAAACACCTTTGGACGCAGGCCCCACGGTGGGCGCCAACTGTCGTGGGATAATCACGGCAGACGTTACCGGGGGTAACTGATCTTGGGGCAAGACGACACAGGCGTTTGGGAGAGGGTTTAGCTCAGAGGAAAACATGATGGAACTCGATCTGGTAGCCGGCAATCAAGTCGCCGAATCTCCGATCTCGATATATCGACTTAACTCTCGTGTTACACTGGATGCTCGATATCAATCGATATTGCTAGGGCTCTTGGATCTCCCTTAACCTAACTTAGGGGCCGGTTTATAAAGCACCCGACCCCCTGGCTTGCCCTCCAAGGCGCACCCTGAATCCTACCCGGACACTATGTACGAAACCCTAACTTTCCTTACCGTAACCCACAATCCGGGTTACGAGGCCTACAATCTTGGGCCTTCTAGAAGTTCTTTTATCCTTAGCCGGGTCTTGCGCAGCGTCCTTTGGGCCGAATTACACCTTGGAATTGGGCTACCGGGTTGTCATCCCTCCATCAGAAGCAGTTGGAGGAGGCGGGCGCCAAGCATGACAGCGACATTGTCGGCCTCATCCATCCCCTCGCCCAGAAGTTTGTGGGTAAATTATGTTTTATTGTCCTTCTGCTGCAATTCGAACATTATTTTGCTGTCTCGGAAATTTGTGATGCCTTTGCTGTAGATTCCCTTGGGGTTGGACCGGAGCTGCCTGGGAGTCAGCGGCTGGACGCCCTTACGGACTCTTGCACCCAACTTCAGGAACACGCGAGTAGGATATGCTCCCTCGTCGGTGACGCCACCCGAGTGTTGAAGCAGTTCCACGAGCGTCTACTGGTGGATGCGGCGGTTCCGCCTACGCTAGGCGGCCTTCTGAAGGTCTTCTTGGACGATTAAAATCTCCTCCAGGCGTATTCAGTCGCTCAGTCTGAGTGCGGGTCTAGTACGGCTATCCAATTTGCACTGGCGCACGGAGTCTCGGATTACCTGGAGAAGGTGTACTCGAGCGTTCCCTACGACGCCTTAGGCAAAAAGGTAGCGCTTCGTCCCTTTAGCGCTCAGGCCGAAGTCCTCGTAAAGAAGCTCTCTGAAGTGCTTGCTCGTGCTAGTCGCAAGGGGCAGCCTTCTGCGAGTGGCACTACTTCTGCATCCCCTTAGGATAGTTTATGTTTTCGTTTGCTAATCAATGTAACGAACCTTGGGATGTATTTCCGTATTTTCGTAATCGAAGTGTTTCCTGAAATCTTCAGTGTCCGATTGTTGTATGCTCCCGATGGGAGTAGCCCCCGAGCACCCGAAAGAATGGGCGGTGTGTTTCTCGAGCGGGGTCTTGTTATTTTTCCGAACTTGCTTCGTTTCTTTCCAGGTAGTGGATCCTGGCGCAGAATCTTCGGGTGGGTCTGCCGCGCGGGTGAACCCCCTTGTTGTTGCTGCTAGCACGTTCGCCTCACTCCATGACCGTGTTGCGGATGGCGAGCACAAACTGAAAACTCTGCGGGGGTTTGGCTGATGTTGCCAAGCCAAAGCAGAAACTTGCGGATGAGCGAGAGAAGTGTGTGATGGAAGAGCTAGCCTCCGTTTCTATGGACGTGCTTTGTAAGTTTGCGAGCCCCCTAGTACTTCGCTGCTTGTTTACTTTTCTGTTTTGACTTGTTTGTTGTATGTGCAGTTGTTGAGTCTGACGGTCCTTGTGAAACCCACTGGGTGGATAATCACATTGTCTATGAGACGGGTAGCTCGTAGCCGCATGCGAGCAATTTCTGGTCTGACCGCAGTCGAGGCTTTGTCTTGGCCACCTTGAAGTATCGGGCGAGCCAGGCGAAGATACTTGTCGAGTCCTGTCGCGAGGCCCTTTCGTCTATGCATCGGACATTTTATCCATTGGGTACCGTTCCAGAAGGGTTGAGCAGTTTGCTAAGAATATTTGGTCGAGTAGGTGAAGCTCGTGAGTGCGTACGCCAGCAACTTATCTGTGGATCTCAAGTAGGGTTCGTCTTTGTTCGGGTGTGGCATCCTGAGATCAAATTTAACTCTGTGGCGAGGCTTCGTGACTCTCCAATTGATTTTTCTCCTCATTATGTAGTCGTTCGTCCTGCAGCAGAGCAGATTATTCGACTGACTTCCGAGGAGATTGATCAGATGCTTGCCGAAACGACTGCTCGTCGTCAGATGTAATTGTAGGATGTAGATATCCTGTATTTTGTTGTAATGTGTTTGAAGGCGTAAGCCTTGTAACCCTGTATAGCTCACTCGATATGTTTTAAGGTGTTTATAAGGTGTGGACCTTGTTGTACCTTGTATTTTGAAAAAAAATATTTTTATGCTAGTTAGGCGTAGCCCCCATTTGTTTGGGGTGTATACATGTTGTTTTTAGCATGTAAACTGAAAGATGCGGATAGCTATGGTTGAGGAACCATGTGTTCGATTGATATGGCTGAGAAGCCATGTAGTTGATTGAGCTACAGAGTGGCTAGTACAGCCTTATTTCTCGCGAGTAGAATAATCCTAAGGCTGTGTTTGGATGTCAGTATTCATCCTTGGAATTGCTAGTTTGGTATTCCCGGTCCCGATTTCGCTTGTTTGGGTGCATGCCGTATTGGGCCTTGGAAACGGAACTCAATTCCGAGCCCAGGCCGACGCGCCTCCGCAACGATTCGAGCGATACGGAGGGGGCGACCTCCGTATTGTCTCGGAATCGCTCGTACCTCTTCGTCCTCCCGAACAAAGGCTCGACCTCGCACAGAAGCTCGGCCAGCGAGCAGTCCATCCCGGCGGCGTCGCGCCGGTAAGCCATTTCCTCCTCAACACTCTACCCTTCTCCTCCTCTCCCTGCACCGTCTCCTCTTTAGCCTCCTCCGGAGCCTCTCGCTGTCGTCCCTCCTCGAAACAAACCTGTAACCCTAGATGGATTGGGCAAAGCCGAATGACAGCGCCATGGGGAACTCCAGCGCGAGGTGGAGCTCCAGCGGGTGGGGGAGGGACGACCTCTCCTAGGCTCTCCCTAAGCGGACCTCTCTAGGATCTCCAGCGAGCGAGGGAGGGACGCCCCCTCCGCTGCTGCATACGAGGACCATTCGTTTGGGAGCTCCCCTCCTCGCACCCTTACCTGCTCCTGCTGCATAGGAGGACCATTCGTTTGGGAGCTCCCCTCATTGCACCCTTCCCTGCTCCCCACGACGAGAAGCTCGCAAGCTGAATATCTCGGGCGACCACGTCTTTCATAGAGGCAAAGCATGATGTCCTGGCGAGGGGATCGGAAGTTTAAGGATGGAGAAGATGGTATAATTCAATTCAGTTAGAAAGACATCCAAACATAAGTTTGGAATTGACCGCTCTCATAATTCCATCTAGCAATACTGAGCACATCCAAACAGAAAATTTGGTATTTGAGCCCATTTCAATACAAAGATTCATTTGGTATTGAACCCAATTCAATACCAAGCCCCCCAATACCAACATCCAAACACAGCTTAAGGGTAGAATTTGCGGAAATGCGCAACGTTCCACGGGTTGGAGTAGATGCCACCAGTCTTCGGGTTTTTCAATCGATACGCGTCACCCGGGATAACTTCGTGTATTATGAAGGGTTTCCCATGGTGTCTCGAGCTTGTGTCCTTCCTTCTGCTTGAGCCGCAGCACCAAATCTCCTACCACGAAAGACCTGTGTCGTATACGGCGACTGTGATAGTTGTGCAGTGATTGTTGGTATACTGCAGATCTTGCGAGTGCGATGTATCGTATCTCATCCAGTGCGTCCACGTCTTCTGCGAGTGCCCTGTTTGAGGTTTCTTCGCTGTATGCGACGACTCATGGAGCACTGAATTTGACATCTTCGGGTAGGACAACTTCAACTCCGTATACCATGAAAAATGGCGTGTAGTTTGTTGACTGATTTGAAGTTGTGCGTAGACTCCATAGCACTGACGTAGTTCTTCGGCCCAATGCCCTGCCGCTGGGTGCAGTCGATCGAGTAGTCGTTTCTTCAGGCCATCGCAAACTAATCCGTTGGATCGTTTGACTTGGTCGTTCGTTTGCGGGTGGGTCACCGAGGCAAAGCTGAGGGTGATTCCTTTCTCTTCACATAAGTCATGCGTTTCCTTGGCTGTGAAGTTGCTCCCGTTATCCGTGATGATATTGTGTGGTATGCCAAATCTGCACACGATGGAATTGAGGAATCTCACGGCACACTCAGCGTGTGCGGAGGTTACTGGCATGGCTTCTATCCATTTTGTGAATTTGTCGACTGCCCCAAGCAGGTGGGTGTATCCGCCAGGCGTTCATTTGCGCAGGGGTCCTACCATGTCCAGCCCCCATTGAGCAAAGGGCCAGGCGATAGGGATCATGTGGAGTTCTGTGGCAGGGGCGTGTGGCTTGGGCGCCAACCTCTGGAAAGCATTGCATTTGTCGACTAGGTCGTTTGCGTCTCTGGCTCCGTGAGCCAGTAGAATCCTGCACCGAAAGCCTTGCCTACAATTGCCTTCCAGCTGGTGAGGTGCCAACAAGCCCCTTGGTGTATGTCTTGTAGCAGTTCCTTGTTGTCTTCGGGTGCTATGCATCTCTGCAATATTCCTGATATGCTCTTCTTGTATAGCTCTCCGTTGAGCACCCGAAAGGATATGCTGCGTCGCACTATTTGTCGGTCCTTGCAAACGTCTGCTGGGAACTGTTTGTTGGACAAGTAGTCGAGGTATTTCTGCGTCTAGACTGGCTCGACGAGGAAAACTTGTCTTGAAATGTTGTGGCTGAGCTCGATGACAGCGATTTGCGGGCTGACGTCCATCTCCAATGCTGCGGGTGTTCCCGCTGCCTTTTTGACCTTGAACGCTTGATCATTCTTTCAAAGTAAATTCCTGGCGGTATGGGTGTGTTTGTGGACTCCATATTTGCCAGTTTGTCTGCTTCCTCATTGCTGGATCGCGCAATGTGCTTCAGTTTGCACTCTTTGAAACTTCCTTCGAGCAGATTATACATGTCACGATAGGCGACCATGTTATCCGCGATAGCATCGCACTCCTTCATCGTCTGCTGCACGATGAGGTTTGAGTCTCCGTAGATCATCAATCGGGTGGCTCTGCAGGCGATCGCTATTTTCATGCCGTGAAGGAGGGCTTCATATTCTGCGTCGTCATTGGATGCTGAGTCGTCGGGTGGGAAGTCCAAACTCAGGATGTACTGCGGCTTATCTCCTATGGGAGATATGAGGACGACCTCGGCTCCAGCTCCTTCGTTTCTCTTCGACCAGTCGAAGTACATGATCCAGTTGCTCGTGTATTCTGGCGGTCCTGGTTTTTGTAGTTCCGTCCACTCGCTTAGGAATTCCACTAGTACCTCGGACTTTACAGAATTGCGCCGTGCGTATATCATGTCCCAGGCGCCCAACTCGATGCTCCACTTTGCAGTTCTTTCGGATGCCATGGGGTTTTTCATGATAGTACCGAGTGATGCGTCGTTTAGCACCGTGACGGTATGCTCCTAGAAGTAATGCTTGAGTTTTCGGGTTGTGAGCACCACGCCACACGCGAGTTTCTGATAGTGAGGGTATCGCTGTTTGCACGGCGAAAGCACCTCGCTGATGTAATATATTGGCCTCTGGATTCCGTGTGACTTTCCCTCCTCTGGTCGCTCAACTACGATGACCGTGCGGACGACTTGGTTTGTTGCGGCTAGGTAGAGGTATATGGGCTCCATCTCTTGTGGCGTTGCCAAGACGCGCTTGCTCTGCAGTACTTGCTTTAGGTCGAGGAACGCCTTTTTTGCTTCGGGTGTCCACTCGAACTTATCTGTCTTCTTCAGCAGCTTGTAGAAGGGAAATGCTTGCTCGCCTAATCTTGCGATGAATCTGCTCAGGGCGGCTAGTCGCCCTGCGAGCTGCTGCACGCCGTGAAGATTGGTTGGCTCCTTCATTGCCAGGATCGCTTGGATTTTCTCCGGATTGGCTTCGATCCCTCGAGCGGACACCAGATACCCGAGAAGTTGTCCTGCAGGGACGCCGAAGACACATTTGGTCGGGTTGAGCTTAATCATGTACGCGTTCAGAGCATCGAATGTCTCTCTGATGTCCTCGAGGAGCGTATCCTCCACTCGGGTCTTGATGACGATATCGTCAACATACACTTGTACGTTCTTGCCAATGAGCTTGGCGAGGCATTTTTGCATGCAACACTGATATGTTGCGCCTGCGTTTTTAGCCCGAAGGGCATTGTCGTGTAGCAGTAGACACCGTGAGCTGTGATGAACGTTGTCTTTTCCTCGTCCTCCTTCTTCATCCTGATCTGATTGTAGCCCAAGTAGGCATCTAGGAAGGAGAGGCACTGGTAGCCTGCGGGTGAGTCCACGATCTGGTCGATCCGTGGCAAGGGGAAGTTATCCTTGGGGCAGTATTTGTTCAACGACGTGTAGTCGATGCACACGCGTAGGATGTTAGTGTTTTTCTTCGGGACCAGCACCAGGTTTGCTAACCAAGTGGATATCTTTATCTCTCTGATGAATTTTGCGGCGAGTAGCCTATTCACTTCTTCTCCGAGTGCGTTTTGCTTTGGCTCTGAGAACCGTCGGGTTGTTTGCTTGATAGGTTTGGGCGCCTTTGAAAACTTGGAGTGAGTGCTCGGCGAACTCCCTGGGTATCCCTGCCATATCTGAAGGCTGCCAGGCGAAGATTTCCCAGTACTCACGGAGGAGTTCGACGAGCGCGCCTTCCTATGATGGCGAGAGGGTGGTGGACACAATCGCCGTCTTCGCGGGCTCCGTCGGGTGCACTTGTTGCTTTCGAGTGTCGATGTTTGCACTGAACTCGAGTTCAGGGGCATTCTTTTTGGTGAGAGGCATCACAGAGTGGTCCGTGGTTTTTGCCAACTCTTCCAGTTCCTCATGCATCCCAAAGGATTTCGCGATCTCGTTGAACTCGATGTCGCACTTGTTAGATTTTTGGAAGTCGTCATCTATGGTGATGGTGCCGTATTCCCCAGGTAGCTTGAGCTTTAGGTAGGCGTAGTGTGGTACTGCCATGAATTCGCGAACGCTGTTCGGCCGAGAATGGCGTGGTACTATGAGGGCCAGTCGACTACTTCGAAGTCGAGGAATTCTCGCCTGTAGTTTCTTCGGTTTCCGAGCACCACCTCTAAGTTGATAGTTCCGAGTGGACGGATTGCTTTTCCTGGTACTATCCCGTGGAAGGATGTTTCTGACTCTGCTAATCCATCCAGGTTCTTGTTCATCCTACGGAGTGTGTCCGCGTAAACGATATTTATCCCGCTGACGCCGTCCATGAACACATGTGCAAGTTCATAATTTCCTATTTGCGCTTGGATGACGAGCGCGGCGTGTCCTGGTCGATATACCCGAGGCGGATGGTCATCTTTGGAGAAGGTTATCGACTGATCTTCCATCTTCAAGTAGTCGGGTGCGGACGATGGAGCTTGTACCGCCATGACCACTTGGCGTGTGTTGGTTTTCCGGGCTCTGCGGGAGGGGCGGACTTTTTGTATCATCCCGAGAAGTCCTGCTGGGTTCGGGTATCCATTATCTCCTGGATTTGCGGCGGGTGGCGCTGGTAGCGCGGCCAACGCTGTGTTTGGATGTTCTGGTGGAGGTAGGGGTTGTGGCGGGTGGAATCCCTGATGTCCTCCGCCTGGGTGCTGTGGGTTGCCCTGTCTGACTACAGCTCTATTTTCCTTCGAGAAGGCCTCGTGGATGTCGAGAAATTTTCGGCAATCCTTGAGGAGTTGGGTTGCCTTGGTCTTTTCTGTGCACTTATCTGTAAATAGATGTAGATTGCAGTAACCGTCCAGGTCTTCCTCAGGGGTTTTATCCTCAAGCTTTGGCTTCCATTCGCGATTTCCATGAGGTTCACCGTCACGGTTTCTCGTGAACTCTGCTGCAACTAATTCTTCTCGATCGTCATGATCGTAGTGTTTTCTCTTTTTCTTTCGACCATGGCGGTCATCCTCGGGTGCTGGCGAAGATGCCTTCTTGTTGTGCACGTAGTCTTCGCCATTGGCCCATCTATCGGCTATGGCCCTCAGCTCCCCAATGGTTTTGGGTGCAACTCGCCCCAATTCTTCTATGCAAGCGGCCCGTCGGGCTCCTTTGGTGAAGGATTCGACTGCAACCTCCTCCGATATGTTTCCCGCCATATTTTTAAGCGTAATCCACCGCTGGATGTATTCGCGAGTAGATTCGCCGCTCTTTTGCTTACAAGCCCGCAACTCCTTGATAGATGCGGGTCGCTTGTAGGTTGCTTGGATTTTTTTTTCGGAAATCATACATTAGATCGTCCAATGACCCGTAGCATGCCCTCGGTCTTCCTTCGAGCCAGCTGCGTGCAGCGCCCACGAGATGTAGGTTTAAGTACTGCATAGCCGTTGTCTTGTTCCCATGTTGGAATTTTACTGCCGTGAGGTAATCCGATAGCCAGGACTTGGGCTCCAGCGAGCCGTCGTATTTTGGGACCTCCGTGGTGAGCTTGAATCTTCTGGGCATTGGTTCCTCGCGAATATCGCGGGTGAAACACAATGCACCGCAGGCCTCCTCGTCGGAAGAGGTGGATAGGGACCGTGCGCGGTTTCTAATCGCCCGGGCTCTGTCGACCTTGTTCTGAGTGATGTCAGATCGCGCGTTGTGTTTGGGCCGGTCCCGATCGTCCTCCTTCCGTGGCTCCCTGATGCGGTGTCGCGAGCGGCTACTGTGATGTCGCGGGCTGCGATCGCGATCCCTCGGGCTGTCGTCGCTGCTGCTTGGGCTGTCGCCGCGACGCCGGGCTTCTTTTCCTCGGGCGCGACGAGGTGACTCCTTTCTCCTGGGTGACGTGCTCCTGCGTCCGTGGGGTATTTCTTTGTCCTTCGGAGGGGTTTTCTCGGTCTCTTGCGTTGTCGCGTGTTTGCGGCTTTGAGGGGCAAGTATTGCGGCTGCCATGCCCACTCCCTTCTGGACCTGCTGGTATTGTTCTGCGCGGGGGTCGTTTTCTCCTGGCTTGTTCGCCTGCAGGTACGTGGCTGCTGCCAGAACCGCGGCGGCCGGAGTCATCGGGTGGACATTACCATCGTCGTCGATGTGCATAAGGGATGTATCGAGCGTTTTGCTGATCTCGCTGAGAGACTCGATATCTAGGGTTGCGGTCTTCGAGACGTATCTTTTCTTTGCAGGATGGTTCCCTACTAAATGCGTTTTGGAGAGCGCCGCACGGCGTTGGCTTATTCGTCTGCCAGCTTTTTCCGCTCGTCCAGATCTTTGCGAGCTTCTTTGATCAATGTTGCCGCTTTCACTAGATGATAGTGGTATGTGGTTAGATCTTCTTGAGGGGCTTCTTCTTCAATCGGCTGGCCGGAGTGTACGGCCGTCTTTGCCTTGACCCTGCCTTCTCGCAATACTTTAATGAGCTCTTGTTCCTTCGCGCTATCTTCCGTTTCTTCGCGTGAATCGTTCGATCCTGCCATGCAGACCTGAGCCAGATATGGCCCGTGACTCCTAGGCTTTGATTGAAGAGTTTTTCCAACCCGAGAAGGTTCCTCTGCAGAGATGGTGTGGAAGTTGCGAGTGTTGGTGCGGACGGATCCGTCGCTGGGTGCTAGATCGCAACCAGCGTATTTGGGCAGCGAGTCGAGAGTTTCCGGGCTCAAGACCTACTTGGAGTCTGATCCTTCGAGATTGGTTTGCTTGGGGAAGTGCAAGATTCCCGCTTTGTTGGCGTGGAAGTGGAAGCTCCCGAATATCAGGGTGACGCTTTTCTCCAATCCACTGAATGCTGGGCGCGATCCCGGCGAGTGGGGCACAACGGTGATCGACCCGAATCGGATCGGATCTACTGAAGTCGAAGTTACGGGGCTACAGCTGAAGGTTGGCGATGATGAGGCCGAAGATGCTGTAGATCCAGCGCCCGCCGTTCACCAATTGTCGAATATGCATCTCAACAAGTCCCTCGGGTGAACAGATAGGGTTTCGATTAGGAGAACGTGTAGGCGCTGGTGACGATCGTCGGCTAACAGGGGGGCACGATTTACCCAGATTCCGGGCCCTCGTAGAGGTAAAACCCTCACTCATGCTTCTATCGATCTGTATTAGCAATAGATCTGTTACAATGGAGGGGGTGCTCGAGTCGAGAGTAAGATTTCAATCTCAAGGCTTTGGTGGTGCGGTATTGCTTGGTCCCCTCCCGGTGGTTCTCCTAGCCTTATATAGGTGGCCAGGTCTCAAACCGCACCCGGGGGGGGGGAGGTTACAAACCCTAACCTTAGGTCGGTTACAAGTTTCCTTTCTTGACCAGCAAGGCCTTGCGGGTGGGACTCAATTGGGCCCTCTAGAACTGTCCATGGCATCTCCCTTTGGGCTTAAGTCTTGGGCCTTGGACTGGGTAGCCTCACCCGATAGGTCCAGGATTCATCCCCTCGTCACCTCCCTCCCCCGCCGTCCAGCTCCTACGCCGCGGGCCGCCTCTGCGCGTCGCCATCGCCCCCCGCCCTCCCCTCTTTCTCCTCCACTCCTCTCTCTGCATCGATGCCACCACGAGCCTCCTCCTCCCTGTCGGAATCCTCCATTGGCGGCACAACGTGATTTTTTTTCCTATTAATTGTTATATTAGGTACTGTTAGTTACACTAGTAGAAAACGAGCCTCTAGTCCCGGGCCGTAAGGGGCTATATTCTCGTATGGCAATCCGAGACTACTTATCCGGGACTAGAGGCCCCCCTTTTTGTCCCGCGACCCATGAGCCGCGACGGGAGGGCAGCCCACGGAGAGCTCCTAGGGCAGGACTTTTAGTCCCGGGTGGTAATACAACCCGGCACTTGACTTTTTTTTTGTTTTTTTTTCCGATTTTTCTTTTCATTTAGTATCTATTATTTCTATCTCTAATCATTCTCCCTCAATGTCGATTAGTCATCTCGACAAGTCCCTCGGATGATCCAGTAGGGTTTCGATTAAGAGAATGAATAGGCGCTGGTGACAATCGTCGGCTAACAGGGGCACGATTTACCCAGGTTCAGGGCCCTCATAGAGGTAAAACCCTTACTCCTGCTCTTGTGATCTGTATTACGAGTAGATCGATTACAATGGTGGGCGCCCAAGTCGAGAGATCGGTCTCGATCTTATAGCTATGGTGGTGAAAAGTAGATTGGATCCCCCCTCCCTGTGGTTCTCCCAACGCTTTATAGATAGATGGGTCTCAAACCGTACTGGGGGGTTACAAACCCTAGCGGTAGGTCGGTAGGAGTTTTCATTCTTGACCCGCAAGTCTTGCGGGTGGGCCTCTACTAGGCCTTCTAGAACAACGGGGTAACGTCTTGCTTTCATCCTTGGTACTGGGCCTTGAACCGGGTAGGCTCACCCGATAGGTCCAGGAGTCATCGCTACGTCAGTAGCCCCCGAGTGTTTATTAGATTGAGAATAGTCGGGTAAACACTCAAAGTTCATTCTTGGATTTCGCGATTAGTCATTCAACTGCCTGGCTTCAAGGGCATGTATCATGCATGTGATATATTCGAGTACTTGAATATCAAGTGGTAAATGCGCCTTGTGTTGGCTATTTTCGCAGAAGGGTATGGCTCAGTCGCTTGGCTCTCCCGAAAGATCAGGGCCAATTAATTGCATCTAGGGCCAATTAATTACCACATATAGATATGTATGGTGAACACATTTGGCATAATTTGGTTTTTGGGAGTTGGATTGCACGAGTAGAGCTCATACTTAGTATAGGTGGAGGCTAGCAAAAGACTAGGTGCGACAAATCAAGAGAGCATAAGAGCCATAATCATGCATAGGGACATAAACATCATTAATCAAAACATAAGTGGTACCACAAGTTCAAAAACTAAATGATCATGGGGGATATTAGTGACTGGTTCATAGTCATAAACATGGTGTGAGCATGCGCAAAGTCAACCAAATAAAACATTCAAAATAGAACACTACAATTTTATGCTTCAATATGACAAGAACAACTCATGATTCTTTCAATGACACATTAAACACTCTCAGATATTTGAGGCTAATAATACTACTAAATAACCACAAGGCTTTAGAACTAAAATAACATCTAGCATGATATGAAAAATTCTAGCCACAGTCTATACAAGTTTTTACTTGCATCGTTAAAAATTCTACTTCAAGCAGTTTCTTTTCGCAACAAACACCATACAAAATATGTTTTAACAAAAAATCTCTAAATGATACAGCAAGAAAACATGGGATTACTTACATAACACTACTAAAACTAACATCTGTAAATAAGAGATGCAATGAAAACAAGAGCTAAACAAGAATTTTGGCAGCAACTAGAAGAAAAACTAAGAATACTAGCATAGCAGGTATTCAAACGAAAAAGCGGAGCGTGTCTCTCTACCAAACAAAGAATGATAGGGTCCAACTATATTATTGCAGCAAGGAAAAAAGGAAACAAAAGAAAAACAAATAGACGCTCAAAGTAAACTTCATATGATGTGACCGAATAAAAATATAGTTTCACCGGAAGTTTTTCCAAGAAGTGATTTTCTTTAACGCCTTATAGCTTAGATGCTTGAGTCTTCTAAAAATATGCTTCGATGAACCACGGGGGCATCCCCAAGTTTTGACCTTGCACCCTGCTTGATCACATATATCACCCTCTTCTCTTAACCCTTGAAAACTTCCTTCACACCACACTCAAAGAGTAATTCGCATTAGAGGGTTTGTATAACAATTAAAAATACATTGGTTCTGTATGGCACAAGTTTTATTGTTACTTTTAAACGTAAGCTACAGCGACTGATGTTTCGTGAAGCAGGAAATTCACTTGACATCGCAAAAGAGCAAATGCAAGAAAATTGCAGAATCTGTCAAAACCAAAACAATCTGTAAATACGATTATTTTTTAGGCACTTACGTTGCTCAGATCGAAAAACTTAAAGAACAAAAAGGTTGGGGAATTAGCCGAGTAATAAGCACAAGAAATTTCAGGTCATTATGATTTTTCTGTGATGTTTACGAATCCAAAAATTAACTCCAACTCTCGTAAGCAACCTTACTTGACACTACAAAAACATAAAAAGAAAGATACAAAGGAGTTGCTACAGAAGTATACAACCCCTTGACTCAAAGAAAACATAGAAAAACAAAGCAAAATTAAAACCATGGGTTATCTCCCAAGAAGTGTTTTCTTTAACGCCTTTTCGCTAGGACGAGAAAAGTGGAATCAAGTATTTTCCAACGAAGAAGCATCCATACAAAAATAAGGAATTTTTTCAATAATGCATTGTATTTTATCTAAATGTGTTTCAGATGTTCCTCTCTTTGAATTTTTAGGTTTACTATTCTCATAAAAAAGATTCTCAGGAACAATCCAGTCAAAATTCTGTTCTTGAGTTTCATGCAATGCCATCAATTAAAAGGGAATTGGTATTTTCTCCTCATTTTCATTTTTTAGGTTCAGCTTTTTTGAGAGCGCCAAAAACATCTACACATGAGTCTAGCATATTGAAACGATCGAACACTTTTCTAGCTTCTATAGCAACATCTCGAAACTCTTTAATCATCGTTTCTAAAATAAAATTTCTTTTCTCGATGTCTTCAATATTGTTCAAGTTGAGGAACATATGCTACAATATGGGATGAAGGTTAACAAACCTAGCTTCTAACATGTGAGTCAGAGAAGTTGCAGCAGTTTCATAATTTGGAGCAAGTTCTACTATAGATTTTTCCTCTAAATTTGCATGCTTACTAACATGATTAAATAAATATTTAATGGTATCCTTTCCAAATATAGAACCACTACCAACTGAAAGATCTTTCAAGGTAAACTTAGGAAGCAACATGATGAAGAAAAACAACAAGATAATAAAAATAACGACTAGAATAAGAACTAATTTTTTTGTGTTTTTGATAAATAGAAGCAAACAAGATAAAATAAACTAAGCAAAACAAAAACAAAGAAAAGAGATGGGAAGTTAGAGACTCCCCTTGCAAAAATTCTCTTCCTCCCCAGCAACGGCACCAGAAAACTTTGATGCAAACTTTGGTAAACCCCAAGTGGAAGGTTGTGAAGAGTGCAGCGTCAAGTTTTCCCTCAGAAAAAGAAACCAAGGTTGAATCGACCAGTAGGAGGACAAGCAATCTCTGAAGGTTGATGCAGCTGAGTGAAGGGTTCGTTGCATAGAAAACAAAAAAATTCTACGCGATAGACACCCGAAAGGCCAAGATCTAATCTAGGAGATGTAAGCAACGGGGAGAAAGAGAGTCTTAAGGAGAACATACCCTCGAGGAGACAAAGCGTTACGAGATCAAATCTCGTTGGCGATATAGTCGTACTCACATCGATCTCAAGATCGCGAAGATGAGTGCTGCAATTCGGCAGCGTTTCCGCACTCGGTCACACGTACAACTCGATGAAGACCTCCGTTCCCTCGATCCAGCGGGGCAGCGGAAGTAGAGGATCCCTCGAAAACCAGCAGAATGACGGTGTGGTGTGGTGTGGTGGGGAAAACTTTGTTCAGGGCTTCGCCAAGCGCATGAACATTAGGTGGATAAGCGGGAGGATGGAAATGGAGATGACACCAAGTTATGTGTGGAGAGAGAGGTCCAACCCCTCTTTACATAGGAGGGGGAGGCAGCCACGAATTTTTTGTGCCTCCACCTCTCCCCTCATCATTTGGGTGGAGTCTCCACTCAACCCACTCATTCTCTCATCAATTCCCACTCAAAATTCCAAGGGTTTTCCTTAATAAATAAATAAAACAATTTGATTTCTTTATTTTAATATTTGTCTAAATCCTATTAACAAACATTACACTTACCCCCTGAACTATTTGATTAATCAAACATTAACATATACCACCTTGAACTATTTCAATATTCCCTGAAACAATTCCGGTGACTATTTCAATATTCCCCGAAACAATTTCGGTGTTGTCCAAGCTTTTCTCCGATATTGCGTATCCACTCAATCGCGTCATCAAACCTTAAGTGTGTCACCCTACGGTTCGTGAATAATATAGACATGATCGAGACACATCTCCGATCAATATTCAACAGCGGGACATGGAGATCCGTAACGACTCCTACACATTCAACGATGAATCTAGTGATCGTGTGCACCATAAACGTCGTGAACTATTCCCTTTGTATCACGATATTTTACTTGTCCGAGATTCAATCATTGGTATCAACCATACCATGTTCAATCTCATTACCTGATAAGTACTCTTTTCTCGTTTCCGTGATATGACATCCTTGTGATCATATCACGTGCTTACAAGCGGTGTCGATGTGATATCACCGAGAGAGCCCAGAGTATATCTCTCCGTCATTTTGGATGGAAAAATCCCACTCTTGATCCATGAGCCTAAACTAACACTTTTCGAATACCTAATGCCTGCTTTATAGTCACCCTGTTACGGTGTGACGTTTGATGTCATCAAAGTACTCTTTCGGTATTAGTGATTAACATGATCCCATGGTCTAAGGAATAAGGTTACTCCGAATGTAATACATAACAATAAAACTAAATAACCTGATCATATTGTTATACTTAGTTAGGGTCTAAGTTCATCACATCATTCTCCTAATGACATGGCCCCGTTATTAACAACATCCAATGTTCATGATCAGGAAACCTTGATCATCTGTTAATCAACAAGCTAGTTAAAAGAGAGGATTTACTAGGAACCATTGTTTGTTTATGAAACACACATGTATCAATATTTCCGGTTAATACAATTCTAGCATGAGAAATAAACATTTGTCATAAACAAGGAATAAGATAATAACTACTTTATTATTGCCTCTTGGGCATATTCCCTTCACTGAGGTGGCAGGGCGCACTATCGGTTCAGCAGCAACGTGGAATCTACACAACACAATCAAATCACTTTACCCCAACGTAGCAGTGAGGTTGTCAATCTCACCGGTTTTGCTGAACACAAAGAGGTTAAAAATATGCTGTGTAAAACAACAGGAAAACAATATGAAAGCAGTAGCAGCAGTATGAAAGCAGTGTGAAAGCAGTAGGTGTTTTGTCAGTATGAGGAAAATGGACTGGGGTCCGCAGTTAACTAGTGGTGTCTCTCTATGAAAGAAAAATAACATGTGTGGTGAACAAATTATAGCTGGCAATTGACAGAAATGAAGGCTACACCGTAGTGCATATGCAAGTCATAAATATTACTATGTGATTCATGTGGGCATTACAACAAAATACATACACCGTCATCCAACTGTGTCTATGACTAATAATCCACCATCCGAATATCATCCGAACAAACGTTGGGTATTAAGTTGCAAGCGAGAGATAATCGCAGTAAGCAATGTGTGTAATTTGAACAATAACATCATCCTTAGACAAAGCATTGTTGTTTTCACCCTAATGGCAACAACACATCCTCCACCCGTCACGTTTCTGTAACTCGAGCACAGATGCAAACGAGGCATGAACCCACTATTGAGCATAAACACTCCCTCTTGGAGTTACTAGCATCTACTTGTCTAGAGCATCTACTTGTCTAGAGCATCTACTAATAACGGAGAGCATGCAAAACCATAAATAACATAAGAATGAAGATAACACGATAGATTGATAATCATAAGCCATAGTATTCAACATTCATCAGATCCCAACAAACACAACATGTAGCATTACATAAAGATGATCTCGATCATGTGAGGCAGCTCACGAGATCTAAACATGAGGTACAAAGTGGAGAGAACAACCATCTAGATACTTCTATGAACCCGTAGTTCAGGGATGAACTACTCACGCATCACTTCAGAGGAGGGCATATGGTGGTGTAGACCCCTCCGGTGATGAATTCCCCTCCCGGCAGGGTGCCGGGGAGAGCTCCAGAATCCTCCCAATCTCGGGATGACGATGACAACGGGCTCGAATGTTTCTCTGGACGAAGTGGTATATATTTAGTGTTTACGTGTCGAGGGGTGTAAATAGGAAAAAGGACAAAGGCGGTGGAGGCCGGGGCCCCCACACCACCCCATGGCATGGCCAGGGGGCGCCGCCCTATGGTGTGGGCCCCTTGTGGCCCCCCTCCGGGTCTCTTCGGGACTTCGTGGAACCTTCGGGAATTCTTAGACTTCTGGGCTTTGAATTTTCCAATTCCGAGAATATTTCCAGAATAACTTTTCTGAAACTAAAAACAACAGAAAATAGGGAACCGGCTCTGTGGCATCTTGTCAATAGGTTAGTCCGGAAAATCGATAAAAATGACATAAGTGTATATCAAACATGTGGGAAACAATAATAAAACAACATGGAACATTAGAAATTAAGGATACGTTTATGACGTATCACCCGCCAGAGTTTTCCCCCACCAATGTGTAGCTCGAGGTCTTCTATTACGTGGTTTTGTGTTTCTGCGGCGCTCCTCTCCGAAAGCCGTCAGGAGACTATTTTTATAGTCGTTTTTAGGTCAAGACAAAGGCACAAAGATGAAAACGGACGACATCGGAGCAACAAGGGGGAGATTGACCCTCCCACGTGGCCAAGGAATCTGGAAACGTGGTGCCACCTCTTTCCCTCCTCGGACTTCCTTTCGTGCACTTTCTTGGACCCTACTCCTTATTCCTTCCAAAAAATGATCCCCGCAAAATATTAGGTCATTTGGACGTCGTTTGGTTCTGTGAAACATCAAAATTTAGAAAAATAGGGTTTTCTGCGAGTATAGGGTTAATTCCAGAAAAATAGGGAAACTGTGAAATATTTCCAAAATCAATGCAAACCAATGATATAACCCTTATATGATGCAAATATGATTGACATATAAGTAATACAATGCAAATTCATGTATGCATTCTACATGCATCGCCTCCTAGATTCGATATTGGGTTAATTTCAAGGAAAAGTTTGTCGTTATTCTATATCAAACTCTACCCCAAGGTATCAAGTTTTCTAGCGCCGTTGCCGGGGATACAGGAATCTCCAGATAAGGGAGTATCACACTTCCAAGCACTTTATTATGTTTTTGTCTTTCTTGTTTTATTTTTGCTTTACTTTGTTTGCTCTAAAACCCAAAAACACACACACAAAATATATTCCTGCATTTAGTTTATTTTCAGTTTTTTCCTGTTTTATCATCATGTCTAATTCTGTTTCTTGCATTATGTCACCTGAAGAATAAGTTATCACTTTTAAGCAAGGGAATGAGGAGAATTTAAAAAATGCTTGGTCTAGAATTCTTGAATCTTATGGGAGAACTGAACCTAAAATAATGTAACACCTGGGGTGTTACCTGTTTGTTTTGCTTGCATCATATGCATCACACGAGCATTGCATTCTGTTTTTCAAAACAAATCAAATTCAAAACAATTTAAACTCCCCCCCCCCCCCCCCCGCTCAAAATTTCCAATTTCAAAATGTCAAACTAAACCACTCAATTGTTTTTTTTTCACTGGTTGAATTTGTTTTAATCAACTTGCTTGTTAATAAAATTTTCCCTGTTATTAAAACCCTAGTGGCAAATTCAAAACTCCAAATCAAATCAATCCAACTCATCATATTTAAATATGGGTTTAAAGATTAAAATTTGGCAAACAAACTAATTTCAATAATGTTTGTATCATTGCTTGTTGCTTATTAAATAAAATTTGTTATTTCCAAAATTCCCAAATCAAAACATTATTTGAAATTCACCTAACCACTTGAAAATCAAACTAATATTACCAATCTTGAAATCAATAACCAAACTTGCTTTTAATTATTGTTTTGCACATTAATAAACTTTAATTATCCACTAAACACCCTCACACCCTATTTGACAATTTTAACTAAACAACTTTATATCATTTAGAATTTCAATCTTGTGAAAAATATGTTGACATTGCTTAAGTTCCTGTTTTTGAAAAGTATCACAAATAATTATAAAAGATTAAACCCCAAACCTTTTCTATTCATCTCTCTCTCTTTCTTTTCATTACAAAAAAAAGGGAAAAAGGGAAAATAGCAAAGGAGAGAGGCAAGCCCACCCTTTCCCTTTTTCTTCCCAAGCCCAACCCCATCCTCTTTTCTCCCCAGCCCATTATCTTTCTGGCCCACCCCTTTTCTCTGTCGTCTTCTTCAACTCGACGTCAGCTTCTGTACGAACAGAAGGAACACCACCCGATCTCTCCCCCCCTCTCCGATGAAGAGCCGTACTAGGCTACCCACTCCTTAAAACCACCTTCCCCCTCTATAACCCTAGCGCCTCCATATCCCTAACCCTAGCGCCGCGGCGCCTTCCTGTTCCTCTGCACCATCGTCCCCTCTGCATCTTCTTCTGAACCCTGCCCACCTCCACCGTCCGCCGTCAGGCGTTGCTCCCTCCCGACCACCACCGACACCTCGAGGAGGCACCGTGGCCGGGAATGGAGTCGTGGAGACTCCGTCCATCCCCTCGTCCCCTCGGCTGGTGCTGGAAGCGTCCTTGGTGGCCGCGCCATCGACGGGAAGCCTCCTGCTGCGCCACCGTCGCCTTCATCGCCAACGATGATCGAAGCCTGCCCTCGCCCGCCCGCGTCGACTGCCGCGGTGAGCACCACCCATCTACCTCTATTCCCTTCCTCGTGCTCTGCAAAGCCGCCTTCGTGCGCTGTCCGCATGCCTCCGGCGATCGCCGTTCTGGTTTACCGTCAGGTACAGCAGGGAAACTCGTTGTCGAGTTTCAGTTATCATGTGAGGTGCTGAATATTTCTTCAGTCAGACCCGCTTCCTACCACGAACGCCTGAACACCGTACTGGTCCTGTCCCCTTGCGCGCAGCGGGCGCTCCCGGGTTCGATACCCCTTCACCGCGCGGAAGAGACCACCCTTTTGCACTATTTTCTCACCGCACAATCTCTGGCCCCACTTGCCAGCGCCTCGGTGTGCAGGCGTGGCATCCGCACGCCTCGCCAGCGCCACGCGGGCATGGGCCCCGCGCGTCAGCCAGCGGGGTTAGCCCAAGCAGCGGTAAGAGATGCCCAGATCCAGATCTGGATCTAGATTTTCGCATCTGGGCCCCTGGGTTTTTCTGTTTTGCACCGGAGCCCATCTCTACTGTTTTCCCTCACAACCACATCCCTGCCCTTTTGCAAAATAAACCCTAACACTTCTTTGCTCATAACTTTCAAACCACAAACCCAAATGACACAAATTTTATATGTATCCCACTCCAAATTTCCTGTACTTTTCAAATATGCAATTTGTTTTCTGTTTTCAATTTTCAAAAATGCAATTCAAATTTGAATTCAAATAATTCAATTGTAATTTGCAACAATTCATAATTAATTCATACTAATTCCAAATAAGGCAAATAAAATATGTTTTCCATACCATTTTGAATAAACTTTTCAAATATAAATTTTGTTTCATGGTTTGAATAATTTAAATTGCCTAAATAATTTAATACTTGTTTAATTCATTTAAATTTGATAAAATCATGACTTGCTCAAAATAAAATAATTTTGAACATGCAAAATATGTTTTCAAACCATCAAAGTGTGAAATTTTCAAATGTGAGTTTGAAATTATGTTTTGAACAAATAAAACTTCAATTAAATTCACACTTGTTTTAAATCCATTTAAAACTTGTTTAATATTGTTTAATTCATAATTAAATTATCCTAATTCCAATTTCAATATTTGAAGCATGTAATCCACCTAAAATTTTGTGCTCTAATCAAATATAAATTTTGTTATTTGTTTTGAACACTTTAACTTGATGAAAACAACAATTGCTTGTGTGACATGTTTAAGTAACCCAAACTTTCCACACTTAACCAATAATTTCCAAACTTGTTAAATCTTATTTCAATTGGTTCTACTGTTGTTATTTTGCTGTTTTCCTCATCCATGCATCATGCTAATCCACCTCCACCTGTTGATTAGTTGGAAAACAATTGTTTCAACCATAATTCATGGGATTTTCATATGCAACTCAAATTGCATATGGGTTCATTTAAATCTGTTTATCTTGTCAACTAGTTTATTCTGATGCATCTTTAACCTGTCATGCATCCATATCTTGATCATGCTGGATCTTTTGCCGTAGTAGTAATTGTTGCATCCGGTGTTTGTTCGAGGTTCGTTGCTTCTTCCCGGATAGGACGCTGAGATGATGTGAGCAACGACAAGTTCTGCTACCTTGCGGGATCTCAGGCAAGTATACTCACTTGCTGCCATATGGCTGCCTTTCATCACTTGATTACCGATCCTTTCCGTTGATTCTTTTCTGCTATCCTTAGTAGTAGTTGTCTCTGTTACGAACCCATCACATGAATCCCTTAACCTTGATATTGCCTCACCTCCATACCTATAACCATTGCTTGTTGCCCGTGTCTAACTAGCATGCTTAGGTTGTTTTGCTCGAGTCTGTTACCCGTTACTTTCTGTTATTACTTAATTATGTTCTGGGGGCTCGATGTTTAATCAATCAATCAATCATGCTAATGTTATTGTTAAATAATAATTTGATGATAAGGCACCGGCAGGAGGCCCTTTGTGGTTTTGAGGCCTGCTAGTGTCGACCCCCCTAATTAGGAAAAGGGTCTTGTCTACTGATCCATGATGAGCGCACTACCCACATGTGGGAAGCGAGTATGGGCGCCCCCCTCAATTTGACTCGATTCGCATCTCGTCCATATCGCCACACGTAGTTCGGGCTTTCCATTTGCTGCATGCATGATCTTGCGAGCCCTTGGATCCCGGGTGGAACTTTTGTAGTCGGCATTTAGGGCGGCGTGGTCTTCCAGTGCTATGAGGGTCCCCTTTTCTTCGGGGGCTCGATTAGCCGCGCACGCACAGCACGTGGTGCTTTGGGCTTGATGCGAAGAAGAGTTGAGTTGTGTAGAGTACCTCGCTTGGTGGGTTAGCTCCCCATCTGGCGGGTTATTCTTGCGTGTACGGCCAAATTGGTGCAACCCTGCAGGGATAATCTTCTCGAGAAGCCGTGTTTTCCGCGGTTATGGATTACTTGGTGAAAGTACTGGCTAACAAGTACTCAGGACAACTTAAACCTAATGATTAACAATCTTACACCCAATGATTATCAACTTGACTAGTAATAGGCTTAATGACACAATAATCTGAACCATCATTAATCCAACTGTGTGAGTTATCCTCGGATTGCTTCTTCGGATAAGGGGCGAGATCCAGGATGGGTTTGTTTGAAGTTATCTTTCAGTTGGTTACAATACTCGATCTTATCTTCTTTCTGTTAGCCGGAAGTTGTAGTATCTCTCTGTAGTTGGTAGTGCAGCCTGCTGTCGCTTATTTGCAATAACCCCCTTCCTTTCCGTTGATCCCAAAGTATTTGTATCTTGTGATGACTGGCTATGCCGGTATCTTGTGAGTATGGGTTTTATCCCCCTTGCCAGTACTTAACCGTACTGACCCACGAATCTTTTTCGTGGCTGCATATTCAACATTGCAGTCAACAGGTTTGAAGTTCGACGACGTTAGCTTGGGAATCCCTCCGGCTTGGCCTGGGCAGGGATTGGACGCTCTCGGTTATCTTCAGGACTCTTAGTCCAATTTGGATCTTGTCCGTAGCCGGACGCTATGTTGTTTCTTCCGCTGTTGTTTGGATCTTTGTATTGCATCAGTTGTATCTCTAGCTCGTTTGAGTCATCTTGTATCTATCTGTTACTGTTGTAATTGTGGATTATTCGTGAACTGTTGTAATGTTATCACAAGTGGCAACCTGGAATCGGTTATTATGTGGATTTTGGCGGGAATGCTGAAATCTGCATAGTGCCCGATCTCGGGGCGTCACAAATGGTATTAGAGCCTTGGTTCCGATTCCCGAGATTGTTTCGATACGAATGGTTATCGAAGCAACGGGTCCGCAAAGCCTGTAGGATAACCTCGCTACGGTCGTTGTTTCTAGAGTGTCAAAAACTATTTCTGCTAAACTATTTTGCAAAACCTCTCAATAGGATTCCTGTTTTTTTCTCCTTATCCCTATTCTATTTCCCCTCCCATCTTGTTTGTTTTGGAGTCTTCCCCCCCTCGTCTATCTTTCAAAGTGTTAGGATCCTACGTGGGTGGACGTTTTCTGAGCCTTTAACCTAATAGGTTCGATCATCGGAAGATTCCTGGTGGAAGAACATCGTCGTCACTCCGAGCAAGAATCCCTTGTTAGTGGTGTCGAGGAGATCAACTGGAAGCACGAAGAATCAGCAGTCGAACTTCTTTCCCCTCCCGGGTTAGCAGGTGGATTGCGAGGGCGCAATCCCTTGTTAGTGGTGTCGTCTGTAACACCTGGGGTGTTACCTGTTTGTTTTGCTTGCATCATATGCATCACACGAGCATTGCATTCTGTTTTTCAAAACAAATCAAATTCAAAACAATTTAAACTTTCCCCCCCTGCTCAAAATTTCCAATTTCAAAATGTCAAACTAAACCACTCAATTGTTTTTTTTTCACTGGTTGAATTTGTTTTAATCAACTTGCTTGTTAATAAAATTTTCCCTGTTATTAAAACCCTAGTGGCAAATTCAAAACTCCAAATCAAATCAATCCAACTCATCATATTTAAATATGGGTTTAAAGATTAAAATTTGGCAAACAAACTAATTTCAATAATGTTTGTATCATTGCTTGTTGCTTATTAAATAAAATTTGTTATTTCCAAAATTCCCAAATCAAAACATTATTTGAAATTCACCTAACCACTTGAAAATCAAACTAATATTACCAATCTTGAAATCAATAACCAAACTTGCTTTTAATTATTGTTTTGCACATTAATAAACTTTAATTATCCACTAAACACCCTCACACCCTATTTGACAATTTTAACTAAACAACTTTAAATCATTTAGAATTTCAATCTTGTGAAAAATAGGTTGACATTGCTTAAGTTCCTGTTTTTGAAAAGTATCACAAATAATTATAAAAGATTAAACCCCAAACCTTTTCTATTCATCTCTCTCTCTTTCTTTTCATTACAAAAAAAAGGGAAAAAGGGAAAATAGCAAAGGAGAGAGGCAAGCCCACCCTTTCCCTTTTTCTTCCCAAGCCCAACCCCATCATCTTTTCTCCCCAGCCCATTATCTTTCTGGCCCACCCCTTTTCTCTGTCGTCTTCTTCAACTCGACGTCAGCTTCTGTACGAACAGAAGGAACACCACCCGATCTCTCCCCCCCTCTCCGATGAAGAGCCGTACTAGGCTACCCACTCCTTAAAACCACCTTCCCCCTCTGTAACCCTAGCGCCTCCATCTCCCTAACCCTAGCGCCGCGGCACCTTCCTGTTCCTCTTCACCATCGTCCCCTCTGCATCTTCTTCTGAACCCTGCCCACCTCCACCGTCCGCCGTGAGGCGTTGCTCCCTCCCGACCACCACCGACACCTCGAGGAGGCACCGTGGCCGGGAATGGAGTCGTGGAGACTCCGTCCATCCCCTCGTCCCCTCGGCTGGTGCTGGAAGCGTCCGTGGTGGCCGCGCCATCGACGGGAAGCCTCCTGCTGCGCCACCGTCGCCTTCATCGCCAACGATGATCGAAGCCTGCCCTCGCCCGCCCGCGTCGACTGCCGCGGTGAGCACCACCCATCTACCTCTATTCCCTTCCTCGTGCTCTGCAAAGCCGCCTTCGTGCGCTGTCCGCATGCCTCCGGCGATCGCCGTTCTGGTTTAGCGTCAGGTACAGCAGGGAAACTCGTTGTCGAGTTTCAGTTATCATGCGAGGTGCTGAATATTTCTTCAGTCAGACCCGCTTCCTACCACGAACGCCTGAACACCGTACTGGTCCTGTCCCCTTGCGCGCAGCGGGCGCTCCCGGATTCGATACCCCTTCACCGCGCGGAAGAGACCACCCTTTTGCGCTATTTTCTCACCGCACAATCTCTGGCCCCACTTGCCAGCGCCTCGGTGTGCAGGCGTGGCATCCGCACGCCTCGCCAGCGCCACGCGGGCGCGGGCCCCGCGCGTCAGCCAGCGGGGTTAGCCCAAGCAGCGGTAAGAGATGCCCAGATCCAGATCTGGATCTGGATTTTCGCATCTGGGCCCCTGGGTTTTTCTGTTTTGCACCGGAGCCCATCTCTACTGTTTTCCCTCACAACCACATCCCTGCCCTTTTGCAAAATAAACCCTAACACTTCTTTGCTCATAACTTTCAAACCACAAACCCAAATGACACAAATTTTATATGTATCCCACTCCAAATTTCCTGTACTTTTCAAATATGCAATTTGTTTTCTGTTTTGAATTTTCAAAAATGCAATTCAAATTTGAATTCAAATAATTCAATTGTAATTTGCAACAATTCATAATTAATTCATACTAATTCCAAATAAGGCAAATAAAATATGTTTTCCATACCATTTTGAATAACCTTTTCAAATATAAATTTTGTTTCATGGTTTGAATAATTTAAATTGCCTAAATAATTTAATACTTGTTTAATTCATTTAAATTTGATAAAATCATGACTTGCTCAAAATAAAATAATTTTGAACATGCAAAATATGTTTTCAAACCATCAAAGTGTGAACTTTTCAAATGTGAGTTTGAAATTATGTTTTGAACAAATAAAACTTCAATTAAATTCACACTTGTTTTAAATCCATTTAAAACTTGTTTAATATTGTTTAATTCATAATTAAATTATCCTAATTCCAATTTCAATATTTGAAGCATGTAATCCACCTAAAATTTTGTGCTCTAATCAAATATAAATTTTGTTATTTGTTTTGAACACTTTAACTTGATGAAAACAACAATTGCTTGTGTGACATGTTTAAGTAACCCAAACTTTCCACACTTAACCAATAATTTCCAAACTTGTTAAATCTTATTTCAATTGGTTCTACTGTTGTTATTTTGCTGTTTTCCTCATCCATGCATCATGCTAATCCACCTCCACCTGTTGATTAGTTGGAAAACAATTGTTTCAACCATAATTCATGGGCTTTTCATATGCAACTCAAATTGCATATGGGTTCATTTAAATCTGTTTATCTTGTCAACTAGTTTATTCTGATGCATCTTTAACCTGTCATGCATCCATATCTTGATCATGCTGGATCTTTTGCCGTAGTAGTAATTGTTGCATCCGGTGTTTGTTCGAGGTTCGTTGCTTCTTCCCGGATAGGACGCTGAGATGATGTGAGCAACGACAAGTTCTGCTACCTTGCGGGATCTCAGGCAAGTATACTCACTTGCTGCCATATGGCTGCCTTTCATCACTTGATTACCGATCCTTTCCGTTGATTCTTTTCTGCTATCCTTAGTAGTAGTTGTTTCTGTTACGAACCCATCACATGAATCCCTTAACCTTGATATTGCCTCACCTCCATACCTATAACCATTGCTTGTTGCCCGTGTCTAACTAGCATGCTTAGGTTATTTTGCTCGAGTCTGTTACCCGTTACTTTCTGTTATTACTTCATTATGTTCTGGGGGCTCGATGTTTAATCAATCAATCAATCATGCTAATGTTATTGTTAAATAATAATTTGATGATAAGGCACCGGCAGGAGGCCCTTTGTGGTTTTGAGGCCTGCTAGTGTCGACCCCCCTAATTAGGAAAAGGGTCTTGTCTACTGATCCATGATGAGCGCACTACCCGCATGTGGGAAGCGAGTATGGGCGCCCCCCTCAATTTGACTCGATTCGCATCTCGTCCAAATCGCCACACGTAGTTCGGGCTTTCCATTTGCTGCATGCATGATCTTGCGAGCCCTTGGATCCCGGGTGGAACTTTTGTAGTCGGCATTTAGGGTGGCGTGGTCTTCCAGTGCTATGAGGGTCCCCTTTTCTTCGGGGGCTCGATTAGCCGCGCACGCACAGCACGTGGTGCTTTGGGCTTGATGCGAAGAAGAGTTGAGTTGTGTAGAGTACCTCGTTTGGTGGGTTAGCTCCCCATCTGGCGGGTTATTCTTGCGTGTACGGCCAAATTGGTGCAACCCTGCAGGGATAATCTTCTCGAGAAGCCGTGTTTTCCGCGGTTATGGATTACTTGGTGAAAGTACTGGCTAACAAGTACTCAGGACAACTTAAACCTAATGATTAACAATCTTACACCCAATGATTATCAACTTGACTAGTAATAGGCTTAATGACACAATAATCTGAACCATCATTAATCCAACTGTGTGAGTTATCCTCGGATTGCTTCTTCGGATAAGGGGCGAGATCCAGGATGGGTTTGTTTGAAGTTATCTTTCAGTTGGTTACAATACTCGATCTTATCTTCTTTCTGTTAGCCGGAAGTTGTAGTATCTCTCTGTAGTTGGTAGTGCAGCCTGCTGTCGCTTATTTGCAATAACCCCCTTCCTTTCCGTTGATCCCAAAGTATTTGTATCTTGTGATGACTGGCTACGCCGGTATCTTGTGAGTATGGGTTTTATCCCCCTTGCCAGTACTTAACCATACTGACCCACGAATCTTTTTCGTGGCTGCATATTCAACATTGCAGTCAACAGGTTTGAAGTTCGACGACGTTAGCTTGGGAATCCCTCCGGCTTGGCCTGGGCAGGGATTGGACGCTCTCGGTTATCTTCAGGACTCTTAGTCCAATTTGGATCTTGTCCGTAGCCGGACGCTATGTTGTTTCTTCCGCTGTTGTTTGGATCTTTGTATTGCATCAGTTGTATCTCTGGCTCGTTTGAGTCATCTTGTATCTATCTGTTACTGTTGTAATTGTGGATTATTCGTGAACTGTTGTAATGTTATCACAAGTGGCAACCTGGAATCGGTTATTATGTGGATTTTGGCGGGAATGCTGAAATCTGCATAGTGCCCGATCTCGGGGCGTCACAAATAACTCCAAGTCTTCTTCTTAGTAGTTTTTATTTTGGACTTTTTCTATGTTATAGATATGCTCTAGATGCAATAGTGTGGGGGGGGGGTGATATTTCCTTCGTCATGATGGGGATAAAGCCGTTAATGCTATAAAAAAATGCAACATCTACCTTCTGAAACAGTAAAATAGATTCAGCTATTGAGAACATTAATGAAAGACTGGATTCCCTTGAGACAGACATATCTAGCCTCAAAGAACATGAAATTTCTGAAATGAATAATGTGGCTAGAGTTTGCACTATTTCTACTACTGAAAATATTGGTACCTCAAGTGCTAGTAAACCCCCCACTTTTAATGGAAAGATAATTGGTGCTGGGAATGTATCCACTTCCTCTCCAAAAATATCTAAACTGCCCGATAGCACTAAAAATGTTTCTGATAAAAGTGCTGAAATTTTTACGAGTGTAGGAGATAATGGTCATATTACTTTTGAGGACAATAACATTGACTTTGATGGTTGTAATATAACTTAAGCCATTATGTTCTTGCAAAAGCTAGCTAGAAGTCCTAAGGCTAGTGAAATAAATATGGCTTTTACTAAACATATCACCAATACTCTCATGCATGATAGGGAGGAAAAATTAAATGTGAAGCTTCTGTCCCTAGAAAGTTAGATGATGGTTGGAAGCCCTTCATTAAATGAAAGTGAATTATTTTGATTGCAATGCTTTGTGTGATCTTGTTGCTAGTATCTCTATTATTCCTAAGAAATTATATGATATACTTGATTTTGCACCATTGGAAAAATGCGATTTGGATGTTCACCTTGCTGATTCTTCTATGCAGAAACCTTTGGGAAGAGCTGATGATGTTCTTATTATGGTTCAATCTTGTCCATGTGGGTTTGGACTAAAGTGGGGGGGGGGGGGGAGGGGGAGGGGGAGGGGCATTTACTCCCAGTTGGGCAGTCCTGGTTGGCCAACCGGGACTACATGTCCTTTTTCTACTAGTACTACAGCCCCGTAGAAGTAAAAAACATGACCAAATGGGGGAATTATCCATCTTGATATACGTTGTTAGGTAGATGAGGCTCCTGATTTATTCGAGTGCACTCGGCCGTAGCTGGGAATCGAACTCGGGCGGCTTGGCGCGCACTCGCAGCCTCTACCCAGTGAGCTTGCACTCTCGGATCATTCTTGTGGTACATTCTGAAAGTTTTTAAGTGTTTTTTCTTTGGCTTTGGGAACAATGGATCAATGTTTAACAAAGAGCCATAAAGAGGAAGCTTTGCATGCAGAGTAACAATTCAGTTTGGGTTACGAGTTACTAGAACACTTCTCTCAGAATCCAGTGACAATAATCCCGTATATTTTGTTTTCAAACTTGGTTATCAATACTCAAGAGAAATGTCTAGTTAATGTGTTTTTTTTTTTTGCAACCGAAAACATTTTCTTGTGTCTATTTATCATTTTTCTTCGCGTCCATCAGGCTTGTACCTGAACTTTCTGGTTGCATCTTGGAACATATAAGTACCAGCAGATGTAGTCACCATTGGAACATATCCTGTTCATGCCTTATCTTGCTTAAAGAGTTGTTGATTCTGCAAGATATTTGAGACTTGAACTTTTTGGATTTTGGTGCGCCAACATCAACCAATTATTTCATATTCAGGTCTGGTAGGGTTTTTAAACTGCACACCTTGACCGTGACTCAGTGGATTGACTAAGCACATGAAAATTTGAGCTGAATATAAATGGACTATCAGCCTCTATAATTTATTCTCGAAGACATACTGGACCGCCAAGGCGGAGCAGAAAGAAGTCGACCAAGTCCATCTCGTACGCCACAGACTTGGTCTGATTCACTAGATGAGTGAACGGGGGCAGCGAGCAATCGTCCATCATCTTCTCCATCACCTTCTTGTCGAGATCGAGGACGAAGACGCCGCCGCTCCTGTACAGCACGAGCATGGATCCCCTCCCGAAGTCAAACCACTTCTCGCGGTAGTCTAGGTTCCGCGCCGGCACCGCCATTGGAATCCTGATCACAGCGGCGCGGAGCCATTCTCCATGGCCCTGCTGCGCCCAAACAGTCACGTGCGCGGGATGCACGCAGGCGACCCAGAGCTGGCCGTCCGTGCTGACGCAGAGGAGCGGTGAGCCCCCGGCACGGACCTGCGGGAGCTTCGTCAAGGAAAGGACGCAGTTGGGGCGTTGGCCCACCTCCGTGCTGAGTGTGTAGAGCAGGTTCTCATCTTCCTTACGCCACAGCCAGTGGGCCGTGCCCTGGTGAACCACCGCGGATCTCTCGCCCACCAGGTACAAGCCGCTCAGTTTGTCCCGGCACATGGTGGGCGCGCTCCAGCTGCGCGTGGCGGCGGAGTACGAGCGGAGACAAAGCCTATAGCCATTGGTTAGGGTGGTGACGAGCAACTGCGACCACGATGATGATGATGCTGTGCCATCGTGGTCGCTATCGGCGGCTGTGATGATGGCGTAGATGTACACTTCGTCGCCGACGGAGCACTCGAGAGGCGGGAGAACGTGGCCGTTCGCCGGTCATGGGGTTGCAGAGGCCCAAGATGCGGGGGGAGAGCCGCATCAGGACGGTGCCGCGGCGCGCTGCCAGGGGCTCGGCGTAGCGGAAGGTGCCACGGGAGGCCAGGGCGCGAAGCGGCGACTCCGGCGCCGGCAGGAAGGAGAGGAGGCGCGTCTGCCGGTGCTGGAAGAAGAAGCCGAGAGGCGCGCGCGGTGCCCCACGCCCCAAAGTCCGCGGAGGAAGGCCGGGTCGGTGAAGCGGCGCAGCCACCCTCGGGATGTCACGGCCAACATAAAGAGGTCTCTCACGTTGCCCACGCGGGACAAGACCTCGTGGAGGACCTCCTCCGGCAGACCATCCTCCAAGCATCTTCGTCCTGCCTTAGCAGCCATGGCCCCGGCCGGCCGCGCACGATCCACTGATGATTTGTGTACAAGGCTGGATGTGAGGACTGTTGCTGCTCGATCGATCGGAACTTCTAAGGAAATCTCTCTTTTTTTTTTCTTTTTTTTTTCGGAATTCTAAGGAAATCTCAAGCAAGCGAGTAATCCGAGTTCTAGATGGAAACGTAAATCTCAAGCAAGCAATCCCTGATACAAATGGATACGTACTAGCCTAGCGATTACCCTACCATAACTTCATTGATCCTTGATTCTTTCCATATATTTTGGCAAGATTTGGTTGGCTTCGCCTCACTTCTTTCTCTATTTGTTAGGAAACTTGGGCCGTGTAACTGGCGCAGCCCACTTCGGTGGTTCATGCCTAGTCCACGTTAGCCTAACTTGACTCCCAAATTTAGGGCCTGGTGGGATCTATCTTTTCCCCTATATAAAGTAAGGCAACATTGTAAGTAGAATTTACACACAAGAGATCATAAAGAGTGCTTTTTGCCTACACCTCTGTTGCATCTACTATTTCAACTACGCTACGCAACCTCGGGACCGGTCAGCCGGCAGAGCGTGCGTAACACGTTATCAGCACGAGCTTCTCCATCGAGACGCCGTCAAGCCTGCAACAAGCATCATCCCTGCATCGGATCGCAAGGTATAAACTAAATCTGAACGCAAAAATTGATCCGTATCGTTTCTCTCTTTGCATTTTTGCGTCTATCGTTTTTTTTAATACCTATGGTGTCGATTTCCCTCCCGAGAGTCGAGCTGATGAATACGTCGCTGACCAATGTCGATACTCCCGGATTCACTGGGGATTTGATGACGGCACCATAGGGAGTCGGTACAAACGTGATCCTGATGATCATGGTACCGCCGCGGCGCACCGGCTGTGCGACGCGCCGTCTCGATTCCAGATGAACGGACCATGAAAATGGACATCCGAAGTGTTTTTCCGTGTCGGCGTACAAGACGTCGTCGGCTGACTGCTGTAGAGCTACTCGACGTGTGTTGCATAGGTCGGCAAGCCGCCACGCAATACACCGAGCATCACACTACATAGCGCCGTCTTCGCTCTTCCGCGCGCTGCGCACGTCGCAGTCGCCGCGCCGCCGATCCGCCCGACGCACCTCGACGTAAAAGGACATCGTCGGCTGACTGCTGTAGTGCCGCTCGACGTGTGTTGCATAGGTTGGCAAGCCGCCACGCAACACACTGAGCATTGCACTACGTGGCGCCATCATCATTCTTCCGCGCGAGAAGGTCCAGATGACCTTGCTTGCTGCGGCCCTGCTGGCTGCCGCCATGGGCCCATATACGGCCGCGCTGGTTGTTTTGGCCGATAGGCTTCGGCCTGTTTCTCGGTCTAGTTTCGGCCTGCTGCCGTTACGGGCCGGACCGAATACATATCTGCGCGAAAATTTACATTTTTTTTAGCATCTGTATACTTTTCCAGTTTTCTGTATATTTTTATTCCTGCTGAATAAATTATATGTAATTTCCTAAAATAGTTTGTTTTTGCTGAATTTGTAGATTACGGAAGTCATTTTTAGGGCCATTTTCCCGTCACGTTTGTGCTTAGCATATTATCTCTATGTACATGTTTTTATATCATGTTTTACTACAGTAATTAATTGTTCTGATACTTAGTAGAGCATTTTTAGCATGTCTTTTAAATTTTGGAACGCCGTCTTATTGAAATTTTGTATCAACATCGCTTTATGCAATCGATTACCTGCTGTCATCTGATATACTTTTTCCATAAATCGCAGATGGCCGGAATCATGAACCGGGAGTTTGAGGAGTTGGCTCGGAACGGGCTCAACTACCTTACCTGGGCCTCGGACGTGGTACTCGTTCTTGAGGGTCGGAATCTTAAGGGAGCATTGGATGCGGGGACCCAGATGGCCCCCAACACCACCACTCCGGCGGAAAACGCCCTAGCACTGCATTTCCTCCGCCACCATATGTGTACTACGCTGAAACACGAGTACATGGCAGAACGGAATGCTTCAGCCATGTGGACCGCCCTCGAGGCACGGTTTGCTAGGCTGAAGTACAACATTAAGCCGTGGGCGGAGGCGGATTGGATGCGTCTGAGGTTTGCGGACTTCAAGACGGTGGGAGACTACAATTCGGGATCTGTACTCAACTTCAGCTCTGTGGTACCACTACCACGGAAAGTCATAAGATTGAGAAGACTCTCTCCACGTTCCATCCATCAGCTCTCCAGAGTGCGCGGAACTACCGCCGGGAGAAGTTCACGCAGTATGCTCTGCTTATTGACGCCCTCAAGGTGGCTGAGACGCAGGATGAGGTTCTCAAAATGAACTTCAACTCGCAGGCTTTCGGAGGGGGTCCAAGTCAGGAAGTTTATGCCGGCGCCTACAAGGTGCGCCAGCCCAAGTTCAAGAAGCGTGTCAACAAAGGCAAGAAGAGACCTAACCATCCCCACCTGGCCAAGCAACATCAGGTGGGTCAGGGGGAGGCAAGGCCCCAGGATTGCTTCCATTGCGGCTCCAAGACCCATTTCTCAAGGCAGTGCCATGCCCCAAAGTACGTCGTGGACGCGTACAAGGCCAAGAAGGCGCGCGAGACACACCTTGTCCGGGTGGAGGCACCGCCGGCACCCGCAGCAGGAACCGTGATGATCCCCACGCCCACCGCAGCGCCCGTTGTGGCAAAGAGCGAGACGCATGTGGAGGCAGATGAGGCGGTTCCCACGAACGCCATCGTGCCCATGGAGGTTGCGCACACCGTGCCCCCTCCAGCGCCACAGCTGGACATCGACTCGGCCGCGGTGATGCTCGCTAATGAAGAGAAGATGAGTGAGCTCGAGATTAGGGCTGAGGTGGATGGATACTTTGCGGAATCCACCTAAATTCCCTCATTTAATTCATGTTTCCTTTATGGCAATAAATTTGATACAATTATTTCGATTTGGTTGTAAGCTCTATAAGAGCAATAATATTTGTTTTCACCAACATTTATTCGACGATTGGATGACTTTGTTTTCATCCATTTATTCCATCATTTAATAGAGATTTTTGTGTTATGTTCTGAAATATTTGTGCGTTTATGTATTAAGGTAGCACCTTCCTTGCTTCATTTTTAATTAGACGCTATATTTTAGGACACGTGTGGCGCCCGAATGCAGGAAACGTGCCTCGCTGATAGCGGCAGCACTAATACCATCTTGAGACAAACAAAGTATTTTGATTCTATTACTAAAATTGAGGGGAATATTACAACGATCGCCGGATGCGGTCCGCATGTAGTTGGCTCGGGACGAGCGACTATTATAGTCCCCATGGGAACAACTTTGGTCATCAATGTGGCATTGTTGTACCCAGAATCGACTCGTACACTTTTAAGTTTCAAAGATATTCGTGCTAATGGTTTCCACATTGAGACTCATGATGATGACAATGGTAAAGAATACTTACTCATCACAAATCACGATGAAAATGGTAAACACGCTATCGAAAGGCTTCCTTCATTCGCTACCGGGTTGTACTACACCAAGATTGTAGCGCCGCCTGTATATACTACCCTTAAAACTGTTTCTAGAAACTCGAACTTTACAGCCTATGGCATGATCGGTTAGGCCATCCCGGTCTTAGAATGATGAGAAATATAATTAAAAACTCGAATGGTCGTAGTGTTAATGTAAAAAAAAATTCCGAATCCTGATGATTTCGTGTGCTCCGCATGCGCTACGGGGAAATTAATCATTAGACCATCCCCCTAAAGGTGAAGGATGAAATCCCCGCGTTTTTTGAGCGTATCCAAGGGGACATATGCGGTCCTATTCAGCCCCTCTCGGGGCCGTTTAGGTACTTCATGGTGCTCATCGATGCTTCCTCTGAATGGTCCAATGTTAGCTTCTGTCTACGAGGAACCATGCTTTTGCAAAGTTGATTTCACAGATCATACAAATGAGGAATAAATTCCCTGATTATCGTATCAAGTCTATTCGAATGGACAATGCCGGTGAATCTACTTCCAAGGCGTTCGATGATTATTGCATGGCAATGGGAATCAAACTTTAGCACTCTGTACCACACGTCCACACAGAAAATGGACTTGCGGAGGCATTCATTAAAATAATTAAATTTATTGTGAGACCGCTCCTTGAGGGTTGTAATTTACCAACTACATGTTGGGGTCACATAGTGTTACACGCGGCGAATATCATCAACTTTCGACCGTCGGCCTACAACATCCACTCTCCTATGGAGCTTGCGCAAGGGTCGGCACCGAAAATTTCCCACCTTCGTAGGTTCGGTTGCCAGGTATATGTACCAATACCACCCCCTCTCCACGATCAGCGATGGGACCGCTCCGTAAGTCGGGGATATAAGTTGGTTATGAGACTGTGTCCATAATCAGGTTTCTGTACCCCGCGACAGGTGATTGTCATACGGCCCGTTTCGCTGATTGCATTTTTTACGAGGATCTTTTCCCGACTTTAGGGGGAGATAATCAATCTCTTGATGATGAAATTCGAGAAATCACATGGCAAGCCACAGGGATCCACGCTCGTGACCCGCACACCGCTGAGTCCAATAGAGAAGTCCGAAAGATAATAGATTTGCATTCATTAGCGAATCAACTGCCTGATCATTTTAGTGATCTAAAGACTGTGACAAAGTCACATGTGCATGCACGCAATGCACCAGAAAGGGTTGAAATACCAAAGAAAGATAAAGGTATACCCGCTCCCGCCCTTAGGCCTAAAAGGACGCTGAATCCGGTTCCTCAAATCCCAAATACTCGGGGACGCCCGAAGAAAAAGGACAAGAGGGATTTATCACAGACTTCCCCTCAAGAGGGGAGCCAGTCGAGACCTGGCACAAGCACGGAAGTTTCAGTGCACGAAATTCCGGACTTGAATTTTTCTATATCGGAAATACCCAGCGAAGATGTGCGCAGACACATTGGAGCAGGAAAGCTAAAGGACCTTGCTCCTGGATAGGGAAATCCGGTGGAGGAAGGAAATGTGCCTGATGCACTCCATTATGAAATGGCCATTAACTATGTTGATTCTGGTGAGTCAATTAATCGAGGCATGAAAAATGTCGACATATATTTTGCCATTAAAATTGCCTCAATCATAGATCCTGACCCCGAGCCTAACACGCTTGCTGATTGTAAGAAGAGGTCGGATTGGAAAGATTGACAGAAGGCAATTACTGCCGAGTTGGTATCTTTTAACAAAAGAGAGGTGTTTGGACTTGTTTGTCTAACTCCTTCCCACATATGCCCTGTTGGCCACAAGTGGGTTTTTGTTAGAAAGAGAAACAAAAATAACGAGGTAGTACGGTACAAAGCAAGGCTCGTTGCTCAAGATTTCTCTCATCGACCAGGTGTCGACTTTGAGGAAACTTACTCACCTGTCATGGATGGGATTACCTTTGGATGCTTGATCTCAATGGCAGTAAACTTGGACTTGAAAATGAAACTGGTGGATGTTGTCACCGCTTACCTTTATGGTAACTTGGATTCAAACATATACATGAAGGTACCCGAAGGTATTCCTGTTCCGAACCAAGGTAGAGCAAATAGAAGTTTGTACAGTGTTCAGCTTAAGAAGTCACTGTATGGACTCAAACAGTCGGGTAGGATGTGGAATAATCGTTTAAGCGATTTCCTTCACCAGAAGGGCTACACGAGCAATGAAGCTTGCCCATGTGTTTTATACGGAGATCACAAGATGGTTTCTGTATTATCTCGGTGTATGTGGATGATTTGAACCTAATCGGTACACCTAAGGATATTGAGGAAGCGAGTTCCTACCTGATGTCGGAATTCGGGATGAAAGACTTAGGCAAAACCAAGTTCTGCCTAAGTCTAGAACTTGAGCATTCCCCTGCTAGGATCTTAATGCACCAGTCTGCCTGCACCCAGAAGGTGTTAGAAAGATTTGGATTTGACAAGGCATATCCTTCCAAGACCCCCATGATTGGGAGATCTTTATAGTGGGACAAGGACCCGTTCAGGCCTAAAGAAGAGGGGAGGAAGTTCTGGGATCAGAATTCCCCTACCTGAGTGCAATTGGCGCTCTCATGTACCTCGCGAATTGTACACGGCCAGACATCGCGTTCGGCGTCAATTTGCTTGTAAGGTACGGTTCCGAGCCTACCAATAGACATTGGAAAGGTATCAAGGACGTCTTTTGATACCTACAAGGGACCAAAGATCTTGGCTTGTTTTTTCGGAGGAATCAAGATCTTACACTGATGCTGCGTACTTGTCAGACCCGCATACTGCAAAGTCTCAGACTGGATATATTTTCCTTTGTGGTGGAACAGCAATCTCCTGGAAATCGTCTAAGCAAACTTTAGTAACAACTTCGACGAACCACTCAGAAATCATAGCATTGTATTAAGCATCACGTGAGTGTGCATGACTTCGACGGATGATCGGCCACATCCAGCTGACATGTCGGCTGAACACCGTCCAAACCCCAACTATCATCTATGAAGATAATGCCGCTTGTGTTGCACAAGTCCAGACGGGTTATGTGAAGAGGAACCTCACAAAGCATATTGACCCCAAATTTTTCTATGCACATGAATTGAAAAAATTGAACGAAGTAAGAATCTTGCATACTAAGTCATGTGAAAATCTTGCTGATTTGTTCACTAAATCATTACCGGCATCTTCTTTCGAGAGATGTGTTCGTGGAATGGGTATGATGAGACTTAGAGAGATACAAGGTTCAGGGGGAGAATCTTCACAAACTCATCGCTGAAATCTCAATCCCGATGATTGAGTACTTGACTGTAAAGTTAAGTGAGTTGTACTCGGTTTCCCCTTTAGTGGGTTTTTACGAAGTTTCTCACATAAGGTTTTTAATGTAGCAATTCATGCAACATAGCAAAAGTATACCATGTGATTTTCTCCATATTTTTCCCATTGAGTTTTTTGAAGTTTTGAGACACGGCAATACGGATAAATCCCAATGGGGAGTGTTAGGAAACTTGGGCCGTGTGACCGGCGCAGCCCACTTTGGTGGTGCATGTCTAGTCCACGTTAGCCAACTTGACTCCCAAGTTTAGGGTCTGGTGGGATCTATCTTTTCCCCTATATAAAGCAAGACAATATTGTACGCAGGGTTTACACACAAGAGATCAATAAAGAGTGCCTTTTGCCTACACCTCTGTTGCATCTACTACTTCAACTACGCTACACAGCCTCGGGACCGGCCAGCCGGCAGAGGGTGCGTAACACTATTAACCCACCTCCAACTAAATCGCACTTAGTGCACCGATAAATGAAAAAAATCCTGGCCCGGAGAAACTTTTTTATGGACACGGTTCGCGGGCTGATCAGCGCATGATGCGTGGCGTTGCAAATCTCAAAGGGACTCCGATTCGGCGCTCTTAGAGCGTCTCCAGCGGACATGCCATCCCGCGCAGGCGCGCGAAAAAATGCCAATTTCACGCGTGCGGTCCAGCGCGGGAAGTTCCAGCAGACTCTGGATCTGGCGCTGGCACGCGAAAAAAATCTAGCGCGCGGTCCGCGGCGATGGAAATTTGGAGCACCGTCTCCTGCGCGCGGACAAACATTTAGCACGCGGGCAAACATTCAACGCGCGGGCAAAACACGCGCTCCATACTCACTTTTAGCGCGCGGAAATTTCCAGCCTCTGCTGGAGATGCTCTTACGGTTGGTTTGCCAGCTTTAAGGGTGAATCCAAGGTCCCATAAATCAGAACAAAATTGGCCCTTCTTTTTTTTTAATGAAATTTCCCTCTTCTTTTTTGTTTAGGATTGTCTGCGGACTGAATCTGCGTCGGACCCCTAAATTACGATGGACTCATCCCAACGCTCCCCCCACCCCAAAAAAACATTCAACTAAATATAAGTACAATTCGATTTCATTTGACGCATATAGCGGAAATTTACAAGCTTTTAGCAAAAGCCTAAACTAAATGTTAAGAAAAAAAATGCCTGCAAACCACCGGGGCTTCGCCATCGGCGCCTCGCCGCTGTTGCGGCCTGTGCCGCGCGTCCTATTTGAGGATAACATAGTACGGCGTCGCGTACATGTGCGCCGTAGGCTGCAGTTGGGCGGCTACATGGGCGGCTTGGGAAGAGTCGTGGAGAACGGGTGCTAGACCCTCCCACTGGCCGAGTTCGTGCATCGCGTACTCCTCCATGGTGAGGCGCACTTGCTCGGCCTCCTTCTCCTCCTCCGTCTGAGGCGCCACGCGGGGCTGCTCCTCCTCCTCCTCCGTCTGCGACTCCAGCTCCGCCTGCGGCTCCGAGCCGTCGTCCTCCCCTATCCACTCATCGGCTCCGCCTGCGGGTGGTTCCCCACGAGCAACAAAGAAGGAATGGAGGTGTGCATGTGGGACCTCCCCGGGGATAAACCACCAGTCCCACAGGTCGCTGCCAACGGCGAACTTGGGATCCACGCGGAGTTTGAATGTGAGGAAGGCGCGCCTCCGTTTGTTTTTCCCTCCGCCGCGTCTGGCCGTACGCCGGCACCGGAGGCACAGGGACTCGCCGGGGGCTTAGATGCCACTGGTCCGGCAGCTTGACATCCGGCCACGGTACCAGCTTGTCGCGCGTCCAGAGGAACCGGGCGTAGTCCCAGCTCTCACGGCGGCGGTCCCTTTTGCGACCACTCGACGACCCCGCCTCCTGGCCGTGGCGCCCCTCCTTCTTGACCATTCTCCGGCGAGCTAGCGTTTTGGTCTGTGGAGTGTGGGGATGGGAAGTGGTGATGCCAAAAATGGCATCGACGCGGTCCCCATTAAAAATGACCAGTCAACCTGGCCTGGGGTTGCTGGCAGGTGGGCCATGGGAGAGACGAGGACGCGCCGTGCGGCTTCCATATTGGACAGGGAAGACGCGACGCGTGTCCGCGGACCGCCCCAAACATGAACCAAACTTGGGCCATGTTTAGGGGAAACGAGGCATGTCCTCCTCCTCAGTCTGATTGGGGGGCCTTTGGGATTGATTCTTTTTACCCATATTGGTTCGTGAGGACCAAAAGGGACCAAATAGGGAGTCCGTTGGGTTTGCGCTAAGCATGGCAGTGAGACAGATTTGGATGGACATATAAAAACAAAATTCATCATCTTCGCTATGGCCTGCCCACCGAAAGTATACATGAGTATGGATTGTTTTTCCAAAGCTAAACTCGTCGGATACCCAAGGTATCCATGTATATCCATGATTTTAGGCACTAAATAAATTAAACATAACAATATTTCAGCATTCCAATGCCAATTCACCAACAATATTAGCAATACAACATCACACCAGTAGCATTTTAGCAAACACCAAAAGTACAACAACATTTAAGCAACAATATTTCAGGATTTCGACAACAATATATGATATAATTATATGGACAAAGTATCGGAATATAAAATCAAAAAATATTTCTAACACAAAGTACATGGATAAAAAGAGTTGGGCCTAGGAAAAAAACACCTCTCTCTCACATGTGGGTCCCACATGTCAACTGGTAGCCATTGGATATCCATGAAGCAAAATCTTTACCCGTGCCCACCCCATGAGTTAGCGGATATCCGCCCCATAAAATTCCTGGGTGTAAATAGCCCTCCAAACCCTCACCGGGTCGGTTATCCATGGATACGCGAATCTGTGGATAAAATTGCCATCCTTAGCCAGCTTATATTTATCTCCTCGCTAACGACCATTACTGGGTCTGGCCTATTCTATTGGTTCACTAATTGCCATCCTGAGCGGGTGTAATGTTGTTAAGTAATATTTAAGTATGCTATTATCCTTGGTGTATTCTTCAACGCTTGGCATCCTTAGCTGTTATTTGTTTGGATAATTTTCTTGTTCATATCATTTGCTAACCTGATGAGGATGGGGATGGTAGATGGACCGCCCCCGTAGCAGTTAGTGGGGATGGGGACAGGAAGATTTGTTTGTGCGTGCTGATGGTTTTGGTTCAGCAATAACTAGTGGTTAGTGTGACATATTTAGAAGCTCAAAAAGAAAAGGAAAAACTCCGATTGTACTATTAGTTAGAATGTTGTAGCATGATAATGAAAACTTATAGAACCAATGAAACCGAGTATAGGTTTTGTTGAAAAAATGTTCACAATTTTAACAGTGTCCACATTTTCGGTAAAATATTCATGAATTTAAAACCTCTCATTCATTTGAAAAATGTTCATGAATAAAAAATATTTTAACAAGTTTGAAAATGCCCATGGATTTGAAAAAATGTTCACAAATTTAAATATTGTACATGTGTTTGAAAAAATGTCAGTCGGATATGAATTATATTCACCGCGTCGGATCCTACATCTATTCCACGCATTTTAAAAACGTTCTGAATTTACAAGATGTTCACGAATTTGAAAATGTCAGTGAAAAAATGTTGAAAATTTAAATAGGGTTCATGCCTTCGAAAAATGTTCACGAATTTTAATAAAATTCACAAGTTTGAAACAAATATTTGCGTCGCCCACAAATATGTTTATGTAATTTAAAAAATCAATTATCATACAATCACAATATATTCAAAATGATATTCTAAAAACAGAAAATAATATATGAACCAAGAACAAATATATAATGTAAAATAAAATAGTAAAAGAACATAAAAACAAAGAAGGAAAAGAAAACGAACCGGAAAAAGTGGTCATAAAAAAAGTAGAGAAATAACAAATAAAAAGATACACCGGTTGAAGCTACTAGAACCTTTCTGAAACCGGAAAGAACCAATGAAAATAAACCTACTTGGGCCGACCGAGTTACTTGAACTCCTCACTACAGGGTTTTGATGCGGTGAAAGTTTACCACCCGTTGAGAACCCCAAGAGAAAGATGACTTATTGTAGTACCAATTTTTCCCTCGGTTTTAAAACCAAGGTTCATCGAACTAGGAGGATCTAGAAATCTCCATCACGGCGGCAATCCACTATGGCACTTAGTTGACGAGCGTGGACCTACACACAGCACACAAACTCACTTTACCCCAACATTTCATGAAGGTTGTCAAGCTTCATGTCTTGCCGAAAACAAAGTGATTAAACATATGGTGTGGAAATTAGTGATGCAAGTAAACAGACCAGCAAGTAAGTATTGGTTCCAAGAAAGTAAACCTGGTTGTAAAAAATGTAAAACAATGGACCGGGGGCTATAGTTTCACTAGTTGTGCCTCTCCAAAAGATAACGAACAAACATGTTGGACGAACAAATTACAATTGGAAATTTATACAAACTGAACAACAAATAACTATGGCAAGCAAAGTTTATTGTGATATTCATGTAGGAATTACGTCAAACATACATATACCATCATACAACTATATCTATGACTAATAATCCACCTTGGGGGCGCTTCTATGTTTGCCACCTATTCATATTAAGTTGTAACGCAAGAGATAATCACATTAAGAACCATACATAGTGTAAAAAAATTATATATATAATCAATAAATAGCTACAAACACCACTGTTTTACCTTTAGAAGCAACATCACGTCCTTGTTCTTAGTCATTGTTGTCACTCGGGCCCAGACACGAAGAAGGCATGAACCCACTATCTAGCACAAAACACTCTATTGAAGATACATAAAATCACTTGGCTGAACTAAACACATGGATTGGAGAGCATGAAAGAACTTAAATAAAATATTGATATGATAATAGTAAAATCATATAAAAAACATGAAAACTTGATCATAAATTCACAATTCATCGGTTCCGAGCAAACATAACATGTAGCAATTACGTAAGAACGATCTTGACCGTGTTAAGAAGCTCACGAGACCATGTCATGCTATTACAAGGATAAGTGACCACCATCTAGCTATCTCTATGGGTCCGTAGATAAAGGATGAACTACTCGCGTATAACTGTGGAGAAAATCATGGCGATAAAGAGGCTTGCAGTGACGATGTCTCACGTCGGCAGGGTGCACTATCCTTTGTGCCTTGGAGATATCGCAAGACATTCTTAAATCCCAACCAATGTCATTTGATGGGAGTTTCGTTGTGTCTAGCAAGTAGATTCACTTCAAATGCAAGATATATAAGCGCTCCAATGGCACTAAGATATGGAACCTTGGGTCCCAACATCTCTATTTCATTATCCCTTGGCCTTAACGGATCTTTCTCTACGTATAGAGATCAACCCACCATGGGATTTTTTAGACGGATAAGTATTGTCCATATTGAATTTCTCCAATATTTTTATGGATATAGGAAGATTGGTGTACCATTATTCCTGATGCAAGGCGCTTGATACGTCATAAACGTATCCCTAATTTCTGATGTTTCATGTTGTTTTCATGTTGTTTCCCACTTGTTTTCCTTACAATTTATGTCATTTTTATCGATTTTCCGGACTAACCTATTGACAAGATGCCACAGAGCCAGTTCCATGTTTTCTGCTGTTTTTAGTTTCAGAAAAGTTGTTCTAAAAATATTCTCGGAATCGGAAAATTCGAAAGCCATAAGTCCTAAAAGTCCTGGAAGCTTCCAGAAGTCCCGGAGAGCCCCGGAGGGGGGCCACAGGGTGGCCACACCATGGGGTGGCGCGGGTCCCCCTATTCCACCTAGGGGTGTGGGCCCCTTGGCCACCTCCCGGCATCGCCCTTTCTCCCATATATACTCCGCGATGCATAAATCCTAGGGGAATCGACCTTTTCCGCAAAATACATCCGTAGCTCCGCCGCCGTCGACAAGTTTCGGGGGACAGATCTCTGTTCTGGCACCCTGCCGGGATGGGGAAGTGCCCCCAGGAGCCATCTCCATGGACTCCACCGCCATCTGCATCGCTGTTGCTGTCTCCTATGATGACGAGGGAGAAGTTCTCCCCCGGGGCTGAGGGCCCTACCGGTAGCTATGTGGTTCATCTCTCTCTCCCATGGTGTTATCTTTATGTGATAATGAGCTTTGTAATCTAGCTGAATATGTAGATTGATCTTCATCTGTTATGCTACTCAAGTGGTTTTGTTATCTCCGTAAACACTTTGATCACGGTGTAAAGGTGATAGTGTGTGCACTGTGTGGTTTAGCATGATATTTATGTCTTGTGTTGGAAGATGAACCTATGAAATTGTGGTGTTTGCGTGGAACCATCTGGGTCCCATGGTTATAGCATGGGGGTTACTTGGTTGGGAAAGTTCTTACTTTGAGGAGTGTTGTTAAAGCCCTACGCAATGATTAGTGTTCATTATTCGACCGGAGAGTGGTTCGGAGTAGCATAGTGAAGAAATGATATTTATGAATTCAATTATGTTTTCATTGTTGAGAGTGTCCTCTAGTGAAAGTAGGATCCCTAGGCCTTATTTCCAAGCATTGAAACACCGTTTTCCGCCTGTTCAGCTACATGTTTGCTTGCTGCCATTTTTATTTCAGATGTTATTATCACTTATAATCATCCATACTATTTGTATTTTACTCTCTTTGCCGAACTAGTGCACCTATATACCTGACAAGTATATTGGGTGTGTCGGGGACACAAGATACTTCTTGTATCTTGATTGCAGGGTTGCTTGAGAGGGATATCTTTGACCTCTACCTCCCTGAGTTCGATAAACCTTGGGTGATCCATTTAAGGGAAACTTGCTGCTGTTCTACAAACCTCCGCACTTGGAGGCCCAACATTGTCTACAAGTATAGAAGCGCACGTAGACATCAAACTCTTTTCTGGCGTCGTTGCCGGGGAGGTAAGGTAAAAAGTACTCACATCCTCGGGTGTGAGTTCTCGAAGTTATTTCCTTTAGATTCTGCAATTATATCTTTTTGTTTCTTGTTTTCACTAGTTAGGCTAAATGGAAAACAACAAAAATATGAGAGAGCTTTATAATCTTTATCTTGAGTTAGGACATGAAGTGTTTGAAGAGAAAATTAAAAAACCTATGGAACTTTATTTGCATGCTAATAGCAATGTTATTAGTATGAACGCTTTGAACACTATTATTTCTAATGCTATGGAAAAGTATAAGCTTGGGGAAGCTACTTTATATGAAAATGGTCTTTTTAGTTCCCCAAGCACGGCGCAGATCCACCGGTACCATGTCTGGCCGTCGCGAGGAGGGCCTCCACACGTACTTTCCCCGGCGCAGCGTGCAAGGCGTGGAGCGTGCGCGTGCCTGCGAGGCGTACCGGTGCGAGGTGCATCAGGCCAACTCGATCGTCCCGTGCACCACCACCTCCGGCTCCACCCATCGCACCTTCGGACATCGAGGAGGAAGAAGAGGAGGAGTATCTCGCTGTCGAGTTCCACAACGAGGCCCTATAGTGGACCCACATGCAGGCGGGGATTTTAGCGTCCTTAGAGAGTTTCACGGCAGAAGAGCTCCGGCAAGCGAGGATCGCCTCGCTTTTCACTGTCAAGCTAGAGGAAGTCACCGCGGAAACGATCTGCCATTCAATGCAGAATGAAGATGCGGCGGTGCTGGCGGAGACGCGACGGCGCACCCTTGGCTAGGACGCTAGGTCCGGTGTCTATCCTTTTCTTTTTGTGATTTGTTTCAGAAACGGTTTGTTCACTGATATGTTAATTGAGATTGTTTCGAAGATTATGTGCATGCTTATTTACCGTGGATGACAAGTGGTGTCCAGGCACCAAGGGCCTGGTCGTTGCCGGTCAAAGCAGTCAAACAGGACAGGATGTGTGGCCCCAAGAAAAATTCGCGACGTTCTACGTGACCATGCAAGTTTTGTCGAAGGAAACTGGGCCCTTAGTGGGCTGCTGGGCCGGGGACGAAAATCCGCGACGTAAAAGTAGCAAAAAGTCGGTCAAAACCAGTCTGCGACGGACCAAACCAATACGTCGAGAGAAAACTCCAGTTTTTAGCCATCCGCGACGGAAACACGCGATGTTATCGAAACGTTGCGCTCAAAACATCCCTAATCGCACGGAATTTGGTAGTGCGTGTCTCTCTCCCAAAAAAGAATGCTAGGATCCAAATAGTATAGAGCAAAAAACAAAACATAAACAAAATGAAAACAAAAACACACTGACACTCCAAGAAAAGTGCACAAGATCTGACTGAATAAAAATATAGTCTCACTAGAGATGACGTGATAATTTGCCGAGAAGAAGGGGATGCATTTGGCATCACTAAGCTTAGACGCTTGAGTATACTTGAATATATTGGGGAGGACCACAGGAGCGTCCCCAAGCTGAGGCTTTTCACTCTTCTTGATCTTTCATTATCATCTTTCTCGCTTAACACTTGAAAACTTCCTTCACATCAAAATTTCAATGTTTTTCTCATTAGCGGGGTTAGTGCATCAAAAAAAATCTCACTTGGTTCCTTTTGGACAAAAAATTCATAAGCAATTGCTTTCAAACATTAGCTATTGTTACTAGCATCAAGTGGAGCTCTTTCACCCTAAAATAACCCACTCAAAACTCGTAAAAGAAAGAATGCAAAATAAAGACAGAATCTGTCAAAAACCATAACAGTCTGTAAAGATGAATTTTTTCGGGGCACTTACGTTTCTCAGATTGAAAAACTTAAGTTTAACAAAAAATAGCTACATATATCAGGAATAAGCACAAATTATTTCAGACCAAAATCACTTTCTGATGAGCGTGTGAAATTTTTCTAGTGAATACCAAAAAAAATTCTAGCATAAAAGTACCTTCTAGTCATTAGAGACTTTTCTTGGCACAACAAAATAGTAAATAAAAGATACAAAGATGTTTTTATAGAAGCAACAAGCGTATTTCCTTAACAAAACAAAAATAGCAGGAAATAAAAAATGATGGGTTGCCTCCCATAAGCGCTTTTATTTAACGCCTTGTAGCTAGGCACAAGTAGGGAATCCAGTATTATCAAGTTCAAAAATACCACCACTGTTACCTTTAGACCTCTTGTTCTTTTTCGTCATCTTCCTCCTAGGAAGGGTGTAGTGACCATTTGGGGAGCCGAATTTCAAGATTCCTGAATTCATGTCAATGACTGCTCCAAGTTGTTTCAACAGTGATCTTCCAAGTGTAAATTTCCCTTTTCCTGCACATTCAATGACATGGTAATTATTAGGTACAGTCATACCACAGATTTTTGTAAACACTCCTTCAGTAGTTGCCATAGGTAATTTAATAGAATTAACAACCAAGTTTATAAAGCCGTCACTTTTAGAGAGCCCCCACAGATTTAAAGAATCATGAATATTCATGGGCATTAGGCAGAATTCAGACATAGTATCACAGCGGGCATGAAATATTTTACCACTAATAGAAATTTTTACTGAAGGAACCCAGCCTGAAGGTTCTAAGTTTGTAGGAATATTTTCATAATGTATACGAATCTAATTATAAGCTTCTTTCAGGCTAGATATGTATGTATCAAGGGAATTCAGTTTTTGATTAATGTTCTCAATAGCTGAATCTATTTTACTGTTTGAGGAGGTAGATGCAATTAATTTTTTAATAGCATTAAAGATGAAAATCTCCCCCACTAATGCATCTAGATCATATCTATAACATAGAACAAGTCCAAAATAAAAACTACTAAGAAGAAGACTTAGAGTTATTTTAGGTTCAGTTCTCCCATAAGAGTCAAGAATTCTAGACCAAGCATCTTTAAAATTCTCCTCATTCCCTTGCTTAAAAGTGAAAACTTCTTATTCAGCTGACATAATGCAAGAAACAGAACTAGACATGATGATAAAACAACAAACTAAACTGAAAATAAACTAAATGCACGAATCTAATTTTTTGTGTTTTTGGGTTTTAGAGAAAACAAAGTGAAACAAGAATAAAACAAGAAAGATAAAAACAAAATAAAATGTTTGGAAGTGTTAGACTCCCCTATCTAGAGATTCCAGTATCCACGGCAACGGCGCTAGAAAGCTTGATGCTTTGGGGGGGGGGCGTGTTGTTCATTAGGTTACTCCAAGCGCGTAGTTTGATGTAAAACAGCGACAAGCATTCCCTTGAAAGTAACCAATGTTATCGAATCCAAGAGGACACGGAGGTTCTTCAAAAGGTTGTCAGTGGCGCAATTGACATGGAACCTGCACATAAACAAACATACTACATTTGGTCTTACTAAAAACAAAGGGATTAAATGTATGGTGCAGAAAACAGTGATGATTGCAGGAAACATTAGAGAAAAGTATGATTGCAGTAGGTGGTTTAACAATATGAGGAAAATGAACAGGGGTCCACAGTTCACTAGCGGTGTCTCTCCATAAATATTTCTAGCATATTGGGTAAACAAATTACAACTGGGCAATTGAAAAATAATGAGGGCATGACAATGCAATATATGACAAGATGCCCAACATGAGATTTAACAGGGAATTACAACAAAGTACATAGACTTGCTATCCAGTGCATCTATGCCTAAATAATCCACCTTCGGGTCAGCATCCGCATCACTTCCAGTATTAAGTTGCAAACAACAGATTGTTGAATGAAGTATTGTAAGTAATGTAAATAATGCAAAAAACACGTAGACTAAGCATCATTATTTTATCCTAGTGGCAATAGCACATCCACAACCGTGCAAGTTTCAGTCACTCGAATGCTGATTTCTAGAGGCATGAACCCACTATCGAGCATAAATACTCCCTCTTGGAGTCACAAGCATCTACTTGGCCAAAGCATCTACTAGAAAGGGAGAGCATGCAAGATATAAAAAACATAGACATATGGATACATAAACAACTTGCTCATAGTAACATATTCATCGGATCCCAGCAAACACAACGTGTAGCATTACATAACAATGATCTTGATCATGTAGGGAAGCTCACATGATCTAAACATGATAGCACAAAGTGGAGAGATGTAACGCCCGGGTTTTTCCCTAATTGCTTGTTTGTTTTCTTTTGTGCATCTCATAGCATAATGCATCATCCTGCATTTAAACCCGGCAAACAATTCGAAATTGATCAAATCTTCCTTTTCTAATTTTCTGCAATTACTTTGTTGTCTCAATCTTATTTATTTGTTGACCAAAGCTATTCCTCAAATAAAAAAATAAAAAAATGTTTTGTGGGGGGGAGGCAGCCGAATTGGGCCTAACTAAGGCCCAGCCGGCCACCCCACACCCCAAACCCTAACGCACACACGACACCTAACGCACACAACGCACACACCCGACCACACAACCCCACCGCACGGAAACTCACGCCACACACGCACACCCACGACACAGGACACATGCACGCACACACGGAAGAAAAAAAAAAGGAATCGCTCGATCCCCAACCGCAGCGACGCCTGCGTCTCCTTCCTCCTTCGATCCCATCCCCGACCTCGCCTCTGCCCTCCTCCATGACCCCAACTCCTTCCGTCGAGCGCCGCCAGGGGGAAGCCCAGCTCGAGCCGCTCCGTCTCCCCTCTCCCTCGCCCCTCACCCTCGTCCCGTCGCCCTACCGCCCTCCTCCACCTCGCCCCCAAGCGCCGCCTCCTGCCCCTTGACCTCCGGCCGACGGCGAGCTCCGCCTCCACCCGCAGCAACTTCGGCACGGGACGGGAGCCGGCCTCCCTGCGCGTCCTGGTGTGCTCCTCCCCGACAAGGTCATCCTCGAGGACCTCCACCTCGCTCTGCACCCCCTGCCCGTCTTCTTCCATGGCCCATGCTCACTCCGTCTTGACGCACTGCAGGTGTTCGACAAAAATCCCGCAAGAGGCTGGAGTCCTCGCGGGCTCCCGTTCGTGCTCATGTTTGGTTTGTTGGGGTCGAGGCTTTCATGCCGTGTCCATGTCAAGCCTTCGTGTCCCGTGTGTTCCGTCTTCCGTGTCCGTGACCTCGACAACTCCCGGCGACAAGTCTGAGACTCTGACGCCGCCAAGATCGACCCTGACCCGTACCTCGTCGCCAAGTCCGAGCACCGGAACCGCCAAGATTCCTACCCGATGCGACAAGCACCTCGACCACGACTACTCCCTCGACGAACCGTGAACGACTACATCTCCTTCGTCGTGTTCGCTTTGCGTTGGCCGCCTTCGTGCGTGCCGTGAAGATTGGGACCGACATGTCCGCCACCAACCTCGAAGACAACGATGTTGCGGATCGCCCACGACTACTACGACTACTTCGACGACGATGACCGCGTGATTCGAGAACGACTACTTCCTCTACAGCGTGAACGACTACCTCCACGACGATGACCCTGGAACGACTACGTCCTCGATGTCGACTACTTCCCCTGCTACGACTACTTCCACTCCTTCCTCTATGTCGACTACGTCCTCTACTTCCCCTACACCCCGAAGATACCGGCGTTATCCGAATACCCTCCTTCCAACGTGCGAACCCAAACCCCAATCCTAACCTCTATATGCGTATTTTCTAAATACCATCTTTTTTTTATAAATGTCATCGCATTCATGTGTTGCATTGCATCTTGTGGGTGCGGGTAATAATAATATCATCTAATAATTAAATATGGAATGAGTTGGGACAATTAAATATTGTTCCGGTTCCATTTAAAATTGCATAGCTCATCTTTATATTATCTCGCCATGTTAAACAACATTTAATCTTGATGGGTAGATAAATAACGTGAACCTCCTAAATTAAATGTTGGGCTTCCCGCTCAATTTAAATTGATTTAATTGCATAAATCATAACTAATTCATTTTAACTCCAAAGTTGAAAAGTAAAATATGTTTTCCAATCAAAATTCTCTGAACTTTGCAAATATCAACTTTGTTTTCTGTTTTGAATAACTTAAATTGCTGAAAACAACTGTTTCTTAATTAATGCATTTAAAATTGTCAATTTAATAACTTGCTCATCTAAAATCCAAATTCAACAAATGAAATATGTATTCCATCTAAAATTTTGTGTTCTTTCCAAATATAAATTTTGTCATCTGTTTTGAACATTTAAAATTGGTGAAAACAATAAATGTTTGTGTAACTCATTTAAGAAGCCAAATTTCATAACTTAACAAATAAAATTCCAAACCTGGTAAACATCATATCAAACTGAAGCTATTGTTGTTTCCTTATTGTTTTCATCATCCATGCATCATTCTAATCAACTTTCACATGATGGTTAGTTGTAGATCATTTAATTCAACATTAATTCCTGGGCTTCTCCATATGCACTCCAACTTGCATATGGGCCCATTTAAATATGTTTACCATGTCAACTAGTTTATCTTTGATGCATACTTAAACTTGTCATGCATCCATATCTTGGTCATGCGGGATCTTTTGCCGTAGAAGTAATTGTTGCATCCGGTGTTTGCTCTAGTTCGTTGCTTCTTCGCGGATAGGACGTTGAGATGATGTGAGCAACGACAAGTTCTGCGGATGTACCTCTACTTGCTGGATTCCAGGCAAGTATACTCACTTGCTACCTATGTTGCCTTTCCTCACTTGTTACCGATTCTTTCCGTTGCCTTTATTCTAGCCTTACGATTCAATGCTTGTGTCTCGATCCTATCATATGTTTACCTTGCAGCCATGATATAGCCTTTCCTTCCACTTCCTATTAACTGTTGCTTGTTTACCTTGTTGGCCCTCGTGTCGTAGTTGCATGCTTAGTGTTGTTTGCGCTCGAGTCCTGTTGTCCTTTGCCCTATCACATGTTTAGTTTGATAGTTGGGTTTCAATTCAATCAACAACATGTTAATGTTTTGGGTAATAATAATTTGATGATAAGGCACCGGCAGGAGGCCCGGCGTGGTTTTGAGGCCTGCTAGTGTCGAATTTAATTAGGAAAAGGGTCTTGTCTACTGATCCATGATGAGCGCACTCACCGCATGTGGGAAGCGAGTATGGGCGCCCCCCGCAACTCTGATTCGATTCGCATCTCGTCCAAATCGCCACACTTAGTTCAGGCTTTCCATTTGATGCACGCATATGCAGGTGCGAACCCTTGGCGCCAGGGTGGAACTTTTGTAGTCGGCATTTAGGGCGGCGTGGTCTTCCAGTGCTATGAGGGTTCCCCTTTTCTTCGTGGGGGCTCGATTAGCCGCGCACGCACAGCACGTGGTTATTTGGGCTTGATGCGAAGAAGAGTTGGGTTGTGTTGAGTACCTCGCTTGGTGGGTTGATCCCCCGTCTGGCGGGATATTCTTACGTGTACGGCCAAATTGGTGCATCCCTGCAGGGTTAAATCTTCTCGAGAAGCCGTGTTGTCCGCGGTTATGGATGACTTGGTGAAAGTGCTGGCTAACAAGTACTCAGACAACTTACACCTAACGATAATAACTTGACTAGTAATATAGATTACCTCCACCATCAAAATGATGTCACCCTAATCAACAGTGTGAGTTTCCTTGGGTTGCTTCCTTAGTAGGGGGTAACATTGGATGGGTATTGTTTGGTGAGTAGTTGTAGTTGGTTCTGATACGCTCTCTTATCCCTTTCTTTTAGCCGGATGTTGTAGCGCGTGTAACATCCCAAACTTTTGCAACCATAGGGTGTGTGTTGTTGTGTTCATATCATTCATGCATGAAACAAAATTTTAAATCATGTTTCAACCAATTTAAATTTGGAATTTAAATGGTTTGAGAAAATTCCAGCAAATAGTACCTATCTTGGTTTCCAAAATTTTGTTCTAAAAAGTATTTCAAGTTCACCAAAGCAATACATGGCAAGATTGGAAATTTCATAAGCTTTCCAAAAGTTATTTTTGCCAAATTTTCTGTTTGCAAAAAGGTCCCCAAAACTTCTATTTCTGTTCTGTTTTCAAATAGAGAGGACGTTGTTGCTAATTCCAGGAAATGTAGGGGGTTTTTGCAAGACTCCCGTTGTCTTCTTCGTTGCGACAGAAGATGGAGCTGCGTGGCAGCTCGACCACGGCGCTGCCACCTCCTACTCGCCCGTGTGCTTGCGTGGCCGAGGAGATAGGAAGAAGCTGTGCCCCTCCTCCCTCTCCCTATCCTCTCACTCGTTGCTCCCTCTCTCTGTAACCTCCACGGTATGGAACCCTAGCTCGTCGCGGCCGCCACCTCGCCCCGCCGTCTCGAGCCATCCCTGCACAGATGGATACCGCGAGGAGCTCCGCCATGACCTCCTCTTCTTCCTGGACGAGTATCACTTGAGGGGAGTGGCCGAGCCGCCGGAATCGAGGTCATCTTCCTCGTCACCGGCGAGCCGCCCTCGCGCCATTGCGGCCGATTCCGGCCTGCCCTGCCTTCCCCAACCCCTCCTTTAGCTTCATCACGACGAGGTGAGCTTCCCGGTGCTCTCAGCCCGCCTCCTCCCCCTCGGATACACCCTCCCCGGCGTGCTCCCGTCACCGCCGCCGCGCGGATGCTCGCCGGCGAGCCGCCGGTGACCAATACCGGGCGGCGCCGCCACCTCTCTGCTCCCCTTCGCCTCCTGAACCTCGTGGTGAAGCTCGATTTGGGAATCGAGCGCGCTAGCGCGCGAATTGCACAAAGGCAGAGCTATTCCGGCCATTGCTGACGTCATCATGACGTCAGCATAGTGTCATATATCCCTGTTTAATATTTCCAGAAAATAACTAATTATTGAATAAACTAATAACTACTCTTTTATACCTCAGAAAAATAAAAATGAGGTACCAATATGCTCAGAAAAATAAACTCTACAGGAATATGTTATTTTCACACATTTTTGAGAAAGTTGAAAAATGACCTTTATTTAATATTGATTAATCATTTAAAAATAGAAAAATAAGTTTTTATTCACTAAAAATAGAAAGTTAAAAGTTATATACCAAAAGGATCAAAATGACAAATGCAACATGTTTGTGATGTTTTCAACCCCATTTGGGCAACTAAAATGGTACACACTTTCAGAACCGTCCGAAACCCCCTCAGGGGCCTATTTCGGACTAATTTCAGTAAAACGTCATAACTGACATATGAACCCTAGTAACCCATTGAACCTGTTTAGGGCTTTATTTCGGTGCATTAACTTGCTCATGCATACATATTGCGCATTGCATCGATGCCATGGTTGATTGTTCTTCTTTGTTTCGGTGTTGTTTCCCCCTCGATAGAATCCGACTCCGAAGAGAAGGCCATCAACTCCATGACGAATACTTGATCTTAACCGACAAGTCAAGCACTTATTCCTGAAGATCTTTATCTGGTTTTCTTATAACCGAGGCAAGCATAACCTCTTATCTGCTCATATATGATTTCAAAGTGATTTGAATCTCGTACTTTGCATTCGGTTCCAAACTATTTGGCGTCAGTAGATAGAGTTCTCCTATATACTGCATAACCTAGATATCCTGATCCACTTCACCTAGCAGCTAGAGGTTTGTTTGTGCGCGCTCCGCTAAACCTTGTGAGTCTTGCTTAGCCATGCCTAGTTGATGAATCTGGTCAATGCGTGAATCTAGTATGTCAGGTGTTTATGATTTGAATTACCTTTGATAACTTGACTAATCCCGGCATGGATGTGAGGCCACAATGGGTTGTGGCGTTTTGTCCTGTTCATGCCCCTAGGAGCGAGTTCTCGCCTTCGAGCCAAGACTGAGCGTACAGCCACACGTGGGCCGATGAACCCCGCCCGGCTGACTAACTTGTTTAACCTTATCCATGAGCCACGTAGTTTGAGCTTTCCATCTGCGTGTGAGTCGGAAAATGTTTTGGAGAAAACTAGGTCGTGACCGGGACAAGTGATGGACGTACACGGATCTTGTTCCCGACTCACAGAACAGGTGCCGTCAGGAGGTGGCCAACTCCCTGTTGACGGGGTGGCCCTGTTTGGGTTGACTCATGGATATGGTTCGACAAGGTAAAGGCCGGGAATCCACCACCCTCTGCCGGCACTTCCCGGACTAGTGCCAACCCGGTGGCACTAAGAGTCGGTTGGTACGTGTGGGTAAAGTTGTACACCCCTGCAGGGTTAAATCTTTTCGAAAAGCCGTGTCTGCGGTTAAAGACGACTTGGTGACGGATTCTGTGATCATAGACAACTTAAACGGAATGATTAAAACTTGCTGATAACGAATGAAGGATGCCTCCTCGGAGATGCCGAGAGGGGTTACCTTGTAGTATGAGATAGTGTGGAACAACTGGAGGAGGTGATCTTTGAAGCACGAGGTGCTCAAATGGTTTGGTGGATTAAAAGATGATGATATCAGTAGCTGATTAGCTTTCTCATCTGTTTTCAAAATACTCCATGAGACGTGCTATTCCTTCCTCAACTTGCGACACAAAGATTGCTTTACGCAAATCAGCCTTCATGAAACCCTTTTCGAAATAGAAAATATATAATAGGTTAACCAAGTCTTGTTGAGTACCTCCCGTACTCAGGTTTGCTTAATTTTGGTTTAGGAGAAGATCTCACATCGGTGGTGATTCAACGTGGACATCAACGAGTAGTTTGGGGTTCCCAGGTAGCAGCCTGGAATCTATGGGCTGGGACGTCGCCTTATGTTGCGGCCTCTTAGGCCTTTTTGGTTCTTGTTGATTAGCAACATAGTTTGCCTTCCGTTGTCTGATGTAATGTTGGGTCGTGTGACCTCTGCTTGTAAGCTATAATCTAATAACACCTGTTTAATACAACTTCCTTGTTTAGAGTACTGCTTTGATCGGTTGTTGGTTTCGAGCTCATTGTTATACAGTTTTGGCTATGCCTGCATAGTTGTCGCAGTCGAGGGGTTGTGGAGCCGATGATCCATGTCCGAGCCCGCCTGTCGATTTGATCGGCCTGGGGCCAGGTAACCCCAGTAACCCTCGATTGTTGTTGCACTTTCTGGACACATAGCATCTCTGTATAGCTTTGGTCCCGTTTCCTTCGGTTTCATTCGATTCGTGGACGCTTTGATATGCATAGTTGGTTATGACTAGCATGGATACAAGGAGTAGTAGACTGGGGATCCGGACTACGTGCCGATGAATCCAGTCTGCCTGCCGTTGTTTGTTGCGGCCGGGGCTGGTAACCCTGAAGCCCTTGTGAGTCCATGGCTAGGAGCACATAACAGTATGTATATCTCTGGGTCCGGGGTCGTGACAAGTCTTGGTATCAGAGCAGGACTGCCTGTAGGAAAACCTTACTGCTTGGTCGATGTCGAGTCTAGTGTTTGTGAAAACTACTTTGAAACCTCAAATGAGTTGTGAAAACCTTCTTAGGATTCTTTTTACTCCTTACCTGGTATCGCTCTAACTCTGGGTCACCTTATCTGTTTTGATTTGAAAAGGTTTTGCTATCTCTTCTAGTCATTCAAAACCTAGGTGCCTTCTCTGGCAATGACGTTCTTTTAACCAAGTTGACCTAGTGTTAAAGTTTTTAGAGTCGTGTGTGTTCCGTGTTCCGTTATCTCTTAATCTGGGATATCTCCTTTCCATTCCAATCTCTGAGAGCTGTGTGGATTCCACATTCTTACATGTTCCAAAGTATCAGAATCCTGAACCTCGAGATTTTCTTTTAATCTCGAATGTATCCGTTATCCTCTGCTCAAGTTCTTCCGGAGCTATCGTTGTCCTTCGAAAGATACTTCGTGATTGCTATTCGTAGTGTTCTTCGTGGCACTAAGATAGTAGTTACTCCTTTCTCGGTGCTTTTAGCCCTTGGATTTGAACCGAAGGTCCCGGAATGTGCTGAATTGCGGTGAGTTGAGTCATGTAGTTTCATAACCATGTGATGCTCATGCCATCAGTACAGGATGCTGACCTTCAACCCAAGTTCTGTTTCCTTGAATCCTGAGGAATCTGTTCTACCTCGGGATGGGTAGGAAATTCCAACTCTCATAGCCGTAGGCTTTCTTTTGGAATAAAAAGGGATCACAACAAGAGTGGTCTTTATGAATTCCAAATTTTTGTTTTTGGTTCAGCTATACTTCTCCTCTTAGCATGGGTTCTACAAGGGAGTATTACCATGTGCAATCATAGGGATCTTAAGAATCCTCGTGAGCATGTTCCCATCTCCAGCTGCTCTTGAATCTCCATCCGTTGTTTTGGACACCAAGTTGCATATGTGTGTTGGATTCTTGCAATGCATTTGCTCTTGTTTTCCGTCAGAACATTCCACCTTGGAATATCAGGAGAAACAAACTCCAGAACCTCGTTCATCTTAAGGACCAAGTCAAAGTTTGTAATCCACAGATTAAAGAAGTTTCATCAGCTTCTGTTCTGTTCCACCTTCGAGTATCACACTCTTTGGCATCAAGAGGTCGTGTTAAGTTTCATGGCCTTAATGATGAAGTGATGCTCTCACACATCTTCAATCCCCCTTCCTCCAAGCTTGAATGCTTGAGAATGATGGGTCTGTTCTTCGACATGTGTATCAGTTATTCATAGCAATTCTTATTGCTTTGAAAAATCTAAGAAACATATGTATCCTTCTTAGCTCTACTGGTCACCCAGCCTCTTTTTGAAGTTGGTCGTGTTACCAAATCCGTTCACTCCGGTGCACATTTCTGGTCAAAGAGTTAGGTTCATACCGAAGCTCTCATGATCATATCGGTTGCTCTGAAAAGCAAGTTTCCTTCCAAACTTCGAGACATATCGGTAGGTTGTGACATTCTGGTTGTCTTTCTAGAAGTATCACCAGGTTGTTACCTGACCGTGATGTCTAAACAAGGGGTAATTTAACTACTTTTTTCTCCAAGAAACAGTGCTGGATATCCTGGACTAGTTGGTTGAGCTTAAACAACAACTTGGAGAGTTGAAAGACAAAAGCTCATCCTAACTTGATCCTTCGTTAAGGGATATCTAGTTTTCCTCGTGTTGAAGCATGATAGTATCTCTTTAATGGACATGCTGTCATTCTACCTTGATTTGATTTGGGCTATCGTCAGATCAAGCCCTGATTCAAGGACTATCCTGATGGTGTTTTCACTCATGGTGTTTGGCCCGAGTACACCTCACGTCCTATGGTCTGACCAATATTCTGCCTTGTTCATATAGCATATGAACCCCTCTTCTTGGAGTGTTTTGATAAGTGTGTTTTCGAGCCCATCGATGACATTCCTATTCTCTCCAAGTTGTGAGAGGCTCATGTTGAACAATCGGCACTAATGTTGGAAACTTTCGAGAACCATCTTCGTTTCATCACGAAGTTGTGTTCTGGATGTTCGAAGTGACTTTCTCAGGTCCATGTGCTTATGGTGAAAGTTGTCGCCATGGATTCGAGAATAGTTTTCTTGTTCCTTCGGGAATAATCCCATGTCAGTCCTGCATGTGTGGACTATTCTTGAGATGGTTGGTTGTTACCTCCGTCTACTGGAAGAAGTGCATCCACACCAAGCCACTGACTGACCATTTGTGAAAGAGAAGAAGTTTAAGAACTTTGTTATCTTTCTAATCGTTTTCCCAACCAGGACTCTGATGTGTTTCGTTGGACGTAAGCCATGTAGATGCAACCGTCTTTCCCAAGTTGCTAATACATGAGTTCTACAATCTCACTCATCCTCTTGAGTGTGGCACCATAGTCCATATCTTGAGAATCTAGTAAATGTATCTCGTTAGTAACCGGTGTAACCTCTGTGATCAGATGTGCTGATTCTGAATCATCCTTCCACTAACCAGAGCTGAATCTCAAGCAGCAACGATGGTTGGTGTTCCCTCAAGGGTATTAACTTAGGTCCTCTCAAAAATCCGGCATGGTTGATGTTGTGGTTGACACAATTAGCCGAAAGATCTAATGTGAGATTCCTTTGAGTCCGTAAGAACAACCACTCCCCGTGAGAATTCTTGTCTGGCTTATTCTAACAAGTTTCCTTCCCGTTCTTCCAAACCGGAGTTCTATTTTCACTTGGTGACCTATCAAAGGCTTGTCGTGAGCCTGCTGACGGTATCTAGAACGTCCAAGATAACTTGGAAGTTGATCTTTCCAATATCTCTCAGTTGATCCTCCAAAACATTCGTTTCAGTGGAAACAAGTTCATTATGAAAACATTTCGTGGTGTTTTGTAACCGCCAGTGATCAATTCCCTTTGTCAAGTTGTTTGTACCTGAAGTTCTGATCATCTGACACATTGTGTGAATTTGTCAGTTAGTGCAGCTGTGGGATCTTAACTATGTGGTATATGTGTTGTTATGTCAAATCCACCATAGAAAAGGGATTCCCTATTCTTTCTGGTGTTTCAATCCTCGTTGGTTAACCATCTTTATGGTGTGACCAAGAATTCCTCCTTCATTACGGTATTCAACATCCTTTGGTTACTCATATTCTGTCGTGAAGTAACATCCCGATCTTTGACAAGGATTCCAAGAAAACTGATTTGGAATGGTCGAAAGTTCCGTTATCTTCCGTGTACACTCCGAATAGTGAACATGATCATGTATCAAATTCTGTCCGACACACGATTACAGTGTTTTCTCGTGTTTTCCCCTCTTCTACGAATATTACCTTGTGGTATCCAAGACCATCCTCACGATCTTGGTATTCTGTTTGAAGACATCTCGATGTCACAAGTTGTTCAACCTATCTTTTCCAAAAGGATTTAAAGTCTTGTGCAAAGTTCATATTCTAAATCCTTTCGAAAATCACTCGTCCGCAAACTTGAAACCGTCTTCTGTCCCCTCCGTTACCTTGATGTGTTTCATGCCTGTTAACTCAACAGTTCTTTATGAACATTCCTGTCATGAGTTAGCCATGAGATACTCGATCTTCGTGAAGATCATTTCCTAAGAGTTTCCCTCTTACCTAAGGTGTATCCGTTCAAAACTTCAAGATGCTATGGATCAACCTCTTCCAGAAGAGAACCGTAAGGTTCGAGAAGATCATCCAAACCGGTGTTCCTTCTTTCTTCTCCTTCGAGAATCTCGGGACGAGATTCTTGTAAGGGGGGTAGATTTGTAACATCCCAAACTTTTGCAACCATAGGGTGTGTGGTGTTGTGTTCATATCATTCATGCATGAAACAAAATTTTAAATCATGTTTCAACCAATTTAAATTTGGACTTTAAATGGTTTGAGAAAATTCCAGCAAATAGTACCTATCTTGGTTTCCAAAATTTTGTTCTGAAAAGTATTTCAAGTTCACCAAAGCAATACATGGCAAGATTGGAAATTTCATAAGATTTCCAAAAGTTATTTTTGCCAAATTTTCTGTTTGCAAAAAGGTCCCCAAAACTTCTATTTCTGTTCTGTTTTCAAATAGAGAGGACGTTGTTGCTAATTCCAGGAAATGTAGGGGGTTTTTGCAAGACTCCCGTTGTCTTCTTCGTTGCGACAGAAGATGGAGCTGCGTGGCAGCTCGACCACGGCGCTGCCACCTCCTACTCGCCCGTGTGCTTGCGTGGCCGAGGAGATAGGAAGAAGCTGTGCCCCTCCTCCCTCTCCCTATCCTCTCACTCGTTGCTCCCTCTCTCTGTAACCTCCACGGTATGGAACCCTAGCTCGTCGCGGCCGCCACCTCGCCCCGCCGTCTCGAGCCATCCCTGCACAGATGGATACCGCGAGGAGCTCCGCCATGACCTCCTCTTCTTCCTGGACGAGTATCACTTGAGGGGAGTGGCCGAGCCGCCGGAATCGAGGTCATCTTCCTCGTCACCGGCGAGCCGCCCTCGCGCCATTGCGGCCGATTCCGGCCTGCCCTGCCTTCCCCAACCCCTCCTTTAGCTTCATCACGACGAGGTGAGCTTCCCGGTGCTCTCAGCCCGCCTCCTCCCCCTCGGATACACCCTCCCCGGCGTGCTCCCGTCACCGCCGCCGCGCGGATGCTCGCCGGCGAGCCGCCGGTGACCAATACCGGGCGGCGCCGCCACCTCTCTGCTCCCCTTCGCCTCCTGAACCTCGTGGTGAAGCTCGATTTGGGAATCGAGCGCGCTAGCGCGCGAATTGCACAGAGGCAGAGCTATTCCGGCCATTGCTGACGTCATCATGACGTCAGCATGGTGTCATATATCCCTGTTTAATATTTCCAGAAAATAACTAATTATTGAATAAACTAATAACTACTCTTTTATACCTCAGAAAAATAAAAATGAGGTACCAATATGCTCAGAAAAATAAACTCTACAGGAATATGTTATTTTCACACATTTTTGAGAAAGTTGAAAAATGACCTTTATTTAATATTGATTAATCATTTAAAAATAGAAAAATAAGTTTTTATTCACTAAAAATAGAAAGTTAAAAGTTATATACCAAAAGGATCAAAATGACAAATGCAACATGTTTGTGATGTTTTCAACCCCATTTGGGCAACTAAAATGGTACACACTTTCAGAACCGTCCGAAACCCCCTCCGGGGCCTATTTCAGACTAATTTCAGTAAAACGTCATAACTGACATATGAACCCTAGTAACCCATTGAACCTGTTTAGGGCTTTATTTTGGTGCATTAACTTGCTCATGCATACATATTACGCATTGCATCGATGCCATGGTTGATTGTTCTTCTTTGTTTCGGTGTTGTTTCCCCCTCGATAGAATCCGACTCCGAAGAGAAGGCCATCAACGCCATGACGAATACTTGATCTTAACCGACAAGTCAAGCACTTATTCCTGAAGATCTTTATCTGGTTTTCTTATAACCGAGGCAAGCATAACCTCTTATCTGCTCATATATGATTTCAAAGTGATTTGAATCTCGTACTTTGCATTCGGTTCCAAACTATTTGGCGTCAGTAGATAGAGTTCTCCTATATACTGCATAACCTAGATATCTTGATCCACTTCACCTAGCAGCTATAGGTTTGTTTGTGCGCGCTCCGCTAAACCTTGTGAGTCTTGCTTAGCCATGCCTAGTTGATGAATCTGGTCAATGCGTGAATCTAGTATGTCAGGTGTTTATGATTTGAATTACCTTTGATAACTTGACTAATCCCGGCATGGATGTGAGGCCACAATGGGTTGTGGCGTTTTGTCCTGTTCATGCCCCTAGGAGCGAGTTCTCGCCTTCGAGCCAAGACTGAGCGTACAGCCACACGTGGGCCGATGAACCCCGCCCGGCTGACTAACTTGTTTAACCTTATCCATGAGCCACGTAGTTTGAGCTTTCCATCTGCGTGTGAGTCGGAAAATGTTTTGGAGAAAACTAGGTCCTGACCGGGACAAATGATGGACGTACACGGATCTTGTTCCCGACTCACAGAACAGGTGCCGTCAGGAGGTGGCCAACTCCCTGTTGACGGGGTGGCCCTGTTTGGGTTGACTCATGGATATGGTTCGACAAGGTAAAGTCCGGGAATCGACCACCCTCTGCCGGCACTTCCCGGACTAGTGCCAACCCGGTGGCACTAAGAGTCGGTTGGTACGTGTGGGTAAAGTTGTACACCCCTGCAGGGTTAAATCTTTTCGAAAAGCCGTGTCTGCGGTTAAAGACGACTTGGTGACGGATTCTGTGATCATAGACAACTTAAACGGAATGATTAAAACTTGCTGATAACGAATGAAGGATGCCTCCTCGGAGATGCCGAGAGGGGTTACCTTGTAGTATGAGATAGTGTGGAACAACTGGAGGAGGTGATCTTTGAAGCACGAGGTGCTCAAATGGTTTGGTGGATTAAAAGATGATGATATCAGTAGCTGATTAGCTTTCTCATCTGTTTTCAAAATACTCCATGAGACGTGCTATTCCTTCCTCAACTTGCGACACAAAGATTGCTTTACGCAAATCAGCCTTCATGAAACCCTTTTCGAAATAGAAAATATATAATAGGTTAACCAAGTCTTGTTGAGTACCTCCCGTACTCAGGTTTGCTTAATTTTGGTTTAGGAGAAGATCTCACATCGGTGGTGATTCAACGTGGACATCGACGAGTAGTTTGGGGTTCCCAGGTAGCAGCCTGGAATCTATGGGCTGGGACGTCGCCTTATGTTGCGGCCTCTTAGGCCTTTTTGGTTCTTGTTGATTAGCAACATAGTTTGCCTTCCGTTGTCTGATGTAATGTTGGGTCGTGTGACCTCTGCTTGTAAGCTATAATCTAGTAACACCTGTTTAATACAACTTCCTTGTTTAGAGTACTGCTTTGATCGGTTGTTGGTTTCGAGCTCATTGGTATACAGTTTTGGCTATGTCTGCATAGTTGTCGCAGTCGAGGGGTTGTGGAGCCGATGATCCATGTCCGAGCCCGCCTGTCGATGTGATCGGCCTGGGGCCAGGTAACCCCAGTAACCCTCGATTGTTGTTGCACTTTCTGGACACATAGCATCTCTGTATAGCTTTGGTCCCGTTTCCTTCGGTTTCATTCGATTCGTGGACGCTTTGATATGCATAGTTGGTTATGACTAGCATGGATACAAGGAGTAGTAGACTGGGGATCCGGACTACGTGCCGATGAATCCAGTCTGCCTGCCGTTGTTTGTTGCGGCCGGGGCTGGTAACCCTGAAGCCCTTGTGAGTCCATGGCTAGGAGCACATAACAGTAAGTATATCTCTGGGTCCGGGGTCGTGATAGCGCGTCTCTGTAGTTAGTTAGTGCAGCCAGCTGCCGCTTCTTTGCAATAATCCCTTCTTTTCCGTTGTATCCAAAGTATTTGTATCTTGTGATGATTGGTTACGCTGGTATCTTGTGAGTATGACTTGCCAGTACTTAACCGTACTGACCCACGAATTCATTTTCGTGGCTGCATATTCAACATTGCAGTCAACAGGTTTGAAGTCTGACGACGTTAGCTTGGGAATCCCTCCGGCTTGGCCTGGGAAGGGATTGGACGCTCTCGGTTATCTTCAGGACTCTTAGTCCAATTTGTATCTTGTCCGTAGTCAGACACTATGTTGTTTCTTCCGCTGTTATTTGGATCTTTGTATTGTATCAGTTGTATTCTTGACTCGTTTGAGTCGTCTTGTATAAAACTCTTCTGTTGTTGTGGAATATTCGTGAACTGTTGTAATGTTATCACAAGTGGCAACCTGGAATCGGTTATTATGCGGATTTGGCGGGAATGCTGAAATCTGCATAGTGCCCGATCTCGGGGCGTCACAAATGGTATCAGAGCATGGTTTTCGATTCCCGATATTGTTTCGATATGAATGGTTATCGAAGCAACGGGTCCGCAAAGCCTGTAGGATAACCTCGCTAACGGTCGTTGTTTCTAGAGTGTCAAAAACTATTTCTGCTAAACTATTTTGGAAACATCTCAATAGGATTCTTGTTTTCTCCTCATCTCTATTCTACTTCTCCTTCTATCTCATTTGTTTTGGAGTCTACTCTCGTACCTATCTTTCAAAGTTTAGGATCCTACGTGGGTTGGACGTTTTCTGAGCCGTTAACCTAATAGGTTTGATCTTCGGAAGATTCCTGGTGGAAGAACATCGTCGTCACTCCGAGCAAGAATCTCTTGTTAGTGGTGTCGAGAAGCCCTTGTTAGTGGTGTCGAGAAGAAGAGATCCGCCCACTGACCCGGGAAATCAACCGCAGCACGAAGACTCCGTAGTTGACACCTCTCTTCCCCTTGCCTTGGGTGGATTGCGAGGGCGCAATCCCTTGTTAGTGGTGTCGTCTGTAACGCCCGGGTTTTTTCCCTAATTGCTTGTTTGTTTTCTTTTGTGCATCTCATAGCATAATGCATCATCCTGCATGTAAACCCGGCAAACAATTCGAAATTGATCAAATCTTCCTTTTCTAATTTTCTGCAATTACTTTGTTGTCTCAATCTTATTTATTTGTTGACCAAAGCTATTCCTCAAATAAAAAAAAATGTTTTGTGGGGGGGGGGGAGGCAGCCGAATTGGGCCTAACTAAGGCCCAGCCGGCCACCCCACACCCCAAACCCTAACGCACACACGACACCTAACGCACACAACGCACACACCCGACCACACAACCCCACCGCACAGAAACTCACGCCACACACGCACACCCACGACACAGGACACACGCACGCACGCACGGAAGAAAAAAAAAGGAATCGCTCGATCCCCAACCGCAGCGACGCCTGCGTCTCCTTCCTCATTCGATCCCATCCCCGACCTCGCCTCTGCCCTCCTCCATGACCCCAACTCCTCCCGTCGAGCGCCGCCAGGGGGAAGCCCAGCTCGAGCCGCTCCGTCTCCCCTCTCCCTCGCCCCTCACCTTCGTCCCGTCGCCCTACCGTCCTCCTCCACCTCGCCCCCAAGCGCCGCCTCCTGCCCCTTGACCTCCGGCCGACTGTAACAGCCCAAGTATGAAAACCTACCATTTAGAATGTTTGTTTTCTTGTTATTAAGGTATTGCATCATGTCATCATATTGTTGCATTTGTTTCTTTTGTTTTGCATCTGTTATTCTTTGTTTTCACAATGAAACTCAAACAATTTCCAATGCTTTGTTTTCATACTTGTTCTGTTACAACTTTTGGAATAAAAATAACAAATGAAAACAACCAAATTGTTCCATTTTATTCCATGTTGATCACTCATTAAATTGTTGGTTTGATCAATCAATTGTTTCCAAATTGCAATCAAAAATTCAAATCAAAGCACCAAAACAAAATCACTTTGAAATCATGTTGAGGTCAAAACAAATCTACTCTATTTGTTTTTAATAACATAGGGGTCACCCTATTTAAAAGTGTGTTCTTATTAATATTCATCTAATAAAGAAACTCTTTCAATTTTGGTTATTTTTTCTAAACAGCACCAATTTCCAAGTCATTAAAACTACCCATCTATTCTAATAACTTTAATCACATTAATCAGTAGGGTTCACCCTACTAAAACCTTTGTTTTCAATATTATTTTATTTAATAACAAATAGCTCTAAATTTGAATCAATTTCTAACAGCACCTTAAATTTGCAAGTTTTGGAAAAACAAAGTTGTCAATTAGTTGACATTATAAAAACTAAGCTAACTATAATTTTTACCAAATTTTTCCTAACCTAACAACCATCATTTGCTTCCATTTGCTTTTGCTACAAAAAAAACAGTAAAACAAAAAAAATAACAAAAGAGAAAAGGAGGCAGCAGCTAAACCTACCCCAGCCCAGCCCGTTACCACCTGGCCCAGTACCCCTCCCGCGATGTCGCTGTCTTCTTCCTCGCGTGATGTCACCTTCAGTACGACTGCTTCCCCCACCGGTCGATCATCGACCCCTCGCTACGATTGCCGCCGTACAAGCCCCTCTCCCCCATAAAACTCACCTACCTCCCGTGCCCTAGCTCCCCCTCTCGCCATCTTTCTTCCCTGCCGCCGCCCTCCACTCCTTCTCCCTTCCCTCTGCCCTGCTTCTTTTCTCTGAACCTGCCACCACCATTACGACAGAGGAGAACGGCCGAGGATTGCCGTCGCCATGGATGCTCCCATGTCGAGCTGAACAGCGGAACGGAACCGCGACGCCCCGCGCTCCCTCCTCGACGAATTTTCCGGGCCGGAGATGGCCTAGGGGAGGCGCCCGCTTCCTCGACGTTCCCGCCTGCCACCACCGTTGCGGCGGCATCGGCGCCCCCTCTGCTGCCTCGTCACGCCCTCCTGCGACCCCGTCGTCCTCTCCAGTTCACCAAGATCCGCGGTGAGCCCCTTGTCCCCCCCTGCCAGCTCGTCTCCCTTCGGGCTCCAGAGCAACATCCACAGCCAGCGATCACCGGCGTTCTCCGTAGTGTCTGTCGAAACTGAAGTTTCGTCAGTTTCAGATTCCGCGCGCAGTGCTCACCTCAAAACCCCATGCCCTCTGTATCCATACAACACAGCAGCAGTAGCCCAGTGGTTGCCCACCGTGCAGCGCAACGCTAGCGCGCGGGTTCGAGTCCCGGCCGGCGCAAAGCCACCCTTTTTGGCTATTATTCATCACACACCCCACTGGCCCCACCTGTCATGCACGTAGGAGCACAGTCAGCACCCAACCACCTCCACGCGGGAGCCCGCTGGACGGCTGGCCCACTGGCCAGTGGCTGTGCGCGCTGTGTGTGGAGTAGAGAAGCCTCAGGGACCTGCCTGCAATGGTTTTCGGCCACTTTTCGGTCCCTGGAAATCACAGATAGGCCCCTGGTTTCAAAACCATCATATCTTTTATTTTATAACACTAAAAACTGCAAATAAAATATGCACTCTGATCTAAATTCAATTGTCTATCTTTTGGAAACATTTGTTCCCTGTTTTGAAATTTCAAAATACAATTAAAATTCAAATTTGAGTAATTCAAATGTAATTTGCAATAATTCATAAATAAGTCATACTAATTCCAAATAAGGCAAATACAATATGTTTTTCATACCATTTTGAATATCCTATTCAAAAATAAAATTTGTTTCCTTGTTTGAATAATTTAAATTGCCTAAATGATTTAATACTTGTCTAATTCAATTAAATTTGATAAAATTATAATTTGCTCAAAATAAAATATTTTTGGACATGCAAAATGTGTTTTCAAACCATCAAAGTGTGAACTTTTCAAATGTGAATTTGAATTTATGATTTGAACAAATAAAATTCAAATAATATTTAAGCTTGTTTTAAATTCAATTAAAACTTGTTTAATATTGTTTAATTCATAATAAAATCATCCTAATTCAAATTTCAATATTTGAAACATGTAATACAACTAAAATTTGATGTTCTCTTCAAATATAAATTTGGTTAATTGTTTTGCACACTTTAAATTGATGAAAACAATAATTGTTTGTGTGACATGTTTAAGTAACCAAATTTTTCCAAACTTAATAAATAATTTCCAAACTTCTTTTATTCCTTTTCCTTTGCATCTATTATTGCTACCTTGTTGTTACTTTGTGGTTATCGTCATGCATGCATCATGCTAACAACTCTCACATAATAATTAATTGTAAATCATTTGTTTCCACTTATTTCAATGGATCTTTTCCATATGCAATCCAATTGCATATGGGTCCAATTAAATTGTGTTATCTTGTCAAGTAGTTTATTTTGATGCATCTATTAACATGACATGCATCATCCCATGTTTGTGCACCTATGCCATGATATTGATTGTTTATCTTTCTGCATTGTTTGTTTGCTTCTTCTCGGATACACGACGACGTTGAGACCGACGATACTTACGACACCCCTTCTAAGGAGTTAGCTCAGTACCAGGCTACTGGGTTTTGCAGGCAAGTTATCACTCACATGAACCACTGTGTTCCTTTCAACATTGGTTACCGATACTTTCCGTTGTTCTTTTCTGCTAGCCTTAGTAGTAGTTGTTTCTGTTACGAACCCATCACATGAATCCCTTAACCTTGATATTGCCTCACCTCCACTCCTACCACCCCTTTGGTTGAGCCAGTGTCTTACTAGCATGCTTAGGTTGTTTTGCTCGAGTCTGTTACCCGTTACCTTCTGTTACTATCTCTATTATGTTCTGGGGGGCTCGATGTTTAATCAATCAATCAATCATGATAATGTTACTATTAATAATAAATTTGATGATAAGGCACCGGCAGGAGGCCCTGTGTGGTTTTGAGGCCTGCTAGTGTCGACCCTAATAGGAAAAGGGTCTTGTCTACTGATCCATGATGAGCGCACTAACCGCATGTGGGAAGCGAGTATGGGCGCCCCCCTCAATTCGATTCGATTCGCATCTCGTCCAAATCGCCTCATTTAGTTCGTGTTTTCCATTTGCCGCATGCATGTTTTTGCGAGCCCAGGCCAGGGTGGAACTTTTGTAGTCGGCATATAGGGGGACACGTTCTTAGAGTGCTATGAGGGTCCATTTTCTTCTGGGCTCGATTAGCCGTGCGCCCAAGGTTCTTTGGGCTTGATGCGAAGAAGAGTTGAGTTGTGTAGAGTGCCCCGCTTGGTGGAAGTGCATTTCCATCTGGCGGGTTATTCTTGCGTGTACGGCCAAATTGGTGCAACCCTGCAGGGATAATCTTCTCGAGAAGCCGTGTTTTCCGCGGTTATGGATTACTTGGTGAAAGTACTGGCTAACAAGTACTCAGGACAACTTAAACATAATGACCAAACATGTTATACCCAATGATTAATAACTTGACTAGTAATAGGTTGACGACACAATAACTTGATTCACCTTTAATACAACTGTGTGAGTTATCCTCGGATTGCTTCTTTGGATAAGGGGCGAGATCCAGGATGGGTTTGTTTGAAGTTATCTTTCAGTTGGTTACAGTCCTCGATCTTATCTCCTTTCTGTTAGCCGGAAGTGGTAGAATCTCTGTAGTTGGTTAGCGCAGCCAGTTGCAGCATCTTTTATATCCCTTTCGTTCCGTTGAACCCAAAGCATCTGTGCTTGGTGTTGACGGGTTACACTTTGGTGAACTGTGAGTCTTGCTTGCCAGTACGTTTATGTACTGACCCCTTTGGGGCTGTGGTTTCCGCACACCTACGTTTCGAGGATCTACATGGTGGCTACTATGTGGAGTATGACGAGACTGCCAACGAGTAGATAGCGGACCCGGGCAGGATCCGAGACTTCGTGGATGGGCTCCGTCTTTTCGTTTCCGGCCTCTTAGGCCTATTTGGATCTTGTCTGTACTCAGACATTTTGGATGCTTCCGCTGTGATGTAATGATGAATTGTTGGGACATGTGTCCTCTGAATGATTGTATTTGCTATCTCTGCTCTAATGAGAGCTATTTGCAACTTATTTCAATCTTTTGTGTCGTAGAGATCTGTTGTGATATCAGTTGTTCAACGCCGTTGACGTACCATGTGTGTATGGTTTGAAGTACGTCAATGGAAGTATCCTGATTTCTATGGGATAGTTTACGTCGACGCTGAACAGATAGGGGTTGGTTGTCACACATACGTGTGTTGGCCTACTCGTAAGAGGACGCGGGTGCCGGTAAGCCCCGTAATCCAATCTACTACTGTTCAACGGAATGGCGAGTATCCTTTAGAAGTCCGGGTGCGACACCGACGGCGAGCTCCGCCTCCACCCGCAGCAACTTCGGCACGGGACGGGAGCCGGCCTCCCTGCGCGTCCTGGTGTGCTCCTCCCCGACAAGGTCATCCTCGAGGACCTCCACCTCGCTCTGCACCCCCTGCCCGTCGTCTTCCATGGCCCATGCTCACTCCGTCTTGACGCACTGCAGGTGTTCGACAAAAATCCCGCAAGAGGCTGGACTCCTCGCGGGCTCCCGTTTGTGCTCATGTTTGGTTTGTTGGGGTCGAGGCTTTCATGCCGTGTCCATGTCAAGCCTTCGTGTCCCGTGTGTTCCGTCTTCCGTGTACGTGACCTCGACAACTCCCGGCGACAAGTCTGAGACCGTGACGCCGCCAAGATCGACCCCGACCCGTACCTCGTCGCCAAGTCCGAGCACCGGAACCGCCAAGATTCCTACCCGATGCGACAAGCACCTCGACCACAACTACTCCCTCGACGAACCGTGAACGACTACATCGCCTTCGTCGTGTTCGCTTTGTGTTGGCCGCCTTCGTGCGTGCCGTGAAGATTGGGACCGACATGTCCGCCACCAACCTCGAAGACAACGATGTTGCGGATCGCCCACGACTACTACGACTACTTCGACGACGATGACCGCGTGATTCGAGAACGACTACTTCCTCTACGGCGTGAACGACTACCTCCACGACGATGACCCTGGAACGACTACGTCCTCGATGTCGACTACTTCCCCTGCTACGACTACTTCCACTCCTTCCTCTATGTCGACTACGTCCTCTACTTCCTCCTCTTATTCTACTTCCCCTACACCCCGAAGACACCGGCGTTATCCGAATACCCTCCTTCCAACGTGCGAACCCAAACCCCAATCCTAACCTCTATATGCGTATTTTCTAAATACCATCTTTTTTTAATAAATGTCATCGCATTCATGTGTTGCATTGCATCTTGTGGGTGCGGGTAATAATAATATCATCTAATAATTAAATATGGAATGAGTTGGGACAATTAAATATTGTTCCGGTTCCATTTAAAATTGCATAGCTCATCTTTATATTATCTCGCCATGTTAAACAACATTTAATCTTGATGGGTAGATAAATAACGTGAACCTCCTAAATTAAGTGTTGGGCTTCCGGCTCAATTTAAATTGATTTAATTGCATAAATCATAACTAATTCATTTTAACTCCAAAGTTGAAATGTAAAATATGTTTTCCAATCAAAATTCTCTGATCTTTGCAAATATCAATTTTGTTTTCTGTTTTGAATAACTTAAATTGCTGAAAACAACTGTTTCTTAATTAATGCATTTAAAATTGTCAATTTAATAACTTGCTCATCTAAAATCCAAATTCAACAAATGAAATATGTATTCCATCTAAAATTTTGTGTTCTTTCCAAATATAAATTTTGTCATCTGTTTTGAACATTTAAAATTGGTGAGAACAATAAATGTTTGTGTAACTCATTTAAGAAGCCAAATTTCATAACTTAACAAATAAAATTCCAAACTTGGTAAACATCATATCAAACTGAAGCTATTTTTTTTCCTTATTGTTTTTATCATCCATGCATCATTCTAATAAACTTTCACATGATGGTTAGTTGTAGATCATTTAATTCAACATTAATTCCTGGGCTTCTCCATATGCACTCCAACTTGCATATGGGCCCATTTAAATATGTTTACCATGTCAACTAGTTTATATTTGATGCATCCTTAAACTTGTCATGCATCCATATCTTGGTCATGCTGGATCTTTTGCCGTACAAGTAATTGTTGCATCCGGTGTTTGCTCTAGTTCGTTGCTTCTTCACGGATATGACGTTGAGATGATGTGAGCAACGACAAGTTCTGCGGATGTACCTCTACTTGCTGGATTCCAGGCAAGTATACTCACTTGCTACCTATGTTGCCTTTCCTCACTTGTTACCGATTCTTTCCGTTGCCTTTATTCTAGCCTTACGATTCGATGCTTGTGTCTCGATCCTATCATATGTTTACCTTGCAGCCATGATATAGTCTTTCCTTCCACTTCCTATTAACTGTTGCTTGTTTACCTTATTGGCCCTCGTGTCGTAGTTGCATGCTTAGTGTTGTTTGCGCTCGAGTCCTGTTCTCCTTTGCCCTATCACCTGTTTAGTTTGATAGTTGGGTTTCAATTCAATCAACAACATGTTAATGTTTTGGGTAATAATAATTTGATGATAAGGCACCGGCAGGAGGCCCGGCGTGGTTTTGAGGCCTGCTAGTGTCGAACTTAATTAGGAAAAGGGTCTTGTCTACTGATCCATGATGAGCGCACTCACCGCATGTGGGAAGCGAGTATGGGCGCCCCCCGCAACTCTGATTCGATTCGCATCTCGTCCAAATCGCCACACTTAGTTTGGGCTTTCCATTTGATGCACGCATATGCAGGTGCGAACCCTTGGCGCCAGGGTGGAACTTTTGTAGTCGGCATTTAGGGCGGCGTGGTCTTCCAGTGCTATGAGGGTCCCCCTTTTCTTCGTGGGGGCTCGATTAGCCGCGCACGCACAGCACGTGGTTCTTTGGGCTTGATGCGAAGAAGAGTTGGGTTGTGTTGAGTACCTCTCTTGGTGGGTTGATCCCCCGTCTGGCGGGATATTCTTACGTGTACGGCCAAATTGGTGCATCCCTGCAGGGTTAAATCTTCTCGAGAAGCCGTGTTGTCCGCGGTTATGGATGACTTGGTGAAAGTGCTGGCTAACAAGTACTCAGACAACTTACACCTAACGATAATAACTTGACTAGTAATATAGATTACCTCCACCATCAAAATGATGTCACCCTAATCAACAGTGTGAGTTTCCTTAGTAGGGGGTAACATTGGATGGGTATTGTTTGGTGAGTAGTTGTAGTTGGTTCTGATACGCTCTCTTATCCCTTTCTTTTAGCCGGATGTTGTAGCGCGTATCTGTAGTTAGTTAGTGCAGCCAGCTGCCGCTTCTTTGCAATAATCCCTTCTTTTCCGTTGTACCCAAAGTATTTGTATCTTGTGATGATTGGTTACGCTGGTATCTTGTGAGTATGACTTGCCAGTACTTAACCGTACTGACCCACGAATTCATTTTCGTGGCTGCATATTCAACATTGCAGTCAACAGGTTTGAAGTCTGACGACGTTAGCTTGGGAATCCCTCCGGCTTGGCCTGGGAAGGGATTGGACGCTCTCGGTTATCTTCAGGACTCTTAGTCCAATTTGTATCTTGTCCGTAGTCGGACACAATGTTGTTTCTTCCGCTGTTATTTGGATCTTTGTATTGTATCAGTTGTATTCTTGACTCGTTTGAGTCGTCTTGTATAAATCTCTTCTGTTGTTGTGGAATATTCGTGAACTGTTGTAATGTTATCACAAGTGGCAACCTGGAATCGGTTATTATGCGGATTTGGCGGGAATGCTGAAATCTGCATAGTTCCCGATCTCGGTGCGTCACAAGAGACTACCATTTAGGTACTTCTATGGACTAGTAGTCCAAGGATGAACTACTCACGCATCACTCTGGTGGAAGGCATGGCAGTGTAGATCCCTCAGGTGAGGATTCCCCTCTCTGGCAGGGTGCCGAAAAGAGCTTTAGAGCCCTCTCGGACTAGGGTTGACGACGACGGTGGCTTCTGGATATTTTGTGGAATATCGATCGGATATTTAGGATTTTCTGGGAATAAGGAATATATAGGCGAAAGAGCGGCGTCGGTGGCCACCCGAGGGGCCCACTCCACAGGAGGGCGCCGACCAAGGGTGGGCCGCGCGGCGTGGTCGCCTCCTGGGTCGGCTGCTCCTCCCCTTCGGGCTTCTGGAGTCTTCTGGTGTATTATCTGCATACGGCAATTTTCGTCCAATTCCGACAATATTTTGCGACTAGCTTTTCTGAATAGAAAAACAACAGAAAACAGGAGCTGGCACTGTGGAATCTTGTTAAAATGTTAGTCCCAAAAAATGCGTAAAAATGCTATGAAGTGTAAACAGAACATGTGGCAATTGATATAATACAACATGGATCATAAAATATTATAGATACGTTTGAGACGTATCGCCTCCTCCATTGGCCACCTGGCGATGCGAGGAGGTGGGACCATGACCCTTCGGCGTCGGCCTATAGTTAGAGTTTTCTACTGTTTGTTTGCGGTGTGTTGGGGTGGTGGAAGCGACGCCGAGGCAAATAAATCTGCCTCAACTCCCCACACGGGTGGCGACCTTCATAGCGGCGCCTCAAAGTTGATGGAAACGTGTGTAGCTCGGTTCTCTAGATCGTTAGCTTGGTCCTCTCACCGTTATTCGAATCTAGAGAGATCAGTTTCTCGATGTGTAGTTGCGTTCGTGGCTACTCGCAACGGCGACGACGGCCGAGGCGAGGTGTTTTTTCTATAGATAGGATGCTGGTACAGAGGTGGTGGATCTTTTGTTGCCCACCTACTTCGTTGATGGGAGGCGACATATCTTGGTCCAAGACAACACGGGGACGTCACTCGGTCGACGTGTCACAACGACATGTGACTTGCTGCGTGCAGCAGACCTGTTCATCGAGTCACAAAGGCTTGTTGGAGATTGTGCTTTCTTGGATCTTGCATTGGTGGAAGCTCGACATTTTTTGAGGTGTTTGTCTCGGCGGCTGATCGCTACGGTTGGTGCTGTAAACACTAGGGGTCATTTTGTATTTCTCAATCTATTACTAAACAAATATGGGAACCTAGAGAGGGGTGAATAGGTGTTATGACCAATTTAATTTTCTTCAAGTTAAGGCTTGACACAAATGTAAATTTTCTAGATTATGCAACTAAGGTGAATTTACCTATATGACAAGAACTACAATAAACACAATACAAGCATAAAATAAAGGAGAGGGAATGAAGTAACCGATAATGGAAGCACGCGGAGACACGATGTATTCACGAGTTCCTCCTTGTTAGGGGAGTACGTATCGTTGGAAGGGTGTGAGTTTCGCCTCGATGGCCTACTCAACACCACGAAGGCCTACTCAACGGCGGCCGAGATCAGTTTCTCGTGTGTAGTTGCGTTCGTGGCTACTCGCGACGGTGCCGGCGCCACGAAGGCCTACTCAAGGCCTACTCACCCTATTCTCCGATGAGCCCCTCCACAAAGGACTAGTCCACCTTCCACTATTGATCCCCTTTGAGGCGGCAATCGAGTCCTTTACAACAAGCTTGGGGCACACACTAAGAACCAAATTGGGGGCTGCCAAGAATCACCAAGAGTAGCAAAGAGGTCTATGTTTTCCACACAAGGAAAGCCTAGACAAGGTTCCCTCAAGCGAATGAGGGGGAAATGAAGAATGGGTTGGTGAAGATGTAGATCTGGGCCTTCTACTTTAATCCTCCAAGTTTCAACAAGTTTGGGTGGAGGAAATGGGAGATCTAGCTTGGAGAGTGCTCAAATAATGGAGGAAGAAATTCTGGACGAGCTAGCTCTTTGGAGAAGAAGGGTTCTTCTATTTATAGCTCCACTTCAAAACTAGTTGTTTTCCTGCAGCCCGCGCGAATCCTGAATAATCCATAAAATCCGAAATGAATCCGGCCAACCAGAATATTCTGGGGAAATCCGAATGCTAATAGAAGAAATCATGGTCATTCCGGAATGAATCTGATAGCCCGGGAAGAAAACCGGGAACAAATCTTGTAACCGAGGTTTTCGCGGAAATGTCGGAATGAATCCGTAAGGAATCCGACTCCCGGAATCACTGGAATGAGTCCGGATCCTAACAGAGGTTTTTGCGGCCAATCCGGAATCATTCCGGAATTTCCGGAATGAATCCGGATGCCACCTGAAACCTCTTCCAACAGGTAAAAACAGGACGCGATCTATTTCCCCTTCACCAAATAGACACCGTTTTGTGCCGGTTATAGGTGTACCTCAATACAAGAAGTAGACGGTAAGATTTCACTTATGTTCTTAACAAACACACAAAACCAAAGAGAATAAGAAATGTGCTTCCAATTACGTTTTTATATGGAAATTCAGGATAATCATATCATCCTGGTGTTTCTTTTAGTTTCCACGTGTATTGCTTATAGTAAATTAGTTGTCTATCAACGAAATATGTGGTTGCCCTAATAAAAATGTCTGCTCGTCAGCGTTCTAAAACACTTTTAGTCAGTCGGTAATCGTTCTTCAAAAAACTTTCAGCCATATGTGAAGACACGAACAAATTTCCGGAGCTACTTGGATAAATCAAGACACATGTCCATCAAGATTTGAAAACATGAAGCCAAGGGCTTAAGACGGGGTACGAGTAGCCAGACGATGATGAGCTGTCAATGTCAGTGTCGTTGCCTTCCTCTTCATCTTCTTCACCTCCTCCTTTTCTAGTGCATTCATGGCCTCCATCAGCTTCCTCGTCTTCTTGGTGCTAGCCGGCGCAAAAGGAGGGCGACGTGCCATCACCTTGGCTGTGTCGTCGCCGTGGCCGTTGCGGCATTGCCGCTGGCTGGACGCACCATGTTTTTTTTCGGCCGCTTTCTTGAGCGGCACCGTGTGAGTCGATTTCGTCGGAGTCACACCAAGGAGAGGACGACATTTCATTTGAGACTTGAGAGGACGCACAGTTCATGTGTGGCTGATCGGTTGATATGGGGAGTTCACAGGACCAACATGTCTAGAGGATGTCAATGCTTCTCATTTCGTTGAAATCAAGCCGCCTCGAATGACATATGTGTTGTTCATACTCATTTCTAACCACATAATCTATAGGCTCGCTGTTGTCCGAGCGCGAAAAGCCTCGCAGTTCAGTTCAAGTTGGAAAGGACACAATAGCTCTGATTCAAAGCTAAAAGTTATTATCTGCTACGGCCTCCCTTTTAGTAAGCAATTTTAGTCTACAAAACAGGTTACATTTCGGAATAGAGGGTACAATGCTAGAAAGTGGCATGGTACTTAGCTTCCATTGTCGGGCCCGCAAACTCAGGTACTCAATGTCGGCCTCAAAATTTATGTCGGCCTTACAAGCATATGAAAAACATTGAGTAAAACCCATGTACGGTACTCGTACTCGTACATTGAGTAAAACATTGAGTAAAACCCATGATACGGTACCCATACACAGCAATACGAACAATACAGTACCCGTAGTTCATTTGACGTGAAACTACGGTACCCTCTCTGCTGTATCAGAGGTGTACACGCGTCATTTGTTGCCCCCGCACCAAATCGGACGCATTAATTTAGATAGCCCCCTGGGGATCGAACATATCTTGGGTTGAAGAGAACCCACCTTGGCCGCATCGAGCCCGACTCTTTGTCTCCACAGGCGAAACAGTGGAGGGGAGGAACTCCGCCACGGCGATCGTGGGCGACCTGGGGAGTGGAGGAACATCGACTTCCTCATAAATTGGAGAGGTGCAGCCACTGCGCATCTCCATCAGCTGGCACAAAGTGACGATGGCACCAGTTAGCCCGCATGAAGGAGCGACAGTGCCCGTGTACAGTAAGTTATCGATTTCTCCACAATTCCAGTGATTTTGCAAGCTCGTGTACAGAAAGCCAAGTTTTTTTTTTGGGATTTTGCATGATTCTTGAGTAGCACTCGCAATGTTGCGGCGATTTTGCTATGGTTTCTCATAGGATTTTGTGGTTGGGATTTACGGGTTCAAACTTGGGGTTTATGATTTGTGCAATGTTGAACCAATTTCTTATGTATGGATTGTGTGTATTTGTGTATCATCTCCTCGCAGCAGCAAGTTCTCAGTGGAGATCAACCATGGAGGTTTCTTTGTTGGGCAGGGCAGTAATCGTGGCTATGTCGATGGTCGGTTTGTTTGGTATGAAGAAGTAGACAAAGTGACATGGTCATCGATCATGCTTGAGAACCTTGTGGAGGAAAGAGGCTGGGAGATGGCAGGGAGGGTGAAAGGATACTACTGCATTCCAATATTGACAGTACAAAGGAATGGTTTGAGGCCACTATACAATGATGAAGATGTGGACTCAATGATGAAGTGGCTGTCAATTGGGCACCATTTTTTCAATGTTTATCTTGATCATGATGACAGTTTTTTTTCCAATAGATTCAGATTCAAAGGATGATGTAGTGCATAACCCTAGAGCTAAATTGCCACCTCTTATAAGCCCTTGCAAGCCTACTAAATTTGAACAAATACAGCAAGTGCAAACAGGAGATGAAGAAACAGAGCAAGGTGAAGCACATGACGTTGATCTGTCTGTTCCAATTCAGGTTGTGTACCCTGAAGAGCAAGAAATAGAGCAAGGTGAAGCACAGACTTGTCAACATGATGGCACTTTTTTGAGGCAACCTTCTCATCAAGAAACAAGGAGAGATAGAAGGAGTTTAAGACAGTATAGGTGTGTCAATGACTGGGTTGAGCATGATGCGGATGCAGATATTTTATTTTGATTCAGATTACCATCCTGAATCTTTAGTGGACAGTGATAATGATGTTAAGTATGATCATGACATGTATGAAGAGTATGTGGATAAGGAAGAAGCACTGTCTATAAAGGAAATAAAAGAGCTAAATGTGCAGATGAGAAAGGAAAGAAGGTACCAAATGATGTTGAAGAAGATGTCTCTAAAGGTGATGATCTATGGGCACCGAATTCAGATGATGAGCCAGGAATGATGAGGTTCAAGAAATTTAGGGAAGAAGACATGTAGTGTCCACATTTCCATGTTGGACAGGTTTTTGACAATGCTCTTATGGTGAGAAAGGCTATTAAGGAGTAATCACACTACAAGAAATATGTTGATACATGACTCTCAATTTTTGTCACTAGAAGGTCACATAGTTTCATTCATGACCCCTTTTTGACCAAAAATGGAAAGTCACATACCGAGCATCTTATTTGATCCTCAACGACTAATTTAATGGAATGCCATAACCTCTATGACCCATTCAGAAGGTCATAACCCTATGACCAATTGATTTGATCATGTCATATCCTGCCATAGCCACGTCAGATCCTACGTGGCAAAATTATGACCAACGGAGGAAGTCATATATAAGAATCAGCCCAATCCATGTTGCTCCTCTATATGGGCCAGCCCTACATTTCAGCCTAGTTTGTATTTTATTTTTTCTGTAATTTCTTGCCATATTAACTAGCCAAGGTGAACATTTCAGCCATTTTACTTTCTAGGCCTTGGCCTTTATACGCTCCATTTATTTCCTGGGCCTTGGCCTTTTCCAAGCTCAGTTATTTTAGTGTTCGAAATTTGATTTCATTATATATATCCAAAACGAGCACAATTATTTGTTGAGCCACAGACCTTTACAACCCAGGTATTATTTTGTTAGGAAAATGGTACTTTACATTGATTGGGCAGTTACCTCTTCAGGCCCAGTAGTATTTTATTCCGAGTTAATAGACAACAGATATTCGACTTCAACGCATATACAGACAATTGACAAATTTTTATAAATTTCCTGCCAAAGTAGGATGTACGGGCGCACAAGAATACAAATTTTCTTCCACAGACATTCAAATGATACAACACATACACAATTATCACTAACTTACACAACTACGTTGTTGAAACCGTAAGAGGCCATCAATAGAGCGGCATCTAGTACTATCTACCGGTAAAGACCTACAACTTGCTCCAACCTGATGAGGCGGTCCCTCTAATGAGGGTATGCTGAGCCGCGAAAACTTGCTCCAACCTACAAGAACATGAAATTGCATGAATAGATCAAATTATGGAAACTGAAAAACTGCTCGATTATATCGAGCAAGGAAATGGACAAAAGCAGGCTCCAATCAATACAAGCAATAACATTGTACATGAATAGAAGTAATACACGATAACAACGTATGTAATCAGAGCTACATATGTAGAACAAGCAAAGCGAGTTATAACTATCAGCAGATAGTAGAAGCAATCCTTAGTTATAGGAAGCAGCAACACAAAATCTTCAGACAAATGAATAAACTAGAATGGACATTACAAAACATAATGTTTTTTTAGGACCACATGGAAACACTTTCTCTATGCTAGCAAATATTTGTACTACCACCACCAACAACTAAGATAACTATACAATGTTAAACATATTAACATACACTCCAGTTTAACTTTGATTGACATACCTGGACAAGCCGTAACTAATCCTCCAAAGCACTCGAATAGACTATCAAAATAATATCATAAGAGTGCTAATGTACAAACTTAATTAAGTCTAAACTAGGTGTAATAATATGCATTGATATCAGTTCAGGTTCAAGAGCTGCCAGACAGTGTAACTGAAAACTATTTGTGTGGATAAGCCTCAAGTTCAGGCTTAATATTATCCAAATAGATCCACGCGAGGGGGAATAGAAAGCATACCTAGGACCATGAAGATGACACAGAAGATGAAGCATTGGACGATGTGCTCGGTGTAGAGGGAAGATGATGGTACATGTGGCCCAGCCAGTTCAATGTGGCCGGCGTGGCGCCTAGCAGCACCACTGGCATTTACCTCTACACCGCCAAAACCATCTAGGCAGGTCGAGACCACCTCCACCAGACAATTTTTGACCCTACATAACACATCTGGACCCGTCAATATTACTTGAGAAAAATTAAGAGAAACAAATGTGTCCTTGGATGTAATGCACTTGTACAATTAAGTAAAATAAAACTACACATGAAAGACAAGTTGAACTTCTCACATCTTTCATTGCCAGAGTAGAAAATTATGAATAATCCACGGTTTATAGAGAACAATGGGTGGTTACAAAATGGAAAAAAAAACTATCTTAATCACCCATCTAGTTGGCACACTTATAAGTTGTAGAAGTTCGAAGAAAAAAAATTCAATTTGGAAGCAACATGAGGAGTTGCAGGTACTGACTGCATACAGAACCAACTACAGAAAATTAAAACATTAGCTACTCATTTGCACCAATCAAATACATTTCCTCAAAGCAACAATATTGTGCTACTGGACCAATAAGAGCATTGCCTCTAAGAAAAGCATGCAAGAAGATACAGTTCTTATCACAGAAACTAGGTAATACAGTAGCAATTCCCTACCAGGCTATAAGGTCTGTAATTGAGAAGTCAAGAACAAGCCAACTCAAGCAAAACCCAGCAGGGATAACAATGAGAGCATAAACTCTTCCCTGGAATTAGTAACCGAGCCAAAATCCTTCTCTGTCTGCTGCAGCAAGCCTCCCTTAGCTGAGCCACCGCCTTCCCGCTACATCAATTATAAGATGAAGTAATGCTTCCAGAATTACATATCACAGGACACAAGTTACAAACATCAGTTACATATGCAAGCATACCACAAGACAAGACCATATACTTCTTCTCTGGATATATATATATAAAATCTTCATTGTATCTTGCAAGTTAATAGTTACCATAAGAAACTATGACAATATAGCATAAAGAGTAATGCCACTAAATTCTAATTTCACACAGATTGAATTTAGTGACATAATAACAGTGCATCTAGGGAGTCCACCTAGATATAAAGTAGTGAAGTTGAATAGAAATCAAGTATTCTCAGCTTAGGGTTAACACCACGCCCTAGCAAAGTCTAATAATATGTAAAACTACTAGTGTGCATACAGAGGACATGCGAAATTGGCCAAGATACAAGGACAAAATTAATCTACTGACACCATGATCCATTCAAAGCCGATGGGGTATAATAATACTGGTCTGCCATCCAGAACTACAAGCTCAGAGAGGAGGAGGGGAGATGGTTTACACCTGGACTTCCTCGAAAGCCTGGTTGAAGAGGCAATAGGAGGAGTCTTCCACTCGCAGATTTGCATCGAGATCTGCACTGTTGGTTCCTGCTCATAAAAGAAGGTTTATTGGTGAGCTCTGCCCTTGCGGCTTGTGGCATCTACAGCGATGAAGAGAGAGCATCTAAGAGAGGCATACCAAGAGACAGATAGAGGGAGAGGAGCAGTTACCGGATCGAAAGTTCCATGTGGTCTCTAATGAAAGGGTTGTCGGGGAGGAGCGGATTCGGGAGACCTTGCTATCGGAGAGGGGATCCGGTGGAGGCCTTCTTAGGATCCAGTGTTGTCGGGGAGGAGCGGATCCTGGTGGCCCGACCGAAGCAAAGTGTACTTGAACATCGGTCCGTGGAGCCATCGACCGCGTAGGCACCCTGAGGGTGGCGCGAGGAGGAAGCGGTGGGATGCTCTACCACCTCTGCCCTGGCGTCCACACACGATGGGCCCACCGGAGAGCGGCCGCTGCCAGGACTACAAGTGTTGTAGGCCTGCAGTGCGTGGGATCTAGGGTTAGCGCTTGCGGCGTGGTGGGGTGCGGAGGTGGTGCGGCCAGCTAGGAGGCAAAGAAGAGAGAGGGTGGATGGGTACTCGTGTAGTGGAGAGAGAGAGGGGTCGAGGGGCGGACGAGTGAGAGGCGGCAGGATCTAGCGCTGGCGAACGCTCGCTCGCTGCGGTTGTCAAGGGGAGAGGTGGAGTGGTTGGTTTCAATCTAAATCGGATGTGGAGTGGTGGGGTTCGGTCTAAATCTGAATTAGGGTTAGGAGGTTCCGAAGTGGTGGGCTTCGATCTCGAATTTGGACCCCGCGCGCGGCGTGCCCCTCCGAAATTTCTGGTCCAAGTCTAACAAGGGCGCGACATTTTTGTTTCTCGGGAGGAACTCCACCGTGTTGGATGGGTGCGTGAAGTACATCTCAGATTGTGTCCAAGGGTGGTCTGTCTGGAGCCTATTTCTTGTGTCTCATTGGCCGGTTGTCTCTCGCTCGAATCTCCAAATTTAGGTGACAGCGGCGGTCCTGGATGGGTTTCATAAAAAAACTAGAAGGATACCCCGCGTGTTGCTTCAGGATCACTTTAGAAACTACAGCATATTGTAACAAAATTTTATAAGAGATGTGATACATGATGTTTTTATGTGAATATGCAAAATGCAACTGATCGTAATATATATATATTTTTTTAAATTATTAATATGAATAATTGGATGGTTTAGAAAATAAATTGTGTGCAGTTTGCATGTAGGGATTAATAAATATATCCATTTAGGAACTATAATAAATTTCATATGCATCATTTAAAAGTAGAGGGAGAGGGTTTCGACGTCTTTTTTATAAAAACACATGTATGATAAATTTTCCCAACACATATATGCATGAGAAGTTTCACCAAGTGGTTGAACAATAAAAAAACACATGTATGATACATTATGATGATGGGTAGCTTGCATGTAATGATTAATAAATATAAGTGGAGATGACATGGACTATTTATTGGCTAATAGGATAGATGATGTGGACATCTTGCATGCTGAGATAGAAAAATAATTAATTAAATTTTCCCAACATATATATGCATGAGAAGTATCACCAAGTGGTTGAACAATAAAAAAATAACACATGTATCATAAATTATGGATGATGGTAGTTTGCATGTAATGATTAATAAATATAAGCGGAGATGACATGGAATATTGATGGGCTAATAGGATGGATGATGTGGATAGCTTGCATGTTGAGATAGAAAAATAATTAATGCATGATAGTGGGGTTTTTCTTTATAAGAAATATAGATAATCACCGCACAAAAGGACTTAGGTCAGAAAACAATTTAAAGAAGGGAGGAGGAACCGGGAGGAGCCCCCTATCAGGTGACTCGAGGGCGCGACCAGGGGTGGACCTGTTGAGGGATACTCAACCGGGCATGCCTACAAAGAATCTCAAAGCTACTTGAGTCCATGGATTCATTTTCTAGTCCTAGATCATCTACTCCCAGTCATCCCCGACCCCGTCCTTCCTAACTCACTAGAGACAGATGTTATGGCCACATTCATGTCATAGTTTGGTTAAATGTGCCCATATTACACACAAACATGCATATGAGAACAACAAACAATGTTGACGAAGAAAGTTTTTTTATTTGAATAAAAATATCATTTTCCATTTGCGGAGTGTCAAAAATGGGTGTTTTGTGAAGCACATGCCAAAAATATGTTAATTGTACAAAATGAATTTATAAAGCAATTACGCCATATTTGATCTAAAAATAACCAAATTTCTTTCTCTAAAACAATTTTCATCCAACTCTTTTAAAAAGGACAAATTTCCGCCGATTTAGCTAAAAGCGGGTCAAATTTGAACTACAGCTGCCTTGTAGTTTGGTCATGATTTTTTGTAAAAACCATTTTTAGGTACAAAAGTAGCTATTTCATTAGAGATACACCAAGAGTTTTGCGAGATTCAACACCTAGCTACGAACATTCATGCCCCCCCTTTTGACCGTATTCCCAAATCGGCATAAAATGTTCAAAAATAGTTTAAAGAAAAATTTAAAAAATGGATAACCTTCGCAATGTGTCATAATATGTGACCTAGTAACCATAAAACTAATAAACTTAGAATACGACAATTCTCGCGAAAAATGTTCACAAAAATGAGCTATCATCTACGAAGATTCATGACTTTCGGGCCAAATACCGGATGTTACAACCATATTCATGGCATAGTTTGGTTAAATGTATCCATATTCTACACAAACATGCATATTGGAACAACAAACAATGTTGACGAAGAAAGTTTTATTTTTCTTTGAATAAAATTATCATTTTCCATTTTTCGGAGTTAAAAAATGGGGGTTTTTTGTGAAACACATACCAAAAATACGTTACAAAATTGTACAAAATAAATTTATAAAGCAATTATTCCATATTTGATCTACAAATAACCAAAATTTTCCTTTAAAAAGATTTCATCCACCTCTTTTGAAAAATACAAATTTTTCGCTGATTCAGGTGAAAGCGGGTCAAATTTGAAATACAATTGCCTTGTAGTTTGCTCATGATTTTTTGTAAAAATTACTTTTATGTTAAAACGTACATATTTCATCATAGGTACATCAAGATTTTTGCTAGATTCAACACCTAGCTACAAACGGTCATGTCCCTCGTTTTGATCGTATTTCGAAATCGGGATACAATTTTTTTTAATATTATCCAAAATCCTGTATAATGCAATGCATAAACTTATTGGTATTTTTTATTTTATTGTTACTACAAAATCCCCTAATATCCTATAATGACAAGGGACATTAAAAAAATCAAAATTTATTTAGATAAAATTGGAGTTCAAAATAAAAAATTATAAAAGAAAATATATAAAGGAAAAAATTAAGAGAACCAGCCCGGACCTAGACTATCCTATCCAACCCAGGCTGACCGGCCCACTCGCATTTCTTGAAGTGGGATTTGGCCCAACAATCGAACCTAGGCTGACCGACCACTCACATTGCTGGAAGTGAGCTTTGGCCCAGGACGTTTCCTTAATGTATATACAGTTGCGCTCACTATGTATTACGAAGCCATCGTTGCCTTGGTGTTACGAGGTTTGTGGATGTCCGGCGAGGCGTGGGTTCGAGCCCTAGGTGCCCCAAATTTATTTATTTTTCCCGTTAGTTCTACGGGATGGTTGATTGCTCCCTGACAGGTGTGGAGCCTACATGTCAGGTTACTTGTGGGTCCTGTTGGTCCGGGTAGTGGGTCTTGTATGTCAATTTGGCTGGGCCGACATTTCACTGGATAATGGACATAACACATAAGCGAGACACAAAGCTGAAATTAACAAATGGATGTGACACATAGTCAAAAATTGACACGTGAACATGACACACAGGCAAAAATTGACACATGGATATGACATGTTGGCGAAAATCACAGCCAACAAACTCAAGGCCAGCAACCGGTCTTAGTTAAGCAAAACAAAAGTCATATGCCATATACTATGTGCTATGACTATCTTGTGCAAAGAAAATTATGACTTTTTTGCCAAAATAGTCATATGAATATAGGGGTTTAGTCCATCCTTAATATCTCATGACCCATAGATTTAAAACAGTTATGGATCTATGATCAGTTCATCCACAGTCATTATAAAAAGTTCATGTATCAACATATTTCTTGTAGAGTCATGCCAGAACAGAGTGGATTCGAAGATGCCAATCAATGATAAGAGGAGGGTGAAAGTTATCTGTGATGAGTCTTGCAGTTGGTATTTGTGGGTTTGTCTTGACAACATGACATAATCCTTTATGGTGAAGACATATGTGGGTGAGCACACATGTAGAAAGAAATAGGAGCTGAGAGCATTCACATCCAAGTTCATGGTTCTTAAGTACTTGGAAAGCTTTAGAGTTAATCAAAACATGAGCTTGCATAATTTCTCTAGGATAGTCTAGAAAGAATGGCATATGACACCAGGTAGAATGAAATTGTAGAGGGCTAGGACGTATGCAATGGAAATAATCCATGGTGATGAAGAAGAGCAGCATAAGCTATTGTGGGACTATGCAACAGAGGTTAGGAGGAGCAATCCTGGATCTTCATTCTATGTATCACTTGATTCTGGGTCAAGGTTCAATAGAATACATGTAGGCCTAGATGCAAGAAAGAGAGGATTTTTACATGGATGCAGGCCTGTAATTTTCATTGATGGATTTCATGACAAGACCAAATATAAGGGATAATTGCTATCAACAGTAGGGATGGATCCTAATGACTGCATTTTTCCTATTGTTGTTGTTGTTGTGGAAGTGGAGGATACAACCAACTGGCTCTTGTTTCTTGACACACTGAAGAGAGATCTCAACATTGTTAACACTATACCCTAGACCATCATGTCAGGCAAATAGAAGGTAACTAAATAACTAATTAGGTTCGCAATATACTTCCACTTTTCCTAGATAGGTTACATGAACTTGTTGATCTTCATTTGTAGGGTCTAATAAATGTTGTGGAAGATATTCCCTGATGCAGAACACAGGTTCTGTGTTAGGCGCATGTGGTCTAATTTTCAGCAGTTGTTCAAAGGGGATGTAGTCAAGAACCAACTTTGGAAAATATCCAGGAGGAATACAATGATAAAGTATGAGCTATACATGGATCAAATCAAGAGTATAAATCCTTATGCACAAAAGTGGTTGTTAGATTTGGAACCCACAACTTGGGTAAGGGAATTTTAGAGTACTTTGCCTAAATATGATGTAATGCTAAACAAAAACTATGAAGTTTTCAAGAAGTAAGTTGTGTGTTTGTTCAATGATTGTACTATTGCCAGTTAATATTTGTTTACCCTCAAGTTTACATTGTATTTTAGAGGTCCAGGTACATTCTTGAGAACGGAGGGTTGCCAATATTTTCAATGGTTGATGCTATCAAAGCTCACCTAATGAAAAGGTACTACACAAATATGTTGGAGTCAGAGAAATGGTCTGGTGAAATATGTCCAAAGATAAGAAAAAAGGTTGAGAAGGCTATAGAATTTGCTAATTTAGCTCAGGTAAGTGGAGCAGGTGATGGTCTATTCCAAGTAGCTCATAGAGGTAGTGACTACGTTGTGGACTTGCATAAGAAAATGCTCATGTGGAAGGTATCAAAAGTCTGGCATCCCTTGTTTGCATGTTGTACCTTGATGTAGGGGTGGGAGAGTTGATCCTCTGCTTCTTGTTGACCAATGTTACACAAAGACAATGTTTCAGAAGGTATATGGTAACATTATCTATCCATGTAAAGATAAGAGTGAGTGGGAGAAGATGCATGGGACAAACATCTTACCACCTTTCTATCACAAGCATGTTGGTAGACCAACAAAGGTTAGAAGAAAAGCACCAGGTGAAGTACCAAGCATGAGTGGAGGAAAAAAAAGTCTAGGCATGGGGTGATCATTCCCTAAAAATATTGTGATGAGCCAGATCATAACAAGAAGGGATGCAAGTATTTCAAGGCTGGATTGCCACCTCCTAACCAAAGTACAGTGCCACCAGCTGACATACCTTTAGGAAATGCAGAAGTTCCACCAAGTGCACCACCTTCAGTAGATGGAAATGTTCCTGCAGGCGACTCAATAGTGTATGAAAATCCTTTGGTTGATAGCTTAAGTCAACGGGTATCATTGTGTTCTTTGCAACAATGGCAGCAATGTTCCTTTGGATTTAAAGGTACCTGCATCTAAATATAGCTAAGATATTTATCATTGTGGTTTTTTGCAGGTAGCTACACCTAGAATTGTTGTAGTTGAGTCTATCCCTGAGTCAACTTTACTGACTGCTGCTCAGGTTTTGTTATCTCGGGAGAGCCAAGCCAGTATAAACACAATAAGACAAGATGAGCTGACACCAAAACTACTTGCATTGAAGAATCAGAAAGACAGAGAGTTAGAAGAAAGGAAACATGCCTTGCTTGTTACTAAGAGGGGATCTAAGATGAAAAAAGCAGAAGAAGCATCTACCAAGAAGCAAGAGCAAGCAGTAAGGAAGGCACAATAGATTGAGAACAAGAAACTTTCTGCAGCTGCAACGGCTGCTAAGAAGAAGGAGGAGGTTGCTTTGAAAAATAAAGTAAGAGAAGAGACAAGATAGTTCATAGCAGGTATTCACAAAGAGGTTGCTGAAGAAAGAAGAGCTAGGAAACAGTTAGAGAAACAAGAAGTTGATGCAACTAAATAGTTAGAGAAACAAGAAGCTGATGCGGCAAAACTAGAGGAGCTAAGGAGAGATATTGCAATAAGAAAACAGAAAATTGCAGCAAATAGAGCTGAGGAGCAAAGATTTTTTGGCCTTGAAATTGCATACACCAGAAGGATGGAAGCTGAAGCAAGGGAAGAGCAGGAGAGACAAGCTGTTGTTGGTGACAAAAGACAAGGTCCAACTGCTTCTACTTCTGTGAATCAACCAGTGCTGAAGAAACTTCTATGTTTGATGTTTTTAGATAGGTTTATATCCTATTAAATTATGTAATGCAAGTAGAAGAACTACTTCTTGTAATGGAAGTAGCAGAACTACTATCCTTATGCTTGTTAAACTGTAATTTTTTCTACATTATGCTAGACAATGCCTGATGCTATCTCATATGGGTTTCTCTCAATTTGGTACAATGGTCAGTCATGCTTATGTTTGTTTTATCCTAGTACCTGATGTTCATTCAAGTACACTTGATGTTCCTGTTTCAACAACTCGAAAGAAAACATCCATTTCGTAACAGCCAGTTAATATGTACAATTGTCATCATTTCATAACCGCCATTTCAGAAAGTAACAATAACACATAAATTTAGCATCAAACTTGCCAAGATTGACAAGATTCATTTCAGTCTTAACAAGCATTGTAGTACACAATTTTTCACAAACACTAGACTACTCTTGACACTAACACTTGACACCATATACCAGCATTGCCATCACACTATGAAGTATTGCAGTAACACACAGCACTACCAGCATTTTTTATTCACACTTCCAAGCATTGCACCTACTTCTTCAGTACCAGCATCACACCTACAACAGCCATCAGCAGCACACTGGCTACAGATACCTCATGAGCACTACAAGTTGTCTGCCCAAGATGATCAGCGCAACTGCTTGCTGCTTTCTCACTCTATTCCTTCCTCTTGGACCACTGTTAGAAACAATACGACCATCTCCTTCACCAACAGCATTGAGCTCCTCCCTCCTTTCTTATGCTGCCCCAAGTGCGTCCACAACAGCATCCCCACGGAGTATGTTCTGTTCAACAAGAAAGCTCACATACTCCAACTCCCGGTGCCAGAAATCACAGGTAACCAAAGAACAATCAACACATAAGAATGTCAGAACTAGAAATCCACAGACAAGAATGCCACATAATCGACAGAGAAGAATGCCACATAATCGACAGAGAATAATGCCACAAATGAAAATTTTCAACCCAAATGCGCAAGAAAAAAGAAGAACTTGCTCCGTAGTGCACACATTATAGAAAATCCACCCATTTTGTTGTTGAGTGGTTGACTCGAACCACTTCACCATCTGCCCGCAGTCCAGGCAAGGGACGCAGGGGACGAAGGGCAGAGGCACATTGCGACCAGCAGATCGACCAAAGCGAGCAGAAGACATGGCGGAGGGCGGTGCGGTCCGGCTCGCTGCGATTGGAAAATTGGGGGGGGGGAGATCGGTCGATTTAGGGATTTCACTGCAACTGGAGGATTTCTAGTCTGGGCATTTTTACACATAACCCCTCCATGTAATCGCGACGTATCACCGCGCTTGCATGGCAAAGTTTAGGTACCATGTCCGCTCCCCTGAACCCCTCTAATACGGCAGGGAGGTACCGTACTTTCACGTCAAATCAACTACGGGCATCATATTGTTCGTGTTGCTGAATACGGATACCGTATTGTGCTTCATGGTCAAGTAGGAGTACCATGCAAAAACATTTTCTTGAATCGCTGCTAATAGTACGAGATATGTACTTTTTAAAAAGGCACAAAGATGTACTATTTTCTACACTGCAACAATGTACTATTTGCTACAGTATAAGACTGTGTTGTGAGTGCACGACAAGCTATTTTCACATATATATCAACAGGCATACGGCTACGGTATGGTAATAGAGCAAACTGCGCATGGGCTTCTAAGGTTGGATAGCAACGACAAGCCGTCAAAACAATTTGCCCTTAGAAGAAAAAAACTGACCTACGAGATCTTTACATGCGGCTTAAATATAGTGTTTTCAAAATCAATTACCAGGTTTATGAATGCAAATATCATCTTAATCTGGCACACCTACCAGGTTTTCCGCGCAAGATTTCTTAATTCCGCTACAATTGGTTTGATAAACCTACTAATTTGATTTACCATGTTTCTCGGAGCAATTATCTGATTTAAATACATCTGTCGGGTTAATTTGACACGTCTAACAGGTTTTAAGAGCAATTACCAGATATTTAAATGTGGCTATCAAATACCTAGTATCATATTTTCGAGAGCAATTAGCAAAGAGACATTGTTGCAACTATTGAGTAGATTTGATACACAAAATAGATTTTTCGGGGGCAACTACCAGATTTTTTTAACTGTACTAACCAGATTAATTGACAGACCTGTCAGATTTTTGAGAGAAATGATCATAATTTTAAATGTAGCTACTAGGTTAATTTCAAACACTATCCAGCTTTTCGAGATAAATTATTAAAATTTTATTGCAAGTCCTATCAAATTTATTGAGATCAATTATTAGATTTTTAAATGTAACTATCACGTTAATTTGATACACTTATCAACTTTTCGTGAGTAATTATCATATTTTTCAAATACAGATATCAGCTTAATTTGATACACCTATCCGGTTTTTAAGAGCAATTAACATAATTTTATTGCAACTACTAGCTAAATTGATTTGACAGAACAGAAATTGTCATAACTATCCGGTTCTTTTAGAGCAATCCTCAGAATTGTGTTGCAAAGGTTGGCTTGTTACGCATATACGATTTTTTAGAGTAATTACGAGACCTTCCTTTACCAAATGGATACACGACATTTACAAAGAACCACTTGGGCCTTTTTAATGTACACTCGCCAACAATAGACTTTCGGTGGAGGACTAATTATATAAGAGAAGTATTTCTTGAAATATTAACGGTTTGGTTCTAGAAGCTAGTGCCATATAAGAGCAAACCCAACGTCCCCCCTCCCCCCATGGTCCTCTTGGGGCGGTCCGGAGGCCAAAATCTGGTCCCCCCCCCCTTCCCCCCAACCCCCACCCCCACCCCCACCCACCCCAAATATGAAGAAACATCCATAGATACATAGATAGCGATTTCATTTATATATATGGCCCGAAGGCCAGTTCATACACAAACATAAAATAAATATATATATAAACAAAAAAAAACTGACCGCTATAAATTGCCCAATGCCACCGCCGGTGCCGGCGTCGTAGTCGTCGACGCCGCTGCCCTTCGCGGCGTCCGTGGCCGACGTCGTGACCAGTCGCCACCTACTCGAGGATGATGTACTCGGGCTCCTGCCACGCCGACCCCTGTACCGCCACGCGGTCTTCCACGGAGTCCATGGGACAAGAGCATCTGCAATTAGACCAGAGGCGTTTCTGAAATCCTTGCACTTTCTGAAAGATTTACTGTTCATATCATTTTCTGGAAGAGAGGGAAAGAATCCATCACCAGCCTGTCTTTCCACTCGAATGCTCGATCCTCCCGATTCGGTTTCTACATGCTTGAAAAACATTTGATCTTTTGTCCCGTTAAATTCTTCAATGTTCACACTCAAAATAGGCAGTAGAAGATCTCCTCCTCTCTCCAATCAAATCAAGGAATGAGTGCAGCGTAAATTACGCATAATGCAGCTGGCAATGGGCAGCTCATATCAAATCTTGACTTGCCCCATTCGTCTCTCATGGTTACCATTTTATAGTACAGCAAGCCCCTACAAAAGTATAGATGAGTCAGGAGCTAGCTAGCCATTTCGAGTTATCAGGAATTCGGGACACAATGGCGTGGACGGTATGTCGAGCTCTCCTGCTAACTGCCGTCGTCCTGACAGCGCAACTGTGCGGTTGCACGGCGAACGTCATCGGCACCGGCGATGGGTTTAGCGTGGAGTTCATCCACCGTGACTCCGTCAAGTCGCCCTTCCACGACCCGTCGCTCACCCCGCAGGCCCGCATGCTCGCTGCCGCGCGCCGTTCCACGGCGCGCGCCGCTGCGATCGCGCGCTCCTACGCGGCCGGCGGCGGCTCCCCTGACGGAGCCGTGTCGGAGATCATCTCCAGGCCGTTCGAGTACCTGATGTACGTCAACGTCGGCACCCCGCCTACCCGTATGCTCGCCCTGGCCGACACCGGCAGCGACCTCGTCTGGGTACGGTGCACCAACAACACCACCGCCGCGCCTCCGAGCGTGCTGTTCCACCCGTCCTCCTCTTCCACGTTCGGCCGCGTGGGCTGCGACTCCGCCGCGTGCCACGCGTTCCCCGGCGCCTCCTGCAACTCCAACGGCTCCTGCCTGTACGACTACTCTTACGCCGACGGCTCCGAGACCATCGGCGCCCTCTCCACCGAGACCTTCACCTTCGACGACGCACCAGGCGGACGCCCGCAGCTGCAGGTGGCCAACGTCAGCTTCGGCTGCACCACGTACACGTTGGGCGTGTTCGCCGGCGACGGCCTCGTGGGCCTCGGCGACGGCAGCTTGTCCCTCGTCTCCCAGATCGGCGCCGACACCTCGCTCGGCCGGAGGTTCTCCTACTGCCTCGCGCCCTTCTCCGCGCAGAACGCCTCCTCCGCGCTCAACTTCGGCGCCCGCGCCGCCGTGACGGAGCCGGGCGCAGTTACCACGACGCTGGTCCCCTCCCCAGCAGATGCCTTCCACACCGTCACTCTCCAGGCCGTCAAGGTCGGGAACGCCAGCTTCGCGCTTCCATACCCGTCCAAGGTCATCCTCGACACCGGCACGATGCTGACCTTCCTCGAGAAGGCGCTGGTGGACCCGATGGTGGAGGAGCTCAAACGCCGGATCAATCTCCCCACGGTGGAGTCGCCGGATCATACGCTGCAGCTCTGCTACAACGTGACCGGAGGGGTGGATCGTAAGTCTGTGATCCAGAATGCGCCGGACGTGACGCTGCAACTGGCGGGCTCGAGCGGGGCTGCGGTGACGCTGAAGGCCGAGTACATGTTCGCGGAGATCCAAGAGGAGGCCATGTGCTTGGCGGTGGCGCCCGTGACGAAGGAGCAGCCGTTCGCCATTATCGGGTGCATCGCGCAGCAGAACTTGCACATCGGCTACGACCTCGACAAGGGCACCGCCACCTTCGCCCCGGCCGACTGCGCGACCTCCTACCACTCCCACTCCGCATCAGTGTAGTCACCATTTGTTGGTAATAATCACTAGGTAGCGCGATTGCTCTGTTTCGGTCCGGGTGAAAGCAGAGAGAAAAATGTGACATGGAATGTGGATCCTGAATGCTACGATACTGATCTTCCTTTCGTTTGCCGTGTCCTGTAATCGCATATCTGCTTTTGAAGCTGCTGTCTCATTTTTTTTGAAATGGGGAGTCCCTGCCTCTGCATCGGAGTGATGCATACGGCATAAGCTGCTGTCTCCTGTAATCTTTTTCTTACACCTGCTGTGTTGTGTGACACTGACATCCCTTCGTCTCGGGAAGAAGACGAGCGGCGGTCCAAAGTAGATTTTCCACTTCTATTTTGGGCTCCCGCTACTATAGGTTTTTTTTTTAGACTAACAGGGACGATGTCCCCGGTTCCATTGATAAGGCTCGACGAAACCACGTCGAGCACAAGGTCATACAGCACGTTGAAAACACGTGTCCAGAGTGTAAATAGCAACTAAAAGAAAAGCTAGAAAACGACATTACATTTACAGAGCCAAAAGATTAAACATAGGGAAAGTCTTTTTAAAACGTAAAACGGAAACGCGGCCTCCTCGCACGGGGAGCGACCTCGCAGGACATCAGGCTTGGAGCTGGTCCTGGACCAGTTCGAGATAGATGTTGGGGTCTCCCAGGTCCCAGCAACAGCAGCCTTCTTCGACACCGGCGAGGGGATTGCATCCATGCTTGGGGTTGGAGAGGTGGACCGCCTAGCCATTTTCATCCTGGTTCCAGGAGCATCGGGGAGCTTAGCTGACCCGAGAGCTGCGAGCAGAAACGCTCCATCCCCTCGTGCATTTCCTCTTTGAAGATTAGCTTCCACATCTTCAGCGAGTTCAACAACAAACGAAGCACCCGTTGAATGTTAAGCCAGGGATGACCGTTAAAACTAAGGGCATTCCTAGTTTTCCAGATAGACCAGAGAGCAGCAGAACAACTCGCATTGAGGACTGCATATTTCTTATTTGCTACCCAAAATCTAGCAATATACAGATAAGTTTCACCCAGATCAAGGTTGAAAACACTAGAAATAAAAAGGCAGATTTGTTTAGCAACTATACACTCAAAAAACAGGTGAGAGATTGATTCTTTTTCAATGCAGAAAATGGAGTCATCAGGTTTATTCATATGCCTCTTTTTTAGATTATCTCTGGTCATCAACTTGTTGTGGGCTAGAAGCCAGAGGAAGATGTGCACCCTGGGGGTAATGTGCAAGCCCCACGCACCGGGGATGTACACGGGCTGCACACCAATGTCCCTTTGGATTCCTACTTCCAGATCAAAGAGTCGGTGTCATTTCTAAGAAGAATGCTAGATGCAACAATTTGCAGATGATGCCATTTCTGTTCTAACAGAGGGAAAAAATTCCTCCTAAAAGAGAGCCTTAGCTGCCTAATACATCATAAACGTATCCTTAATTTCTGATGCTCCATGTTGTTTTCTTATTTTTTCCCACATGTCTGCTATACACTTTATATCATTTTTATCGATTTTCTGGACTAACCTATTGACAAGATGCCACAGAGTCAGTTCTCTGTTTTCTGCTGTTTTTAGTTTCAGAAAAGTTATTCTGGAAATATCCTCGGAATTGGAAAATTCGAAGCTCGGAAGTCTTAGAATTCCCGAAGGTTCCACGCAGTCCCGAAAAGACCCGGAAGGGGGCCACAGGGGCCCACACCATAGGGCGGCGCCCCCGGCCGCGCCATGGGGTGGTGTGGGGCCCCCTGCCTCCACCGCCTTTTCCCTTTCGCCTATTTATACCCCACAAGACGTTAACCCTAAATATATACCACTTCGTCCCAAAAAAATACCCGAGGCCACCGTTATCGTCATCCCGAGTTCGGGAGGGTTCTGGAGCTCTCCCCGGCACCCTGCCGAGAGGGGAATTCATCACCGGAGGGGTCTACACCACCACGCCCTCCTCCGAAGTGATGCGTGAGTAGTTCATTCCTGGACTACGGGTCCATAGCAGTAGATAGATGGTTGTCTTCTCCACTTTGTACCTCATGTTTAGATCTCGTGAGCTGCCTCACATGATCGAGATCATCTTTGTGTAATGCTACATGTTGTGTTTGCTGAGTCTGATGAATGTTGAATGCTATGTCTTTTGATTATAAATCTATCATGTTATCTTCATGCATATGTTATTTATGATCTTGCATGCTCTCCGTTATTAGTAGATGCTCTGACCAAGTAGATGCTAGTAACTCCAAGAGGGAGTATTTATGCTCGATAGTAGGTTCATTCATCCTTTGCATCTATGCTCGAGTGATAGAAACGTGACGGATGGAGGATGTGTTGTCGTCATTAGGGAGAAAACAACGGTGTTTACCTAGCTTACATTGTTTACATTACACACTTTCCTTACTGTGATAATCTTTTGCTAGTTACTTAATACCCAACGTTTGTTCGGATGATATTAAGAGGGTGGATTATTAGACATAGATGCAGTTGGATGACGGTCTATGTATTTTGTTGTAATGCCCGCATGAATCACATAGTAATATCTTTATGTCTTGCATATGCACTACGGTACAGCCTTCATTTCTGTCAATTGCCCAGCTGTAATTTGTTGACCACACATGTTATTTATCTTTCACGGAGAGACACCACTAGTGAACTATGGACCCCGGTCTATTTTCCTCATACTGATAAAACACATACTGCTTTCATACTATTCCTACTGTTTTCCACACCATACATTTAACCTCTTTGTGTTCAGCAAACCCGGTGAGATTGATAACCTTACTGCTACATTGGGACAGAGTGCATTTGATTGCGTTGTGTAGGTTCCACGGTGCCGCTGAACCAGTAGTGCGCCCTGCCACCTCAGCTGCATTAACCTTCAGAGATTGCTTGTCCTCCTACTGGTCGATTCAACCTTGGTTTCTTTTCTAAGGGAAAACTTGCTGCTACACTCTTCACAACCTTTCTCTTGGGGTTTACCAACGTCAGCCTCACGTCAAGTCATCCCATCAAGTTTTCTGGAGCCGTTGTCGGGTATTTCAAAGCCATCATCAGCAAGAAGTCTCTCGTCAACTATACGCCATCAACAAGTTTTCAGGCGCTGTTGCCGGGGAGGAAGAGAATTTCTGCAAGGGGGGTCTCTCACTTCCAATCTCTTTTCTTTGTTTTAGTTTTGCTTAGTTTATTTTATTTTGTCTTGTTTGCTTCTCTTTATCAAAAACACAAAAAAAAAAATCTTATTCTAGCTGTAGTTTTATTCCTTTTTTTAGCCTTGTTAAAATGACTACTCCTGAGAACACTAAGTTGTGTGACTTTACTAGCACCAACAACAATGATTTCATTAGCGCACCTATTGCTCCACCTGCTCCTACTGCTGATTTCTATGAGATAAAACCTGCCCTGTTAAACCTTGTTATGAGAGAGCAATTTTCTGGTGTTAGTACTGATGATGCTGCTGCCCATCTTAATAAATTTTTTGAACTATGTGAGATGTAAACGTATAAAGATGTAGTTGGATATATTATTAAATTGAAATTGTTTCATTTATCTTTGAGAGGAAGAGCTAAAGAATGGTTGTTGTCTTTGCCTAGAAATAGTATTGATTCTTGAACTAAGTATAAAAATGCTTTCATTGGAATATATTATCCTCCTGCTAAGATTATATATTTAAGAAGTAGCATTATGAATTTTAAGCAACTTGATAATGAGAATGTTGCTAAATCTTGGGAAAGAATGAAATCTTTAGTAAAGAATTGTCCCACTCATGGACTGACTACTTGGATGATCCTCCAAACCTTTTATGCAGGTATGAATTTTTGTTCAAGAAAGCTTATGGATTCATCTGCTGGAGGAACCTTTATGTCCATGACCTTGGGGGCAGCAACAAATCTTCTTGATGATATGATGGTAAATTATTCTGAGTGGCACACTGAGAGAGCTACAACTGGTAAGAAGGTAAATTATGTTGAAGAAACCTCCTCTTTGAGTGATAGACTTGATGCTATTATGTCTATTCTCGTGAATGGCTATGCTCCTATTGATCCAAATAATGTTCCTTTAGCCACTTTGGTTGCTCTAGAAGAACATGTTGATGTGAACTTCATTAAAAATAATAATTTCAACACCAATGCTTATAGGAATAATTTTGGTAGCAACAATTATAGGCCATATCCTTCCAATAATAGTAATGCTTATGGTAATTCCTACAACAACAATAAAAGTGTACCCTCTGATCTTGAGAACATGCTAAAAAAATTATTAGTACACAAACTGCTTTTAATAAATCTGTTGAGGAAAAGTTTGGCAAAATTGATGTTCTTGCTTCTAAAGTTGATAGCCTTGCTCTTGATATTGATTTTCTGAAACTAAAGGTAATGCCTCATGATGTTAAAGAAAGTAAAACTTTGAATGCTATCAAAATTCGAATTGGTGATAATGTTAGGATGTTAGCTGAATTGCATGCTAGATGGGAAAGAGAACATGGAATAGCTAGAAAGAATAATATAGCTAACGTTTGCACCATCACCACCACTTGTAACACTGAAGCTTCTCATGCTAGAAAACCTTCTAGGATTAATGGTAAAGTAATTGATGTTGGAAATAGTCCCACTTCTGCTATTAAAAATGAAAAATTGCCTAAAACTGCTAAAAATGTTCCTGATAAAAGTGCTAAAAAATTTAGAAACATGGGAGACAATGGTCCCATTATCTTTTATAAAAATGATTTTGACTTTGATGATTGCATCATAGCTGAAGGGATTAAGTTCTTGCAAAATCTTGCTAGATGTCATAATGCTAGTGCTATGAATATGGCTTTCACGAAACATATTACGAATGCTCTCATGCAAATTAGAGGGGATGAATTAAGATGTGACGCCTCTTTACCTAGGAAGTTAGATGATGGTTGGGAACCTATTATTAAAATTAAAGTGAATGATTTTGATTGCAATGCTCTATGTGATCTTGGTGCTAGTATCTCTATTATGCCCAAGAAACTCTATGATATTCTTGATTTACCACCATTGGAACCTTGTTATTTGGATATTCGTCTTATTGATAATGTTAGAAAGAAACCTTTGGGGAGAGTTGATTATGTACTTATCATGATTAATAATAATCTTGTCCATGTTGATTTTGTTGTCCTGAATATTGAATGCAATGTTTCTTGTCCAATTTTTTTTGGGAAGACCTTTTCTTAGAACTATTGGTTATGTTATTGATATGAAAGAGCGGAATATTAAATTTGAGTTCCCACTCAAGAAAGGTATGGAACACTTTCCTAGAAATAGAATCAAGTTGAATTTTGATTCCATTATTCGAACAAGTTACAATTTGGATGCTTCTTCACTTGAAAATACTTGATTCCACTTTTCTGGGTCTGGCTAAGAGGCGTTAAAGAAAAGCACTTCTTGGGAGATAACCCATGGTTTTATCTTTTTGCTTTGTTTTTCTATGTTTTATTTGAGTCAAGGGGTTTCAAACTTCTGTAGAAACTCCTTTATATCTTTCTTTTCATTTTTTATTAGTGCCAAGTAAGGTTTCTGATGAGAGTTGGAGTTGGTTTTCGGATTTCTGTGCAGGAAACAGATTTCTGCTGTCCACCGTAAAATATCATAAAATTCACAGAAAAATCAGAATGACCTGAAATTTCTTGTGCTTATTGCTCGGCTAATTCCACAAATTTTTTGTTCTTTAAGTTTTTCAATCTGAGCAACGTAAGTGCCTCGAACAAATTCGTCTTTCTAGACTGTTCTGGTTTTGACAGATTCTGCCATTTTTCTTGCATTTTCTCTTTTGCGATGTCAAGTGGATTTCTTTGCTTCACGGAAAATCAGTGGCTGTAGCTTATGTTCAAAATTATAAATAGAACTTGTTCCATACAGAACCAATGGATTTTTAATTGTTTCACTAACCCTCAGATGCGAATTACTCTTTGAGTGTGGTGTGAAGGAAGTTTTCAAGGGTCAAGAGAAGAGGGTGATATATGTGATCAAGAAGAGTACAAGGTCAAAGCTTGGGGATTCCCCCATGGTTCGTCCAAGCATATTTTAAGAATACTAAATCATCTAAGCTTGGGGATTCCCAAGGCATCCCCTTCTTCATCAACTATCTATCAGGTCACTTCTAGTGAAATTATTTTTTTATTCGGTCACATCATATGAAGTTTAGTTGGAGCGTCTGTTTGTTTTTCTTTTGTTTTCCTTTGTTTTCTTTTGTTTTCCTTACTGCAATAATATAGTTGGACCCTAGAATTCCTTATTTTGGAGAGATACACACTCCGCTTTTTCGTTTGAATACTTGCTATGCTAGTATTTTTAGTTTTTCCTCTAGTTGTTGCAAAAATTCCTGTTTAGCTCTTGTTTTCATTGCATCTCTTGTTCAGAGCTGTTAGTTTTAGTAGGGTTATGTTAGTACTCTTATGTTTGATTGCTGTAGTATTTAGAGAGTTTTTGTTAAAGCATGTTTTGTATGGTACTTGTTGGGGAAAAAACTGCTGCTTGAGCTAGAATTTATAACGGTGCAAGTAGAAGCTTGTATAGACTGTGGCTAGACTTTTTCATATCATGATAGATGTTATTTTAATTCTAAAGACTTCTGGTTATTTAGTAGCATGATTATCCTCAAATAGCTGAGATTGTTTAATGTGCCATTGAAAGAATCATGAGTTGTTCTTGTCATATTGAAGCATAAATTTGTGGTGTTCTCCTTTGAATGTTTTATTTGGTTGACTTGGCGCAAGCTCACACCATATCTATGACTATGAACCAGTCACTTATAGCCTCCATGATCATTTAGTTTTTGAACTTGTGGTACCACTTATGCTTTGATTAATGATGTTTATGCTGCTATGCATGATTATGGCTCTTATGCTCTCTTGATTTGTTGCTCCCAGTCTTTTGCTAGCCTCCACCTGTACTGAGTATAACCTCTACTCGTGCATCCAACTGCCAAAAACCAAAGATTCCCATTGTTTCCACCATACCTACCTACATGTGGTATTTAACCGCCACTCCAAAGTAAATTGCTCATGTGTTGCCTTTAAAACTTTCAAAATTACTCCTGTTTTGTGCTCCTGTTTTAGCTCATGAGGACGTAAATAGAGAATCTTTATCTCACTCATTGATTGGACTTTCACACCCTGGACTAGTGGCTTCATCCGCTTATCCAATTGATAGAAGAGCTGGCAGCGGGGTGCCCATCCCCAAATTAATAACACAAATTATCTTCACTATTTTTTCCCCTAATTTATCAGTTAAAGCATAATTTTGTAAACAAAAGAGAAAGAGGGATGACCTTCTACCCAGATGCGTCCTTCTATGGGAGCCTCTCTTGTGAAGTCTAGTTGGCTTGTGACATATTGTATTTTCTGTTTACCATTTGTTGACATAAGCACACACCTCTCTTAAAAATGTTTTCAATACCTCTATTTAATAAAATAAAGGCTCTAGCACATGAGTGATCCATGCTTCCCTCTACGAAGGGCCTTTCTTTTACTTTTATGTTGAGTCTCCATCTTCTAACTTTACGCAAGTTGAGAGAGCATAGTTGCCATTCTGAGTTTTATGTGCATTTGTCCCAGAAACATTATTAAATGATTCATGATTTGTTATTGTTTGTTCTCTAATTATTTATTCTAGTCTTCCTCGTGAACTTTGAAGGTGTACTGGCATTTATGTTTTTCCCCAGTCTTAAGGACTAGCGAAATATCACTTTGACATGTTTTCTCCATACTTGAAACAAACGTATATATTTTGTTACATTGTTATTCATGGTCTTTTATTTGTGTTACTTCTCATGATGCAAGGTGATTGCTATGCTTTATTATTGAAATTCTATTTATCATGCTTGTGTTGAAGTTCTATGATCTCGGCTTACTTATACTTTTACATTATTGATGATCAAGTTTATGTTGGTAGCATGTGAGGACGAGCGGGAACTAAGCTTGGGGATGTTGATACGTCATAAACGTATCCTTAATTCCTGATGCTCCATGTTGCTTTCTTATTGTTTCCCACATGTTTGGTATACACTTTATGTCATTTTTATCGATTTTCTGGACTAACCTATTGACAAGATGCCACAGAGCCAGTTCCCTATTTTCTGTTGTTTTAAGTTTCAGAAAAGTTGTTCTGGAAATATTCTCGGAATTGGAAAATTCAAAGCCTGGAAGCCTTAGAATTACCGAAGGTTCCACGGAGTCCCGAAGAGACCCGGAGGGGGCCACAGGGGCCCCACACCATAGGGCGGCGCCCCTGGCCGCGCCATGGGGTGGTGTGGTCCCCTTGCCTCCATTGCCTTTTCCCTTTCGCCTATTTATACCCCCCCCGAGATGTAAACCCTAAATATATACCACTTCGTCCCGAAAAACACCCAAGGCCACCGTTTTTGTCATCCCGAGATCGGGAGGGTTCTGGAGCTCTCCCCGGCACAATGCCGGGAGGGGAATTCATCATCGGAGGGGTCTACACCATCGTGCCCTCCTCCAAAGTGATGCGTGAGTAGGTCATCCCTGGACTACGGGTCCATAGAAGTAGCTAGATGGTTGTCTTCTCCACTTTGTAACTCATGTTTAGATCTCGTGAGCTGCCTCACATGATCGAGATCATCTTTATGTAATGCTACATGTTGTGTTTGCTGGGATCTGGTGAATGTTGAATGATATGTCTTCTGATTATCAATCTATCATGTTATCTTCATGCATATGTTATTTATGATCTTGCATGCTCTCCATTATTAGTAGATGCTCTGGAAAAGTAGATGCTAGTAACTCCAAGAGGGAGTCTTTATGCTCGATAGTGGGTTCAAGCCTCCTTTGCATCTGTGCTCGAGTGTAAGAAACGTGATGTATGGAGGATGCGATGTTGCCATTAGGGAGAAAACAACGGTGTTTACCTAGTTTACATTACACACTTTGCTTACTGCGATAATCTGTTGCTAGCAAATTAATACCCAACATTTATTCGAATGATATTCGGAAGGTGGATTATTATACATAGATGCAGTTGGATGACGGTTTATGTATTTTGTTGTTATGCCCGCATGAATCACATAGTAATCTTTATGCCTTGCATATGCACGACGGTGCAGCCTTCATTTCTGTCAATTGCCTAGCTATAATTTGTTGACCACACATGTTATTTATCTTTCACGGAGAGACACCACTAGTGAACTATGGACCCCGGTCTATTTTCCTCATACTGATAAAACACATACTGCTTACATACTGTTCCTACTGTTTTCCACACCATACGTTTAACCTTTTTGTGTTCAGCAAAACCGGTGAGATTGACAACCTCACTGCTACATTGGGACAGAGTGATTTGATTCTGTTGTGTAGGTTCCAAAGTGTTGCTGAACCGGTAGTGCGCCCTGCCACCTCAGCTGCATCAACCTTCAGAGATTGCGTGTCCTCCTACTGGTCGATTCAAGCTTGGTTTCTTTTCTGAGGGAAAACTCGCTGCTACACTCTTCACAACCATTCTCTTGGGGTTTACCAACACCAGCCTCACGTCAAGGCATCCCATCAAGTTTTCTGGTGTCGTTGCCGGGGATTTCAAAGTCATCATCAGCAAGAAGTCTCCTGTCAACTATATGCCATCACTTCTCATTGACAAAGATGTCTTTAATTGATTCACCTTGTTCATTACAGACAATGTAAATATCAAAAATTTAGACAGCTAAAGGGCAGTCACCAAACCAAGTGTCCCAAAATCTGATTTTACACCCATCGCCTACCCTCCACATATAACCAAATTTTATACTTCTAATGGCCCACGTGATTCCTTTCCAAAACTGAGAAACATTAGTGAATCTGTTGCAGAAAATGTTTGGATTTGAGGTATTGTACTTGGCATCTATCATGGTTTTTCATAATTTACCCTCATCAGAGATGTACCTTTTGAGCCAGGAGCTTAGAAGGCACAAGTTCACATTGGCTAGGTCAGGAACACCTAGGCCAGCAAACTCTTTCTTTATGCAGTTGAGTTTCCAATTAGCTAAGTGGAGTTTTCTATGTCCTTAAAAGTCATTCCACAAACAGTTGGCCATTTGACTATTGATTAGGTCAAGGGACCATTTTTGGAATTTGAAGAAAAACAGTAAGTAGATGGGCATGCTAGCTAAACAAGCTTTAATCAGGGTGAGTCTAGCAGCATATGAGAGGAGTTTTCCTCTCCAGCCTGCAATTTTTGATAATTTTATCAATAAGAGGTTGCATTTCCTCTCTCCTTAGCTTATCATAATGCAGAGGGGTTCTGCCAACAACACACCCAAAGATCTCAACAAAATTAGGAATCTCAGTTTCAGAAAAGCCTAAAGGAATGAGTTCACTCTTACTATAGTTAATTCTCATACCAGAAACCTGTTCAAAACAGACTAGAACCCATTTAAGGTTAGTGGCCAGAGCAGTGTCCTTTTGAGAGAAGAGGATGGTGTCATATGCATACTGCAAACAGATGACACCTCCACGAAAAATGTCAGAACAATGCCCCTTGATCAGCCCTGCGACTACAGCTTTGATCAACATTCTAGTCAGAACATCAACTACTAGGTTAAAAAGTAAAGGGGAGAGGGGATCCCCTTGTATTAAACCTTTGCCAGTTTCAAAAAAACTACGAATGACATTGTTCAGTTTGACTCCCACAGAGCCTTTATGAACAATGCCCCTAATCCAAGAAATGAATTTTTGTCCAAAGCCTCTTTTTCAAGGAGGTCTAATAGGAAATCTAAGCTAACCTTGTCAAAAGATTTTTCATAATCCAACTTAAGGACTAGACGTTCACTCTTGCCCTAAACCACTGAGTGAATGGTTTCATGTGTAGTGACCACACTTTCTAGAATAAATCTTCCTTTAATAAAGGCAGATTGGTTAATAGAAGTGAGGTGTCCCATGAGGGAACCCAACCTGGTGGTCAGAACTTTAGTGAAGATTTTAAAGGAACAGTTTAGGAGGCTAATAGGTCTGAAATTCTTCATGCTACTAGCTTCAGGTTCTTTTGGGATCAAAGTTAAAATGGCAAAATTAAGTCTAAAGATATGTAGTTTTCCAGCATGGAAATCATTGAACATTGCCATCAGGTCTTCTTTAATAATATCCCAAACATTTTGGTAAAAGAGAAAAGGCAGTCCATCAGGTCTAGGGGCTCCGTTAGATTAGGACCCAAAGATAGCAGTTTTGACCTCATCTTCATTAAAGGTTTTTCTAATAGAGAGTTTTGATCAGGAGTGACCTTCTCAACAACAGAAAAGACATCTTGTTGAAGGGAAGTCCCAGAGGGAGTTTCTTTTTTGAAAAGGTCTTTGTAATAGGAAGAAGCAAAATCTAGCATGGATTTTTCTTCAGTAATAGCCCCCTGAGGGCCATCTAAAGAATGGATTAGCATTTTCCTTCTTATTTGGTTGGCAACAACATGGAAGTAGGAGGTATTACTATCCCCCTCTTTGATGTCCCTATCTCTAGACCTTTGCTTGGCTTTGATTTCCTATTTGAGCCAAATATTATTCATTTTAGACTAAATGCTTTTAAGCCTTAGCTGTTCTTTAGGGGAAAGTTCCTCTATTTCAGCTTTGAAATCTAGGGAATCATACTCTTCCATTAAATTGGCTTTAAGAGTTCTAAGCTCGGCCTCGATGTTTCTACTCCAGCCTTTCGATTACTCCTAAATCTCCTGACTTTTTGTTGCCATATATCAATGGAACAGCTGTCATTAGTGGGCAAGGACCAATTCCTTGCAACTAGGTCTTTAAAGTCATCTCTAAGCAACCACCATTTTTCAAATCTATATAAAGTTGGTTTGGGTGGGATGGCCTCTCCAGATTCCCACAGAATTGGAGTATGGTCACTTCCCAAACTAGGGAAAGCTCTAACAGTAGAGAGTAGAAAAAGGGCATCAAAATCAATATTGCAAAAGATCCTGTCAATATTAGACACAATGAGTTTATCTTGGTTATTGCTCCAAGTCTGCCTCCTATTATTCATCCTAACCTCTAAGAGGCTCTAGATTCCAATCCAAGCATTGAATTTATCACTCGACTTGTGGCTGATTATTCCATTGCTTTTGTCACTCTGGAACCTAACTAGATTAAAATATCCACCAATGATTGTATGGCCTGAGTAGTTGATAAAAAACTCATGCAGCTCATAGATGAAGTCTTCTTTTTTTCATCATAAGAGGAGCCACAAACAGTAATTACCCTAACAGTAATGTCTTTATCTTTCGGCTTGAGAATAACAGACTCAGAAAAGTTTTTAATCTCCCAACCGATGATGTCATACACATCAGTTTCTACACCCACAAGGATGCCTCCAGCAAAGCCTGTGGAGGGGAGGTGGTTCCAAGAGAAGAACATATGCCCTACTAAAGATCTAAGATTATTATCAGAGAAATTTTCCTTTTTGGTTTCTTGAAACCCAACTAAATTAGCATGTTTCTTACTAAACATGTCAATGATTGAAATTTTGCGGCCAGGGGTTTGAATACCCCTTGGATTCCAAAATCAAATATTCATTTAACCAATCTCGCCCTAGGGTGCTTGCCTCGTCTATGATTGTTAACCACTGTCCATTCGATTTCATCTAGAGGCCTATCCATTTCTTCCCCATCCTCCAGATGGGAGAAAATGGTTTTAACATGGCTATTAAGATGGTTATTAATTTGAGAGGAAACGGAAACAACATCTAATTCATCAGTCAAACTAGGAATGGTGAAACCCACTGTATCAGCCATAGAAAGTAGGGAGCTAGGAGCTAGAATAGAGAAAGGGTTGTTTAGCTATACCTTTCAGCTTTGATGCAGCAAGGATGACAGTCTCAAGATTCTTCTTCTTGGCCACTTGTTGTGCCATCTGCAAAATGGTGGCACCTCCATGCTGAATCCTTGTGCTTTCCCTAGTTCCACACACTGGGCCCCATTTGTTAGCAGCTTCTCCACCTTCAGGAGCATCCATTGAAGGTTTCTGTTACATAGACTGAGCTGCCCGTGTCTCCTCAGAATCCTCCTTGTCTGGGTCCTAATAGAATAACTCCCCTTCCTAGGCTAGTTCCATTTCCTAGAGCAAGTTGATGCAGCTAGCATCTGGCAGTTGACTGGAGTTGATCCAATCCAGCACCTTGTTTTTAGTTGGCTCCTCAATGGGGAGTGAGGTTAGTTTGCTAGGTCCCAGTTGTTCCATCCTCTCAATGTAGATGCTAGCTACTTCTTGCACCTTTGCAGCCAATCTCTCTACGCTAGCAGCTTTCTGCTTGGAGATAGTGTTGTCACTTTCCCCTTGAATGCTTGGTTGGTTTTGCTTGCCAGTGTTGCTTGGGGTGGTTTTGTCAGTGTCCATGTTGTGCTGGCCTTCAGCCTCCTCATGCCGGTTGTTCTGATCATGTTGATCGAGTGGGTGGATGCTGCCATCAACCTCCTCCACCTCATTGCCAATAGCATTGGCTGGGCCTTCCACAGTAAAGCTAATTTGGTGGAGATCACCAGCCACTTCAAAAACCCTCACTGCAGGGATTTTTGTGTGGTCTCTACATTTGATTTTGACTCTGACCACTTCATAGAGGGATTTGAACATCCCAATCTAGTCTACATCTAGGAAAATGCATCAGAGTAGTCCACTTGCACCAAGGTTGATTTAGGCATATGATCTCTAGCCAGACTTCTTGAAGTTGAGAGAAGTAGCCCAGTTCCCCATTCCATACATGGAATTTAACATAGAACCCTTCTTTTGGGAGGCCAAAACTTGGATAACCAACTACTTCTTCCACGTTGATGTGTGGCGGGAACTTGACCCGAAAGTCCACTCATCCAATTGCCTGATCTGCCATGGCCAGCTGGTCTTCTAAATAGTAGCTAAATACTTGTAAAGATCTTCCTTAGTAAGACTACCAGAATAAATGTAGATCAGCCCAGTGTTCTTTGGTGGGATGGCTCAGTCGCATGGAAAGGAAGCTCAATGTGATAGAATCCTAAGCCAGGAGCTGCACTGCCCACAAGCTTGGCAAGCTGTTGTGGTTGCTTTCTAACTGGGCAGCCATCTACTTCATGTTCAAAAGAGCTGCAAATGAAATACGTCTTGGCAGAAGTGCAAGCGGCTTTGTGGTGTCCAGGCTCTCCATAGTTGTAACAGATCACTTCTGCACATTGAAGCCCTCCGATCCCTCACTAGCTGCAGAGCTAGATCCTGCAGAGTTGGCTTTCTCAGACATAGAATCCTGTGGTTTTGGAGTGTCAGCGTTGCTGATCTTCTCTTTAGCTTGAGAAATTGGTTTCTCGCCCTAAGGAGCAATTTTGGAATTTTGCTACTAGGACTGTTGTGGCTGCGCCTGCTACTGCTGCATCTGTTACTGAAACTAGTAACCTTAGAAAGGTTGAGGCGGATATTGACCAGGGAACTGCTGCTAATGATTGAAGCCGTAGGGCGGGTATGGGGGGAATTGATGTTGCGGTTGCGGAGCCGATACCTGCGAGAGTGGCATGGGGTAGCCGTAGTTGAAACGGGTTGGAGCTGGCGGCGGGGGCTGCTCTTGCTAGGGCCCGTTCTAGCCCCTTCCTCCTTGATGACCCACAAGTATAGGGGATCGCAACAGTCTCCGAGGGAAGTAAAACCCAAATTTATTGATTCGACACAAGGGGAGCCAAAGAATATTTATATGCCTTAACAAATGAGTTGTCAATTCAGCTGCACCTGAAAGTAGACTTGCTCGCACCAATTTATCAGTGGTAATAGTTTTATAGCAGCCGTAGAAATAAAATAACAGCAGTAGTAACATACTAACAACAGTAGCAATCATGGAAAACAGCAGGATGGGAAGTACTGTACGCATAGAGGGAATGGATGGACGGGCGTTGCATGGATAACATAGGTAATGTAATAATCTAACACAGGCATTGCAGATAATAATAATAAAGCATCAAACATTTAGGCAAACCATAGGCATGTGTTCCAATATAGTCATGCGTGCTCGCAATGAGAAACTTGCACAACATCTTTTGTCCTACCAGCCCGTGGCAGCGGGGCCTCTAGGGAAACTACTGTTAATTAAGGTGCTCCTTTTAATAAAGCACCAGAGCAAAGCATTAACACTCCATGAACACACGTGATCCTCACATCACAACCATCCGATCCGGTTATCCCAATTTCTGTCACTTTGGGGCCTCGGGTTCCAGACAATGACATGTGTAAACAACTTGCAGATATGATCAAGAATCATAATTATACTCATCAAACAATAACATGTCCAGATCTGAGATCATGGCACACGGGCCCTAGTGACAAGCATGAAGCATAACAGGTTGCAACAACGGTAGAAAACACTAACAATGGATACTAGGCACTATTCCCTAACAATCTGGCATTATTACATGATCGGTCTCATCCAATCCCTTCCATCCCTCTCAGCCTACAGTGGGGTTTACTCACACATGAATGGGGGAATCATGGATGGTTTATGGAGAAGAGGTGTCGGTGTCGATGGCGATGATCTCCTTCGAATCACCGTCCCGGCAGGGCGCCAGAACAGGAACTTCTGATCCCCGAATCGAGTTTCGAGGTGGCGGCGGTGTTCTGTTGTGTTTCTGTGGAATATGACCAGCCCCCTCGTGTTTTAGGTTTACGGGGCGTATGTATTCGAAAGGGGAGTCCGAGGGGGTGCTGGGGTGGCCCACACCACCTAGCGGCGCGGCCAAGGGGGGCCTGCTAGGGGGTGGTGTGGCCCCTCTCCTGGCGCTCTTCTGGCTCCCGGGGTCTTCTGGTGTTTTAGGACCAATGGGATCTTTTCTGGGCAATTTCCGGAAAGTTGATTTTTCTGCACAAAAATGAGACACCAAGGCACTTCAGCTGAAAACAGTGTTAGTCCGTGTTAGTGGTATCCCAACTCACAAGTTTAGAAGAAAACAATAAGAAAAGTGTTCGGAAAAGGAGATACGTTTTGGACGTATCAACTCCCCCAAGCTTAGCTTATTGCTTGTCCTCAAGCAATTCAGTGACAACTGAGTGCGATAAAAGACTTTTACGAACACATTTGTTTCATATGATGTAAATATACTCACTCCATGATCAAGTGCTGAGGAAATTCATAATAATATGTATTGAAAATAAAAGTTACCCAGCAGTTATGCAAACCATGAAGAGATGCCAACAAACTAATAATAGACAACATGAAGTATATCAATCTACAGGATTGCAATGCTCATAATAGGGTATGATAAAGTGTACTCGCTTGCCTTTAATAGTGGAGCAAAACATAAATGTTAGGGCACCTCTGAAGTTCAAATGAAGACTAGAAATAAAGATATTAAAGATACAAGCATCAAAGTTATACCACTATCAACCATGTTTTGGGACAAGCACATTACACTAAGAATAACAGCCATGCTCTCAAGAAGGTGCATAAAGCGAGAAGGTGAAATCTCAACATTAAAATAAAAGAAATGCCCTTCGCAGAGGGAAGCGGGGATTAACTCATGTGCTAGATCTTTTTATTTTATTAAACAGAGCTATTGAAAACATTTTTAAGAGAGGTGTATGCTTATGTCAACGAATAGTAAACAGACAATACAATATGTCACAAGCCAACTAGACTTCACAAAAGCGGCTCCCATAGAAGGACACATCTGGGTAGAAAGTCATCCATCTTTCTCTTTTGTTTATACAATTATGCTTTGAGTGATAAATCAGGGGAAAAATTGTGAAGAGAATTTGTTGTATTAATTTGGGGCTGGGCACCCCGCTGCCGACTCTTTTATCATTTGGATAAGCGGATGAAGCCACTAGTCCAGGGTGTGAAATCCAATCAACAAGTGAGGTAAAGATTCTCTATTTACGTCCATGTGAGCTAAAAAAGGGGCACAAGACTGGAATAATTTTTCGAAGGTTTTAAAGGTAGCACACAAAAAATCTACTTGGAGTGGCGGTTAAATACCACATATGTACGTAGGTATGGTGGTCACGTTTGGAAAACTTTGGTTTTTGGGAGTTGGATGCACGAGTAGAGCTCATACTCAGTACAGGTGAAGGGTAGCAATAGACGGGGAGCGACAATCAAGAGAGCAACAATTGTCATAATCATGCTTGCCACAAAAAAAATTAACAGGGGCATAAAAACGATACAAATACTCTGAGGCAAAATAAATCATCAAGGCTTAATTGACTTTTTGTTTTCATTCATAGCATGCGTGAGCATGTGCCAAGTCGATTCAAGCGAAACAATCAGAGGGAGATACCACAATGTCATACCCTTCTATGAATAAAACAATGCAATCAAACATTCATACGACATGCTATCTTATATTTATAAGTTGGAACTAAACACGTGAGAGCACAAACTACCAAGCATAAATTAAATAACATATACCTTACATGAACGGACTAAGCATGTTCACACGATGAGTATATGTACAAAAATAAAATGAATAGAGTTCATACCAGCCTCTCACCACAAATTGGATTGTCGCAAATCGTCATTACTGCTCTTCACTTGTGGATTGAATAATATAGAATGATAATCAAGCTCCAATGGAGACACGGAAGTCCAGTGAACTCTGCAACAAACTTTACAAAACCAAAGAAGAATAACAAATATTTTTGGGTTTCCGAATTAAAACAAAAACAGAAAGAAGAAAGAAAACAAAGCAAAATAATTTTGGATATTTGAATACTAAACCGAAACGAGAAAAGAAAGCAAACCAACAAAAGAAACTAAAGAAACAAACAAAGAGAAACAACAGAAATATTTTTGGTCTTTTTGTGTTTTGGAAAACAAGAGCAAAATGATAAAATAAAGAGAAACAAAAGAAGCGAAAGAAAACGAAAACAAACAAAAGAAATGAAAATATGGATATACAAAGAACTGACCGAACATGATATAAAAATGAGTGTGATGTTGGTATACCTCCCCCCAAGCTTAGGCTTGTGGCCTAAGTGGTGATCAATCACGGCGCGAGAAGTATCCCCACTGTGGTGGGTCGTCCCTCGCATGGTCGTACTCGGGCGCCCAAGAGGAAGATGAAGCAGCACGCGCATAGTCATATCCAGAGTGATGGTACGGGATCCCCGTGGTGTCGGGGGTGGACGAAATCACCATCATGCCCCTCTCCGTCATCCTCCCCTTTCTGGGGGTGGTGCTCAATGTATAATTCCAACTCACTCTCAGAAAGCATCCATCCTTGCCTGTCATTAAGATTAAATAAAAGAGGTGCAGGCAAAAGTATTTTTCTACCAGTTTTAGTAACTCTCCACCTGGATTTTTTTGGAGAAAGTTATTTCAAAAGATAAATTGTGCAAGTGAGCATGGGTAGAAAGAAGCTTATGTTGAACCATGGAAACAAGGTCCAGCCTCTCGAAAGGAAATTGCAGGTCTAGAGGGTGTGGCTCCAAACCATGCAAAGCTAGCAAGCGCGAGGCAATAAGATCTCCACAAATCCCGCCCTTCTCACGATTATGAGAGAGATGGTAAGCAATTAAAGCACCAAAGTTATAAGACCTATCACGTCTTAAGGCAGCTGAAATAAACACCAAATCATAAACAGATAGCTTGTTGGCAGTTTTTATAGCTAACACACATTTAGAAATAAAATAGGCAAAGTATCGAATGCTAGGGAGTCTAATTTCTCGTATTTTACCACTCTCCCCTGTGAAGCTTCTTCCTTGGCAAATCTCCTCATATAATTCCAGCAGTGGTTTAGGCTGCCCTCTTATCTTCTCACACGAACCCCACTCTGGTACCTTGATAGCTGCACAAAAATCGCTAAAAGGAAAGTCTACAACTTTATTCTAAATTTTATAATGCACCATAGGGTTAGTTGAAGACCATTTAAAGTGAAAATCCTGCACCACAGACATGGTTAGTTTAACATGTTGGATTGGTTCATCCTCAATGAAGCGGTCCAATCCTGCATTATGCACAAGGGTATTGAAATCCTGCAGAATTCCCGTAATCCGCATAAATTCCTAGCATGGATAGATCGATGGGAACACTCTTTCTTCACAGTGCACGAGCATGACCTCATGCAACTCCAACTCATGCTGGTTTAGTTGATGTACATCGTGCTCCATCTCTTAAATTTTTCAAAAATCATCACAAAAATTGATTTCAAGCTACTATAAGGTGGAACCTACCATAGGGACTTATAGGAGAGCTAAACATGCATCAAAACTATATTATTTCTACTCAAATCAAGCATGCAAACTCACATAAGTTGTCACCTACAATACCAAAATACTCAAGAAATACTTCACTAAACAAAATTCTACTTGGATAATCGGAGGAGTCACATACCGGAGAGTAAATGCACCAAATTTTAGCACAAATGATGGGTTGAGCAAAGAGATCAAAAAATCTCGAGGAAGAACAGCAAGAACTCGGGTTTTAGGGAATGTGTTGAGTTTGGGAGCTGAGATAAAGAACTTGGGCAGGGGAGAGAGTTAGTGGGGGGCTAGGGGGCCCCCACACCATGTGCTTGTGCCACCAGGGGTAGGCCGCGCCACCCCATGGTATGCCTGACTGGTGGGTCCCCCTGGGGCCTCCCAGGTGGCTCTCTGCCTCATTTTTGACGTAAAAATTTGTTATAATTTTTCTGGAATTTTTCGAGAAACTTTATTTTTGAGGTATTTCTAGAATTTTTATAAATTTTAAAAACCAGAAAAACAAAAGTGAAAAGGCCAAAAACAAAACCAAAACCAGAACTACAGAGGTTCTATGACACTCCAATGGAAAAATAACCAAGGAAAACAAAGGTGGAAGTGGTGAAAGCAAAAGTATGGGTGGTGAAAACATGCATAACCACAGTAATTAGGGTGAAAACATGATCAAATCATGAATATGGATGATGGAAAACATAATTGTACTAAAGTAGCAAGGTGATAACAAAAGTAAACATGGTGAAAACATAATAGGGAAGGTGAAAACATAGTGAAAGCATTGTCCTCTTCATTTAAAATCATTTTGTTAACAAGGGTGATCAAGTCTTGTTACCAGAACAATTTTCATATGAAGCAAAACTTTGCTAATCACAAAATAATTATGTTACCTCAACCTTGTATACATAGTCTCAATCATAAAAATTTCATATTCTTTTGGTGGTATTGGAATGGGACAATAAAATTCTCCAATCTTGATGGTCTCAATATTTTCAATTGAATTTAAACCATATCTTCTATCAATCTTCTTGGGAAAATAAACAGTATGCTCTTTATCATTAACATTAAAATTTACTTTTCCTTGATTGCAATCAATAACATCCCCTGCAATGTTAAGAAAAGGTCTCCCAAGAATAATAGACGTATTATCATCTTCAGGCATTTCCAACACAACAAAGTCAGCTAATATCGAACATTCTCACATATGCCAACAGGAATAGCAGTAGATTTATCAGCCATTTGCAAAGATATGTCAGTATGTATCAATTTTTGAATAGAGAGTCTCTTATAAATAGAGAAAGGCATAACACTACTCTAGCTCCCAAGTCACATAAAGCAGTTCTAACATAATTATTTTTAATAGAACAAGGGATAGTAGGAATACCAAGATCTCCAAGCTTCTTTGGAACCTTGCCATTGAAAGAGTAATTATCAAGCATAGTGGAAATTTCCTCATTAGGAATTTTCCTTTTGTTGGAGACAATATCATTCATATATTTAGAATAAGGAGGCAATTTAATAGCATCAGTCAAAGGGATTTGCAAAAAAAAAGTTTCATCCACTCACAAAACTTGTTATAATGTTCTTCTTCCTTTCATTTGTGTTTCTTATTAGGAAAAGGCATTGCTTTTTGTACCTAAGGCTCTCTTTCTTTACCATGTTTATTGGAAATGAAATCCTCCTTAGTATACTTCACAGTTTTAGTTTGCTTTTTAGGTTCAGCTATAGTTCCTTCTTTATCAGAAGCATCACTTTTATCATTACCACTTTCAATTTCAGCATCAGAAATAGATATACTATTAGGATCTTTAGCAGGTTCGGGAGATTCTACAATATTTTTATGTCTCTTCTTCTTTTTCTTAGAAGGGGAACTATTGTTTTTAGGTTGGTGAGAATCTTGTTCAATTCTTTTAGGATGTCCTTCAGTATACAAGGGGTCCTGAGTAGAAACACCACTTCTAGTAATTATTTCACAAACATGTTTATCTCCAGAAGCATTAGCTAGCATGTCTTTTTGCACTTTAGTAAGTTGATCAATTTGAGTTTCAACCATTTGAAATTTTTTAACAAGCATTTTAACATCATTAGAGGTTCTTTCAATAATACCATGCGAATTATCAATAGCTCTAGAGTTTTCCATACGATGATTTTGCACTCTCCTATTAAAGTTATCTTGCTTAACAACATAATTATCAAATTCATCTAAGCATTGATTAGGTGGTTTCGAATAAGGAATATCTCTATTATCAAAGTATTGGAGAGAGTGTACCTCAACAGTTGATGGATGAGGAATAGGCTTAAATAATTCTTCTATAGGAGGTAAATTCTTCACATCTTCAGATTTAATACCCCCTTCTTTAAGAGATTTCTTGGCTTCCTTCATCACTTCATCACTCAATTAAATCATCCCTCTCTTCTTGGGTGTTGGTATTGGTGTTGGCTCTGGTGTAGGTGTAGGCTCAGGTATATTCCAATCATCATTATTTTTGGCTATTTTAGCCATTAATTCCTCAGCTTCTTTCGGAGTTCTTTTCCTGAAAACAAAACCAGCACAACTATTTAGGTATGTCCTAGATTCAACAGTTAGTCCATTATAAAATATATCCAAGAGCTCATTTTTAGGTAATGGATATCCAGGGATAGCTCTTATTAAAGAACAAAACCTTGTCAATAATTCAAGCAATTTTTCTCCTTCAATTTGCTCAAAGTTAAAGATATCCTGCACAGCAGCATGTTGGGAACTAGCAGAAAAATATTTTTGAAAGAAAGCATTAACCAAATCCATAGGATCAGTAATAGATCCAGGTAACAGATTGTTAAACTAAATTTCAGCTTCATCCTTCAATGAGAAAGGGAAGATCTTGGTAGCAAAATAAGTACACAGTTAAGTATCATCAGAAAATGAACCACTCAAAGATGAAAGCTCATTCATGTGTTCCATATCACTTTTACTTTCAGTTCCACAAAAAGGTTCCTTCGCAAAAATAGATATATAGGATAAATCTAAAGAGAAGTCATAATCCTTGTCTATAATGTGTATGGGAGATGTGGCAAACTTAGCATCAAGAGAAGATTTATATTTCACAGCATGTCTTGCAAGAAGACTCTTAAGAGAACTTGCACCAGTAGTATCACGGGCTTCTTCAATAATATCATCATTAAGTTCAATATAGGTTTCATCAAGATCATCAATAAGCTCAGTTCAATTAACAGGTGTACCAATATTTTCAACAGAAATTTCAGCATTTTTAATTTGTTTGGATTTAGCAATAGTAGCATCTAGGAAAGGACCTAGAGAAACAGTATCATCAAGCACAGTAGAAGCATCATCAAAAGTATCAGAAACATTACGGTAGCATGTGGTGGAGTAAGAAGCTTACTCATAACAGACGTTGAATCAAGAGCAACAGAGGTGTTCAGAGTTGTACCTCTTCTTGTTGTGGATGGTAATATAGTAAATTTTCCATATGAGTCTTGCCCATGATGAAAGGCTTGCAGCAAACAATATCAAGATCAAATGAGTAAATAAATAAAGCTATGCTCCCCGGCAACAACGCCAGAAAATAGTCTTGATGACCCAAAGTATAGGGGATCGCAACAGTCTTCAAGGGAAGCTAAACCCAAATTTATTGATTCGACACAAGGGGAGCCAAGAATATTTTTATATTCTTTAACAACCGAGTTGTCAATTCAGCTACACCTAAAAGTAGACTTGCTCGCAACAATTTATCAGTGGTAACCGTTTTATAGCAGCAGTAGAAATAAAATAACAGCAGTAGTAAAATAGTAACAGTAGTAGCAATCGCGGAAAACAGCAGGATGGGAAGTACCATAGGCATAGAGGGAATGGATGGACAGGCGTTGCATGGATAACATAGGTCATGTAATAATCTAATACGGGAATTGCACATAACAATAATAAAGCATCAAATATTTAGGCAAACCATAGGCATGTGTGCCAATATAGTCATACATGCTCGCAATGAGAAACTTGCACAACATCTTTTGTCCTACCAGCCCGTGGAAGCGGAGCCTTTAGGAAAACTACCGGTAATTAAGGTGCTCCTTTTAATAAAGCACCGGAGCAAAGCATTAACACTCCATGAACACACGTGATCCTCACATCACAACCATCCCCTCCGGTTGTCCCAATTTCTGTCACTTTGGGGCCTCGGGTTCCAGACAATGACATGTGTAAACAACTTGCAGATATGATCAAGAAATATAATTATACTCATGAAACAATAACATGTTCAAATCTGAGATCATGGCACTCGGGCCCTAGTGACAAACATTAAGCATAAAAAGTTGCAACAACGGTAGAAAACACTAATAATGGATACTAGGCACTATGCCCTAACAATCTGGCATTATTACACGATCAATCTCATCCAATCCCTTACATCCCTCTCAGCCTACAACGGGGTTTACTCACACATGGAAGGGGGAATCATGGACGTTTGATGGAGAAGAGGTGGCGGTGTCGACGGCGATGATCTCCTTCGAATCCCTGTCCCGGCTGGGCGCTAGAACAGGAACTTCTGATTCCCGAATCGAGTTTCAACGTGGCGGCGGCACTCTGTTGTGTTTCTGTGGAATATGATGAACCCCCTCGCATTTTAGGTTTATGGGGCATATGTAGTCGAAAGGGGAGTTCGAGGGGGTGCTAGGATGACCCACACCACCTGGCGGCGCGGCCAAGGGGGGCGCCAGGGGGTGGTGTGGCCCCTCTCCTGGCCCCCTTCTGGCTCCCGGGGTCTTCTGGTGTTTTAGGACCAATGGGATCTTTTCTGGGCAATTTCCCGAAAGTTGATTTTCTGCAAAAAATGAGACACCAAGGTAATTCTGCAGAAAACAGCGTTAGTCTGTGTTAGTGGTATCCAAAACTCACAAGTTTAGAAGAAAACAATAAGAAAAGTGTTTGGAAAAGGAGATACGTTTTGGATGTATCACTCCCCTCCCTCGACCTTGCCCCTTCTCCGCCAGCATGCACTTTTGCTGGAGCTGTGGGAGCGTGAGTTTGTCTGCACAGATCACTGGCAAGCTGCTCAAGGAAAGCTCTAGAGTGGGGTGCTGATGAGGAGATCCCTACTATGGATGCAACCGCAAACACTACACCACTTCACATGCAAGGACCTATGACTAGAGCTTGTGCACGTCAACTTAATAATCAGGTACTTTCGTTTCAACGAGTTGTTCCTAATATACATGAGAATATGATACTTCCTAAATCAAATGTGTTTGTCTCTCTTAGGAATTATGGACCTAGCATGGACGAGAGCGATAAGCTTTGGAGCATGTACGTTGATGGAGATGGCAGCAAGAGTGAAAGAGATGGAGATGATGACTCAACGGATGGAGATGACAACAACATGGAGTCACCGTAATGAAGAATGAAGTCTTGGACGAAATATTCAAGATACATCTATAAGAAATTCATCCATAGACTTATATGGTGTTGCGTCACCTCTATTTTTGGGTCAGGCCCATGTATTTTTGTCATACCCTTTCATGGGCAGTTTTTAGAGTCTGTATTAATAAGGGAAAGAGAGATAGACTAGGATTCGTGGCCCCACCCATGGGATCACGAATTTCCTCTCTTTTCCCCCATAAATACCGCCATTAGGGATCCGTTAGACTCGGATTTTGTTTAGTTAAAAAGAACTCAGCTTTGCTAGTTTTCGCCATAGGCACGAGTGTCGGCTAGGCCTCCTGTACTAGGCACTTGCAGAATCCCACCATTCAATAAAGCTCATCTTTCATCCGCAATTATGATTGCAATATTTGTTCTTACTTGTTCCTCGATTGCAGGTAGAACTAGACCGCTTGGTCAGGCTGATCGTGCTTTTGCAGGATAGGTAACTCCCAGATATTGGTTTAGCGATTGCATTGGCGCTGCGTACGTGTGTTTAGTAGTCGGATCGCCAATGTCGAACTTCACCATAATCGACGTATCACATCTCATCGATAGATCGGACTACCTTCGCTCTATCAAGTGGTATCAGATTTCAGGTTGATCGGTGAGATTTTACTTTTTTTCATAGATTACATTGCATATTTATACCTGCAGTCTACGAAAAAGTCAAAAATATTTAGGGTTAGATCATCCTGACCTACAACCAGTCCGGGCCTGTCGCATTTTCTTTTCAGTGTATTGCATCGTTGAGTCCTCGTCTGCATCATCGTGTCGAGTTGCTAGTCTTAGCGTCTAGTTCCTGCAGAGTTTCGAGTTCTGTTCACATAGAGTCATCGCCGCCGCCGCATCGACTTGCACGCTTGCATATCACCGTCGGCATCCACCAAACTTCCGCCGCTACTATCCATATATCCACCACCATCCATATACCCACCACCTCCGCTTCACCGCATATACGGGTTAGGGCTTTCCTATTTGTAGTTCTGTGTCTCCTCTGTAACTAGAGTTCGTATCGGGTTCATCGTCGGAGAGTAGAAAAAACAAAAAAAAAGAGTCTAGGAGCTTGTCCGGAAAAATTTCGGGGCTATACTAGTTTTAGCTTCCCGGGAGCGTTTTGAGACACTCGCCATGATAGTAAATTTTTTGCTGCCCCACGCGGGCTTTTCAGAGCACTTCCCAGAATTTCCGAAAAATTTGGACAGATTTTTTCGAGGCTATCCTGTTTTTAGCCTTTGGGGAGGAGTTTCTGACAGTTGTGTTCATAGTATTTTTCCGCCAGTTTGCACGGTATATTGAGCCAAAAAAATAGAGAGCTCCCATGCATAGTTCATTGTTGCTTGTTGTTGCAGCGTGATGCTCGTGATACACACATTTGTTGGGAGACCCCAAGAGGAGGGTGTGATGAGCACAGCGGTAGGTATTTCCCCTTAGTTAGGAACCAAGGTTATCAATCCAGTAGGAGAAAGAGGACCTTCAGAAGGTTGATGCCACTAACGATGGTGTTGGCGCTTCACCGGTGTCAGCAACATCGTGGAACCTCAAACAACACAACCAAAATACTTTGCCCCAATGGTACAGTGAGGTTGTCAATCTCACCGGTCTTGCTGAAAGAAAACTTTAGACGTATAGTGTGGAAAAGAGTGTATGCTTGCAGTAAGTAAAGCAGGAAACAGTTGTGGTTTGTTTTAACAGTGTGGAAAAATGGACCGGGGTTCATAGTTTCACTAGTGGTGTCTCTCCATAAAATATAGCATGCTGGGTGAACAAATTACAGCTGGGCAATTGACAAATAGAGGTTGCACCGTAGTGCACAATATGACATGAAGATTACTATGGTATTTAGTGCGGGCATTACAACAAGATACATAGACCGACATCCATCTGCATCTATGACTAATAATCCACCCTCAGGTTATCATTCGAACCCCCTTAGGTATTAAGTTGCAAGCAATAGATAATTGCATTAAACAAAGTGTGTAATGTAAGCAATAATTATGCACGCGGGCACTCTCGCCGATGTTTTCTCCCTAATGGCAACAGCACATCCTCCCCCTTCACGTTTCTGTCACTCGAGCAAGGCAACAAGGAGGCATGAACCCACTATCAAGCATAAATACTCCCTCTTGGAGTCACTAGCAACTACCTCGCCAGAGTAACCACTAGCAACGGAAAGCATGCAAGATCACAAATAACATAAGCAATAAAGACTATAATCAACTTGGCATAAGGTCAATATTCATCGGATCCCAGCAAACACAGCATATAGAATTACATAAGATCAATCTCGATCGTGATAGGCAGCTCACGAGATCTAAACATGGAGGCATATGAGGAGAAGACAACCATCTAGCTACAGCTACTAACCTGTAGTCCAAGGATGAACTACTCACGCATCACTCCGGAGGAAGGCATGGTGATGTACAAGCATCCGGTGATGATTTCCTCTCCGGCAGGGTGCCGAAAATAGGTTCAAAACCCTCCTGATCTAGGGTTGACGGTGATGGCGGCTGCGGAACTTTTTCGGGGATTTTGATCAGGTGCCTAGGGCTTTCCATCCGGGGGGCTTAAATAGGCGAAGGGGAAAAAGTGGTGGAGCTCCAGGGGCCACACACCCATAGGTGGCGCGACCAGGGGGACCCACGCCACCCTATGCTGTGGCCCCCCTGTTTCCCCTCTTCGACTCCTCTTCGGTCTTCTGGATGCTTCCGGGGAAAATAGGACATTCGGGCTTCAAACTTTCCAATTCCGAGAATATTTCCAGAACAAATTTTCTGAAACTAAAAACAGCAGAAAACATGGAACTAGCTCTGTGGCATCTTGTCAATAGGTTAGTCCGGAAAATCGATAAAAATGACATAAAGAAGGGATAAAACATGTAGCAATCTGCATAATATCATCATGGAGCATCAGAAATTAGCGATACATTTATGACGTATAAAGCATCCCCAAGCTTAGTTCCTACTCGTCCTCGAGTAGGTGAACGATAAAACAATAATTTCTGAGGTGACATCCTACTAACATAAACTTGATCGATCTAATGTAAAAGCATATGCACGCTGAGATCATAAAACATTACACACATGCATGATAAATAAAACTTTAATAATAAAGCATAGCAATTACTTTGCATCACGGAGAGTAACTCAAATAAAGGGTCATGAATAATAATGCAAAGAAAGGTAAACGTTTGTTTCAGGTATAGAGAAAGCAAGGCAAAGTGATATTTCGATAGTCCTTAAGAGTGGGGCAAAACATAAATGCCAGGACACCTTGAAAGTTCATGAGGAAGACTAGAACAAATAATTTAAGAACACATGATATCACGTCATGAAGTTATTATTGATGCTTATGGGACAAATGCACATAGAACTCGGAATGGAAAAAATGCTCTCTCAACTGTGCATAAAGTTAGAAGATGGAGACTCAACATAAAAGTAAAAGAAAGGCTCTTCGCAGAGGGAAGCAGAGATCACTCATGTGCTAGAGATTTTATTTTATTAAACAGATTTATTAAAAGTTTGACACTCCTCACATCCATCTTTCACAAACCATGGCTAACCGAATCCTCGGGTGCCTGCCAACAATCACATACCGTGGAGGACTATCTATATTTTGGGAGATGTATGCTAATGTCAACGAATGGTAAACAGAAAATACAGTACATCACAAGCCAACTGGATTCACAAGAGCGGCTCCCATGGTGAAGGACGGAACTCGTGTAGAAGGTCATCCCTCTTTCTCTTTTGTTTACACAATTATGCTTTGACTGATAAATCAGGGGCAAAAATAGTGAAGAGAATGTGTTTGCATTAATTTGGGGCTGGGCACCCCGCTGCCAGCTCTTTTATCATTTGGCTAAGCGGATTAAGCCACTAGTCCAGGGTGTGAAATCCAATCAACAAGTGAGATAAAGATTCTCTATTTACGTCCTCATGAGCAAAAACAGGAACATAAAGCATGAGTAATTTTGAAGGTTTTAAAGGTAACACATGAGCAATTTACTTTGGAATGGCAGTTAAATAACACATGTAGGTAGGTATGGTGGACACAATGGGAAAAACTTTGGTTTAAAGAAGTTTGGATGCACGAGTAGAGCTCATACTCAGTACAGGTGGAGGCTAGCAAAAGACTGGGAGACAAATCAAGAGAGCATAAGAGCCATAATCATGCATAGCGACATAAGCATCATTAATTAAAACATAAGCAGTATCACAAGTTCAAAAACTAAGTGGTCATGGAGGCTATTCGTGACTGGTTTGTAGTCATAAACATGGTGTGAGCATGCGCCAAGTCAACCAAATAAAACATTCGAAAGAGAATACCATATATTGATGCTTTACTATGACAAGAACAACTCATGAATCTTTCAATACATATTAAACACTCTCAGCTATTTGAGGCTATTCATGCTACTCAATAACCACAAGGCTTTAAAACTAAAAATAACATTTATCATGGCATGAAAAATTTCTAGCCACAGTCTATACAAGCTTCTACTAGTACTGTTATAAATTCTACTTCAAGCAACAGTTTTCTTTCTCCCAATAAGCACCATACAAAACATGCTTTAACAAAAATACTCTTTATGATACAGAAAGAAAACATGAGAGTACTCAAACAAAACTACTAAAACTAACAGCTCTAATAACAGATGCATGCAAAACAGGAGCTAAATAAATGCAGCAGCCAAACAGAGACTAAGAATACAACGTATTCTCATGAAAAAGCAGAGCGCGTCACTCTACAATAAAAGAATGCTGGGGTCCAACCAAGATTATTAAGAAATTAAAAACAAACTGAAAGAAAAAGCAAAAGCTAACTGAAAACAAAAATAAAAGACGCTCCAAGTAAAGCACATAAGATGCGACCGAATAAAAATATAGTTTCACTAGAAGTGACCTGATAATTTGTTGATGAAGAAGGCGATGCCTTGGGCATCCCCAAGCTTAGACGCTTGAGTATTCTTGGAATTTTCTTGGATGTACCACCGGGGCATCCCCAAGCTTAGGCTTTTCACTCTTCTTGATCACATCATATCATCCTCTTCTCTTGACCCTTGAAAACTTCCTTCACATCAAAATTCTCACAATCTTCATTAGCAACGTTAGTGCAATTGAAATAATAAATTCACATGGTTCAGTTTCAACACAAGTCTAACACTCAAAAACACATTAGCTACTGTCACAACTTCTTTCAAAACTCTTTTTCTCAAAAGAACACCAAAAGAATGACATTAAGATGCAAATGTGATAAATGGCAGAAATCTGTCAAAACAGAACAGCATGTAAAGATCGATTTTTTTAGAAATCTTCTGTTGCTCAAATAAAAAAGTGTTCTTCTAAGAAAAAGTTGCATATATAACTCAGGATTAAGCAAAAAAAAAACTCAGGTCATTTTGAGTTTCCTGTGATTTTTAACGGAATTAACAGTGGACAACAGAAATCTGTTTCCTGCACAGAAATCCAAAATATAGTGTCAACTTTCCACTAGAGGCTTTAATTGGCTCAACAAAAACACAAAAGAAAAGATGCAGCGGGTTTGCTAAGGAAATAGACAACACCCAGGTGCAAAGCACACCAAAGAAAACAAAAGAAAACTGAATGAAAACAGAGAAATAAAACGGGTTGTCTCTCGGTACCGCTTTTCTTTAACGCCTTTCAGCTAGGCATAAAAGGGCAAATATGCTCACATAAGACATATGAATTAAGAAAACGAGACCATCAAGAAGCAAACATACAACAAATTTAAGTCTAACCCACTTCCTATGCATAGGAATCTTGATAAGAAATAAATTAAAGAAGCTCAAACTAGAAATCATGGGAAGGTAGAACAAGAGCAACTTCAAAACTTTCAACAAAAAGTGTATAGAGAGAAGCACATATTTCTTAGTAACATGAAAATTCCTACAACCATATTTTCCTCTCTCATAAGAATTTTCAGTAGCATCATGAACAAACTCAACCACATAATTATCACATAAAGCACGTTTGTCATGGTCTAAAAGCACACAATTCATATCAAGCTCAAAAATAGTGGGATCAAAATTTAAAACCAGCTCTTCTTTTCCCCTAATTTTAGTAATAGCAAAACAAGATAATTGGTCACTCGTAAAAGGTATACGACACATTATAGCAATCCTATTTTCAGTATCATTATGATTTATAACATCAACTAACATAGAACCATCATCAAGAGCATTATCATAAGATTTATCCAAGTAGCATGGATTATCATAATTAACAGTACCAATATCATTCTCACAAGTTTCATTCATAGTAGTATCAAAGTCTCAAGTATAGCAAGTATCAATTTCATCAAATAATGTATTAGTTAAAGTGTTACTATCATTGGGAGGCAGACATGGGTAGCTCCATTCTTCCTCCTCTTGATCATCACTCTCCTCCTCTTTTTCATCCAAAGAGCTTCCAGATTTAGCAGTTTCTTCTTCCGTAGGATCCTGCAAGGTATCAGTTACGTCCTTAGGTTGTGAGAATTTATTAAGATATTCCATTATGTAGTAATTACAATCCTTGTAATTATTAAAGCAAAATTCAAGTATAGCATAAATCTCATATTTATAAAGTGCATCATCAATACTTTCAAGCAAATAGGCAATTTCGAATGCACCCTTCCAAGAAATAAATTCTTCAATTTGTTCCACATCATATAATACATAATTTCCCTTAACATAAGAAGACATGGTAACATCATAATTATACTCACATTGAAAAGGGAGGGGTTTATACCTCCTACAGCAGCAAGATTTATCAAAGCAATAAGTAACATTATAAGTAGAGCACAAGTTTTTAACATAGTCATGCAATTTATTAATTTGCTCCCATAAGTGTATCCCTTTTTGTGACAAGCGGTGTTCCATATAATGTTTTTGTTTTTCATCCGTGAACCCACCTGGTGCCCCTCTTCGACTCCTCTTCGGTCTTCTGGATGCTTCCGGGGAAAATAGGACTTCCGGGCTTCGAATTTTCCAATTCCGAGAATATTTCCAGAACAACTTTTCTGAAACAAAAACATCAGAAAACAGGGAACTGGCTCAGTGGCATCTTGTCAATAGGTTAGTCCGGAAAATCGATAAAAATGACATAAAGAAGGGAGAAAACATGTAGCAATTGGCATAATATTATCATGGAGCTTCAGAAATTATAGATACGTTGGAGACGTATCAGTTCTCTATTTCTTTATGTTGGTTCTCTTCATGAGATGGAATTGATGTCAATCTTGTATGTATCTTCTGTGCACATTCGAGCTCTTTTTTTCTTGATTTTTTTTGTTCTGTGCGTGAGATGGACCTGATTTTAATCTTCTATGTATCTTTTGTACATGTTATCTGGCTTCCCCCTCTGAATGAAACTTGTATGAATCTTTGACTCTTCTGTGAAGGAAACTTGAACCATGTATATGAAACTTGTATGAATCGTTGACTCCTTTGAGGATCTGAAGTCAATCTTGGATGAAACATAACAATATAGAAATTCTTGTGTATGAAATGTGGATCAATATTTTTGATCTCGTGTCAATATTGTGTGAATCCTTGTCAATATAGCAGTGGTCCTCTGCAATGACTACGAATATTGTGTGAATCTTGTGTCATCATTATGTCAAGAATGTTGTATTAATCTTTGATTCTAATGTGGAAATTAGTTTGTGACTCAATTCTATGTATTAAAACGTGTATAGATCTTGTTAAACTTTGAACTGTATGATTCAAATCAAATTAATATCTCAAAAAATGATATAGATTAGTATGGAAATCAATTCTCCGAAACCAATGTCGGAGGTGCGGAGACAGTGAGGCCAGAAGCCGAGACGTTGACATGTTAAAAAAGGAAAAGGGGAGGGGTGTTCCGCAAAAACAAAATGGGCGTAAGATTTGATTTCCATCGGACTAGTGTTTGGCCGTAGGATTGGAAGCAACCTAGCCATACGATATTCAGCCAAAACCAAGCCCCGTATTTATATTTGCGTGAATCAAGGAACAACTGCATGCTTCAATTCGGTTAATGATTTTTTCCTAATGTTTCCCAGACATCACGCCCAGGTTGTTTAATTCCATGTATATGATTACCCAATAACTACTACCGCAAGGTTTGCTAGTAATTCCCTTTTTACATCCTCCTTAGCCCTAGCGAAACTAAGTTTTCTAGTGTATAGCTATGTTCTTCCGTCTTCATCCTGACATGCTTCAACTTTCAGTATACTATGTTTCTTAGTGACCAAATATGTGCTTCTCTCTATACACTTCCAAATTCAAAAATAGTTCTTCAATAGTACATCTATCATGCTATAAATTTCAATATGCTATGTAATTTGAGTTTACCTTAATGTAAAAAGAATTTGCTTCTAATGTAATTTGAAAAAAATTGTTTTGTTGATTGGAGAATTTGCTTCCACAATAAATAAACTTTGCATTTATTTAATAGAAATTTGTGTTTTATGCAAAAATCAAAATTATATCAACATCATCCTAATATCGATTCGATCCACTAAAACTAATCACACATGTTTCAAACGAACCGAGGTGTGCATCTAAGAACTTGAATGGAGAATTTGCTTCCAAGGGAAAAAAATTAATTTAATCATATGTTTTACAAATATCAGTAAAGATAAATGTCTCCGTTTGTTGTGCTACTTGCTACCTGCATGCTTCTCCACTAATACATGATGCTTCCATGCATGCAGCTGCTCACATTTTTTAGAAGATCAACAATAACAAAAAAAATCTACTTGCTTCATATTTGCTCCATGTTTTCTTCCCTATAACAAAAACTGCATGTAAGGTTAAGTTTTGGGCTATAGACACAATGTCGGCACCACCAAGATGGGAAATTGTGACCATGCTTCCTCGGGATGGCGGTCGTGCTTCGTTCAGATGGTTGTGGTGCTTTCTACGAATGATGGTTGTGCTTCCTACAACCTATGAACGATATAGGGGTCGGAATGGCACGACCAAAGAGAAGCTGCAGCATGAATGCACACTGTTAGTTGAGGGGCTTATAGAAACTTAAGACGAGGAGGGGATGCACCATTTATTGTAGCAAGTTGCCGTGTTTCCGTCATTGCCAAGAAGAACATACACATAGGTGAGGGAAACAATCTTCTACGTGCCCGCTGGAAGACTTGCTCATTGACGCATCTCCCCATTCCATTTGTGACGAAGTGGACGATGGTGGGGTAGTGTGAGATCCAAACCGTGTTGCACCGGCCTAAGGTGCTTGCCTGCTGTCAGTGCGGCTTCTTAGCCACAGAAGCTTTTCCCTGACTAGACTTGAATGCGGACGTCGAGAGTGGACATGGGGACGCCACGCTGATGGGTAGAGTAGGGATGTTGAAGACATACTTCCGCCACCGAGTGGAATAGGAAGTCGTCATCTCCATGGAGAAGAAGATACGCCAGTCGGTTGGTGCTTGCGATGGGATCGAGTGGGATGGGTTCGGATGGGCTAGTCAATGGAAGTTTAATTAGAATAATTTTAGGGAAGTGAACACGTTGTATATCGTTAGATGTCATTCTCAATCAACGCTGGTGAATGATGCCGATCGAAAGTTTCCTATCAGACTAAGATACGAGTATTTACCTTAAAATACTAGCACGAATCGTCAACAAAATGATGGCAGTGATAGTCTGAGGGGAGGGGGGCTGTCTCACTTTAGCTGTGTCTGGGTGTGGTTCTGAGTCACGACGCCACGGTTGAAAGTGCATGGTGCCCCATATGTGGTTGATAATTAATGACAATCCTTATGGACTAATGTTTGCATTGAGATATTCTTATAGCTCTTATCCATAGGAAATATAGGAGTCCATGTGTTGAGCTCTATTAGCTTTCTTGATGGCCATTTTTATATTCAAGGATTTATATAAAAAATGGTCATGGTTAGAGTTGAGTGTATTGCAAGTGTCTTGAAAATGATTAGGTGGTCTCCCATGATTATCTTCAAGACATCATCATATGAAGTCAGAGGAAAAGATTCAAGGTTGATCAAGCAAGTGATCAACTCACAAAGCTACAAGATGTACCAAGTGGGTTGTATCTCGTGCGGTGTTCGTCATCAAGCTTGACGTGGAAGATCAAGTGAAGCATCTAGAAGAAATCCTATGCTTGATGCTTGCCACCCATTTGGAGATTGTGGCCTTTCGAAGATTGTCGTAAAGGGTCTCTCCAAAATGGTGTATGGGGGGGGCAACTTGCAAGTCTTCATCAAGCAGAGCATGTGCTAGCAAGCACGATCAAGAAAGATGATTCAACTTGAGAGAGTCAAGATCTAGCTCAAGTGGAATTCTCAAAACAAAGGTATGATCTTGATAGGTTTTCTATTTTCCAGGTATCATGCCGTTGGGAGACCGGGTTATATGATCTATAGTCGTACTATTAAGAGGGGCTCTCAAGTGAGTAACTTGATCGAATCGTTGTGGAGAGCTCAAACATTTGCATAATTGTCATATCATCTATCTTGGTTCTTATTTGTCTTTTATTTCCTTGAGTTTTGGCACATTTCGTGATCTTCATGACAAGCCTGGGTTTCTCGAAAATTGATTTCATAAGAAAAAACTTGTTGCGTTTTTGGGGGGTGAAAATCTTACCGGTTCGTCTTTGAGAAAGTTCCCACACCTTCCATGTGTGGCAATTTCTCCATACTTTGAGGTATAAGGATTTAACCCATTTGGAGTTATCCTTAATTTGCATAGTCCTTGCTGTTATCTTTCCAATGCAATTGGATTTACCTCATTCGGAGTTCATTTGCAAAAGTTACGGGGTTTATGGATCAGCCTCACAGTTTTAGAAGGTGACCAGAATTTCCAACCGAAAAATTTGGTCCAACAGTAATATCCGGTTCTGGAGACGCTTTGCGAAAATGGCTAAGGAAAGAAAGGTTTTTGGTTCTGGATCCAACCGGAAATTTACTTCCAACCGGAATATCCGGTTAGTTCAAGACTTGAAGAAAACGGCTAAGGACTAGAGCAGTTCGGCACAGATGTGAGGCGGAAATTTCCAACTGGAAATTTCTAGCAACCGGAATTCCGGTTTGGTCAACGGATCGCAAGAAATTCCGGTTCAAGTTTGAACCAAAAATTCCGGTTGTTTTCTGCACTCCAAACGACTAGTTTTTGAGGGGGCCTATTTAAGGGGTCTTCTTCCCCATTGGTCCCCAAGTTTCCCAAGCATGTTTTTCTCTATCTCTCCCACCATTGTTGACCTTGGAAAGGTTACCCCTCTCTCAATTCATCCCTTGATTCTTGCATATCTTTGAGGGATTCTAGAGAGGAGATCTAGATCTACTTTTCCACCAATCCATCTCTCTTCCAAGTGAAGGGAACCTATTAGATACTGACCTTCAAGTTCTTGGTGTTTCTCCTCCTTTGTTCTTCCTCTCTTATTTCCTCATAAGCATTTGTTGCTTTGTTAGAATTTGAGAGTGAAGGATTTGAGCACTTGTGCTCTTACCATTTGCATTGGTTGTATTGGTTTGCTCTCTCCATGAGTATTCGTGGAAGTGAAAGTTTGTGGAGTTGTTACTCTTGGGTCTTGGACCCTAGACGACTTTTTTATTCTTGGGAGCCTCTAGTTGAGTTGTGGATGTGTGCCCCAAGATTATGGTGACATCGAGAACTTTCAATTAAGTTGTGGATGCGTGACTCAAGATTGAAGATTGACAATAGTGGAATGTGAACTAGGCCTTTGTGGCATTGAGTATGCCTCTTGTGTCGAGCTCACACCCCTTCAACGAGAAGTACTCCCCTCAAAAGGAGGAACTCGAGAATACATCATCGTTTCCATGTGCCTCGGTTATTTCTATACCCGAGCTATTTACTTATGAAATTTACATTGCGATAGCCTTCGTGCTTGAAGTCATATATCTTGTTATCATCTTGTTACTTGTCTTGTTTAGTATAAGTTGTTGGTGCACATAGTTGAGCCTAGAATATTTAGGTTGTGTGCTTGTTAATTTAAACACCTAGTTTATTTTCGCATTTATCAAGCCTTAACCGGCAAAGTTTTAATCGCCTATTCTCCCCTCTGCCTCTAGGCGACATCGTTTTCCGTTCAACAGTACGATGTCGATTCTAAATTAATTCAAATTCTATTTTTATACAAGTCAAATGTATTTAGGTTTGACAACATTTATACCAAAATATGTTTTATAGATTCATCATTACATATATCTTTATACTACTATGTATATATTTGCTGTTGAAGATAGTAGCACTTTTTTATAGAGGCATAGCTGCTTGGTTCGAAGAGTTTGATTGTAACCAGATTATGGCTTACGGCTTAACTGAATACATAAGATTTTGTGTAAAATTGCTCGTAAAGTTTCCCGCATTTTATCAAAATGTAACATTGTGTTTTCTTTTGTTCTTTTCTTCTTGACCCTCTTACACGCACAACTTTGTTCTTATCAATCCCTTTCTGCTCGCTTTTAATCAGATAAAATTGCTCATATTTTTTAGGAGTGTGTAGAATATTTTACATTGATTTTTGGGTAGAACTCTCAAGAATACTTTTAAAAGTTCAAGTTTTATTATGTGTATTTAGGTAATTAGTAAATTACCAAAATACCCTTCTGATAGGTGGGTCAACCCACTTAAGTGAGTAGACACGGGACAAAGGACCCCGTTCCACCCGTTAGCCTCACACTCACGGGCCAAAGAACCCGATCCCACCCGTCAGCCTCACGCTCGCTCCCTTTCTATCTAACTCGTGCATGGCCTCGATCCCCTTTTCTCCCGCGATAGCGAAATCGCCGCCGCTCTCCTACGTGCTCCGGTTGTCTTAGCCGCCGTCCTGAGGCTCGATCGAATTTCCTCTCTCCCCTCTACCTTCCCATCCAATTCGATCTGGGATTCTTCACCAGAACCGACAACGCTCAACCCTACTCTCCGAGCTAGGGTTTCAGCGTTGAGTGTCGTGCATGGTGCTGGTGCCTCTGGCTTGCCTCCAGGCTGTCTCTGATGTTGTGGCTGGTGCTTCGGACGCGTTGGTCGCGGTTGTGCTGCGGTGCGGTGTCCACCATGGCTGGTATCACTTGCTCTTGCAGTAGATGGTGCTGCCATGGATGTCACACTGCGGTGCTGCCTCTGCACTACGACTCCATGAACTCCCCAACAAGACGCCTCCTCTTCTCTCTCTCTCTCTCTTCTGAATCTTCTCGGTCCCTGTTCTAGGGTTTCAGTGAAGATGAACTAGGGTTCTTAGTTCGGCTCCTTTTGTCTCTATGCTTAATATGTGAAGAATATAACACTAGTTGTAGACTAGCAGAGCTCTCTAGGCTTGGTTCCCTTGATCCTGCTAAGTTTCTATCTATGAAATTCGCAAGTGTATGTTTATGTAACTGTCACTCTAGCTGTGATGTTGGAATTCTATAGTCTAGGGCTGAAGTAGAAATCCTTGTTTTCACTCTAGATTGCTTCTGTGACTCTATACTTAACTGAATTTTAGTATAATTCTAGTGCATTGGATCAATAGGTTACTTCAATGATCTAATAAAGAAAAGGATGGCTTTTCCCCATTGAACCCAAATGCTATTGAGGTGATTTATTCACCTCTCTAGTCACATGTGCAAGTGAATGGTGTAGATCTTGTGATCTGCATCCCTTTGACTGGTTTGGCTGTTCTGCAATCCCCTAGAATGCGTGCAAGTGTCCTAGTGTGTTAGCTTAATAAATCTTAAATGATTTTTTTTTGTTCTCTACTTCTCTGTCTCCTCTCTTGTACTCTAAATCATGTAACTGCTTCCTTGTGAAGCTTTGCAATAAAGTTCACTCTTTTGTGTCACTCTCCCTTGTGCGATTTATTAGTGAGTGTAGGAAGCATCAAATCAGGGTTTTTATGCATGATGAGGCCTCCAATGGAGTGTACACATGCATAACTTCCCTTTCTAATGCTTTCTTTTGCTCCTAGAAATTGTCTAAGTATAGCTATGAACGATTCCTCTCCTGGTAGCTATCTTTTAGTCTAAGAAATTTATATGAATAGATACTGCTATCCCTAAAGTCCAATTGTCAAGTTATGAATGATTTGGGCATGGCTAGATAGTATGGCCCCCAAAATCTGATGCCAACCACTCTCCAAAATCACTCTCTTCACTTAATGCACATGTCATGGATGGCTGCTAACCATATTCCTCTCTCTTGTGAAGAAGTAACCTGGTGTGTGTAGAAAAGCTTGATCTTCTAGATTCTTAACAACCTTCTTCATGTTGATAGCCAGCTCCTCCTAGCTGCTTGACCTATTTCCTAGAATCTAGAAAACTCATTGTTGGTGTGATGTGCACTGGCCTTATGTTGTGTGGAATTTATGTTGGTTGACTCTGATGCCCTATTTATAGGGGTTTGACAGTGCCTCAAAGCTTGGCAGTAGGATAACTTGCATGTGCTGATAGTGCTGCTGACAAGTGGGTCCTTTGGCCCTAGTTTCAACCTTTGGAGTCGGTTGCCGACAATATTGACCATGCTCATGTGTCCATTATCTCAATCTGTGGGCGAAATATCTCCTTCCCGCACTGGAATTGTGTTCGTGTTAGACTTGGGCTTTCATTTAAAGCCTTTTTAATTGGTGATCCATGTATACTAATACTTGTCTTAGCTGTTTTTGGCCTTGGCATGCCCGTTTCTCAAATCAACACTTGTTTGTTCTATGAATTTTTCATTTGAATTCTTTTTGTCACTGGATGGCTAGATGGAGGGCTTCTTCCTTTGTTTTCCCAAGTTAAACTTGTACTTGTAGTTTCCTGATGATTACTTGTACTAGCTCTTGTAACTTTACCTTTTGCAATATCTGTTTTTTGTTAACTTGAGCTGGTTCTTGACATTTTATGGCTACTTTAGATCATCTTGTGCTTGTGCAAATATACTGATACTTCCTTTAGCATTGCATTAGTTAATTCTCTGTATATATCATCTGTGATCTGAGATAAGCATTGGTTCTTGTCTGTTGACACTTGCGTGACATTTGAATTTCCGAGGTGAAGTTCTCTTGAATTCAACTAGAATTCCACTGATGTTTCTCTGATTCTAGTTGTAACTTTGTTCTAATTCTCCTTTGGCTTTCAACTTGTTCAACTGTGGCTTTTAACTTTTCCCTCTAGCACTTGACTTGATCAACCAAGTGTTGATCAGGTTTTTAATTAGCCTTTCGAACAGCAAATGCCACATCTTTAGGTGCTGACAACAATCTAAACTTAACCAAATCTTTCTCTGTCTTTGCTGGTGTGTAGATACCGAGGATCTTCCAAGTTTAAGTCATGAAGAATAGGCTCCGTAATTTTCTCTTTTCTTTGTAATTTTATCTCAATGTAATATTCCTTTGTATAAGAATATCCATCAATGAAATAAAATGTGTTTGGGATCCAATTCAGTCTCCTCCTTGTGTATTTTAAATTCTCTATTTGAATTACGTAAGTTTGTGAAGAATGATTTTAAAGAAATCAAATTCGAATTCAAATTTGAATTTAAATTTATAAATTCTTATACACTCAAGTGAGGTTTAGAAAAGATAAGGGTAGAAGTAAACCTCTAAGGTAGGTATCAAAGTCCACCCTAGTGTTGAATGCAAACAACTTCTAAAAACAGGGTAAAACCAACCCCCTGGATTAAAATGTATGCAAAATGTTTCCCGATCCTTCGACAAGTCGATGTGAACTCTTTGTCACACGTAGCACAAAAGTGACCAATAAATCTCAAAACCCCCATGCATGAGATGCAAGGATGCAAAGTTTAAAACTACCCCCTCTCAGGATTCTCACATGCAGGCCAAATTCTATTCTCGTCATGCTCTCTCCCTCCTGGACAGCCGGACCCTATTTGATGTCTAGTCCCACTCTTCGTGGCAAAAGTGGCGGCTATCGGGAGTAGCAGCGGCGCATAGGTGCCTAGCGGCGGAGAACGGTCAGGCTGAGGCCTTTAAAAAAAATAGTCTATCGTTTGATTAGATGAATGAAGAAGGGGAAAACTAAATCAGCGTGGTATCTTCATCATTTCTCTAGATTTACAGTCCCATCCGATCAACGAAGTCAAATAAAAGTCAATTTTGTTTTGAAAATCCTAGGTTAGTACTCATCAAGTACTACACCATCTTTCTAAAAGAAGTACTACATCATCGAATTTGTATCTTGATTCATGCACTTATGAGTTGTAACTGAGAAAATTGTTGATTTTGTTACGTGATTCGTGCTATGTATTAGGTGTAATATAGGTGCAACCGAGATTCCTGAGAACTTAATTAATTATCATTCGAATGGGAATTAGTCAAACCCAAATAAATTAGTCACTAATATTTGCAATATCTATGGAGATTCCGTGGAAGCCATCAGTTGGAAAAGAATCAATCACCTGATGATATCAGATTAGGTCCGAATTTTCAGTTTTAGAGAGGTCCTAGAATTTCAGTTTTCTTCGGTGAAAATTCCATCAACATAGTGGTCAAGAACAATCGGTGCCGTTGTGAGGCTGCAATTTTACTTGGCATGTAAGATTTTTTTTCTTTGCTCTGTTAAAATTTTGTTAGAGCCTTAAATATTTGGTTTTCCCATTTGTCTTAAACTCCATCAAAAAATTCTAAAATTCACGTTATTTCGTTGGGGTGTGAAAAAGGAAACAATAACTAACCCCAAAGACTCGCCACTTCGATCCTACGGATTGTGCTTCTACAAGATCGGCGAGCAATTAATCCCTAATTATCCGTTAGCACGAAGAAACATCATTACTCATAATGCAGCTGGCAATCAAATCTTCAGACTCACACAAAAAATCAGTAGAAACCGCATTACCTCTCTCCAATCAAATCTGCACTTACCATTACGAATAATGAAGCTGGCAATCAGCAGTTAATATGAAATCCCTACATGCCCCATTTGCACGGCCCTATCAAGAGCCAAGACTGCCCCTGCGTCTCGCGCCCACACCACAATACATTCTGACGACACTGAGAAACCACGCTACACCAAAAGGAAGCGAGAACGGCAGACCGTGATAAAGATTGAGGAGTTGAGCTAGCACACAATGGCGTCCCGCGCTCTTTTACTTGTCGTCGTCATCCTGACGGCGCAGCTGTGCGAGTGCACGACGAATGCCGGCGGCGGCGACGGGTTCAGCGTCGAGTTCATCCATCGGGACTCCGTCAAGTCGCCGTTCCACGACCCTTCGCTCACCGCGCAAGCCCGCGTGCTCGCCGCCGCGCGGCGTTCCACGGCACGCGTCGCGGCGATCGCGCGCTCCTACGCAGCCGGCACATCCCCTCACGGAGCCGTGTCAGAGATCATCTCCAGGCCGTTCGAGTACCTGATGTACGTCAACGTCGGCACGCCGAGCACCCGGATGCTCGCCATCGTCGACACCGGCAGCGACCTCGTCTGGCTCAAATGCACCAACGGCACGTCCGGACCTCCGGCAGGCGCCGTGTTCGATCCGTCCTCGTCGTCGACGTATGGCCGCGTCTTCTGCGACTCCGGCGCGTGCCACGCGCTCTCTGCAGCCGCAGGCACCACCTCCTGCGACGCCAGCTCCAACTGCCAGTACCAGTTCACCTACGGCGACGGCACCAACACGACGGGCCTCCTCGCCACCGAGACCTTCACCTTCGAGGACGCCCCTGGCGGCTGCACGGGGTGCCGCGACCGTCCGCAGCTGCTGGTACCCAACGTCAACTTCGGCTGCTCCACGGCCACCAACGAGAACAACACGTTCCACGACGACGGCCTCGTCGGCCTCGGCGCCTCCAACTTGTCCCTCATCGCCCAGCTCGGTGCCGCCACCTCGCTCGGCCGGAGGTTCTCGTACTGTCTCGTGCCGTACTCGGTCAACGCCACCTCCCTCCTCAACTTCGGCGCCCGCGCCGCCGTGAGGGAGCCTGGCGCTGTGACGACGGCGCTGCTCCCATCTGGCCTGGAGTACTTCTACACGGTCGCGCTCCAGTCCGTCGGGATCGGGAACAAGACCTTCACGATGCCGAGCCCGGCACGCGCCATTCTGGACTCCGGCACGAGTCTGACACACCTCGACAAGGGGCTGTTTGACCCGATGGTGGAGGAGCTGACACGGAGCATCAAGCTCCCGCGGGTGGTGTCGCCGGTGGAGGTCATGCCGCTCTGCTACAGCGTGACCGGGATCACCCTCGAGTGGGTGCTGGAGAACATTGTCCCGGACGTGAAGCTGGGACTGGGGGGCGGCGCCGTGGTGACGTTGAAGGCGCAGAACACGTTCGCGAGGGTGCAAGAGTGGACCATCTGCATGGCGGTGGTGCCGACGACGGAGGATCAGCCGTTCTCGATCCTCGGGAACATCGCGCAGCAGGACATGCACGTCGGCTACGACCTCGACAAGCGCATCGTCACCTTCGCCGCCGCCGACTGCGCGACCGCCTACCCTGCCCCTCCCGCCTCTTTCTAGAATTCGCCGTCTAACGTTGTCACAGTTCATCTGAGAAAGAATGTAGGTGGCCGGAAATTGGATGATTAAGAAAAAAGAAAAACACAGTGCGACTGCGCGAGTAATCATCTTCTCTAATTTCCTCTCCACGTCTCGGTTACGCGTGTGACAACGCCTTAGACGGCGAATTCGAGAAAATCAGTATGACCCTCTACATACTAGTAACATATTGAAATGATTTTAGTACTGTATTTCCATGAGGTAGGACTCCATAGAAATCTTTATATCGAATTTAGTGCACATGGCGTTACAAAAAAAAAAATCCGATATGTTGCAAACTAACAAATGGAAATTACTATACGCGTATGTCTGACGAAACAGGCTTTCGCCCCGTTTTATAAATGAAGCCTAAACGGTCGAACCGATACAAAGTGAAGAGAGACACCTCTTACGAAGGGGAAGCAGATCAAGGATAAAGAAAAGAAAAAAAGGAAATCCAAACTTGCCACCGGGGACACTAGAATGAGCCAAAAGGACAAGGATTCACGACGACGCTCCCAAGAGAGTAACAATGTACATGTCGACGACATCGAGACCAGAGAGGTCAAGGGTTTTCACCCGGAGCCTAAACGAGGCTCCACGAGGACACCCCCAAGAGGGTAATAACTTAACACATCGTCGCCGTCGAAACCAAAAATGGTAAGGGTTTTCACCCGGAGTCATAACAATGGCAAGGGAACCACAACGGCGCCCCCCAAGAGGGTAACGATACCCGCAGGCATTGCCGCCATTGGCGCTAGAAGCGCAGAGTTTTCGCTCGAAAAAACCTTCACACATCGTACGTCCACCTGGGCCACCCACTGACCCCGAGAAAGGATTCCAGAACACGATCTGGGAGAAGACGCCACCAACTCCAGGAGTCCCCACCGCCCGCTCCTTTCCATCCACACGGACAAAGGACGAAGCCATCACCACCGCTACATCGCTCGCCGTAAGAGACACCCGTGTAGTCCACCTTCCAGGGCCGCCGCCCCGGCATCCGCGACATCAAGCCGATCGACCAACCGGCTGCAAGGTCAACCTAGCAAGTGATTGGGGCCAGCGACAAGATCGAGGTCTACGAGGGAAACATCCGCATCCAATGTGAGGAGATCGCGTCCTCCACCGCCCGAGACGGTCGCCGACCGGACGCAGTACAAGGTCGGTCAGGCCCAGATTAGCCCCACCAGGGCCAGATCAGGCCCGACCATCCCCGCCACCGCGCTGCAACGCCAAGGACGCATATGTTCCCTGCAGAGCGCGCTCTGGACGTGGGTAGCATAGGCCTGTAGAACCCAGATCCGGCCCAAAGGGCCTAGATCTGGGCCGGGCAACAGAGCCCCATCCCGATCCCCTCTTCCCCTTCTTTGTGCTACCCCTAGCCACCTCCAGCACCGCCCACTGCCGCCAAGGTCAACCACGACGGGATCCGACCTGGCACTGGAATGGTCTGCCCTCGGGAAGAAGTCGGAGCCCCGTCCGCGCGCGCCGCCACCGCCCGGACGCGCCCAGCCGCCACCGCCGCAGAGCCGCCACACCGCCAGAATTCGCGCCGCCAAGCCCCTGCCGAGCTCGACGCCTCGAGTCGCCCCCACGGCCCGCGCCGCCCGAGCCACGAAGAAGGAGTGGATGCCCCTCCGCCGCCTGCGGCCGAGCCTAGCCCGGCGACACCTACCGGCAGCGGCGAGGAGGAGGGGAAGGGAGGAAGCGGGCCGGCGAGAGGAGGTTAGGGTTCCCTCCTGCGCCGCCCATGGGAGCGACGAGGAGGGAGGATGAAGGAGGGGGAAGTACCTCTATACGTGTATGTCACGCCGTTGGTCTGATCAATCTAGTGACATAATATCGAACGTCCGACCAATGCAATGGGGTAGCCTCTCCGCAAAATATTTTGTGTGTGTATTCAACAATTAATCATTTGTAACCTCTATCATCATTATCATTAACATTGTCTAAAAATGTCGCGGCATTCGAACAAGTTCATGTTGCAGGAAAAACAAAGCATACAACAAATCCGCATTTCATTGCATTGAAACATAAAAGGTGTCTCGTGGACGATAGACAAGCAACATATGTGCCCGCTGCACACGACATCCCTGAAACATATTTGCAGTATTGGAGAAGTCCCTTTGTAACATAAGCCAAGAAATCACTACATCATGTCGGTCATGAGAACTTAACTAAAATGATGGACAATTTTACCATGTCGAACATGCTTCACAACGAAAAATTTCAAACCAAAGTATCAGAAGATGCAGATGTGCCAGAGAGAGGGAAGGCGAGGAAAGGCGGCAACGTGGGGGGGGGGGGAGGAATTCAGGTGCCAAATTACGACATCCTAGCAACGGAATTTTGAGGAAGAGGGGAAGGGAACTGAAGAGACCGTCAAGGGGGATTTAAAGGAGGGGCCATGAGGCTTTTGGGGCGAGAGGCGCTTGCGCATTGTTGGCATTAGTTTCTTTTTCTTTCTCTTGTTGTTTCTTTTGGCTTGGATTGTGCTGTTTGCCCCAACAATGGTCTCACAATTGTCTGGTGTGGTTGCTATATTAATATAGTGGAGCGTAAGCCTATTCCGGCGAGAGGCGCGCTACGCGGTCGTTATGGTCATGGGCGGGAGGTGTGGCTAGCAATTAGGGATGGACTTGATCGGTCCACACGTCAGCGAGGGATGAGAGAGGAGGCGCTAGGTGCGCGTAGCGCTCTGAAACACGCAAATGGGTCTAGGCCAAATGGCTGCTAGGCTGTTTCGGCTGACCGCGGCCTTTTTGTTTAACAGGTGTTACTTTTTCGGTTTTATTTATTTGAAGCCAAACTTGACCCAAACCTTTTTTGAAAGTATGAAAAAATATGTTCTAGAAATGTCGTCCAAATTTTAAAGTTTTTGGAAATAAATAGGTTTCCAAAATAATTTATTAAAATCAAAATATTGCATAGATTCTTAATTTCCTCTATGTCAATTTTAAATAGGTTCCTAGAATAACTATTCATGGCTTTACAAAATACAGAAAAATACCAAAACTATTAATATTTGACTCAAAAGTATATTAAATTCAACTTCATATTAGAACCAGTCATGAAAATCATTTTTATGGTTTAAGGCTTGATGAATTATTTTAAGTAATCCACAAAAATGTATTTGTCTTATGAAATATTTATTTAAAGCTAGAAAATATCTAGGATGACAATCATCAATTATTGCATGCCGAATAACCTTTTATTTATAATCAAATATTTGGATGTTATTTAATGAATTAGGGCTTGCTTTGAAAGATTTTAATCACCTTACAAAAATTATTTCAAGGTTTATTAGATAACCAGAAGTAATATTTTCGATCCAATCTACAAGCTTGACGGAAGAAGTCTTACTTTTTCTTTTGATACATAACAAAATAGTATGGCATATATATTGCAAAACAATTGGGTCCCGACTAAACATAATGTAACAACCTAAAACCAACAATTTCCATAAATCTAAAAAATGGAGCACGAATCTCCGAATTTTTGATAAAAAAGGACCACATGCGCGAGTGCATCGTCAAAATAGACCACCTCATAAAAAAATGTCAAAAAGGACCACGTCTCCGTGGCGGCAGACCTCGCCAGACCACACGTGGCACCTGCCGCCACAGACGGAGTCGTGTACCGTAGCGTGGACGATGTGCACTAATTTTGGTTTTTTTAGTGTCAAGAATTTTTTTAAAAAAATACCTACATTTAGCCAACAAGACGCATTACAAGTATGGAAATTTTCAATGAAAAATACTTTTTATTTAGAGAGTAACAAAAATAGATAAATTTGACAAATTTTGGGAGATCAGATCGAATAGGTCACCGTTCCCTGGAGGATGGTGCCGCCCCCCTAGTGGCGGCAGGGTTCACCTGGATCTGTTTCCTGTCCATGGCTCGCCGGCTCCCTGTTTGGCCCCCGTGCCGTATCCGTCCGTGGCGGCAGGTGTCACGTGTCGCATGGCGAGGCCTACCGCCACAGAGAGGTGGTCCTTTTAGACAAATTTTTTTAAGCAGGTGGTCTTTTTTTACGATGCACTCGCGCAAGTGGTCCTTTTTGTTAAAAATTCCGAATCTCCAGGTCACCGTTGACAATGGATCTCTATGTCTGGTCGTTTGGGAGGTGATGTCCTTGTATAGCCGTTTGGGAGTTTTCCTTGTATACTTTTTTTTAAGGATACGTCCTGGAGAGACGTATCGGTTTCAAGGAAGAAAAGGCCGAGGCCGGTTACAACGCGTCTGGCAGAGGCGCACAGAACGCAATCCACTTACAAAAACTCAAAAAGGGACTACTCGCCAAACCTCCACATTTCTATATGACGAAGACTACTCCGAAAATAACCGGCGGCAATCCACAAGGTTGCTTCCGCCTCAATCAATCTGAGCACTCTCTCCACCGAAGGCTGGAGTCTATCGAACACCATCCCCGCTGCGATGTCTCCACAGGCACCAGCAAACAAGGGTGATCGCCGTCCACAAGTCCTTTTGATCCACTCCGCCTCCTGTCCGAGCTGGGAACCAAATTTCGACCCTGTCCAACTGACTCGGGATCCACTCGGCCAACCCCCATTTGCCTAACAGTTCAGTCCACACCTTATGGCCAGGACACAATCTAGCAGCAGGTGATCAATGCCTTCAGCGTGTTGACTGCAAAAGGGGCAGAATGCTGGGTGTGGGAGCCCCCTGCGGCTCAGCCTCTCCGCCGTCCAACACCTATTCCTAAGCGCAAGCCACATGAAGAATTTACATTTGTTTGGTGCCCGGGAGCGCCAGACCTGGTGCGTACCGGCGAAGCCCTCTGATCCCGCAAACAAAGCTCTATATGCTGATCTGGCTGAGAAAACATGGCTCGCCTCCCAGTTCCACCGGAAGGAATCCTCCACGCCCTCGACGAGGGTAACTCCGGCCACAAGGTCTGCCAGTGTTAGAAGTTCCCGGAGTTCCTGCTCATTCAAGTCTGGGGGTATATCTTCCAGCCAACCTCCCTCCAGGCCCTCCCTAACCCGGCGGCTTCCACGGGCCCTCTTTGGCAATTTTTTCAGGAGTGATGGGGCTATGTCCTTCACTCTACCCTGAGGTATCCATCGGTCGTTCCAGAAAAAGGTAGTGGCCCCGTTACCAATCACGGAAGTGCTCGCTGCCTCGAACAGATGTTTCACCACTCTGGGAACTTGAATGTTAAACTCATTCCACAGCTTGGAGGCGTCAGTCCTGCAAAGCCAAAGCCAACGTGTTCTCAGCGCCTGATTCATCATCCGGAGATTCGGGATGCCTAGTCCCCTTAGGTGCTTGGGCATACACACTCTTTGCCATGCCACTAAGAAGTACCCTCCGTGCACGTCCTTCCTTCCTTTCTACAAGAAACCCCTCATGATTTTCTCAATGTCTGCAATTGTTTTGGCTGGCAGGTCTAGAGACAGCATGGAGTATATTGATACTGCCGCGAGCGTGGTCTTGACCAACTCGAGTTTCCCACCCTTGTTTAGAAGGTTTGCCTTCCATCCTGGCAAATGTCCCGCCACACTATCCACAATAAACTGGAGCTGAGCTGCCGAGAGTTTTTGGAGTGACAGTGGCAACCCAAGATATCTCACAGGGAAAGGTTGAATAGGGCATTGGAGCTCTTGTGCAACTAGGTATGCTTCCTCCTCTCCATATTTGATTAGATGCGCCTTGCATTTTTCCAAATTAGCGCGCAGACCTGACGCCTCATCGAACACCTCCAGAATCCTCGATAAAACTCTGAAATCCCGGGCTGTAGATCTCAGGAAAGTTACTACATCGTCCGCGTAGATCGAGGTCCGGTGTCTCAACCCCCTCTGAGATAGTCTGGTGAGTACTCCACAGGCCGTGGCCTTCCCAATCATACGGTGAAGGACCTCCATTATCAATATGAATAACTGCGGTGAAAGCGGATCACCCTGCCTGAGTCCATGTTTGTTGAATATCTTTGCTCCCGGCCAACCATTTACCAGAACCCTCGTAGAAGCCGAGGACAATAGGGAACAAATGATGGCAATCAGAGCATTCTTGAAGCCCATCTTACTCAAAACCTCCACAAGGAAAGACCAGCTGACTGTATCGAAGGCTTTTGAGATATCAAGTTTTAGCAGGACCGACGGGATGGCCGAACTGTGCAACTTCCTCGTTGTTTCCCTTACTGTCATGAAATTATCATGGATACAACGTCCACGCACGAAAGCACTTTGGTGCACCCCCACAAGTTTTCGTAGCACCGGTGCGATTCGGCTTGCCAGAACCTTTGCCACCAACTTTGCAAAGCAGTGGATGAGACTGATAGGTCTGAAATCCCTGAGATCCTTAGCTCAAGGCTTCTTGGGCAAAAGGGTGACCAAGGCGTGATTTAGTGCCCCCAAGCCATGCGCATCCCTACTAGCTAAAGACGTGAAAGCAGCCATGATGTCATTCTTGATGATGCACCAGCACGCCACGAAGAACCTGTTCGTGAAGCCATCCGGTCCCGAGCATTTGTCCAACGGCATCCTTCTAATTGCGCCCCACAATTCTTCCTCAGTGAAATCCTCGTTCAGGTTACTTAGATCCAACGAGGGAAGATCCAGGAAATCAAGGTCCACAGAGAACTACCTCTCCAAATCCACCCCTAGGATGCCATCGAAAAAATCATCCACGGCCTCAGCCTTATCTTCATGTTCTGACTGTCTCACCCCATCCACCAACATATGCTCGATGAAGTTCTTTCTTCTGTGATGGCTGGCCTGGGAATGGAAAAATCTCGTGCACGCGTCGCCCTCGCGCAGCCACAGAATCCGCGCCCTCTGCCTAGCCAAGAACCTCTCCAATGAAGCGAGACCGAATAGATTCCATTTTAGCAATTTCCTCGGAGTTCGTTCTCCCCCCCCCCCCCCCCGAGAGAGCCCTAGACTCCATAGCCATGTCTAGTCTCAAAATCACCTTGTTTGCCACCAAAATCTGTAGCTTGATGTTACCAATGAATTTATTGTTCCAACTAGCCAGGCGACTTGCCGTCACCCTGAAATTCTTATCCAGCAGCTTGGAAGGGTTTTCCTCTTGATCCACTGACGTCCACGCTTCAAGGACTACTTCCAGGAAACCATCCACCTTCGTCCAGAATGCTTGGAAATGGAACATATGACCAAACTGCAGATTAGGGGCAAGGCTCAGAATCAGGGCGCAATGATCTGAAGGATCCGACGAACCCGCCGAGAGGAAAGCCTTTGGGAATTCCTCTTCCCAATCCACTGTTGAGAAGACCCTGTCTAGACTTCCAATGTAGGTTGTTGCCGCTCGTTGGACCACGTAAATCTTCTACCATTAAGATACACATCTTTTAACTCCAAAGCCGATAAGGTGCGGCGAAAGCGGCCCATTAGCGGTCTGTTCAAGGCCCCCTGGTTCTTATCTTCTGGATCCGTGATTAGATTGAAGTCGCTGTCCACCAACCAAGGGCCAACATGCAAATCTCTGATGTCACGCATCTCCTGCAAGAATTCTCTCTTCTCCTCCACGCCCTGAGGACCATACACCCCTGTAAACCACCAACCTTGTTGCCCTCCGACTGAGATGCTTGCTATTAAGGCATTCCTTGACAGGTGTGGATTTTGAGACCATAATGTGCGTGGACTGCCAGGCGAGTAAAATACCTCCCCTAGTTCCACTGGCCAGAAGAGAAAAGAAATCATCAAAAGTCAATCCCAAGCACTCCCGCACAATCTGATGGGTAACCACTTCAAGCTTCATCTGCTGCAAGCACACCACTCTAGCACCTAGGCTAGCCAAGGTATGGTAAACCGCAGCTCTACGAGCCAAAGAATTTAATCGACGCACATTCCAAATGGCAATGATCATATTGAAATTTAACATATCGGTGGGATCCCAACAGAGCTAAGTAACACGCAGATCGAGCAAAATAAAGTAAAAAAAAAACCCACGATCCATACCCTAAACAAGGCACTCCACAGGTAGATCCTCCGATGCCGGCAAGGCCTCCGGCTGCCACCCAAACAAACTCAGAACCACGTTGATGTGCGCCTGTGACATGGGCCGAGAAAACAAGTCGAGGTAAGCGTTGAGCGCCTCATCCCCGACCACTTCTCCTTCTCGTGCAATCCCCAAACGGCGGATCAACTCCTTCTGTTGCCTACAGATTGGTGATCCCGCTGCAAATTTCATTTGTGTCTGGCGCTCCGCCGAACCGGGCCCGTGAAGATCCTCTTCGACCGACCCCGCTTGTATGGCCGATGAAGAATGGGGGAGATCGCCTCTAAACAAGCAGCGTCAAAGGCCTCCTCATCCCCTCCACGCTGGGCCGCCGCCCAGCTGTCACACACCCCGTCCTCAGGTCGAGCAACAGGGCTTGCCCTCGGGCCCAGCCTGCAGGGCCTGATCCACGTCCCTTTCCCCCACCGATCCATCTGGGGAGAGAGACACCGAGAAACAGTCAAGGACTGAGGTGGGGGAGCCTGGCCACTGGGCCCCACTCAAATCCCAGCGGGACTCCACGCGAGAAAGCGAGGCCCTGGAGCTGACAGGAGAGAGTAAGCCTGGGGAGTCAAAGTATCGCCTCCTGTTGCTTTGTCGCCACCAACCAATCTTGGACCGGTGACCAGCCCACAGCCTTCCTCTCCGTCTTTGAAAAAATTTGAACCTGACCATCCACGAGTTCAACTGATTCCACCGGGGTGAGCCCCTCTTTTTCTTTTTCTTTTTCCAGCATAGTGGCGACACTAGTTTCTTTTGCAGGGATAGGGTATGGCTCCTGACATGGCCCCACAGAATCAGTCCCAACGATCACATCGTGCGTGCCAAAAGCAACCAACCCCTCCACTTTATCACTTTCCGTGCACTGAACGGGAGCATCTCCACCTTCCTGCTGCGCAACCACTTTCCCAGTCTCAACGACTCGCTGCGCAGCCGCAGCCAGCTGCGTATCAACGACCACGACTTGGTCCGCCCGTGGGTCCCACGGCACGAGGAGAGAAGCCTCGAAAACCATTGGGTCCCACCTCGTCCTTTCATCCTCACCTTTCCACGTGGCTGATCCGGATTTGCTCGCCCGAGCCAGCACAGAGGGATCCGAGTCCCCTGGTGGCCTCACCTCGAGCGTCTCTTTCGCGGCTCCGTCGTCCTGGCAGCGCCAGGGAGCCACCTCCAGCGGGTAGCCGTATGCCACACGGCGGCGCCTTCCTCCGTCTCCGGCGGCCAGGCCGTCCCTGCGCGGCGCAGCACCAACCGAGTCCTGAGGTCGGAACCTTCTCGGCGGCCATACCGTCCCCGCACGTCCGCTTCCGAGCCCGTTGCCGCCTGCGCCACCGCCATCATCGCCTTGCTCCCGAGTCATGGCACCTACCGTCGGCGGCCCCACGACGTCCTCCGAACGGACCAACGACACCATAATTTCGTACTTGAGCATCGACTTCTCTTCGGGATCCCCGCGTTGATCGGAAGGACAAGCCCTCGCCCTCCTCCATAACCGCACTGGGTTCTTCGACCCAGAGCTCCCTCTTTCCCGGCACCTTCTCCAATTTGTCAGTCCACGCGTACACCCTCAGCCGCCGCATGTCTTCGCGGCTCGCCGATGCCGCCCTGAGGCATTCCACTAACGCCGCTGACCCGAGGACCAACCGCGCTGTCGAGCTATACCTCACATGCGCCACGATGTCGGTGACCTCCACCAGAATCCGGTACCTCAAGGGATGATGAACCGCCTGGAGTTGCCGATTCCAAGGAGCAAACGTCAACGAGAAGCCGTCGCCCTCCACGTCGTCCGCGTTCAGCACCTCGTTGCGCACACGGCGGCTCGAGCAGACCAGGAGATAGTCTGCTGGCCAGTACCAGTGAACCGAGAAATTATCCCCCGCCCTTGGCACCTTGTCGACCACGGCCGCCGCCACTTCATCCAGTGAGGCCCTCTCCTTGCCGCCAGCGATGAACACGACTAGGCCCCATCGAAGGACGTGCTCCGCCCGCTCGATCTCGGCGTTCCTTGGGACGATGACGCGCACGCAGCCCCGCGTCTCCACCGCATTCGAGCGAGCCGCCGAACGCGGCGGAACCGGCGCGACGAGCGGCGGTAATTCCACCGGGTCCGGCCTCCACCGACCGTGACCTTCCACGCCACCCCTTCGGGCAGCACCACGACGCACTTCGTCCACGTCCATCCCTCGAGCAGCCTCCAGGCGGAAGCGTGCAGGCGGCGCGGCCCGAGATGCGGCAGAGGCGACCTCCTCCCTCCGCGGCGCGAGCGGGAGCCACGCGCCCAGGCGTTCCTTCACCGGCGTCAGTCTTGGCCGCGCGTCCACGGCCCGACGCCCGAGCTATCCCCGGAGGTCCGCCGGCGGCGCTCCCCCTGCGGGCAGTTCTTGGCATGGTGAACCTTTTCCTTGCACTTGAGGCATCGGGTTTCTCCCTTGCAATCTCTGGAGATGTTTCCTGGCTCGGTGCAGGTGAAGCAGCAGCCGGCCAGGTCCTTGGGGAGGTCCGCCTGGATGTGCTGCACCGGGAGCTGGCGCCTCCGTTTCCGACCACCACCGTCTCCACCATGAAGCCACAAGCGCGGTTCCGGGGGTGGGGAGCGAGCCCTCCGCAGCTCCGTCTGTCGCGCGGAAGCATAGCCACCCGCACCACCGACAGCGGCGCCTCCCTCGACTGGACCTGCAGCGGCGACAGCGCAGGAACCGGCGAGGGCACCGGCGGCGACCCGCTGCGCAGAACCTCGCAGTAGGAGCGGACGGATCCCTCCTCTTCGTCGTCGAAAAAATCTCTCCACCGCCTAGAGCAGGACGGGGAAACCATGGCCGGAGCGGAGGAAGGGGGAAAAGAGGAGGGAGGGAGGGTGGCCGCCGGGGCCGGGTGACCACCTACGCGAGATTGGGTGGACGCCGCCGCCTGAGTGGCATACGGTGGTGGTTGGGAGGGCGTCTCTCCCAGGGGGGGCGGCACGGGCGAAACCCTAGCCGCCGTCGCCCCCACACCCTCCCCTTCCCTTCCACCTGCCGCCGCCGGAGGAAGCCACCGGGGGGCACAACCCTCCGCGTGGTGGACGGCGGCCGGCGGGTCCTCGCCTCCTCAGCACATACGCGGCGGGAGGCCTCTGGCCAAATGCGTTGGTCGGCCCTGGACGGCTTGCGCGGACGGCGGAGTACGGATGCCGGGGAGGTGGCCCTGGTTCTTCTGGCGGCGGCTAGTAGCTGGGTCTGCATGGGCAGCCGGCGCTGGCCGGGGTGGCTCTGGGTGGCGCCGCCGATGGGATCTAGGGTGGCTTGGCCATGGTGCGGTGCGCCATCGGCTTGCTCCCGGGCGGCGCGGCCTCCTCTGTCTTTGGCAGCGGGAGGCGGTGGTGCTAGGGACCGTCGGCGGCAGGGCTCCCGGTGGCGGCGGATGCGGAATCCATGGGATCTTTCCCCTCCCGCAAACGTCCCTGCTGGAGCCTTTCGCGCCGTCGGGGCTACGAGACATCAGAATAAAGGAGGTGGTCCTTGGGTTTCCCATCGCGCGAAGATGAAGATCCTGATGTAGGTTCTCTTTGATCAAGCCAGGGTGTCGACCCGAAAGGCTCGCGCGGCGAACTCCCATGGGCGACGCCTGGAGATTGCTGGATCGATGGCATTCGGTCACAATGCTCAGTCATCGAAGGTGAGATTGGAGGACTAGTAACGGTGTTCGGAGTCTTTGCATCGATGGGGAACTGGCTTGGAGTTACAAGATTCGTGGTAGCCGTATGTAAGAGGGGGCGACAACATGCATGAAAGTCCAAAGTTCTACCTTTCAGGGTGAAAGCCCAAGGTCTGGCCTTAATTGGTTGTGCCTGGCTACCAGTCTTCTTGGAGCCGTTGTTTTGAGAGCGAGGATTATCTTCAGGGTGAAAACCAAGGTCTGGCCTTAATTGGTTGTGCCTGACACCGTTCTTCTTGGAGACGTTATTTTCGAAGAGATGAACATCAGCTGTTGTTTAGGTGGTGGTTGTGCGGATACCGCGATGACTGTAACTATGTAGGGGGACTTTTCTTTTTTATTTCTTCTTTTTATTGTCTTTCGGCTGTGTGCATCCATAATGACTATTGTTATTGCGTTGTTGCAGAGGTCGGGTGTAATTTGTATCTCCGCGATATTAATATACTTCCCTTTATCAAAAAAAAAGTGGAATTTGAATTTCTTCAAACCATAAATAGAGTCTATGGTCATAAACCCACAAAGTTCTCTTGGAATTAAAATTCAACAGACGCACAAAAGAAGATGTCCGTGATGTAAAACATATACGTATACAGCGAGCTTGAAAATGTCACTCCTACCCAAACCCAAATGAAAACAAAATCACAGAGCTTGAGACGGGCTAGTTCTCGCTGGACGGTTGAGGACGTTCCTAAGGTCTGGGCTTAATTGGTTGTGTCTGGCACCGGTTTTCTTGGAGCCGTTGTTTTGAGAGCGAGGATTATCTTCAGGGTGAAAACCCAATGTCTGGTTGTGTCTGACACCATTCTTCTTGAAGACGTTGTTTTCGAAGAGATGGACATCAGCTGTTGTTTAGGTGGTGGTTGTGCGGATACCGCGATGACTGTAACTATGTAGGGGGACTTTTCTTTTTATTTCTTTTTTTTATTGTATTTCGGCTGTGTGCATCCATAGTGACTATTGTTATTGTGTTGTTGCAGAGGTCGGGTGTAATTTGTATCTCCGCGATATTAATATACTGCCCTTTATCAAAAAAAAAAGTGGAATTTGAATTTCTTCAAACCATAAATAGAGTCTATGGTCATAAACCCACAAAGTTCTCTTGGAATTAGAATTCAACAGACGCACAAAGAAGATGTCCGTAATGTAAAACATATACGTATACAGCGAGCTTGAAAATGTCACTCTTATCCAAACCCAAATGAAAACAAAATCACAGAGCTTGAGACGGGCTAGTTCTCTCTGGACGGGTCGATGACGCTCCCAGCAAAGACGAGTGCGCCGGTCGCCTCCTCCACTATGAAGTAGGCAAACGGATGGTCGGCTACAAAATCTACTCGAGGAGACGGCGGTCGCAGTCTCAGCGAACAAGCCACTGCAGTAATAACGGTGACAGCCGCAGCTTCGGTACCTTCCTCGTTTACCTCGATGACCGCCTTGTGGACGACATCACTCACCACGATAGGCAAGCCAGACTCTACCATGTCAGACAGATTAGCTTGATCGCTGAACGGCAATTCAAGCCCCAGCTTCTTGAGAATGGTGACGATACTGCCTTCGAAGGACACCTTGAACTTGGGCAGCTGGAACGTGCTCACGTCCACCATCTTCTTGGGCAGGTGCTCGTGCAGGAACCCGGGCTGGGATGCGATCATGTCAACCAGGTTCGGCAAGCCGTCGCGGGCATCTGGGAGGAAGATGCACATCGAGAACTGTGTACGATCTGAGAGCGCCTCGGTACGAATGTTGCGATCAGAGAACACCTCATAGCCTGTCAAAGTTTAGCCGGGAGGAGTAAGATCGGAAAACTATGGATGGCTCATGGCTGGACCCATGCCGGCTATGGTAATCGGAGCCCCAAGAGCACGGGTGACCAGCAAGATTGAGGGATTAACAACAACAAGTAGTGAGTTTGGCTGGACGATTACCTTGCGCTCGGGCCATCTGGTACCGGAGTTTGAGCACCTTGAACCCGTCGTGCACGGCGATGAACTGGCGGTCCCAGCTCTGCATGAACGGCACATCAACGGTGGCGCCGTCCTGCCGGTGGAAAGGCTTGCTCCGGGTGTTCCACTCGTGGAACGGCTCCACCCAATTGCCCCTGAAGTATATGGCGTTGGCGAGCACGACGCGGGTGAGCGGCGTGATTGATTCCGGACCAAAGACTGAGGGGATCAGGTTGCCCGTGGCCTGCGCGACCCAGGCGTTGATCTGGCCCCGTGCTGCCTCCGGATCATTGATGAAGTCAACCGCGCTGGCCTCGGCCTTGTACGTGCCCACCACCACCTCGCGGAAGGCTGGTTTCAGCGGGCAGGTGAGCTCGCTCCAGATGCCGCACGCGAACGCCACAGACGGACCGCCGGAGTCGGACTGGTCCTTGAGCGTGTCCCGCGCCACGCGGCCGACTGTCTCCTCGAGCTCGCCGCGTGACCGCGCGCCGACGACCCGGAGGATCTCGTCTAGGGTGGCGCCCCGAGCGCCGGCGGCCAGGAGCGCGAGCGCGGCGTAGATGGAGAGCGGCGAGAACACCAGGTTGCTGTCCGCGTTCTCCTCGGCCAGGGACCTCGCCAGGCCGGCGGAGAGAAGCGCCAGGCCGCCAAAGTTGGCCTGCGCCGTGGGTGAGCTCATCACTTCCATCGCAGCCTCTTGAGACAGAGAGAAAATGTCGTCGCGATTGTTTCTTTTACTTGATACTGCACGCTAGCAATAATCGGCTTTATTTATGCACGCTGATTGCTAGTACACAGTATTTTAAAGTACAGTACGTGTCTCTCACGCTGTTTGCTTTATTTGTGCTATATAAACGAACTTCGTCAATCGACCAGAAATAATACAAGAGGTGAAAAGGCTTTTCGTTATGAAAATGTGTGGCAGACTCAGTCAAGAACGATTAGCTGGTTAACAAAATCGTGGCGCGGGTCAGCAAGATGGGGTGAAGAGAGTAACTGATCCTTTGTGATTTTTTTCCCAGGACACGCGCCTAAATGCATATTGTTTTGGGTATTGGAATAAATTTTCAGGACATAAGACATCCCAAATATACTAACTAGAAGGATACCCCGCCCGTTGCTGCGGGGATCGCTTTAGAAACTACAATTGACCATACTATATGTATTTTAAATTATTAATATGAATAATTGGATGGTTTAAGAATGAATCATGTGTAATTTTTTATAAGAGATGTAATGCATTATTTTTTCAAATGAATATGCAAAATTAAATTGATCATAGTATATACTCCCTCCGTTCGCTTTTGTAAGGCGCGGAGCAAAATCACGGTCACGGTCAAGGCAGTTCACGGAAAATCCCGAGTTTCCGGTTTTAACCCCGTGTAGGTCGCAGTCGGTTGTTTAGTCGTTCCGTCGCCTTCGGCGCAAGCCCCGCCTCCTCTCCCTCGATCGTGCCGGTGTCGCCGCCCTTTTCCTCTCGATCCCCGCCGCCGCCCTCTTTCTCTCGATCCCTGCCGCCGCCCTCTTCCTCTCGACTTACGCACGAATCTCCTCTGCACGTCACTCCTTGCCGGCCACAGCGACCTCAAGGTCAACCAAGGTCTTTTTTTTTCCGGTGGCGCTTAATCTGCGTCCGGTGACGCCGTATCCGAGTCCGGAGGGGCTGGATCTGCTCTCCTAAGGCTCGCTGGAGATGGAGACATGGAGACACTGCTCTAGGTGTCGGCGTCCATCCTGGGCGCTACGGCGACGAGCATCCTGGGCGTCCGGCGCATCGGCGCGAGCGGCAGCACCGACAAGCTCAAGGACTTCGAGACGTAGATCCGCGCGGACAAGCTCGCGTCCTCTGATGCGCTGGCGAGGAAGAGCGGGCAAGGTGATTCCCCACCTAGCGCAGTCGAGGAAAATCGGGTGAGGCGTCAAGATGTTGGGCGATATCTGTGATCCGGATGTGATTGGAATTTCAGATCGATCGGGGTAGTTTTGTCCTTTGCTGTATTTTCTATCGCTGTCGGAAAATGGTTCCGCGCCTTACAAAAGAGAACGGAGGGAGTACATATTTTAAATTATTAATGTACATAATTGGATGGTTAATGAAATGGGTGATGTGTTATTTGCATGTAGTGATTAATAAATATTAGTGAAGATGACATGGACAATTGATTGGCTATAAGAATGGATGACGTGGATAACTTGCATGTTGAGATTGAAAAATAATTAATACATATTAGTGGGGTTTTACTTTATAAGAAGTGTAGATAAATGCATGTTGTTTTGGATATTGGAATAAATTTTCAGGGGATAAGACATCCCAATATACTAAATCTAAAATAACATTTTATATAAAACATGGTAATATTATTTGGCAATACAAACCAAAAGATTAACTTCTAAGTTCGCCATCTAACAGTAATTATCATCAAACAATTTGATGACCACATCGTAGATGACGATAGTGCCAATTCTTCTCCAGACTATCAACTATTATGGAACAAGTCATCTCTTAGTTAACGAAATACAAATCACACATAATATGTTGATCACTATTAAAGATTTTCTAATTAATTTGTAATATTGACCCGGCTCTAATGTCTACATAAGCGCAAGTATGTAATCAGAAAATTTCTAATTATTATTAAATAACAAGGACTAACAAAGACAAGATTAAAATTAGGAAGATGAGTAAACTACTTTTCTTCATAGCCTCGTCGTCTCATACTTATTCGTGTAGCCAGTCTTGCGCCCATCCATAGAGACTATTGGTTGTTACTCAGTCAAAGGATGGTTTTCACCATCCACGACAATCTCACTTTATGGACCGCAGGGGAGTTTATTTGTTCGGCAAGCGGCACGGGTCAACAGGGATGAGCCGTAGATAATGTAGATCAAGATTTCTTAGACTTTATTCATGACATGACTACAAGATGTGTATAAGATTGACTTTGGCGAGTCTATATATGCTCTTGACCGTCAGTTCTAGAGTTTAAGACTATGACGACAGAGAGGATGCTAATGGCGTAACTCGGGAAATAATGGGCGTAGATTGTGCATGTCATAAGCGAGCATGTCTTGACGGGTTCTTCGGTATGCATATCCCTTGGTATATGTCCATATCTTGTACGTGTGTTGGGTGCCTTCCTTAATTCAATGTAACTAGACGGGGTAGCGCGCTTTGCTGCGCCGACGTCCGTGCGTACCTACAGTGCATGTTTGGCCTGCCCTTTGTCGCGTTTAGGCGTAATCTACAAGTGGTTTAAGGAAGCAGAAGGCCCAAACGATCCTGCTGATCAAGTCTTCTCTGGCTAGACGTCCAACCTTGAGCGCTTCACCCATGCTGACAGGCGCAACTGCATGTGAAGCCTGCGTGAAGCAAACCTGAAGAGAGGCAGGTTACCGGCTAAGATAGCCGTCAATAAAATTCCTCCTAACGTGCTTGCGTTACCTGTTGTCTGCCTGTATCGATGCTTGTAGTGTTGTCTAATCGGTCACTAAAATAGCAGCTCTCGTTATCCACCTATCCTGCACTAAAAGATGTACTGTCCCTAGACTGTACACCTGGCGGATCTTGCTGCTTTCCTATAAACCTGAGTGCACTACATCGGATTCGTACCACAGGCCTAAGCTGCAGGCAGCGGCTATCTTTTTCAGCATGGTATCTTTAGTACCGCAGACATCAGTAGTTCATGCTCTTCGAAGCGCGGCATATCTAATATTACATACATAGATAAGTTCTGATACCAACAAGCGTTCGATGCTTTACAATTGTATGCACCGTCCAAAAGCTCTCATGACATACGAACTGAACCCGTGAACTCGTAACAGAGATCCTAAAACAGGCCTACACTAAGCTAAAGACCCTAGGGCATAGCAGAAGTAGGCAGCACCTGTCTTGACCACCAAAGCGAGACATGATTTGCTTCAGGGCTATGTACAGTAAGATTTCATACCTGTAAAATCAGTAAAGAAGGATAGACCAGCACAAAATATCTCTTTTTCTAATCCGCCTTTGCTAGACCGGTGCCAACAGATATCTAAAAAGAGAACACCTAAATCTGCGGCATTAATCAGGAAAGTTGAAGCAACGTGACAAAAGTACCTTTCAATTAATATTATCCAGACCAGTTTGCTCGTCTTGCCTAAACTTCGCTATCTCTCTGGCAAGTTCTTCCAGCCGGGCAGTGACCGGTCTAGTAGCCGACATCTTGGTGCCCTTAGAGAAAGGCAGCACATCGCTAAAGTCAATGATAATGCAAGAATGGCGTTGCATCATTTTGTCGAGGGAGCTAACAGCAGCATGCTCCTTTCTCTAGCACAATGAGCCATCAGCGTTGTTCCTCCAGCTATCCTCTAAAGCTCCATAAAATACTGCTGAACTTCATCACATAGATGATAGTTGATATCATCTATGGCATACCCGGTTTCTGCATGATCTGTCTTATTATCTTTTTCCCGAGATTTTCCTAGGCATCTGCATCAGCCAAGTATGAGTCACCGCAGACCTTTCGAACATTAAAGCGGAATGGATCCTCTCTTGCAGGCAAGTCATATTCGATCCAAGCCGCCGATCTTCCTGGTTCCATTTTATTAAGACCTTCACTGTGTATGTTTAAGCCCAGCTGACAGATCATGTCGCGCGCCAAGGTCATCCATGATAACCGAATGGCCTATACAGACATGAGAAAGCAGATTTAGGACCATAAAAGATAAAGTATCAGCTACAAACATGTCTGTAAAGAAACAATCCTATCTGGGAAATCAAGGGACGCACGGCATGCATGCTTAAGGCTCTGTTCTTACAGAAAGCAAGTCTCCGAAAAACGTCAAGCAGCCTGGAGAAAGCAACAGTTAAATATACCACGTTGTACATGCTGGCATGCAGCTGTATCAGAAGGACTTGTAACCTTGTACATAGCCTAGCTGTGTCTGCTCGTTGGCCAAAAATAAACACTTCCATGGCCGAGCGGCCAATGCTGGTGAAGATCAAGATGTCATTTGCCATCAGCTGAGCCTGGCACAGAAACAACATCAGACTGATTATAGAAAAGCCAGAGCACCCCCATTATTAGCGAACAAACGGCCAAGCTCCTTCAGAAGATGTCTCCCCGGCAAGCTGTTAGTCATGTTGTAGTGCTGATTCTGCAAGACCTGCCTCCGAACATAAAGGATGTCCTCAACCAAATACCACCAGTACTTCTCAAAGAACTTCCCAAGCATCTCGGACATCAGAATACATAAGATGGTGACGACGTGATGCCTGAGCTGAGGTGTGGTAGCCCATACAACAGTCTCATCAAACACCCGTGACCACTTGCTGTCAGCGCCCCGTAGATCTTTAGCCTTCACGGTAGGTAACATGGGTAACACCCAAGTGATCGGCAGAGATCCTTAAAAATCTCTGCACTAGTAACACCCATAAGTAACATCCTCATATAGAACAACTCTCCGGCAGATGGATGTACATGACGAATTCTCCTCGGCATAAAACCACATTCCTCTTCACCCACCTCTTGCCATCCAAATACCAGGTGTATTTTGTTGGAAATTCATAGCAAGTGAGATCTTAGCACTCAGGTCGAAGGAGGCTAAAGACAAAATTTGATCCACCAGTCCTAACGGGCGCTCCGGACCGTTGAAACAACAACCAAACGGCCGATATCATGTCGATGGTCAGGCCTGAGCGTGCGTGCATACATCCCCGTATAAGCTGCAGAATATATGCTTTCAAGATTCAAAGATCCCAAGAAAAGAACAAGCATCTGCAGTAAAGACCAGTGTCTCAAATAGTTGACAGAAATATTTCCAACATAAGAAAGAGCTAATCAGTGAACTACAGAACCTTTAGTGGGTCAACATTGTTCAGATAACATTCAAAGTACAGTAAACTGAATACTTAATATAAGCAAAAAAATATGTGCAATAAAATGGCATGGTCGGTAATACTGATACATCGATTTTTTTACCTTACTATATTATCAGACAATCATGATTATTAGAGAACTTTGATTTGTTCTTCCAATAGATAAAGAAACTGGTGTGAGACAAAAAAAATCAAGGGTTCAATAAAACCGCAATCAGGCCATCCTATGAATTTGTCTGATCATAAACGATCTTGTTTCAGTTTAACTTACTTACATCTATGCATAACCAACTGCACACAAAGACAGTTGGATTCTTGGATGGATCAATTAGATAGACCAGATAGTGCTCTTGAAGTATGAACTGCTGATCACCAACAAACTTAATATTGTTCTTGACGCAGGGGAATACACCGGACGCATCCCATTGGCCAAGCTTGGCTGTAATAGATAGGTGTAATGAAGGCCTTTGTCAGCAACACACAACATAGGAGTGGAAACCCACCCTGTTTACACTAAACTAAATATCAACAAATTAAAGCCAAGTATGGAATAAATTAGTATGCTACAAACCGATGTATGTAATCTATTACACAAATATGTTTCTAAAAACATGGAAATGAACACTCAATCTGTAAAATTAGACATGCAAATATCTATTGTCTTTTATGCGATTTTTAGTTCAATCTGCATATATAATATACCACTTTCTTTCTGGATAAGCACAAATTTAACGTGCTTGCAAGTATAGTACCTATAGTTGTTCAGCAAATGAAAAATGAATCACCATGAAGCAAAGGGAAAGACCAACAGGAAACATAGCAAGGTTTATAAGATGTCACATTACACCAAAGATGGCTGCAAGCTCCTTGTCGCCACAATCCAAAATGATTAAACATGCATGCATGGAGTGTCACCTGAGTGCATATGAAGCTAACCAGGCTTACAGGTTGAAGCACAAGCATCATTTGAAGTTCCGCCGCGTTGAAAGTATTACATCTTCCATTCCTGCCATTGGTAATATTCCCATTTTCTAAAAATAAATATTTCATGTATCAAATAATTGATCCAAGTTCTATAGGTATATATATTTAACCATGTGCGCATTGGAGAACTCTCCAAATATATTTTGCTAGTTGAAGTGAAGGAACTGCACATTCTGCATGACAGTACATATGTCTTTAGAACATCCACGGGTTTTGGTGTCAGACAATTTGAGTACATCCAGGGCTCACGGTCAGATTATCGGTTCCACTCTAACAACAGGCTTTGCCTATTGATGAGAAAAAGGAACATACTCACAGGTCAACACACTGATAAGTTTCACAATATAGCAGTGATGAATTCACCCATGATTTTCTCTAGCAGTTTGTTCTGCCCTCACCTTGTACAACAAAGACCAAATTATAACCAGGTGAACAAAATAGAGACTGCAACTGCGACTGTAGTAAGCTCAGTGGACATCTTGATATAGAGGCAAGTACCAGTTTTTTCATTTTTGGTTGTAATTATATCATTGTACTCATTGCGTCTCTGAAGGCCCAAGCAAGCAAGATTCATATATACTCATTAATCTCCTACTATTCTATGATTATGAATAGTTAAATGGGCTAACCTAGTAGTTATTATTCACTGGGAAAAGTTTCAGACAACCATTTAGAGTGGCATATACAATTTTTATATATTCTGTTTCACCTTAGAGTTCCAACAAATAACTTGTCTATACAGATAAAAATGTAAACACCACAACATATGTGATATCTTGCTGGATCTACATCAGCACCGACTGGAGAAGAGGTAAATAAACAGCTGGCCTTATCTTTGCGGTTATATCATGCCCAATCATTTTTTTGTTACTGCCGGATGAATCTGTTATTCCGTGGAAGGGTCACAAAAGGCATGTATTTTATGAACATGATCATATCATCAAGCATGATCTCAAAGCATGGCAGATAAATTCCGAGTACCCATATAACCACAGTCGATAGATATACTGAACCATGTATCAAGTATGCCTGAATGAAGAATCTCATGGAGGCCATCTCCAATGTGGAATTCTTTGTGACAGGAAAGCTTTCAGCCACTTCATTGAGGAAATAAAGGGAACATAGATCCATCGAGCATATATACACCTCGTTGATCTATCTGTGTAGACTAACCAAACAAGCCATTCTGAATTTGTAACCATAGCATAAGAATTTCTTGTCAATGAATTAACACAAGGAAAGGGCAACATGCAGCCTAATACTGCAGAGCAGCACATTACATCCGACCTACATCTTCAAAAAGGGGAGCTAAATGGATGAAATATTAAAGGGAAATCAAGTCTTACATACCTCCCTTCCTCACACTGAGCTTTGGTGTTTACCTAGTTTAACCATTTCATATGTACTAATTGCTGACACATTAATCATGGTTATAATTTATAAGTGCCTAAAATATATTATGAGTTATTCCAACAGAAAGTTACATACATAACCGGAACCTGAAACCATTGTGGTCAGTTCAAATGCATCATTCTATATCTGTAGAGAGTGCAGTTTGTACATTGAGTATAATAGCTATTTGAGATTTTTTAATGTCTATCCAATCACAGGTCAATACTCAGAAAAGGTACAATATGCACGTCAAATATATATTCTTGGAATATATTTTCACACACATACCACATTTCTTAAAGGAAACTTCTAATATATCATAGGGTTGAGAAAATAATATGAAATAAAAAATCAATTTATTTTCTCCACCAAACACACGCTGATGATAATTCATAGAAGCACGTATAATTCAGAAAAAACTGGTAATGGAAGGGTATTTGAAATATAGTAGAGAGGAGCTTTCAGGGATGTACGGAGATATGAAAAACAATATACTATGAATGTCACCCGGCACAAAAGCATGTAGATATCTTGGTAATCTCTCAGAAACATATACAATATTGTTGGCATGCACAAGATGTGGTTTTATCATTGTCTAGAATTAGCTGATGCCAAATGGACATAATAATTTTGATGGGATTGTACATGATACCATGTGTTGTCAGATTTGCATCTGCTACCTTATATGATCATGGCCTGCTTCGAGAGCTTTTGAACATATGGGAACTAAGAGTCGTACATGCAGATTTGTTATAAACTGGGGGTACCGATCCTTCTTGAAAGCATGAGGCTACCAAACAAGCTAACCAGGAAATGTAAAAAATATTGTTTGGGAGAAAACAAACTCCAAACTGTAGCTGCAGATGGATCCGAAAATTCGGTTCCACTCGAGCATTGCGAATAGGGGAAATCCTTAAACGGTGCACTGGAGAGCCCGCTGCTGGCGACGGGTGCCGACGACAGAGGGAGAAAAGCATTGTCCGGCTCCCCAAGATCGATCTGCAGCAGTTGTTCGGGTTTAGTTGATATCTATAAAAATCATTGGTGGTGCACTTGGTTAATATTTTTTTTCGATTCCCAAATCCATCCAAACCAAAGGACCACACAAAATTGCTCACATCTCAGGTTGGCACTAAAATCAGGATATGCATATATGTAAGAAAAGGAAGCGCCCACCTACAGCTGCGAGTTCCAATAAGGTCATAACCCCAGGGAAAACAACCATCTTAGCATATCGTGTAAGAGAATGATGTCCTATACCTTCAGGGCAAGAATTAACCGGCCTGGAGGGAGGGCGGAAGCACGACGGCTGAAGGACGGCGGCAGATAGATTGCAAGTCACCCTGTGCTGTGCTACTCGAGGTCAAGGTCGAGAAAGGGGCCAGCCGTCCTTAGCACCAACCTTGCGACGAACAGGAATCAGACAGGCACGCCGCCCCGATGCCTCCGCCCACATCAGCCGCGCCAATCGGTCCGACGACCTATGGGAGGTGGTAGGCGGAAAGAAATCGGAGGTACCTCCAGCATACAGACATGGTACGGAGGGGAAAGGAGGTGCGGGGGAGGGGGGAGATGTCAGGCGTATGTATTCAAACAAAGCTGAGAGCGGCGCGAGACTCCAGCAAGCCATCCATTGTCGCCCCGCGAGACTCCCTGTAGCGTGATGCCTCCTCCCACGAGCGCAGCAGCTCCGCTTGGATCTGGGGAGAGGGACATGGGTGGTTTGGGGGATGGGGCGCGCGGCGACAGGGCTGGTGCCGGTGTGATTTCCGGGGAGGTTGTGCACTTCGGGAGAGATGTGGGCACAACGAGGGTGGGCTGAGATTGGGATAAGTGGAGTGCGGTTCATTTTCTTGGTTTTCCAGGGTGAAAGTGGAAAAACGCCAGTGAGGCCACGATCCCACGACGTAGCTGCGGTGCGACGCGTGGACAGTGTGAGAATCGTCGCTCAGCTCCCGGCTTAAAGCCATAGGTTAATATATCGAGAGGTAATCTTTTAAAAGCCTTAATACAACACGATAAGTCCCGCTAAAGCTATGCACTTTTAATGATACATTAAAAATGACGCTAATAGCTCGCTAAATCCTGCTATAGCTCTCTTGGATTTAGTTAGCCCGCAAAGCTTCCACAGCCAGAAGAGTGACACAAGTGAGTTCCAAAAATTCATACATCTACCTTATTGTTCTTTCTGTTTTTTACAGAACTTTGCTGCAGAATTGTGATGTCTGATGAGTGCTCAATTTTTTTAATTTCCGAACATGTTTATGTTAAGTTTATCTGATATATAATATATGATGCTTCATTATATGTGTTTTTTTTATATTTTCGTGACACAATAAAAACTCAAAATGGGACTTACGTTCATTTTAACTCCGCGATAGATTTTCATAGCTTATGGCCAAGCCGGTGCTAAATAACATAGCCCGTTATTTAAAAAAAATTGGGGCGTATATGATGATTTGTGCAACGGGAATTTAAAAAAACCACCATGCATGCTACGAAACCGCCAAGATCTATATATGAACATACAATTGAATAAAAATTCCAAGATCTAGTTCTCGAGGTCGTGTACCAAACACCATAGAAGTGGAAGAGGTGTTGGTGATAATGTCAATGAAGCCTGTAGAAGATCCTCATGCATAAGCCTGTGAGTAAGGATGTTGCAGACTCCCCGTATCCAGCACCTTGATCTTGCAGAGTGAGGGTCTCGCGTGCTACCCCTCCGAGAGTATGCACACATACGCTGGGATCAGTTATGCAGCGCTTCGCCGTCCATGACTAGATGTCGCAGGTGTATATGAAAATGGAGTTCTCAACACATGAGAGAGAGAGGGAGTTATTAGAAGCTAGATCTAATTGGGAGAGGACACCACAAAACCCTGATTAGAAGAAACTCTAATTTAATTAGAGGGGTTCTAATTAGAAGCTCTAATTAGACCCTCTAACTCTATTACATAGAGAGGCTTGAGAGCCAATTGTGTGTTTTGCTATGAGCCATTGGGTACTTTATATAGTGGGATGAGGGGGAGACCCTCCTTGGGAGGAAGGAGTCACTCCCTCAATCTAGAAGGGGGAACCGACCCACAAGGGGTGGCCGCATCATCCTCTTCCTAGGAGGAATCGGATTGGACTCCCCTTGTAGATTCCAACTCCACCTCCGCTTTCCTTTTTTTCTTCTTCTTTTTATCTCCAATTAATTCTGGGAAAATTGCAAGAGGATGATGCGCCTATGTGTGGTGCCCTGGGGCCCACCTGGCAGCCCCCAAAATTGGGTGTGGCCATAAGGGGCATTCCTGCCCCCACCGGCACCCCCACTTCTCGGTTTTTGTCCGAAATTTTTTCGGAATCCTGTGACCCCTCTAGGTGAAATCATCGACCTTATCTAACAATGTTAGAAATATATTTCCGACATCCCGGGATATGTCGTGCCCCCTTTCACTTTCTCTGTAAAGCATACATCATCAATTTCTCTCTAATAATAACTTTGGAATAAATTACGGTAGTAATAGAAACTGTTTCTATTACCCTGGGACATCTAATGCCCTCAACATAAATTCTCTCCGATATATAAATATTTCTATCACGCATAAATATCATTCCTATGATACTGCTTGTTGATCCAGACCTAACGATATACACATAAATCAGACCTAACTTAAGTGTGTTTCCTCTACAGGTTTGATAGTGTGTGTGAAACTGAAAAATCTTTCCTTTTCAATAATCAATAGTAGGGCCATGGACGCCCATATTGACTCTCGCCTACTTTACGGATAAACTACTGAACCTGTTGGCTATTATAAAATTTTCCCATTACTCGCGATACCGAACTTACCCGAGACTATGCATTCCGGTATTACTGTGAAACAATCTTTGGTTCACTATAAATTTTTCTATCTCGTTAACCGGCAAACTTCCTTTTACTCGTTACTGTATTATGATATCCCATATGATGTACCATCATCATTTATTATCTTCAGAACTTATGGATATCAAGAATATCGATTGGGCGCAGGCCTGTATCTCAGTTTTTACGGATGAGTAATTCCCATCTCAGAACATCGAGGCAATATACTATTTTAGAATTACCTAGTGGCTACTGTTATGTTCACCTAGTTAACGCTGTGACTCTAGATAGTACCAAAGTAAAACCTCTGGAATATATCACCCCGATAACCTCATGGTCAAAGGATACATTGTAATATAACCGTGATCTGATATGATACTAAGGACAGAAATGTCTTAATGGAATCTTTTATCATATCAACTACTAGGTTATACCCATCCCTATTGTTCCTTTCCAACAATATTCTATGCATTGATGCTGACATAATCAATGTCCATGTCCAGGAAAAAAAACCATCAAGCATCCAATGATTTAGTTGTAAAAAGGAAAGACTAGAATTTGATACTTTGTTCATGTTATTACACGTGAACGTGAGTTTTCCTCTGAATCTCATATTCAGCTGTTGAAAGATCATCTTCCGTTTTGATAATTGATGACAACATAACTAACGGACTAATATCTATTTAGAGGATGTGCAGGGTTTGTTTGATACTTACAAAATGCCAAAATACTCCCAATAAACATTCTCAAAGGCTTACAATATTTATCCTTAAGGAAAGAGCTCAAAAAGACAAAGTTGGGAAACAGTTTCTACAGGCAGCAGAGGCTCCGGTGAAACCACCGGTACCTTCGTCCCCTGCTGTTTCTCAGCATATTCCCAGGCGGGGGGCTCCGGTGGAGGCTCCAGTGATACCTCCGCCAAAACCCCCTTTGGGTGGCCCACGGCGGAACCCAGGGCGGAACCCAACGGAACTTCCGGTGGGCGGAACCTCCACCGGTACCGCCGCCGGTCCAACTGGGCTACATGTTGGATTTGGTACTGGTGGAGGCTCCGGTGCAGGGTCCGCTAAAATCACCTTCGGATGCATATCAGCGGAGGCCAGGGCGGAACCCACTGGAACTTCCGGTGGGCGGAACCTCCACCAAAACCACCAGAGTCTCCGCCACTTAAGAAACTGCAGAGAAGAAAAAGGAGCCGCGCGGGCTCTAGTGTGTGAAGACCACCGAAGATACCGGTGCAAACACTGGAACCTCCGGTGCAGCGTGGGAGTGGGCAACGGTCAGATTGGGGAAGGGGTATTTAAAGCCCTTCCCCTACCTCTTAAATGCAACGCTTTTCCCACTCTCTCTCTCCTAGCCATTAATGAAAGCTTCAACCTCCTAGATCTCCCTCTCCAACCACCCAATCACTCCATAACTTTGTGTAGAGCTAGAGGAGACCTAGATCCGTGATTCCACCAAAGGAATTGCAAATCCATCCACCACATCCTAGTAGATCTAGAATCCTACTTGAGGCCTAGAAACCTTAGTAGATATTGTGCTTGTAGCTTCCACCTTGTTGCAAAGAAGCTATGGATTGTTTGAGAGCATCCATCCATTTTGTGGAGTGTCCTCAACCTCGTGTAAAGGTTTGGTCAACGCCTTCAAGTCGACCTCATAGTGGAAACGAGAATCTCCCTCACAGGAGAAGCTCAAGGAGGATAAGGTGTGCACGACCATGTTATTGAGGAGCGCCTAGGTGGCTCCCCACCTCTCCAACATAGACGTACTTCCCTTGAGAAGGAACTACGGGAAACATATCCTTGTCTCCTTGTTTACACTTGTGGTTTATCTTGATACCTTTCATTTTACTTCCGTTGCGTATCATATCTTGTATCACATAGGTTGCTCACCTAGATGCACATCTAGAGAACCTTGTATTACTTGTTTAGCCCAAACTAAAAGGGAAAAGAAGAAAAATTGGTAGTCAACCTATTCACCCCCCTCTAGTTGACCATAGTGCACTTTCAATTGGTATCAGAGCCTCGGCTCTTGCTAAGGGCTTAACCGCCTAAGAGTATAATGGTCAATGAAAATGAGCCCGACGGTTCTAATGCGGAAATCGCCAAAATGGCCAACTCCATAACTAACCTACAAGAAACGGTTAGAACTATCCAAACCGAATTGTCCAAGGTTAGCTCTAGTGTTGGTTTGGAGGTTTCTAGCATAAAGAAGATGTTGTAGGCCATGATGGGGAAAACCAAGGAGCTCGAGGAACCACCTCCCACCGCTGGATATGTTAGCTCAGATGATGATTCAATTTCGGACATCACCGAAATGGAAGCTAACACTGCTTTAGCCAAGGAAAAGCCAATAAAAAGGCTAAGAGCGGTGGGAGTTCTGAAGCCTCCAAGTCTCAGACGGCTAACGGTTTGGGGTCTAACTGAAGAGTTCCACAACCTGCCAATTTAGACTCTATTCATCCCATTGCTACTATGCCACACACTAAACATTGGACTTCCTCCCATTCTTAACACTAAAAAATTCTCTTATTGGGAGTTCAATATGGAGTCTCATATTTTAGGATCTTGCACCGCCTTGTGGAGAAGTGTTCTCCATGGATTCCACCCTCACGATGCAAGCAACTTGACTCCAAGAGAGGATTTTGAATTTCAACTCAACAAGACCTCTCTTGTTACTGTCCAAAAGGATCTCCCAAGAGAACATCTTGAACACATACGCGGTGTCAAGACCCCCAAGGAGGCTTGGGATAAACCTGATACCTTGTTTCAAGGAAATGCTAGCATCCAATCCTCCAAGTATGATGTGGCACTTGACAAGTCCGAGAACTTCGCCATGCTTGAAGATGAAAGTCCCTGAGGAGCTATATAGAAGAGTTGTCACCCTTGGAAACCAATTGAGGGACTTTGGAAAAGAGGAAATATCCGATGAGTGGATCAAGAGGAATTTTGTCAAGGCCATAACTCCTTTCGATAAGAACCTATCCACTAGCATCCAAACAAGATCAGACTACAACTCTCTCAACTCCATTGGTGTTCTTAGTGAGTTCATAGCTATATCCCTATCTCACAAAAGTGCGGATGATGCTCTCGCTCGCTCAAGAGGAATTGGGAAGTCACTCAACCTCGCATTGAAGTCTAAGGCAATTGCTCGGATAGAAGAAGTTGATGAGGATGATGAGGATGAAGAGGACTATGAAGACACATACAATGGTGCTCATAAGTGTATTTCTCTTGCCATGCATGGCTATTGGAAGAGATCGGAGGCTCACAAGTCCGGTGCTCCTAGACCCTCAAGAAAGAAGGTCTACAAGAAAAAGGGGGAGCGACCAAGGACGTGCTACAATTGTGGAAGTGCAAACCACTTCGTCAAAGAATGTCCTTTTGAGCCAAGAAAAGAGAATGAAGGCAAGCTTGTTCGCAAGGACAAGAGTAAAGCTCCACAAAACAAGAACCTTGCTAGAAGAGTCCCAAGGGCTCTATATGTTCAAGAAGAGCCCACGTTGGAAACATACTACTCGGGAGATGAAGGAGTAGATGAAGTCAGAGGTGTGGCCCATGTCGCCATAGCTATGTCTTCCTCTTTATCGGTCTCTCTATTTGAATCCCCCAATGAGAAGGCATTGATCCAACCTACATGTCTCGTGGCAAAAGCCACCGTGGTAATATATTCCACCTCCAAGCCTATTGCTACTAGTTCTCCCTCATTATTGGATTGTGTTGAAAACATTGTTGATGATGATGAGGAGGCCAAGAATCTAGGCTCTTGGTTATGTAGTCTTGAAGGTGAAACCAAAGAAAAGGTAAAAGCCCTTTTGAGGCAACTTGATGATGCTAACTCTCTTATAGACGAGAAAGAAGAGATAATCATGACTTTGGAGAGTTATGGTGGTGGCCATGAGAACAATGACAAGGATCTTGTAGAAGCTCTTGAGAAAGAGAGATCCATGAGCCTCTCTTGAAGAGAGACTATCTAGTCTAGAGGAGACATACGCCATTAGTGTTTCCAAACTTAGGAAGGATAATGAAAAATATCTTTCTCTACTTAAAACCTTTGAAGAAGAAGATTTGAAGCTAGGAATGGCTCATGAGAAAATTGTTGAGCATCATGAAAAACTAGAAAAGAAGTTCATGTCTCTTAAAGAAATTCATGACAAGCTCACCACGTCTCGGAATAAGCTTCTAGCTCAACAATCTAATAAGCAAGTGATACCTTCCTCTAATAGCACTGTTATCATGCCTACCTCTTGTACTACTACTAACATTGTAGGAAGAGAGAAAATTCTCAATGATGCCATAAGCTCTCAAGGATCTAAGAAAGGGAAGGAAGGGCTTGGCTTTGTTGCCAAGTCAAAAGAAGAAAACCAAGAATGTCACCTCTTCCTCTCGTAATGTTGTATTTGTGAAAGAGGGAGAGGTGACCAAGTAGAAGGAGACCAACGCCATGGTGGGTGGTGATACCTCTAGGGGGAGCATCACTCACAATGATTTTGCCGGAAAATATAACCCCTCTTATGTTCTCATGAAATCTAGAGATGGTCATGTTTATGCTAAATACGTTGGTACTTCTTATGGTGATGATTATCATTGGACTATTTTGGTTCCTAAGATGATTGTTACTAAAAAAAGAGGACCCATTGAAGGATGGGTACCTAAATCAAGAAATTGATCTCTTGTAGGGAAGTGCTTCCGGGTCGGGTAGATGGACGGTGGATAGTGATGCATCCCAACATATGACCGGAAGCAATGGCGCAATGAGCAATCTTGAACCTCCATTACCTCATCTCAATTGTGTCACTATTGGTGACAATTACGAACTTAAGGTATTGGGACGAGGCAAGGTGGCTATCTCAAATGATTTATCAATTGAGAATGTTCTCCTTGTTGAGTCCCTTGGTTATAACTTGATGTCCGTTCTCCAACTTGAAAATTGTGGCTTTATCTCTTTATTTAAAAAAGAGAATGTGATTGTCACTTGGGAAACAACTCTTAAAGTAGCCTTTTTTGGGTTTGTCGAAAATGGCATGTATGTAGTGGACTTCTCTAAAGAAGACACGTGTGCCGCGACATGCCTAATGGCTAAAGTTGATGTGTGTTGGCTTTGGCACCATTGGTTAGTCCACACCAATATGAGGATCTTGCATGACATTCAAAGTGGTAATCATGTTCTAGGATTAACCAAGGCTAATTTTGCTAAATATCGTGTGTGTAGCTCTTGCGCCTTTGGGAAGCAACATGGGGAACTTCACCCAACCAAGACCAATATCTCCACCACAAGAATTTTCGAGCTCATTCACTTAGATCTCTTTGGTCCACTATCTTATGATAGTCTTGGAGGAAAGAAGTATTGCTTGGTGATAGTGGATGATTATTCAAGATATTGTTGGGTGTATTTCTTCAAGAGGAAGAGTGAAACTCAAAAAAGAGTCATCGAGTTCATCACTCTAGTTGAGCGCCAACACAATGCTTCCATATTGGCCATCCAGAGTGATAATGGCTCGGAGTTCAAGAACTATACCGTTGAGGATTTTCTTAGTGAAGAGGGCATTGCTCACCGATATTGCAATTGCTATACCCCCCAACAAAATGGTGTTGCGGAAAGAAAGAACCGGACCGATGGATGCGGCTAGGACAATGATTTCGGAGTTCTCTTCTCCTTATAACTTTTGGGCCGAAGCCGTCTCTACCGCATGTCATGCTACCAACCGGTTATATCTCCGCAAGATCTTGAACAAGACTCCCTATGAGATTCTCACGGGCAAAAAACCGGACATATCTTACTTCAAGGTCTTCGGTTGCAAGTGCTTCATTCGCAAGTGTCGTGGTGGTGTCACGGCAGATGCCATAGGATGGCTAAAGATGTGGGAACGATGGACACTGGAGGCGCTCGGGGAGGGATCACGCAGCGAGTAGCCGCGTGAGGGATGAATCTAGCACTGCAAACAACAAGATCTACCCAGGTTCAGGGCCCTCATGTGGAGGTAAAACCCCTACTCCTGCCTTTCTCTCTTTGTATTTGTGTCTCACCGAGTAGCCACTGTACAGTTTGGCCTACAGCCGGGTAGCCACCCTTCACTCTAAGCAAAAAGTAAGCTAAGTGTTCTCTCTAGGGACGCGACCCTCACACAGGAGGAGGCAGGGCACCTTATATACTGGTGCCCAGCCGGATACAGCCAAAGGGGGAAAAGTACAAACAGATGTCGACATAGTGTGCACACTGCACACTTCCAGCTTCCCGCTGACACCTTTGGCTTCCTGGTTTGTCTGGTGTGGAAAGTCGTTGTGCAAAACCAAGAAGATGATCTGTTATCACTGCCACTGTCACAGGGTAGGCCCCCTAACCTGCGCTGCCCTGCTGACACCCTGGCGCGGATAAGCACGGGCTCTGCAGATGAACAGTGCCCCAGTACGGACCCAGGATACGCGGGATCCTGTGTCAGAACAGCTCCTTTGACTTCTGGCCCGAGTAGGAGACCGCCATCTCTACTCGGACCACTTCCTCTACTCGGAGGAGAATAATTTCCTTGATTCTTCCTCCTGGCCATCAGTGTGTACGGCCGAATAGCAGTCGACCGGGTAGCGAGTACCGGGTAGCCAGCTACTCTGCCAAACGTCTCTTTTGATCTTGCCCTTAGCACTTGCCTTTACCCTACTCGGGGGTAACCCCCCGACATTAGTCCCCGAAGCTGGTAGAGTCCTGCGAACTTGCTCACTGGGCTCTGCCAGCTTAAAAATCAATCTTGCCTTTGAACTCTAGGATGCTGAGTAGAACCTCCGAGTAGCTCTTAATTCTGGCTTGAGTCTCTTCTCTTCCGAATAGGACCATTTCTCTTCTCTGTCGCCGAGTAAAATGAATTTGTGAAATCTTGGAACAGAATCTTGGCGTGGTAGACCAAATCCGCCTTTCCGCACTGCAACTGGGCACGTGTCACGTTCTCGTACCCCCGACGCCTCGGTGCCCGGGATATGACAGGCCACGCGCCCATCATCGAGACCTGGGCCCACCGGCCCGTTAGGTCCCATCAAGTGCAGTTATTACCCACGATCTCGACGTGGGATCAATTGCGGCCGTTACGCGCGCCACCTGCGCTGTGTGCGTTTCTAACCGGCCCATACCCCATGTCGCACGATCTCCGCGCACAAACTGATCCCACTAACTCCATCAGTAACGGCTACCCAAGGGGAGGGATAAATACCCCCTCGGTAACTCCTCCTTCCCCTTCCTGGTCTCATTCCCTTCCTGCCTCTCCGCCTCTCCGCCGCCTCAGAGCGCTCCGCCGCCACGCATCTCGCCGCGCCGCTGCTCCCTGCGACGCCGGAAGGCTAGCAATTTCCAGCAAGTTTCCACGAATCTCCACCAAATCTCTCTTCTCGATGGCCCGCGATGATGACGCCCGCGCCGGATGGGCAGGATCTGAGGTCACGGTGGATGATTGCCAGTGGCTGGTAAACACCCGCCGTGTTCCTCCCGGAGTGCGGTGCAGGCCCGCGAACGGCGAACTCGTCCCTACACCGGAGGCGGATGAGTTCTTCGTGTTCCTCGCCCACTTCAAGCGAGGATTCGGCTTGCCCATCTCGGACTTCTTCAAGGGCTTCATCAACCACTTCGGGCTCCAACCGCACCACCTGCCCCCCAACGCGATGGTGATGCTCGCATACCATGCCGTGGTGTGCGAGGCGTTCCTGGGTGTGCGCCCCACGGTGCACACCTGGGCGCGCTACTTCTTCTTCCGGAAGCAGAGCGTGCCCAAGCCGGGAAGCACGGAGAGCGCTCGCAGCATGACCAAGACCGGGAGCGCGATGATACTGCAGCGCGGCTCCACCCCTCACCCGCGCATCAAGGGGCTAGAATCGGTGCGCAAGTGGCAGCGGTCCTTCTTCTACGTGAAGAACGTTGCTGATGAAGAGGAAGCGCCAATCGTGAACCGGATCAATCTCCCCAAGTGGACGAATACGGCGCCTACCCAGCAGAATTGGGGATACAAGCCGAAACTGCAAGGCGACGTCCTCCAGATCAACAAGCGCCTCATCGAGTTGAAGGATCTGGGACTGAAGAGCGACGATCCCTTCGCCTGCTGGATTTCCAGGCAAGTGCTCCCGCTGCAGCGCCGTGCGCACCTCATGTGCTACATGGGCGGCAACAGAGACTGCACGAGGACCACCACACTCGAGTTGAGCAACGCGGATGTGGCCGTCTGGGCGCGCTCCATCATGAGTACAGGCCTCACCGACAACTGGCAGTACGGCTTTGTGCCGTATAGCCGTACGAAGCCAATCGAACAGGTTAGCACTTCACGCTTTATCCCTGCATCATGATACCGAGTAGGTGGCTTTCCAGCTTGGTATGCTTAGTTTTTGCACGATGCACCGAGTAGAGCACCTACTAGCATCTGTTAGGCTTTATGTGCTTTGTGTCAGTACTCCATGTCGAGTAGAATACTTGCTGCTATCTGTTAGGCTTTATGTGCTTCGCATTTGCACGCCATACCGATTAGGGCACTTACTAGTATCTGTTAGGCTTTATGTGCTTAGTGTTTGCACGCCATGTCGAGTAGAGCACTTGCTGGTGTCTGTTAGGCTTTATGTGCTTAGTGTTTGCACGCCATGTCGAGTAGAGCCCTTGCTGGTATCTGTTAGGCTTTATGTGCTTTGTGTTTGCACGCCATACCGAGTAGGGCACTTACTAGTATCTTCTAGGCTTTATGTGCTTAGTGTTTGCACGCCATACCGAGTAAGGTTCCCTTGTGTTGCTCAACTGACTTGTACTGCCTGCTTGTATTTTCAGCACCTTGATCGCCAGCTCGCTGAGAACCAGGAGCGCCTTGAGGCCAACTGGGACCCAGACCGGACAGAGGACGACGAGACCGCCTATGACACCCAGGACACCCTCTGTGTCCCTCACGCCGAGCAGCAGGGTAAGCACCACGTCGATGCGTCTATTCGGGATTGGTCCGAGGACGATGAAGAAGGTGACTGAGCTCGCTTCTGTAGGTGCGGGTAGCGCAATCTAACTTTTCTTTCTGCTTCTCAATCGTTGCTTCTCTTCTATTCTGCAGACGACGCTGATGCGGATGAGGAAGACGAGGACGTCCTCGACATCGACCCGGTTGCGGTGGCTGCTCCTACCACTCGTAAGAGGGCGGGTAGCGGTGCCCAAGAGCCTCCCGCCAAGAAGCCGAAAGCCGAGAAGAAGAAGAAGGTTTCCACCAGGAGGCCACTCCCTACCCGCAAAGGGTAAGTAGTTTCCCTCTAACTTATATCTTGTTGCTGCTTCTTGGTGTTCTTCTTCCCCTCCTTCTTTTCTGAATTTCTTTTTCTCTTCAGCGATCCTTTGAACACTGATGCTGCTGCGGCTCCCGCCGCCTCCAAGAAGAGATCAGCTATTGACCTCGATTCACTCATTGATCTTGATGAGGACGAGGATGAGCCCGCAGCGCGGGGTAGGAAGCGTGCGCCCTCTCCCGTGAAGGAAGACGAGGAAGGCACCAACGCCAAGGACACGGGCGCTGGTGTCCAAGACATGGACACGGAGCAGCAGGCCCGCGCAGAACAAGGTGCGCAGGATGCCGCTCAAGACGAGACCCCCTCTTCTCCTCCAGCTGCCACAGCTGGGGAGAACACTGAACAAGACGCCGAGTACCAAGATCACGCCGCCCTTGAGCGGTAGGAAGAGAACCAGGAGCAGCCGGAAGCTGAGGCTGCTGCTGAAGATGACCCCGCAGCTCAGCCGCGGGTAGAAGAACAAGGAGGTGTACGACCAGATCCCGCTGCCGAGCAGCGGGTAGAAGCGACTGTGGTGGAGCACGACCTGCAGAGCCAAGCGCAGCCGGACGCTGCGCCGGGTAGCCAGCCTCCTGTGCCGCCTACCCAGCAGGCTGCTCCACCCACTGCACCAAGCTCTCCGCAGCCCGCGAAGAAGACCAAGACCGCATCGAGCCCTCCAGCCAAGCAGATCACCAAGAAGACACATGCCGATGGCAAGAAGGCCATCCAACCTGATGCTCCAGTCCACAAGAACCCATCGCGCAATGCTGCGCTGGATGCTGCCAAGATGCCGCCACCAAATCTACCCGTGAAGCCTGCCGCGAAGACTGGGCAGCTCACCATCAGCGCTACTGGCAGCTCTGCAGGCGCAGCCGCGGGATCAAGCGCTCAAGAACCGCATAGCTAACTGCCCTACATGGTGCAGATGGGCAAGCAGTATGGCATCAGTCTGAACAAGACCGAGTAGCGGCTCGCTATTACGAAGGGCAAGCAGGCCACGGCGGTAGACTCCAAGTTGCCAGCAAAGAACAAGGCCCTTTCGATCTACTCGCGCGAGGTCCAAGAGACAGAGGTGGTGTCCCAGGGGCTCGAGCAGATGATCGACCGGGTAGGCTTCATCGAAGTGGAGTGGAATAGCGAGGTCCTTGGCAACAAGACCTGGAATGGCCTGGCCTTGGGCCCGTTGGACCATTGGCGCACTGATTGGAACAAGGAGGACATGGGCTACAATCCCATGACCATTTCGTCCACCACCAGCACGCTGGCCGCGAAGATGTATGTCCACCGCAAAGCTGCCGAGTACCTCGAACAGACCTACGCTGTAAGTGCCGTTTGCTTGTTCCGAGTTGCAACCTTTCTTCTCTTCTGTACTTTTCTTCCCTTCTGTCCTTCATTTTCTCCTTATCCGCTACCCAGTCCCCGAGATTCGGGCCGAGTAGACGGGTACTCAATCGAGTTGCCGTCTTCTCGGGTCAAATCTTCAAAACACTGTCTAACTCCTTTTCTTTCTTCTTCACAGAATAGCCTCTTGAAGCGGACAACCCTTTACCAGCGGCTGCTCTAGAACCACTACATCGCCAAGAGGCGCCTTGAGGCCCTGGAAGCAGAACGCAAAACTGATGCTGAGACGGAGCAAGCTGCCGTGGATCGCGCCCTCCAATTGTCGGATCTCGAGAGTAAGCTTCTAGCCATTCGGTTAACGCGTTTTGTGTTTACGCCCGTATTTGCTTTTTTGCTCTAATTCCTTCTACTCTGCAGGCAAATTTCAGGCGATGGCAGAGGAGCACAAACATTGCCATGTCTTTGTTGCTTCTGCTGAAAGCAAGATAAAGGAGCTTGAAGGTGAGTTGCCGTCTTCTCAGTTGTTTCTCTCCTTCCCCTTGGCTACTCTGCTTATCGTGTTGTTTCTGTCCGCAGAAGAGTACAAGAAGTTCCATGAAGAGCATCTCGACTGCCTGAAGCCCGCAGAGGTGAAGCAGCAGCTGGAGAGCCAAGAAACCGAGCTCAAGGACAAACATGTCACCGACTTGGAACCGCTGCAGGTCCAATTGAGGGTTGCCCTTCAGGATGCCATAGACCAGGCCGCCGAGAAGGACAAAATTAAGGCGGCAGCCAACGCCAAGGAGAGGGCCCTCGAGCTGGAAAACGAGGTGCTGAAAAAGAGCAATGTGGACCTCATGAACCAGCTGTCCGAGTTCCGCAAGGTTGAAGAGAAGCACGTTGCTGATGAGGAGGCATGGAAGAGGAAGCTGCAATCGCTACTCTGCGACCTGAACAGTAAGTTCTCGCTTCTCTGCGCCTTCCTGTTTCCTTCTTCTTCTCTGTGGCTTGATTTGTATCTCTTCTCTGCCTCCGTTCCTAATCCTTTCTGATAGCATTTTCAGAAATCTTCCCCGACCTCTGCTCGTCTTGCAAGCCTGCCCTGTCTAAGGCACAAGAAATTCGAACTGAGAAGGGACTGCCCATGGACACCAAGGCTTCGATCGAGGATAGTTTCACGAACATGCAGGGACAGATCCAGCGTCTTAGGGGCTTGGGCACCGATTTGGCGTCCACTGCCTTCAAGCTTCATGCGCTGTTCTGGCCCCAAGATCCTGTGCCGAGAACCATCCGCGCGCTCGCCGAGAAGCTCAACGGTGTCAAAGCCGAGTTGAAGAAATGGCGAGCGTCCGGAGCTCGGGCAGGCGCTGACATGCTGCTCCTCTTCATTTGCAGTTGGTATGAAAATCTAAATCTTAATACCATCCTCGAGATGCGCCGGGACTCGAAGTGGGAGAAAGATCCCGAGTGCGTGACTCGCCGCCAGGCAGTCGCGTACGAGATTGCCCCCTACGCGGATACCACGGTCTTCATCGACGGCCTCACCGAGCCTGACACCGAGGCAGAAAGCGAGGGTGAGGATGAAGATGACGACGAGGACACCGAGTCAGAAGACTTGGCTTGTTTTGAGAACACAGGTGCCGAGAAGGGGAAGGGCAAGGCTGCCGCGGGTAGCGACGAGGAAGCCGAGAGCCAGGATGCTACCATCGTTGCCGATATGGCGACCCAGAGTCCGGCTCCCGAGCTGGGCTCGTCTTCTGGCGCGGCACTCGACGACGCGGCGCAACCCCGCTCTTAGTCCAATGCCTCTACATCCGCTACAGACCCCATCTCGGTGGCCACCACCACCTCAGATCAAGCTGCTGCCAACCCCGAAGCGGACGCCACCAACGCCAACCTGGAGAACACCGCTACCTCGAACTAGTTACCTCCTGAAACACTCATGCTTTAAAGCTTTTATCAGATCCCCGGGATGCCGGGTGCATATGTATCAAACAATTTATCTTTCCTATTGCTACTCAGTTTTTATTCCACTTTGATGTTTTATACTTAGTAATTTGAGCAGCTTTGGCTTGATGCCGGGTTGCGTTATCATGCGAGTCCCCGAGTTGCATTTTTCATCCACTCTTCCTTTTTATCTCAGCTCTTACCTGCAACTCGTTTCTTTTTTGGTATTCAAGTCACAAGAGTTCAAAGTTGGAGTTTCAAATACTTAGCCACTTAGAAACAGTCATAGTAACGCTACCCACCACTTAGCCGAAAACAGTTAACAAAAGACAACAAAAAAGCACTCTACTCGGTTGCCACACTTTTCCTTTCCTTTGCAATTTTTCACGTGTTCATTGACTCGTTGGCTTGTTCTCTGACTTGGCATGAAGCCGGGTTGCGGACAGCAGCAGAGTCGCAGAGTGTCCGGTGAGTTTAAACACACTACTTCGTATGCTTTTGAAATTCTGAGTGGTTCAACCGAATAGACAAAGGTAAAGCAGGATAGAAACACTTAGAACAAATTTGGACGAGGGCAGTCCCCGAGTTCAATTTCAGATTGCAGAGTAGGAGTTTAACTCGGATAAGAGAGTACATACACACTTTTGCTCATGAATGAAAGCGACGGAGTAGGGCTACATTCCAGGGGCGTTTAGATTCCTCCCCAGCTTTATCCGGCCTGTTCTTCTGTGATGGTTGCGCATCTACAAGGTAGTACGCGTCATTGTGTAGAGCCTTGCTCACAATGAAAGGCCCTTCCCACAGAGGGGATAGCTTGTGCATCCCGGCTGTGCGCTGCACGAGCCTGAGGACCATGTCTCCTTCTCGGAAAACCCTTGGGTTCACTTTCTGGCTATGATAACGCCTCAAGGTTTGCTGGTAAATAACTGAATGTGACAGAGTAAGCTCTCTTGCTTCTTCTAGCAGGTCAACGTCATCTTCTCGAGCTTCTCTCGCCTCCGCCTCAGTGTAGAGGGTTACTCGGGGGGAGTCATGCTCTAGGTCAATTGGCAACACGGCCTCAGCCCCGTAAACCAAGAAGAATGGTGTGTAGCCGGTTGACCGGTTAGGGGTAGTCCTTAGACTCCACAACACCGCTGGCAACTCGTCTAACCAACACCCTGGTGTTTTCAGCAGCGGCTCAATCAGCCTTGGCTTTATGCCTGCAAGCACCATGCCATTTGCTCTTTCCACCTGTCCATTGGAGGCGGGATGTGCAACGGATGCGACATCTAGCCGGATGTGCTTATCTCTGCAGAATCTCACCATGGCACCCTCAGCAAAATTCGTGCCGTTATCCGTGATGATGCTGTGCGGGTAGCCGTATCTCAGGATCACATCCTTCAGGAAACTCACAGCAGTGGCTCCATCACACTTCCGAATAGGCTTCACTTCAATCCACTTGGTGAACTTATCAACCATGACCAAGATGTGAGTCATGTTGCCTCTAGCCGGCTTGAAGGGACCAACCATATCCAGACACCAAACAGCGAATGGCCAAGTAATGGGAATGGTTTTCAACTCGGAAGCAGGCATGTGGATCTTACTTGCGAATCTCTGGCAGCCGTTGCATTTCCTCACGATATCTTCAGCTTGCTTCAAAGCAGTGAGCCAGAAGAAGCCATGCCGAAAAGCCTTCTTCACTAGAGCCCGAGAAGAGGCGTGATGCCCGCACTCTCCTTGATGTATCTCCACCAGAATTTCTTCTCCTTCTTGGGGTTCCACACAGCGTTGCAGCACGCCAGTGGGACTTCTTTTATGCAGCACTTCTCTGAAGACAGTGTAACCCTTGGATCTTCTCTGAATTTGCCTTGTGGTAACCTCGTCATCTGGCAGGGTACCGTCCTTTAGAAAGGATAATATGGGCATAGCCCAACTCGGTGTCTCCCGTGCAGGAAACACTGGTTCGTCCACCTCCATTGGAACGGCCACCACTGCATCTTTTTCTGAGTTGGGATTGACTCTCTGCAGCCCCGAACGGTTTGCAAGGACTTCTTCAAGGAATGCGACAGTCCCCGAGCTGAGAGGGGCAGTCCCCGAGTAAGGAGGGGCAGTCCCCGAGTACGGAGGGGCAGTCCCCGGGTTGCAGGCGCCAGTCCCCGGGATGGAGACTGCAGTCCCCGGGTCCTCTTTCGCACCTTCCCAGTCAATCTCCATTGGAACTGCTTCTTCACTAGGCAGAGAAGGAACGAAAATGGACTCCGAGTTGGGGGATGGCTTGATGGATGGCTTTCTCAAATGCTCCAAGGCAATCCCAGCCGGGATGTACTGCCGAGAAGACCCCAACTTGGACAGCTCATCAGCTGCCTCGTTCTCTGCTCGGTGGATATGTTGGAACTTGCAGCCTTCAAAGAATCCTGTCATGGTTTGGACCAGGAAGCGATATGACGCCATGTTGGCATCCAGAGCATCCCAAGTGCCAGAAACTTGCTGCACAACTAGATCTGAGTCGCCATAGCATATGATGCGCTGCATACCAACTTCCCTTGCTACCTTCAAGCCATGTACCACAGCCTCGTACTCTGCAACATTGTTGGATGCCTTGAAGTGGATTTGCAGCACGTACTTGAGTTGATCTCGCTTGGGTGACGTAAGCACCACGCCAGCACCAAGGCCTTCCTTCATTTTGGAGCCATCAAAGTGCATCTTCCAGTAGTTGGATACTGGAGTAGGAGGCTCATATTGTACCTCAGCCCAATCCACAAGGAATTCCGCCAGGATTTGAGACTTGATGGCTTCTCTTCTCGCATACGCGGGAGCGTAGGCGGCTAGCTCGATTGCCCACTTGGATACTCTGCCACTTGCTTCCTTGTTGCCCATGATATCCGAGATGGGAGCTGAACTCACCACGGTGATGGGATGTTCTTGGAAATGGTGCTTTAGCTTCTTGGCGCCTAGGTACACGCCGTAAGTCATCTTCTGGTAGTGCGGGTAGTTCTGTTTGGAGCTGGACAGTACCTCACTGAGATAATACACTGGCCGCTGCACACTTTTACCTTCCTCTTCTCGCTCCACCACAATCACCACCCTGACTACCCGGTTGGTAGCGGCAATGTATAGCAGCATTGGCTCCTTGGGTAGCGGACTAGCCAAGATGGGAGCGCTACCCAGCATCGCCTTTAGCTCTTTGAATGCCACATCAGCCTGCGGTGTCCAGATGAACTTGTTGCTTTTCTTCATCAACTGGTACAAAGGCAGGGCCTTCTCGCCCATTCTGCCCAAGAAACGACTCAGAGATGCCAAGCAACAAGTGAATTTTTGCACATCCTTCAGGGATCTCGGCAAATACATGCTCTCAATAGCTTTTATCTTTGAAGGATTGGCCTCAATGCCCCGACTGGATACCAAGAAGCCGAGTAGCTTGCCAGCCGGGACGCCAAAGGTGCATTTACTCGGGTTCAGCTTCATCTTATACTTGCGCAAGTTGGCAAAAGTTTCCTCAAGGTCACTAAGCAGAGTATGTGTTTTATTCGTTTTGATGACAATGTCATCTACGTACACCTGCACATTTTTGCCGAGTTGATCATGCAAGCATTTCTGCATGCATCTCTGATAAGTGGCACCCGCATTCCGCAACCCAAAGCACATGACACGATAGCAATAAGCCTCGTACGGGGTAGGAAAGCAGTCTTTATTTGATCAGCAGGGTTGAGAGCTATCTGATGAAAACCAGAGTAGGCATCTATGCAAGACAACAGCTCACAACCAGCAGTGGAATCGATCACCTGATCGATGCGGGGTAGCGGGAAGGGATCCTTGGGGAATGCCTTGTTCAAGTCAGTGTAGTCGACGCACATGCGCCATGCGGTAGCGGCTTTGGCGTCCTCCTTCTTCTTCTCGACCATGACCGGGTTGGCTAGCCAATCCGGATGCAACACCTCCATGATGAAATTGCTTATCAGCAGCTTGGTGATCTGATCACCGATGGCCTTCCTTCTCTCATCTCCGAAGCGGCGCATAGCCTGCTTCACTGGTTTGGCGTCAGGACGCACATGTAGCGAGTGCTCAACCAACTCCCTCGGGACACCTGGTAGATCCTCATTGGACCAGGTGAACACGTCCCGATTCTCACGGAGGAAGTGGATGAGCTCGCTTTCCTATTTCTCCCCCAACCCTGAGCCAATGATGGCAACACGGTCGGGGAACTCAGGGTCGACCTGGATCTTCTTCGTCTCCTGAGATGCCTGGAACGTCGTCCCGTGCTGGGAACTCGGCATGCCAGGCGCACCAGCTTGCGCGGACTGCGCCATAGCCACCACCTCGTACATCTTCTTCTTCTCGGCAGCGATCACCATAGACTCCGCCAACTGAGAACCAGCAGAGGCACACTCCATAGACTTCTTGTAATCACTAGAGATGGTGATCACGCCATTGGGACCAGGGATCTTCATCTTCAGATATGCAGTGTGAGTAGAGGCTGTGAACTTGCTCAGAGCAGGCCTGCCGAGTAGGGCGTGGTAGGGGCTCTGGTGATCAACCACCTTGAACTGCAGGCTCTCTGTGCGGCAGTTCTCCCTGGTATCGAATAGCACTTCTATTCATACTCGGCCAATCAGATTGCAAGAAACTCCCGGCACAATGCCATGGAAAGTGGTCTTGCTAGGTAGCAGCATGTTCTCGGCCATACCAAGCTTCTCAAGCGTGTCCCTATACACAATGTTGATGCTTCTGCCGTTGTCAATCAGTACCTTGCTGAACCTCACGTTCTTCTCAGGACCCAAGAAGGTGGTATCCAGAACCAAGGCGTAGCTACCCGGGTTGGGCATCACCTTAGGATGATCCGTCCTGGACCATGTGATCTCTTGGTTGCACCAGTGCATGTAGTGAGGAACAACAGGGATCACAGCATTGACCTCCATGGCACGCCGGTGCTGAGACTTCTTGTCGACGGGCTCAGAGGTGAAGATCATGTAGCTCTCGTGATGCTCCTGGTACCGGTTGCGGTCTCCACCACCATTGTTGCCGTTGTGGCTGTTACCTTGGTTGTTGTTGTTGTTGTTGTTGTTGCCTCTGTTGTTGTTGCGGGTGTAGTAGTAGTAGTTGTTGTTGTTGTTGTTGTTGCGGTAGCCATCGTTGTTGAAGTAGCGGTTGGCTCCTAAAGCCACCTGGTTCACATTCTCTCTTCTCGGTAAAGCTGGAGGCCGAGCAGCGGGTGCACGAGAAGGCTGCACAGCGGCATTCGCAGCTGGCAGAGGAGGAGGAGGAGGCAGGCCCTCATTCTTGATCTCTTCCCACCAACTGCACTGCCGAGTAGTGTGGTTGGCGGGTCTTGCGGGATGCCGAGTATGGAAACTGCATGGGCCATCCTTCATGTCCTTGAAGACGAAGTTCGGAGCAGGACCCGAGTTGCCGCTACCCTGCTGGGAAGCGTTGTACGGCTTCTTGTTGCCTTGGCCCTGATTCTGGTTCTGCCCGTACTGGGCTCCAGCAGTTTTTGGCCTCTGGCTACTCCCAGCCTCGGTAGCCACAGCATTCACCTCCTCAGGATCGTACCGGGTATCAATCCGGTCACCTCTGCGCTTGTTGCGGAACTCATTGCGCTTGTTGTTGTTGTTGTTGTTGTTGTTGTAGTTTCTTCTCGGCTCAGCAGCATCAAGAAGAGGCTGAGTTGGGTTGCCGAGTGCGTACTGATCCGCAATCCGGATGGTCTCAGCGAGAGTACTCGGCATCTCTCTCTGCAGCCTTTGCCACAACATGCTGCCATGCCTGCAACCCTGCGCAAACCAAGTGATGGCCTGGGCCTCGTTCACACCCTCACAGGTGTTCCTCAGAGTGCTCCACCGAGTAAGTTACTCTCGATACGTCTCCTCTTCCCGCTGCCTGCAAGCGGATAGCTGCTGCGGCCTATTCGACCTCCGGTAGGTGCTGGTGAAGTTGCTGACAAAGGCCTCCGCGAAGTCAAGCCAGCAGTTGATGCTGTGCTTGGGCAGGTTGTTGAGCCAGGTTCTTGCTGGTCCTTCTAGCATTTGCGGGATGTACCGCACGGCCCATCTCCGGTTGCCGCCTGCAATGTGCACGGCCGTGACATAATCATTGAGCCAGTCTTCTGGCTTGGTGCTGCCGTCATAGCACTTGGTCCCTCTAGCGAGCTGGAACTGCTTCACGGATGGCTCTGTCATGATGCGTGGGCCAAAGCATTCTGGGCCAGGCGGCCCCTTGCTCTCGAGCTGCGCGGATAGGCTGATCCGGTCCAGCTTGTGCCTGGCATCACTGGGCTCCAGCACACGCTCACCCACGCGATCTAGGATATCATAGCCAGCCAAACCCATAGCCGAGTAGCCATCATCATATCTGTCCACCTGCACGACTGCAGGTTGCTCCACCGGGTTGGCGGCTGGCGCGACTGCACGCGGCTGCTGCCTCTGCCGAGTAGGCTGAGCAACCTGATGCCGAGAAGGGCCTGGGCGATCTCCATCTCGCGCCTAGCTTTGAGCTTTATGGGCTTGATAGCATGCTCCTGCAGTGTTGTGTTTTTGACCGGACTGTCGCGGCACAGCGTGCTGTTTCGCGGCGACAGCCGGGTCGTACACCTGCATCTGCCTGTCTCTGCCAGAGTGCCCACTCCGGTCCCTCTCACGGCTGGGATGCGGTGATGAGGCATGATCGTTAGATCTAGCCGCATGCGAGTGCACCACCTGAGAAGCTCCAGCACCCGGATTGGCTTTCCGGAACTCCTCGTTCTGCCTAGCGGCCTCTAGCACTAGCTCATTGAGCCTTTCCTGCTGCCTCATGCGCGCGTCGCCAGCGAGATGCGGCAACTCAGCAGCTACAGCCTCAGCAGCTCTAAGGGTTTTGGCGGGGGTGCTATATTTGGGTCTGGTGGTGGCGGTGTTTTGGCTAGTAGCTTGGCCAGCAGTTTCTCCAACTGCTGCCATCTCGGTGCCTAGGTTGCGGCGCGTAGCGCCTGCCTTGGAAGGCCTCCTCACTACTGGCGTAAAGCCGTGAGCTTTGTTGTACTCGTTCTGGTCCAGGTTCAGCTCAAGCCTAACCTTTTCCAGCTCCGCCTGCTCGGCGAGCAGCTCCTGGCGTTGCTGGTCGAGCTGCGCCCGCATGGTCATGAGCTCGAGCTCGGTGGGAGGCGGCATGCCCACTCGCACGGCGGATGCCGGTATCATCGATGTCGTGGAAGGAGGGATGTAGCCCGGGATGTTGTGAGGCGCGTCGTAGGGCTTGTGCGTTCTCCCGCCAGCACTCGCGCCATCAAGATCCTGGATGACTCCCGCGGCAGCAGCCACGCCCTTCCCGGCATCGGCAGCAGGACCGGTCATCATCACCTCCACGCGGTCCGCAGAACAGCCAGTTGGCTTTCCGTGGGCGGCGATGATAGCAGGGGGATCTTCCGCGACATGCACCTGCTCGGGGTACTCGCGGTCGATGACGGTGGCGACGTAGACGAGGTGCGAGCCGAAGGAGAGCACCGAGCCGCCCTCAGGCATGGCCCTGCCGCTGAAATCGCCGGCGTTGTCGACGACGAAGTCGAAGGAGCCGAATCTGTGGACAAGGCCACAGACCACGCGCTCCCCAGTAGCGGAAATGGATCCCGTCCGAACGTAAACTCCATCCAGCGCCGCTGGTAGCCCCACGGTGGGCGCAAACTGTCGTGGTGGTGTCACGGCAGATGCCATAGGATGGCTAAAGATGTGGGAATGATGGACGCTGGAGGCGCTCGGGGAGGGATCACGCAGCGAGTAGCCGCGTGAGGGATGAATCTAGCACTGCAAACAACAAGATCTACCCAGGTTCAGGGCCCTCGTGTGGAGGTAAAACCCCTACTCCTGCCTTTCTCTCTTTGTATTTGTATCTCACCGAGTAGCCACAGTACAGTTTGGCCTACAGCCGGGTAGCCACCCTTCACTCTAAGAAACAAGTAAGCTAAGTGTTCTCTCTAGGGACGCGACCCTCACACAGGAGGAGGCAGGGCACCTTATATACTGGTGCCCAGCCGGATACAGCCAAAGGGGGAAAAGTACAAACAGATGTCGACATAGTGTGCACACTGCACACTTCCAGCTTCCCGCTGACACCTTTGGCTTCCTGGTTTGTCTGGTGTGGAAAGTCGTTGTGCAAAACCAAGAAGCTGATCTGTTATCACTGCCACTGTCACAGGGTAGGCCCCCTAACCTGCGCCGCCCTGCTGACACCCTGGCGCGGATAAGCACGCGCTCTGCAGATGAACAGTGCCCCAGTACGGACCCAGGATACGTGGGATCCTTTGTCAGAACGGCTCCTTTGACTTTTGGCCTGAGTAGGAGACCGCCATCTCTACTCGGACCACTTCCTCTACTCGGAGGAGAATAATTTCCTTGATTCTTCCTCCTGGCCATCAGTGTGTACGGCCGAATAGCAGTGGACCGGGTAGCGAGTACCGGGTAGCCAGCTACTCTGCCAAACGTTTTTTTTTATCTTGCCCTTAGCACTTGCCTTTACCCTACTCGGGGGTAACCCCCCGACAGCAAGAAAGGTAAACGTATGTCAAAGTTTGAGACCAAATCTTATGAGGGTATCTTTGTTGGGTGTGCCACAAATGCTCACACCTATAGAGTCTACAACAAGTCCACCGGACAAGTTGAAGAAGCTATAAACGTGGTGTTTGATGAGGATAACGGCTCCCAAGGGGGCGTATAGATCATGGTGTTGTAGGAGATTCAATTCCTCCCATCGTCATAATAAGAATGGGGTTTGGTGAAATAATTCCCATTGAGGGTCACCGGATGACGGAGGGAGAAGGATTATGCCCCACTCAAGTTGAGCCATTGACTACACCCATTGATACACAAGCTACCCAAGAAGATGCACCAAGCCCTCAAGCTAATGATCAAGGTCAAGCAAGTGATCAAGGCCAAGCTAATGATCAAGGTCAAACAAGTGATCAAGGACAAGCTACTCATCAAAGTCATGATCAAAGTCCGAGAGCTCAACCTAGTGGTGATCCTTCACCCATTGACGATCAAGGACAAGATGAAGATGGACATGTCTCCGATGAAGAAAGTGATTCTCAAGCAATAACCAATGAATCTTTGGAGGAGATACTAGCTCGTAGAGCAAAGAGAAGGCTAGAGTGTCTTGAACGAGCAGGTCACACGGAGGACAAGATAGTTCGGCAAGTTCGTGGAAGGGTTGTCACTAGGAAGCAATTGGAGGATTTTAGCAAGGATCATGCTTTTGTCTCTTTCATTGAGCCCAAGAAGGTCTATGAAGCTCTCGAAGATCAAGATTGGCTTGAAGCCATGCATGTTGAACTCAACAACTTCGAGCGCAACAAGGTTTGGAAGTTAGTGCCAAGACCCAAGGATTGCAAAAATGTTATTGGAACCAAATGGGTGTTCAAAAACAAGCAAGACAAAGATGATATCGTCATCCACAACAAGGCAAGATTGGTGGCCCAAGGGTTTTCTCAAGTCGGAGGTATTGATTTTGGTGAAACCTTTGCCCCCGTAGCTCGTCTTGAATCTATTCGCATCTTACTTGCTTATGCATCTCATCATAATTTCAAGCTACAACAATGGATGTTAAGAGTTATTTCCTAAATGGTACCATTAATGAGTTAGTATATGTCAAGCAAACTCCGGGTTTCGAGGATCCCGACCACCCTGATTATGTCTACAAACTCGATAAGGCGCTCTATGGACTTAAACAAGCTCCACGTGCGTGGTACGCGCACCTTAAAGAGTTTCTAGTGGATCATGGGTTTAATGTTGGTGTAATCGATCCCACCCTCTTTACCAAGACGGTTGGAGTCGACTAATCAAGCTTAATTAAGTGGGGGTATGCTCAAAGAAAATTCTAATTAAGTGGGGTACATCCAAGAAAAACCTAATTAAGTGGCATTAAATATTTTCCTAACGGGCATGTATATTTGTACCGATAGTACACACAGATTTGACCTACTCCACGTCTCCATATAGGAGTATTCAGTATGGAACTATCTAAGTAGGAATACATCTCCCGTGGACATGTTCTTTTCACGCATGCTTCCTCCTATCGGTCAAGAAAATGGTATTACACGTTTACATGTAAATCAGTAAAAGCTTTCATGAATTTAAGGGTGTTTCAGACAATTTCAAATGTTACAGCCAGACAGCCACCTAGTTGCCAAACACTAAAACTCAGAACAGTGGCTTTTCCTGCACAACAGCTTTCCCTAGACAGCAGCACAACCAGCCGTAGCAAGCCACAGCCAGCCCAAACAAACACACCCTAACACTTTGTTCAATGAAGAGTTTTGCAAGTTTATGACCAATAGGTTTGAGATGTCTATGATGGGAGAATTGGAGTACTTACTTGGCTTTGAAGTGAATCAATATCATGAAGGAACCTTCAACAAACAAGCCAAGTACACTCAAGACATGCTCAAGAGATTCAATATGCATGATGTCGAGCCTATGAAAACTCCCATGTCCACAACCCTTGACTTGAAACTCGACCCTAATGGTAAAGAGGTAGATCAAAAGGTATATCGTTCCATGATTGGCTCTTTGCTTTAACTTTGTGCATCTATACCGGATATCATGTATAGCGTAGGTAAATGTGCAAGGTTTCAAGCCTCTCCGAGGAAAATTCATTTGGAAGTGGTAAAACGAATCTTTCGATATTTAGTTCATACCCTAACTTTTGGTCTTTGGTATCCCAAGGGTTCAAGTTTTCATCCCATTGGGTATTCGGATGCGGATTATGCGAGAGAGAAGATGGATAGGAAGTCCACATCCGGGGGTTGCCAATTCCTTGGTTTCTCCTTGGTGTGTTGGTCTTCAAAGAAGCAAAACTGCATTGCTCTCTCCACCACCGAGGCCGAGTACATTTCAGCGGCAAGTTGTTGTGCCCAATTGCTTTGGATGAGGCAAACCTTGAAGGACTATGGTATTCATTTTAACAAGGTGCCTCTTCTTTGTGACAATGAGATTGCTATCAAGATCGCCTACAACCCCGTTCTTCACTCCAAGACGAAGCACTTTGAGATCCGTAATCATTTTAGTCGGGATCATGTTGAGAAGGGTGATATTGATCTCTCATATGTATCAACCAAGGATCAACTTGCAAATATCTTCATGAAGGCCCTTGATGAACCAAGATTTTGAGCTTTGAGGAATGAACTAAATGTCATAGATTCATCCAACTACACTTGAAACCTTGCATAAGTACCCTCACTATATGTGTTTTTAGGTTTGGATGTAGGCATGGACATAGGGGTAGCGTCACACAACTCTTGAGTGTACCCTCCTCTTATTATGCGGAAATCAATTCTTCATTGCATATCTAGTCATTTTGTGACTTATTGTGCTTAATTGTGAGTAGTACTCTAGGACCCAAGATACATCTTCGCGGTGCCAGAGTACACACTCAAACATGGTGGCCACGACCACCAACCTCCTACTCAACGAGTTGATTTTATTTTGGCTCTTTCACACATACTATTCCCCCTTTGCAACTTGTGCGAGTTTGGCTTTTTCTCCTTTGCATCTTGCGAACTCGCATCAAGTAATGTATCTCGTATGACAGTTACAACTATCCAACCCAAGCTTCCTTTCCCCAAAAGCCCACTTCCATCATGATACTCTTGTTTTTCTGATCTTGGCGCGCTGAAACTGGGTCGAGCGGAACCTCCGGTGAAACCAATGGAGCCTCCGCCGCGACTGACCACCGGTACTACCTATGGTGCAAAAATCTCGCCCAACAGGTCTGTACCGCACCGCGTGGGCAGGGAGCGGAACCTCTAGTGAAAGCACCAGAGCATCCGCTCGCTGAAGTTCTGCGGGGATAAACCTAGGGCGAGAGCGGGAAGAGATCTTTAGATCTCACTTTCACCCCACTCGCCCCCACTCATCCTCCTCACAACCGCCGCCGCTCCCATCCTCTCCGCCGCCGGGATGAGCCCTCCACCGCCGGGAGGCCTTCTCCTCGCCTTGGACGGCTCTGGGATCTTCCATCCTTCACCATGGATGTGGGTATGTGGATCCCTCTCTCTCTCCCATCTCGTTGACGGATGGAGATGCACTAGGAGCAACTTATTCTTCGCATTTAGATGTATGGAGTAGGGTTTTGGAGTAGGTATTCACGAGTACAAACCCTAGAAATCTAGATTGTGACTATTAGGCATGAATTACTCCGATTGCTAGGGTGGATTGTGTTCATATGCCCTATCTCGTTGTTATTCCTCTCTAATATTTCCCAAATCTTGATTTCTTTTATTTGTGCATTGTTTAAACTTGAACATTATATCTTCATCGTGTTTTTCCTTCTATATCTTTCATAGATGCATCCGGTTCAAAGGGAGTTCGTACCAAGAATATGGGTGGTCGCAAGGCACCACGAGTGGATGAGATCGAAGAAACTTTGGATCCTTCTCAACCCAAGCGCAAGCCAAGGTTCCTGGCCCCGGAGAAGACTTTGCCCCGGAAGGAGAAATCCGCCTCTCAAGTATCCGAGAGTGTCCTCTTTGAAACTCGCCGCGAGAACCCATACATCATTGACTGAGACCGCTTGATGCCACAGTTTTGGGGACGGGACACAAGATTCCATACCGTGTTCCAAGCACAGATATACAATGAGATTCTTATGAGGAAGACCAAGGAAAATGTTGCTCCGCAACATGCTATTAATCTTGATCATATGGAGAGTAAGCCCAACTACTTTGGAGAAGCTCTGGAAATTTTTGATGCCTTTGGTCTTCGTCCCATTATGCAAGTGCAACAAGACTATGATGAGGGGCTTGTATGTGAGTTCTTGGCCACCGTGCATCTTGCCAATGAAACCGAGCGTCACCTCATTTGGATGACAAAGGGGAAGAAGTTCACCATCAAGTGGTCCGAAGTTGGTGTTCTTCTTGGTGGCTATCTAGATCATGGCCCTTTTGGTGGTGGCCCTGAGTACGACAGCGAGTGGTTTCGTGTTCACCAAACCAATGCCTCCTCATCAACAAGGATCAACTTACTCCTCTCTATCACTGGAAGAAGTTTGTAGTTGGTTTCGTCAAGGGCCTCCACCCCACCTATGAAATTATGCTTCGTATCTATCGAGAGACAATCAAACCCAAGGTGGGCAACATTGATGAGATCCAAGGTTTCCTCAAGAACCTCATGCTCCTTACTCATGAGAAGTGGTGCAAAGGAAGAATGCTTGCTTTGGGCCATTCATCATGAAGATCATCTTGCACGTGTGGGCAACCAAGTTCCTGGAGGATCCCTTTCATGACACCAATTGGATCCCGCATAGGGAGAAAAGGCTTCTTATCAAGGACCATACTGAACCACTTGTGCATCCCACTCCCGCTCCTCGCAAGGGCAAGGCAAAGCCACAGGTCATTGTTTATGAAGAATACGAAGAAGAGGACGGGCCCTCTCGCCCTCCTCCTTCTGACAATGCCTTCAAAAGGATGGCTCCGACTCTCAAGAAGGTGTTCCTTGTGAAAAAAAAGATCGAGCAGCACCAGTGGGAAGTTCACTATGACAAGGAAATCAAGCACCGCAAGGCAGCACGGGCAGATAGGAAGCTTTGTTGTGATGTAGGGGAGATCGTGAATTCTCCGGTTCAATATAGCATTACGACTTGGGGCAAGTGGCAGAACAAGGATTCCAAGGGAAAAATCATTGAATGGTCTAATGAGGAACCTGGAGAAGAAGTGACTAGCTCTGTCCGTCGTGCCCGTCCTCCTAGCATGGATAACTCCTCCGAGTGAACCTTGGAGCGTTGACATCGGTATTTTCCCTCTTTTGGTATCTTGATGCCAAAGGGGGGAGAGACATCTATTTAGGAGCGTTGGGCATTTGCATGGGTTCTCTCTCAAGCCGTGTTTTCGTTTTGAGTATTTCGTTTTGCTTGAGAGAGTTGGTTATTTGAGGACTTCGTATGTTTATTATTTGTTTTATGTGAACCTCGTTATGAATGGTGTGACACATGTGAACCTAGTGCTTTAATTCTATCATATTTATGGGTTCCTTAATATGTGTGTTTAGCTAGTTTGCTAGTTATCATCATATCTCTCTTGTTTAGTTCTCTCAACATGAAGGGAGCATATCTCTAGGGGGAGCTCTGTCCATGTTGATTGTGACCCAGCTATGCAAATGGTTGTGTTGTTATCAATTACCAAAAAGGGGGAGAATGAAAGATCATCTCTCTATTTAGAGCATCTGCACGGTTTGTTTGATAATTATCAAAATACCAAAATACTCCCAATAAACATTCTCAAAGGCTTACAATATTTATCCTAAAGGAAAGAGCTCAAAAAACAAAGTTGGGAAACAATTTATACATGCAGCGGAGGCTCCAGTGAAACCACCGGTACCTCCGTCCCCTGCTGTTTCTCATCATATTCCCAGGAGGGGGGTTCGGTGGAGGCTCCGGTGATACCTCCGCCAAAACCCCCTTTGGGTCGCTCATGGTAGAGCCCAGGGCGGAACCCACCGGAATTTCCAGTGGGCGGAACCTTCGCCGGAACCACCGGTACCTCCGCCGGTCCAACTCGGCTACAAGTGGGATTTGGTACCGGTGGAGGCTCCGGTGCAGGGTCCGCCAAAATCACCTTCATGTGCATATCAGCGGAGGCCAGGGCGGAACCCACCGGAACTTCCGGTGGGAGGAACCTCCGCCGGAACCACCAGAGTCTCTGCCACTGAAGAAACTGCAGAGAAGAAAAAGGAGTCACGCGGGCTCAAGTGTGTGAAGACCACTTGAGCTACCAGTGCAAGCATCAAAACATCCGGTGCAGTGTGGGAGTGGGCAACGGTCAGATTGGGGAAGGTGTATTTAAAGCCATTCCCCTACCTCTTAATTGCTAAGATTTTCCCAGTCTCTCTCCTAACCTTTAATGAAAGCTTCAACCTCTTAGATCTCCCTCTCCAACCATCCAATCAGTCCATAACTTTGTGGAGAGCTAGAGGAGACCTAGATCCGTGATTCCACCAAAGGAATTGCAAATCCATCCACCACATCCTAGTAGATCTAGAATCCTACTTGAGGCCTAGAAACCTTAGTAGATCGTGTGCTTGTAGCTTCCACCTTTTTTCAAAGAAGCTTTGGATTGTTTGAGAGCATCCATCCATCTTGTGGAGTGTCCTCAACCTCGTGTAAAGGTTTGGTCAACGCCTTCAAGTCGACATCATAGTGGAAACGAGAATCTCCCTCATCGGAGAAGCTCAAGGAGGATAAGGTGTGCACAACCGTGCTATTGAGGAGCACCTAGGTGGCTCCCCACCTCTCCAACGTAGACGTACTTCTCTTGAGAAAGAACTATGGGAAACATATCCTTGTCTCCTTGTTTACACTTGTGGTTTATTTTGTTATATTACATTTTACTTCCGTTGCGTATCATATCTTGTATCACATAGGTTGCTCACCTTGATGTACATCTAGAGAACCTTGTATTACTTGTTTAGCCCAAACTAAAAGGGAAAAAAAGAAAAATTGGTAGTCAACGTATTCAACCCCCTCTAGTTGACCATACTTTGGATGCTTCCGCTGTGATGTAATGATGACTTGTTGGGACATGTGTCCTCTGGATGATTGTATTTGCTATCTCTGCTCTAGTGAGAGCTATTTGCCACTTATTTCTATTTCTTTGTGTCTTAGAGATTTGTTGTGATATCACTTGTTCAAATGCCGTTGACGTACCATGTGTGTATGTTATGAAGTACGTCAATGGAAGTATTCGGATTCCTATGGGATGGTTTGCACAGACGATGAATAGTAGTGGTTGGTTGTCACACGTTTACGTGTTGGCCTACTCGTAAGAGGTGCGGGTGCAGGTAGGCCCCGTAATCCAATCATCTACTGTTTAGTGGGCTGTGAGTATCCTCTAGAAGTCCGGGTGCGACAAATGGTATTAGAGCATGTCTGCCTGTAGGATCCCTTTTACTGGTCGCAGTTGAGTCTAGAAACTATTTTGTAGCTATATAGGAAAAATGAAACGTGAGAGTAGGAATTCGGTTCTTTTATTTCTTTCCCCACCCACCCTCCCTTTTTCTGGTAAGGAAGTGCAACGTTGTTTTTCTCTTCTCACCTAAACTTTCAAGTTAGGATTTCACGTATCCTGGTTTCTCTAGGATGGTTATATCTACTAGACCATAGGAATGAAGGTGGTTGTGACATGATTTATCATATTGCCTACTCACGATTGAGAACGGAGGCACATAAGCCCCGGAAGCAGATCCTCTATTCCTTAAGCAGTAGATATTGATCCTCTAGAAGCCCGGATGGGTTTTCCCGTAGTACCTCAGGTGTTTGTGGTCTCCTGTTTCCCAGTTGTTGCTTCGATATCGTCCTTCACAAATCGTCTCTTTCGTTGTAACAACTTATCTGTTGATTCGTTGTTAACCTCCATCCGTTTTGTTCCGGAGATTTTCTTCTTCAACACGGCTATCCGTGTGGTACTCGAACCATTTATGGTGAACATTGAGGGTAGTATATGTTTGCTCCATGCTACCTTCTTACCGTCTGAAGTAATCCTTTTAAGCACTTATATTGGATTTTGTTATCCGATTAGTGTGTTAACCTTGGTATCATCTTCAGGATGGAAAGTGGTGACGAAGAACCCACACTGCCACCTGAGATGGGGAAAGTGCTGTCTCAGATGACACAAGTTATAAGGCAGATGCAGCAGAACCAAGACCTTGGGAATAATGTCAACGCCCGTGTGTCTATTCGGGAGTTCCTTGAGCTCAATCCGCGCACGTTTGATACCTCCTCCGAGCCACTGGATGCTGATGACTGGCTCCGTGAAATGAACCGTACTCTTATGGTAGCACATGTGGCTGACGAGGACCGTGTTCCTTACGTGACCTACCTTCTCCGTGGGCAATCCATGTCTTGGTGGGAGAACTTCCAAGAAATGAGAGGTCCTAGTGTGGCAATCACATGGGAGGATTTCAAGCAAGCCTTCGTGCGCCATCACATTCCCGATGGGCTCATGGAGAGAATGCGTGAGGAATTCTATTCTTTCACACAAGGAAATTTGGACGTTCTCGAATACCAAAGAGAGTTCAATCGCCTGGCTCGCTACGCCGGAGATGAAGTATCCACGGAAGCGAAAAAGATGGCAAAGTTCCGCAGGGGTCTCAACCCGGAACTCAAGTATGCTCTCACCAACGTCAAGGCCAAGAATTTTGAGGACCTCATCAACATCGCTCTAAATGAAGAGCATGGGCGCAAGTTGGTTGAGGAATCTCGTAAGCACTCTCGTGAACAGGCTAATCCCTCAAAAGCTATCATGCCTCCACAAAAACGAAGAGTTTGGGTTCCATATACCACTCCAACACCACCCATCTGTTTGCCAAGCCCGGCAGGATTTATTGCCCGCCCTCCCACCCAAGTGGTATCTTCAGGAGGTGCTCCATCTCAGCCAGGTCCAACAACTCCTCGTTCTGTTGTTACATGCTACAAGTGTGGACAGCCGGGCCACTATTCCGATAAGTGTCCGCAAAGGCACCTCTTTCCACCTCCACCTCGCCACAGGTCGACCCCGAGAAGAATACGTGGTCCTCCGTTGGGTTGCTACAACAGCAACGAGCTTGGCGTGAGAACCGTCAAGGTGAACCATGTCAAGGCCCAGGGAGTAGAAGAATCTCCAGAGGTTGTAATGGGCACACTTCTTGTGAACTCGTTTCGTGCTAAAGTCTTGTTCGATTCTGGTGCTTCACACTCTTTCATCTCTCAATGCTTTGCAAACACCAGTAAAATCAACTTCGAACAGTTGTCTATCCCTCTCCTAGTGAAATCACCGGGATCTAGCTGGCAAAGCAATAAAGTTAGCTAGAACATCGAGATCACAATTGGAAACCTTCCATTCCAGGCATCTCTGATAGCTCTCCACTCTTCAGATATTGATGTCATTCTTGGGATGGATCCCCTTTGAAAAAAATTAGCGTATGCTGCAAATTGTAGTGTGCACACAGTATTCTTTAGTAAAAGGCGAAAGAATAGTTCGCTTTGTGCCCGCTGCGCAGCTGCGTGCTTCTGAATGGATGGCATGGTCCTCGTTATATACTGCTCACTCGAAGCGCTGTGGTACCGGATTTGCGGGGTGGGACTAATCCATCTCCTCTGAGGACCCCGTTTGCGTGCAGCCGCGCGTGTGGGCGGAAATGGGATAGTCGCTCTATAGCCGGGTAACCAATTGGGCTTCTGGGCCTGGTGATACTAGTATTAAGAGCAACGCCACAAGCCTGTGATTTCTTCTGAAAAAACTAACAGCAGGTATGTGTGTCATTGACTCATTGTGTGTACATATGTTGATTAGTTGGTTGCTTCGGTCATGCATCTCTACGGGAATGCTCGTGCCACCGGAACAAAACATTTTAATAAAGTGTTAAAAAAATTGAAACGAAAATTTGGCATATACATCTCGGTATTCTGTGTGCTGACGTCAAGTTTCACGAAAAAAAGATATTTTTACGACCAGTGTAAAAAGGAAAAAAAGAAAACCTTGTGAAAAGGCATTTTTAGCACCGAATTCGTATATTTTTATACACATCACAAAAAAAATCGGTTTTCCATAGAGTGACTTTGTGAGCACATACAACATGGTATATACATGGGACATTTTTTCTATTTTTTATATTTTAAATATGTTAAAAAATACATTAAAAACGGAAGCATGTGCACTTTCAGCTGTAATGTCAATTATAGTATAGTAATATGAATCATAATTATGAAACAACTATACAAATATTATTGCCTTTTGGGCATACAACCAACAGTATAGTGCATATTACTCATAAGCCATGCTCCACGAACCAATATCACAAATATTTTTACAAATTGGTTTGCTAAGATCAACAAAAAGAATAAGGTTAGAATTCTGATAGGAGTTTTAGCTTTATGTTGGTGATATATAATAATTGAAATAATATTATGTTTAACAAGAAAAATCATTTCTCCTTACATGTTATCATTATATGGTTGTCCATCAAATTCAACCATTGTTTCGTGATGCATTCGTGGGGAGAATCTCACACATGATATATTTATCGGGATGTATTGTGGTCCACTCATAGACTGCATAATGCATGTCTGCTATATGTTATATATTTTTCCGATATTTGAGTTTTATTTCGACATTGTGATCCGGAATATGTAATAACTTAGATAATAAATTGTACATTAAAGATGGATGGGTGAATTATTTGGTGTAAGAGTCTAGGGACTCTTTTCGAAAAAAGCAATCTCTCATTCCATTCGATCAACCGAATAAGGTGAAAACTAAATGGCGTTAGGATGTGATATGGGGTTGCCCGATCTTCTCGATGAACACTCACGATAACTTGATAGATAACTAGTGCGCTACTGAAAACTCTCCTTGGATGAACCCTGATGCCAATGCAACAACCCTCGATCCCTTTGGATATTCTCAACTCCACACTCTTGCACAACATAATCAAAAGACTACGAGTGGTCATGTACCCTCTTATTCCCAGTGTAACAGTGGATAACACGTAAACTTTGCAATGGTAACACAACCCTATCGATACGAACTTGGTGGTTGATAAATTTCAGATGAACATGGTTCAATCTTGGAAATCTAGGGTTTATCTTAAACTTGGTCTAACCTTCACCACACGCAGGTGGGAGGTATTTAAGAGAGAGGGGGTGCGGCCAAAGGCCAACTCGCACCACCCCTAGACCTGACTTGGGTTTGGACTCAAACATGACTTGGACTCGAACCAGAGAGATACAAACCGACCCAACATTAGGGGGTTCGGCCCAATATGGCATACAAGCCATGCCTAAATTAATTAGGACTTTCCTATGGCGCATTTAACCCTATGGAGGCGCCCTCCCCTTGTTTTCATCCTTGCACATTTGTTTTCACCACTTGCAGGATTGTTTTCACCACTTGCATAATTGTTTTCACCATGGCATGATTGTTTTCAACACTTGTAAGCTTGTTTTCTATCATCTCCATGTTGTTTTCCAGCAAGTCTTGATGTCTCCCTCCATCCATGTTTGTGTTAACAATAACCCTGCTAATACATAATGCAATAGCTTAGGTAGTATAACATTCTTATAAGCACAAACAACACAATCCATTAAGAAGGAATTCACCTTATCATGAACAACAGTGAGGCTTAATATTTCCTTCCAACTCAAGCATGACAAATCCTCATGGACCCCTATTATATCCATATCATCCTCCCTTTCTTCAAGACAAGACGTCCTCGGCTTGTGGTAAGCTGAAAGTGGAAGAAACAAAAAGAACAACGTGTATGCACAATATATGTATCTATAATGGGGTGCATTAGTTGTTAGCAGATCATAAAATTTTGCACATGACATGTGACCACGAAATTGGCATGAAAACATCACATAATTGTCATAGCATCTCATAAAATAGCAATCATAATTGCAAATATAAGTGAAGCTCATAAAATCATGATCAAAAGGAGAGACATCTATGTATACATGTTTATTGTTTAGTATCAAATCAAGTGTTCTCACAGAAGATCTATGATCAAATTTGTTTTTAATAGTACACTCAAAGGTGTTAACATGTTTATTATTCTTATTATGAAAGTTGCAACTCAATTTGCAAATATAAGTGAAGTATAATTTATTAGCACATGTACTTAACAAGTTTTGTGGCAAACCAAACATATGTGTAAAATCATGCTCACATGTAGGAAATTGTAAACCATCTAAGCAAGGTAACATAATGTTCAATTCGGCCATTTTATCACAAGTTATACATATTTGATCCACCAAAAAAAATTCATTCATGTTATAGTCACCAACCAAATTAAAAGTGAAACAAGTAGCAAAGGTGCTAGAATTTATATATGAAATTTCAGCAATCCTGTTCATAGCACATTGCACATTAATTGGTTCATGTAACATGATGTAATACACAACATTCATAGGTGGTATTTTAGCAAGCACTTCTTTATGTGAAATCAAAACCACATGCTCAAAATTTGAAATATACAGACCATCACATGGTGGTGAACTATATGTGGTTATCAACTCAGAAGAATAAACTAACATATTAGTAGACTCACAAAAAGTTGTACTTGGAAGTGGCAGCTCCAAATCAGTACCAATATCAATGACATCCTCCTCAGATGTAGTAGGCATTGATTCATCTCTCTCAAGTGGTGATGCAGGTTGTAGTAGTGATGGCTCCCTTTCTTCAAGAGTAACCTGCATATCACAAGACATAGTACTAGGCACAATGGCATGCTCCTCCAATGGATGTGGTGGCGGTGGTGCAGGTTGTACTAGAGGCTCCCTTTCTTCAAAAGCGACATGCACATCACATGAAACAACACTAGGAGTAGACATGATTATGTTAGTAGAAACAACCTCACATGTTTTCTCAACTTCGGATCCCATGACTTGATGAAAACATAGTGGTTGCCTTCTAATCTCCATACAATTGTCAAGTGAAGCATGTCTTCTTAGATGATATTTATGATTCCAAAGTAATTTAATGTCAGGATAATATCTAGCAAAGTCAAACCGAAATTTGACAGAACATGATTCACCCAACAAAAGATGACAACTAGCAAATGCTCTTGGAATCACATGACAATAAATTTGCTCTGTATGACCACTAATGGTTAATGGAACAAAAGTACGTAGAGTAATTCAAATTTTATCATCATTAGTAATTAACATGTATGGATTTTCTTGAAAAGTGTCCAATTGCAATTGCTCTACCACATCAAGACTAACAAAGTTAGAGTGAGTATCCTTATCAAGAGTAATAGCAACAGGGCAACCTTTGATTACTGCAATCAAGTGGAACAAATTTGCGACAGGCATTCCACTAGACTCCTCCTCCCAGAAAGCATCACTACACATAGAAAAACTACAAAGCTCCATTGATTAACTTGTTAGTAACAAAATAACAATGGGTTGTGGTGTTCTCTCACAACTCTCTCAAAACAGCAAAGAAAACTGTATCTTACCGCTCCAAAGAGAATAGAAAACACTCACCACAAGTAGTATTAACACGTGTACTGATGTGAAGATGAGAATACTCGGGAGTTTAGCTATCACAAGACAAACAAGGAATATAGTGGGGCTTGGTATGGATACCTAACAACACCAATAACAAGTCCTATTTGCTGCTTGTGATTATATGAAAAGCACAGGAAACACACACGTGGAGAATAGTGTGGAAAGCAACTATATGTATGAAATTGTTGCAATGCACTCGAAAGACACTAGCTACAACTCTTATAAACAGGCACAAGATTGCTCAAAGAACTAGTGCAAAACAGCATGTAAACAGCTCCAAATATGTGGCAATGATCAATACTTTTTAAGCCTCTTTTCCTCTCTTATTTTTCTGTTTTTTCTCTCTGATTTTCCACTCTTTTGGGCCAAAATGTCCAATCTGTACGGACTGCACAATGAAACAAATGATTGAGCAGCCTGTGAACACAAAATCGAGCTAGTCTTATATGGGTATTCTCCTAATTTGATATGTAGATAGGCTGTGGCTATGGTTCTCAAAGATACAGAGTGGAATCAAAACGAAAAGGGCAATGCAAACAGCACGAAAAACAAACTACAGCTACTAAGATCTCACGGCAGGAAACTGTACCGCGGCAGAAAAACAGGCCGTTTTGGTGCCCACGGCAGCGTACCACGGCAGCAAACGCGCAAAAATCCTGCTGGGAGCAGCGACTGGGCGCGCGTAAGAGCAGAGAGTGACTGTGGTTTGGCACGCGGCAGGGACGCGCGCAGCAGCGCGGTTCACACGGCAGGGCGTAGCGCTCACGGCAGCGTTTCTGTGCGTTTTTGGTACCGCGGCAGTGCACGCACAAAGCAAGCAGTAGCCCACGGCAGCGATCCGTGCCAATTTTGAACCGCGGCAGGAGTTCGACTCTGATTAGAAATAGGTGCGCGGAAGCAAGATGATCAATTTGGTGGTGCGGTAGGATAGGAAACCGAGAGGGATTAGGAGACCACGGCAGAGAAATTGGTAGATTTTGTGCCGCGGTAGAGAAACCTTCCACAACTCGAATTCAACAAGGAAAAACAAAACTCGGATTGGAACTTTTTGTGGGATTTTTCGGTGGACTCTAGATGAACTCGACGAACACAAATAAGAACCTTAAGCCTAGAACGAACTAAAAAGACACAAAGGAGAAAAGCAACACAAAATCAAACACAAACAACAACTAAAACTCGATAGTGGTGATGATCTAAGGCGATGGCAATGAACTACTCCTGTTTTTTTGGGGCTTTTTCGTGGATAGGTAAGAAAAACAAAACGAATCTAAGGGATAAATTTTCTCACCAAGGCAACCTGGAAATCTGATACCATATGATATGGGGTTGCCCGATCTTCTCGATGAACACTCACGATAACTTGATAGATAACTAGTGCGCCACTGAAAACTCTCGTTGGATGAACCCTGATGCCAATGCAACAGCCCTCGATCCCTTTGGATATTCTCAACTCCACACTCTTGCACAACATAATCAAAAGACTACGAGTGGTCCAGTACCCTCTTATTCCCAGTGGAACAACGGATCACAAGTAAACTTTGCAATGGTAACACCAACCTATCGATACGAACTTGGTGGTTGATAAATTTCAGATGAAAATGGTTCAATCTTGGAAGTCTAGGGTTTATCTTAAACTTGGTCCAACCTTCACGACACGCAGGTGGGAGGTATTTAAGAGAGAGGGGGTGCGGCCAAAGGCCAACTCGCACCACCCCTAGACCTGACTTGGGTTTGGACTCAAACATGACTTGAATCGAACCAGAGAGATACAAACCGACCCAACATTAGGGGGTTCGGCCCAATATGGCATACAAGTCATGCCTAAATTAATTAGGACTTTCCTATGGCGCATTTAACCCTATGGAGGCGCCCTCCCCTTGTTTTCATCCTTGCACATTTGTTTTCACCACTTGCAGGATTGTTTTCACCATGGCATGATTGTTTTCAACACTTGTAAGTTTGTTTTCCATCATCTCCATGTTGTTTTCCAGCAAGTCTTGATGCTCCCTCCATCCATATTTGTGTTAACAATAACCCTGCTAATACATAATGCAATAGCTTAGGTAGTATAACATTCTTATTAGCACAAACAACACAATCCATTAAGAAGAAATTCACCTTATCATGAACAACAGTGAGGCTTAATATTTCCTTCCAACTCAAGCATGAATAATCCTCATGGACCCCTATTATATCCATATCAGGATGTTTCGGTTGATTTATTTATTTGATTTTTCCCTTTTCTGTTTTATTTATTTGAACTCCTATTTGAATTCAAACTTGACCCAAACCTTTAAGAAATTTATGAAAAAATATGTTTTGAAAATCTTCTACAAAATTATTTTTTTGGAAATAATTAGGTCTCAAAAATAATTTATTAAAATAAAAATATTGCATTGATGCTTAATTGACTCTATGTCAATTTTAAATAGGGTCTTAGAAAGACTATTTGTGGCTTTACAAAATACAGAAAAATAACACAAATATTAATATTTGAGTCAAAAATATACTAAACTCATTTTCATATTAAAATCTGCCATGAAATCGTTTTTATGGTTTAAAGCTTGATAAACTATTTTAAGTAATCTACAAAAAATGAATTTGTCTTATGAAATATTAATTGAAAGCTAGAAAAGATATATAGGATGATAATCCTTAATTTTTTCATGCAAAATAACCCTTTTTTATAATCAAATATTCGGATCAATTTTTATATAGAAATTAGAGCTTCCTTTGAAATAATATAATCATTTTTCAAAATTAATATTTTAAACCAATCTACAATATTTGATGATTTTCTTTTATCCAATATCGAAATATTCATTTTTTTATGATTTTTAAACATTCCAAAATTTGGGAGGTTACAATACCACTAGCGTGGAGACGCCACCACAGAAGGACGCTGTCTGACCCGCATGTCGGTGCACTACCGAGTGTCGACGAGATCCACCGCCCGAGAAATCATCGTCGCTCAAAAAGACCCCCACCAACGCTCACGGCTGTCGGGGACCGCCGGCCACGTGGGAGAGAGGGAGGAGAGGTGGTGTCCTAGGACGATGGCAGCGGCTCCCGAGTCGCCCTAGGCGGGAGCAACGTGAAGGCGTTTTTCCCGTTTCTCGCGCATCTCGTAGATGCTTTATAACATTCATTCATCTTGTCAGCGTGGACTTGCGGGTCGCTGCTGTGGCGAAGCTAGTTCAATCGCGCAACGTGGAATCCGTGAAGCTCTATGTGATTGTGGCGGATGCGAGCGTGGGCGTTGTGTAGTAGTATTTTAGATTTAATCTTGATTCCATGTATCGGCATTTTAGTTTGTTTTGCATGTATTTTAGACGACGGGGTATTTTGCCGTGCAGCCGTACGCGAGATGGGTAGAAGACTTGATTCAGCAGGGCAGCGCGAGATGCGAAGCGGTGTGACCGTGTACATGGGAACTAACCGAGTAAGTCGAGTAGCAGTTAGTTACTTAGTTAGCTGCATGCGGCCAGGTGGTGAGGTGCGTAGAGAGTTTATAGGAGAATATCAGGTACGTTTTAGTGGTTTAGTGGATTTGCGAGTCGCAGCACCAACATGGTATGCAGGAAAGAAAGTTTGTTAAGATGCAGATTAGATTTTCAATGGCGCTTGTTGAGGAAAACGTGGAGACTTTGATATTTTCAAATTCACGTGAGTTTTTCTTTTTGACCTGAACTCGTTTGAGTTAATGGGACGACGAGAAGGCAGCCGTTGTGGATGATCGTTTTACTTTTTTCTTTTGGAGGAAGCGCGTATACGTACGCATGTGTGGTATGCCTAATGTGCCCATCAGTAAGCTTTGACATATGAGAGCGGAGAGCTAGCTGAAACACATGAAGATGTCATGAACAACGTAGATTAACTTGGTATAGAAAAACGAATATTCCATTACTACGATCGAGTGCACTGCGGTGCATGCTGCCTAATCCTAGCTTATTACACAAAACCTATTATTACCAGGGATCTCTTGTAGCCTAGGAAAAGTGTGACATGCCACACATGGAAATTCAAGCACTAACTAAGAGGCCTACGATCGAGGAGCACTAACTAGGTTTTCATCCAATCTAATCCTTGACACAGAAGAGGCAGTTGCAGTAGCGCATGACGACGTGCTTGACGGTGCAGTAGGCGTCCTCGATGATCTTGTCCGGGTGGTTGCTGATGCACTCAAGCTGGCACGACCACCTCATGCAGATCAGGGAATGGAAACGGGACTTCTCACACTTGTCTGCACAGAAAACAAATCTGTCAGCAGTTTGTTGATTCAGGGGATACAAATAAAACAATTAATGGGATCTGAAAAAACATGCATGGATGATCTCTCATCCTATCAACAATGTTTCTTCCAACCAAATATGTAACCGGCCGGGGATCGTTGATACAAGAGAAAGGTAGGGAGGGAGGGAGGGAGATTACCTGCGAGAGCAGCAGGAGTAGTTGCCAAAAGAACAAGAAGGACGAGGAAGCAGAGTTTAGTTCTCCCCTCCATCTGCTGCAGGTGCTCACAATACAGATGCTGCAAGATCTCTCGCGGATGTGTATGTGAACTCCTTGTTGTGGGCTGCACGGATATGGATTGGATGTGGGAAGGAATCTGCAGGGTGCACGCATATATATAGGAGCGGATGAGAGAATATCCACCAGAGAATAAGTCAAGTCGCCCTCGGAGGGATCCTAGATACGAGGAGTGACGGGTGAGTCAAACCGAATATGCGGAAAGGTTAGAGCTGTGAACTGTGAGTCCATCGGCGCTACCCAAGTAGCGAGACTGGGCTGGACGGGAGAAAAAAAAAAAGATTAATTAATTCGGTGAAAGAAAACCGCCTCATTTGTTGCCATGGAGGTTTCGGTTGAGGTCTGCTGGTTCCTTCTGTTCCGTGGCACTTCATTTTCTTGTGTCCTTGGCAGCCTGTTATTCATCACACCGCAAGGTTCATGCTTCGTATGACTGTTAACACTGTCAATTCTGGCTATACTGTTATTTTTTTGCTGATCCAAATTCATATAAAGATAAAGGAAACTTCGGCCTCCGCTACGGTACGAGTTGTTACCAAGTTGGAGTTGGATTCACCGTTGGAAAATGCTTGTTTTAGGGGGGCCTATCGCGCGCTCGCGTAGGTCCCTTCGCGAGCCGTTCGATCGAACTTCATCCGACGGTTCCCAACAAGTTGTTGCGACGTTACGCCGCGCCGCTCACTTTTTGTTTCGACCCAACGCTGCGCACCCCGACACATTCATTGCCACCTCGTGTGTCTCCCCGCGGCATCCACGGATGCGTGCCTGGCGACGCGGAGGCGACGCAAAAGCGACGGCGATTCGCTCCGACCGCGCGGGTGGCGGCGTGTGGAGTTCGTGCCTCGCCGTCGAGGGTGCGCTCGCAGATCAGGTCACCCTCTGCTCCTGCTTCACCTCTCACCCGCGCGTGCTTGTCCTCTCCTCTAGCTCAACGGCCCAAAGTAGATAGCCAGATCTATCCATTTCCGGCGATTCGCTCCGACCGCGAGGGTGGCGGCGTGTGGAGTTCGTTCCTCGCCGTCGAGGGTGCTCTCGCAGAACAGGTCACCCTCTGCTACTGCTTCTCCTCTCTCCCGCGCGTGCTTGTCCGCTCCTCTAGCTCAACGGCCCAAAGTAGGTAGCGAGATCTATTCATTTCTGGCGACCATGTAGATTAAAGAGGCGAACCCGCACGGTTTGTAGTGTTCTAGGGTTCATTCCGGCGACTGGTACCTCAATCTGTGTGGTTATTTGTTCTAGATCTAGTTGTTTTGGCTATTGTTTGTGGATCGAAGTAGCTTTTTTGGTTGATATTCAGACTGATGCCACTAGTTTTCCCTATGTAGCTTGTTGTTGTAACGATTTTAATTATTTGTTTCATTTGTTGTGTGTTTTTGGTTCATGACATGTGCAGTGTGATTTTTTTTTGTTTCAAGTGCACAATTCCCTTGTTGTTACTTCAAAATATATTATGCATGTTTAATTCTATACTTTTTGATGCAGAATTATCGTGTCTATGCTATATTTCTCCTTTTTTGCACCTCTGCTACATGATATGCACCCTGTAGGTGGTTTTTTCTATTGCTTGTTGTAACAACTGTCTCACCATGAACGTTGTATTTCACCATTTTGTTTGCTATTTTTGTTACATGTGATGCAACTATACATGTTCATATATATTGCTTCCGAAGTTTAATCTGTTCTTTGGTTTTGGTCTTTGTGTTCTTGTTTTCTTTTTTGTAGAGTTGTACAGCATGGGATCATTCAGATGCGCTTTGCGGCTAAGCGGTTGCGTTGTGTCATTGACGAAGACATGAGTGTTGGGAAGAGGAATATAATTGGTAGGAGCGCCTTCAAGGATCTGCTAGATGTTTCTGCCTTTGGAGCCCCCATGGAACTGATTGAATTTGTTGCTATGCACACAAATCACAAGCTCCGCGAGTTCAGATTTAAAAACAAGACCATACTTTTTACCCGAGCAATAGTGAAGAAGGTTCTCGGTGTCCCTTCTGGCGACAGACCAATGGATTTGCTGAAGAGGTGTGTGCAGTCCGATCTCCGGGATATGTTCAAGAATGATAAAGGCCATACATCTTTAGCCAAGGAAATTGAAGTGCTCAAGTTTTGTGACGATACAGATGAAGAAACAGTTATCAGGAGCTTTGGTCTCATTGCCTTTGGGACCATGCTTTGTCCCGGCACCGGAAACATGGTTACGTGTGAATTTCTCGGGAGCATGATGGATGTTCATGCTATTGATCAGTATGCTGTTGATGAGTATATACTTTCTGAGATTATGAAAGAAGTTGAGGTATTCCAGTTGAAGATGAAAAGGCGTTATGAACTAGATGCTTCTAGCATTCAATGGATTGGACAATGCCTTTCTGCACTTGCGGTATGCATCCTTGTTTGCCTTTTACAACATTTTTTTATGCTTTTCTTGCTTGCGTCATTGGTTTTTGCATAGACTTTGTTTTCGTGTTTTTCATGACAGATCATTTACATGGATCACCTCAGCTTCCCTCCACTGCCTCCTAGCGAGCATAGCATCAATTATGGGACACCAAGGGTTTGTTTTGTCCGTGATGCTGACTTTGCTCTTGTAGTGGAGATTGACAAGAACAAGCTTAGCCTCAGCAATGCTGCTTTTGGGATGCGTCCAGTAAGCACTGCTCATTTTTCACCATATCCCCTCTTTGTTTTGTTCTTCCTTGGGTTGTTTTTTAAGTTCCATGTTTCGTTGCAGCAGCTAACCATTTTGATTGATGCTTACTTTTTAGTTTGATTTTCTTCATGTTGTTTTGTAGCTTTTGAACATTCGTCACACAGTGTATGCTGATGCTCCGGATGTTGTAATGTAAACGCCCCCCAAGTGGGAATTCAGGCCGAAGCTGCTGCGGAAGAATCTGAGGTGATCCCTTCAGCTTCTCTCAATGAGTGGCTCCAAAAGGCGATGCCAAGCAGCCAGGATTTGGAGGTGAATAATTCGTGTTCCTTTTGGTTTCTACCTTTTTGCATTTGGTTTTTGTAAACATTTTTTTTATTGTATCTGTTACTGTGTATATATGCAACATTAGCTGCTGTTATTTGTTGCAATACCTACATTGTAGTGTACTGTCGCCGTTTTCAGCTGTTTTAGTTCAAGAAGGGATTGTTGCATCTCAACTGTTTTGCACACTTGTGAATAACATTTTTTATTTTTTTTTGCTTGTGTGTTATTTTGCAGGTGCCCCCACATTTGTCTGCAATATACAATAAGCATAAGGGATTGTTTGCTGTTGAGATTGACGAGTCTTGCGTGGCTTTTGGGAATGTTGTGAAGACTTTACAGGGTAAACGGATGGCATCACTTCTCATGGATGTACACGCTCCAAGCACAGGCGATGCGAGCTTCACAATCCCCTGTCCCATGGGTACTGGTGAATCTTCAGAATTTGGAGCATCTCAGAATCAGGCAGCAAAGGATAATGCAGCCCCGGATGTTATTGCACCACAGCAAACCACAGAGGGGCATCCAGATGGTGTCGTTAGTGCATCTCAACATATGTCAGCAAAAGAGCCACTTGATCAAGTTGTCCTCAAGAGTGTAGAAGACATCTGCACTATTTAGCCTCCTGTTGTTGCCAGCGTTTCAACGGAAGATAGTGTGTTAGCCAGTGAGCATGCTCCAGCCATTGTTGCACAACCTTCCGATGCAGCTATACCAGTTGTGACTGACCAGCTTGCATCAACTTTTGGCTCGCCTCCTCGCGTGGAATCTCCTACAACAACTTCACTGTCTCCACTGCCAATCCCATCTCCAAGTAAGTATAGGAATCTTCCAAGGGGCTATTGGCATGATACACCATCAATGGAACTGTTCGAGGAAGGTTCAGAAGAATATAACCTTTTTGCAAATATTCCAGATAGTCCTTCTAGGATGGAGACGATGTTGCAATCTCCTGCACCTGCCACTAGCGCAGAGTCTGCTGGCTGTGCCTCTCCCGCCAAAACCCCGTTGAAAACTGTTGCTCTTGAAGATCCAATTGCTCAAGAAGGTACTTTCATCAAAACAATCAAGTTTTTCTTCTACCTTTTGTGCTTTTCACATTTTTTTCTCTATGCTCTTTGATCATTTTTCTTCTTGTTGTTTGGCAGCAGCCACCATTTTTGTAGCAGAAGACACCTGGGTTGATGTCACCAGCGGTGTTGCTATTGCTAGCGGCCCCGCCACTCATGAGAAGAAGCAACGATACAAGAGGGCAGCTAAGAGAGACATTAGTCCTCCAAAAGTCAAGAAGTTGAAGGTATCAGCTGAAGATGATGCAATGTATGATACGTTCATTCTTCATTCGCGGAAGCCAAAACACTTGAAGAAGAACGAGCAGTGAGTACATCATTTGTTGTTACCTTTTCATTTTTCTGTTCCGATTTTATAATGTTGCAATGTGTTATTTTTTGTGTGGATAAAGTACTTTATTTTTGTTTCAAAAGACTGTTCGTTTTGTTGTAGATGAAACCTCATGTGGAGACCATTTTATTTTTTGATTGAATTCTTTTGTTGCCATGTGTTGTGATATGCAAAGTTTATTGTTGAGACAGGTCTTGGTTGTTGTATCACTTTTAGTCTATTCACTTGTTGAAAATAGGCAAATTAGTGATAGGGCATTCATTTCTCACTTGTTTCATATATGATTTTTATTTGTTGGGATAGATTTTTTTTTGTTTCATCAGTATAGATCTTGCGTGCACTTACTTATGGTTGTGTATTCTTAATTACATGTTTCATTATATGTCTTTTTTTATTTAAACCATTATTCTTCTTTGTTTGATCAGTTTTTTCTCTTTGTACCATTACAAGGGATTTTATAACATCATGATTTAATTTGCTTTTCTTTTTTGTTCACTAGCTTTTTGTTTGTTGTTGCTATAGTTATTTTCTTCTGTTTCAATAGTTATTTTCACAGTTATTTATTTTTATTTACTTTGTACCATTTTTGTTGATTTAGTTTATTATCTTTGTTTCATTAGCACATTTTTTTGCATCTGTACCATTTGCTGCATCCTTTATTCCTTCTTCCTTTTAATTTTGGTGTGGCCCAACTAATCCACGTCTCATCTCAACCTTGCAGCCAAGTTTTTATCACCATTGGGAATTCATATTGCTTTTACAAGAACTTCGACTCTTCTATGAGGCCCCGTGGTTGGATGGATTCGGAGATCATGTCGCTCCACAACGAGAAGTTTAACATTGAAAACAAGTTGAAAGTTGCAAACAACAAGAGGTTGAATAAGAAGTTTGCATTTTCTCACCGCATTACCGTAAGTAGTTTTATCGCTGTTTTCACTATCGGAAGACCCAATTCTGCTTGCGAAACAGTTCGCCTTACCCATTGTTCTTGTTTGTTGTTTTTTTGTTTGTTCCAATGTTTAGTCTGAGCTCATCAAGGACCCTAGCAAATTCAACTCCAAGGACATAATAGTTGAGTTCAAGAACATCTGTGATAAGTACAAGCTAGAGAAGCAGGATTTGGTTAGTTTTACAGTTCTAAACTTTTGTTAGACCCCTTCATCTCACACGTTGCGATTGAATTATCAACCAGCTTATTTGGTGCACCTATTCTATTGTTGTAGCTATTCTTCTCAATCCTGCAAGATAAGCATTGGGTATCCTTTTGCATCAATTTTTTGTGCAAGGAATTTAACACTTTCAACTCAATCAAGCCAAGGAAAACTTCCAGTGTTGCAACTTCAATGGACAAGGCCATAAGCAATCTGGTAACATTTATTGTTTTTATATGTTGTTTGATCATTTTGCAACTTCCCATCTATTCTATTTGTATATACCAGAATCATTTTTTCTCTTTGTTGTGATGCATGTCAAGCTCTGAGGTCTGTTGTTTGGTTCTTTGAATCATGTTTCGTATGTTTTTTCAGATCACCAACTTTGCTTTACTTGCAAAAGAGACTGGAACAATCAACTTTGATCCTAATCTATTTAAACATGGAGGACCATCAGATTACCCGCAGCAGCCCACCATGTGAGTATATTTCTACTAAATGCAAATTTTTCATACCTGCAATTTGTAGTTTTTGCAGCATTAATTTTTTCTTGTTGTAACGAAAAGTACCTTTTTTGTGGTTGTTGCATAGTGACTAATTTGATTTAATTTCCTTTTTTCTGTTGTAGATACGACTGCGGGTTCTTTGTCATATTATACATGGAAAACTGGGATGGGAAGGCGATGACCCCCTTCGACCCCGATGCAATCCCGTACTACCGTAGGGTGATCGCTGCTAGCTTCATCAAGTCTGCAATGAACTCTGAAGATTCTGCCGGTGTACTCGATGCAGAGTTCGAGTGAAGTTCCAGTTGGTCTGAAGTGATACCTATTGGTCTGTTTTTTGCAGACCTTTGTTTCATCAGTGCTTGTAATAACTTCATCAGACTTGTTTCATCAGCTTCTAGATTGGAGGAAAACTCTGTGTTTTTATTTTGTGTGCTTTGTAATATAAAGTTTGTAGCAACGTTTGTGTGCAACGATGTTGTTCTAGCAGGGGAAAGCACTATATGCTCTCTTTTGAATGTTGGCGTTGCGTTGCAAACTTGATCTTTATCTGTGTACTAAACCTCTGTAGCTTAATGTATATCAATGCTTTTCACTAGCATGTATCACTGCTGTTTCGATGAATTTGGTCGAAAGGAGTTGTTGTATTTTTTTTTATATCTTATATATTGAAACAAGCAATTTATTTAAGATCTGAAGGTAGTTTTGTTTTTATGTTGGATCTTTGCATTCACCCTTTTTTTTATTTGTTGCAAATAGCATATTTCTTTGTTGAGGTAGATATTAATTTTTTTTGACAGGGAATATCATGCTCTGAAAACAAAACACCCTCCAGGCATCATTTTGTATCGAATGTTACAAATTGTTGTTGTAATACAAGAAAACAATTGTTGAAACTCAATGCAAGGCAATAATTCCCACAACTAATTTTACTCACAACTATTTTTGATTTTTCTTTCTTAGCCTGAACCTTGCTGTTCTTCCTAATTGGTTTAAATAGCTGCCACATGCATCTACTTTTTGGTCTGAATAAACCTTTTTTTTTGCAACAAATGTATTGTTGTAAATGCTTAATGTTTTTGTTATATCAGTCACAAACTCTTGTTGACAGAAAATTAAAACTTAAACCAAGTTTCACAGAATGAATAACTTCTTTTTTGTTTCTATACATAATTTGTTTTCCATATGCTATCAAGCTAAATGATATGATGCCCAAGCTAATTACATGTAAGATTTTCTACATCTTAAACTGTGAGATCAAATTTTGTGCCCCAAAAGCTTGCATTTGGTAACCAGACTGCACCCAATCTGCTTGTTGCATCACAGCACCGTCTCCACTCATGAGATTACTAGGTTGCGTCCATTTCCTATTATTCACGACGACTTCTCCATGATGAACAGTGGGTTGCACCGTGCAGTTAGGTGGTACCCAAATTTTTTGCTGCATTTGTGCACCTTCTTGCGCCGTTGAAGATTGCATTGGATAACATGATTGCATCCAACCTGCTTGTTGAATCGCAGCACCAACTCCAGCATTGTCAGGTTGCATTGGCGAAGCTTGTTGCATACCTAACAGTTGTTGCAGCGCATTAACTAGTCGGGGATCGGCCCCTTGCATCGGGTATCCAGGGTGGACTGCACTAAGCTGATGCGACGCAGCAGCACTGTCAGTAGCCTCAATTACTGGATTCCTAACTCCTTGCTTCGCCGCAATCATCTCCATCGCACCTTTTGCATCATTTGAAAATTGGCACGCCGACACATGGTGTTCTCCCCAACAGAATGCACACTTGACTTTTGTTGTTTTACCTTTCTTTTTCTTGTATGCATGTTTCTTAGTCTCCCCCTCTTTATTTGCTTTCTTCTTTGCAGCATCTTCTATATTTTTAATGTTGGGCTTTCTTCTCTTCTCAATTTCTGTTGGCCGACCCTTCTTCTTCTTCCTTAGAGGGTTCTTCAATCCACTTTTATGCACAGTTTCCTCATCATCAACCGGGTGTTCTCCTTCTTGCTGCATCTGCACAGGAACTTTGTCATGTTTATTTTGATCTTGCTGGTCTTCTAAATTGGCTCCCCTCCGTTTAGCAGCAACCTCTGCTTGAGCACTATCAATTGTGGCTGAAACAAACTCATATGTCTCGTCACTAAAGCAAGCATCAGAGGCTAAGCGGTTCATTTTCCTGCACAATCTGTTGTACCTCAAGGTGTTTGTGCCTGGATTGCCAAACAAGCGTGGGCGGTTGTTGGCGTTTGGCACTGGATTATCTCTTGTGGCTGTTTCACACCATCTTTTCATAATGTACCTTTCGGGTATTAACTGCACGTTAAGCTGTACCAACACCCTCACTATGTGCGTGCATATCAGGCCGCACATGTCAAACATGTTGCAGCTGCAATCATAGGTTCCAGCTGCGTGTTCAGCTTGCACCCTGTATGTCCTTGGGTCTACCCCACAATTAGCTACAAATGTGAACAATTGATTATCCCCTTCATGGTGCTGTTGCTGCAGGCTGTACCCAGTACTTGCTGCAATTATTTCCTGAAATTTCTTGAAGACCTCTCTTGTGTACAAAGTTGTTGCCTGCTTCTCAATGTTGTAACTGCATACATTTTTTGCACCAAACATTGTAAATATTAGTAACATTATAACAAAATAATTGTGCACATGAGGCAGCTGTTTCAATGTTGTTTTAATACAAACAGAAGGTGTGTTATTTGTTGCAACTAACCTGCCCCACAGCGGAGAAAATGTTGCCTCAACAATGAACCCAGCATTGTCTTCACGGTCCAGCATCATGTCTTGGCACAATTCAAATTGCCTAACAAAAGTCCACACCGAATCCGCTGGATGGACAAGAGTGTTGAAATACGATTTTAAGCCTTCAGATCTTCCGGTGGTGCTTGTCAAGGGAAAGAAGTTGTGCCTAAAGTAAACTGGAGCCCATGTTTTTCGTGTTCTCCACATGTTTGCAAGGTGTTTGTGTGCCGTCATTTCAAAGCATTGCAACATATGCTTCCAACTGCTCTCAAACTCTTCCATTGTGTCGGTACCAAAGATGCATGCCCAAAACGCAGTTGCAAATGGCTCCCCATCCCGGAGTGGTTTGCCAATTTTTGATTTTGCAATTCGACACACATGCCAGAAGCAACACCTATGAATAGCATCTGGGAAAACCATACCAATAGATGTAGCCATTGCTTGATCTTGATCTGTCATGATGTGGGTTGGCGCAAGTCCATCCATTGCTTCAAGCCACTTTTCAAATACCCATTTGAACCCTTTTGTTGTCTCATCAGCAAGAAAAGCTAGACATATCTTCCCGATCGGCCATGCAGACTTGTCGGGTATGATCCCATGAAACATTGTGCTAGTGGGCCATTCAGACTTGCCGGGTATGATCCCATGAAACATTGTGCAACCCCGGGACAGTTCTGGTCCCCTCCGGCACATTCCCCCTTATCTAGTTTTCTCCGAAACTCTTCTGGAACCCTATAAACCCTTACAAAAATCATCAACCTTATTTACTGATGTCAGAAACATATTTCTGATATCCTGAGGCAACTCATGGCCCCTGTAATCTCTCTGAATATTAAATCTATTACACCGGAACCATACGAATGATACCCGTTCTTTCTCCGGACCATCCAATCTGAATAACTCACTTTGATGCCTTACGTGTGTGACCCCTACAGGTTCGATAACAAGGACACATGATCGGAAACAAATTTTCCAATCAAAAATCAACATGTGGACCATGGTTGTTCATATTGATTCCTACGAGTTATACAAAGAAAATTGTTGAACATGTTGGTTGTTTAGTAAGTTCCTATTACTTCGCGATACCAATCAATACTTCGTGACGAGATGAATGATAAGACTGTGATTAAACTCTTTAATCACCATATCACATTATTCTTGAACCCTGGTATGATTCCTTTTAATCGTTACCGTGTCATAGTATCACCATGACTAGTGTCATGTCTTTGTCTGTGCGTACTTATTAACCGATACTATTTCACCGAGTGGATCTTGGATGTATCTCTCTATTATCTAGAAGAGTAATTCCCAGTCTGATCTATCGCGATGAAATGAATACTTTCGAGACCGTCCACTGATAGCCTTTTCGATCACCCAGTTTACGGTGTAATACTTGACTATACCAAAATGATCTCTCCGGTGAACATCATCGTATATTCTTATGATCTAAGGAAGCAAACAAAATAGCCATCTTGTGAAGATACTATTTATCAAAACAAATCTTGCAATATCTCAATTACTTGGGTCTACCCAGCCACATTGTTGAAACAACAATGTGCTCACATTAACATTGACATAAAAAATGTCCATGACCAGAAAAATATGGTCATCTAATGTTACGTGGTTGTCTATGAGACATGAAAAATAACTATAACAATGTTTTTATGTTTCTACACTTGCGTATGAGTTTCTGTCAATCTCATATTCAGTTACCACATCAGTTATAGCATAAAAATATAATACATTAACCATAAAATGATGTATTTTATGGTCTCTTGGGCATACATCCAACAAAAATATGGGTGTTCCTATTGGTAATGGTTTTGGCACGGTCCTGCTGCGAGTCTTGTTGACCATTATGATAGGGTGTTTTCCCCCTTTTTATTGTCATTTTGGCTGTGTGCATCCTTAGTGTCTAGGCATGCTTGATGTCGGAGATATCCGAAAAGGGGTATCTTTTGGCATCCAGAAGCAGGACTAAGGGATCAGGCACAAAGCCTGAAGGCCTAAGAGGGACGAAGCACAGGGATGCGTCCGGAATGACGGCCACAAGACCGTTCAGCTGTAACGATCCGGATGACCGTAGATTGTAGGTTAAGTCTAATGAACGGTTGATATTCCTGTATGACCCGATCTGGCTATCTATATAACGCCGGACAGGATAAACCCTAGGGCAGATTTAGCCTTATATTCAATCTGCATGTGTACTTGTAACCTTTGCCCAGCGATCTCCGTCATAGTTGTTTGCAGGAAGTAGGGAGCCTTCGGCTAACCTGAACCTGGGTAAAACACCGTGTCCTCGCTCTACAAGCGCTCCCCCATGTCAGGGTTCCCCGCGGTTCTTCCCTAAGAGATGGCTCCCCCTTTCGGGAAACATGATCACGAAACTCATTATTTTGCGCCCACTGTGGGGCAAGCTACGTCTAGGGTGATCTTCAAGGCAGGGATCCTAGGCGGCATCGGCGACACAATCGTTGTCGGCACCGCCATCCCAAGACTGTGACGCAGTTACCTCGTCAACAACAATATGGAAACGCCAACACGAGACCACATCATCTGCTCCTACGTCATCCCGATCGACACTGCCAACATCTTCGTCGGGCTCACGGCTAAGGCAATGGGGTTTGGCGGAGGAAGCAAGTTCTTCGCTACGACCCACCATGCAATCGTCAAAGGTAATGAAAGCGCACTTAGCTCATGTAGATCTACAATTTGGCCTTTAATGCAAAAAACCTAGATCTACATTTGTTGGTATGGTGCAAGCTGAGCCTTTGAAAGAAAACTTAGAGGATGAATCTATCTTAGCCGCCATTGACGGTAAAGTAGATTCGGAAGCCGGAACTGATTCCGATGAAGATGGCATTGACTTTGCCGAAAAGTTCCGGAGGGCTGCTGGATTCTCCAACAAAGTCTATATGATGGAGCCAGCAAAACCAGAAGCTGATGATGAACAAACACCCTCTAAGGAGGTACATGACCGAGAAAAGCCATCTCCTGAAGTACCCAATGGTAAAGGCCAAAATCCACCCTCTCTAGAAGGACAATTCCAGAAGGCGTAGTCCAAATCACCGCCCCCACCACCCAGAAAGGCAAATCCGCCAAAGCGGACATCATAAACTGTACCTCGGGGGCTGGATCTCCAGGACAGCCGTTGGAAGAGGGTGGGCCTAGTGGTACAAAAGCCGTTGGTGGGAAGAAAAAAATCCTCACCACCTCTGTACATCATTGGCGAGTACGACGAGTACGCTCTACTCCGAACCCCAGTTGGTCCTGCGGAGCCACCACAGTTCCTGGAAGCCAGGCGCCAGTTGTTGATGAAACAAACTGACTACCTGGAGAAAAAGCGCATGGAGCTGAAAAGCGTGCAGGAAGCCATCGAGAAAGCCCAAGATTCCATTGAAGAATACAAAAGGTGCGTCAAGAGATCCTCCATCCGGCCTAAGGTCGTCAAGCTAACGGCGGGTGAGTACGACCCAGTCCGCCAACGGATAGCAGCCGTCAATTGGACAAAGGAACCAACACGAAAAAACTCTAAGGAAGAAATCATGTTCGGAACCCCGGCATTAAACGCGACAGTAGCCTATGAAATTATGAATGATGATCGCTACTCGCCGAAGGAAAAGATCAAATACGGGAACGTGTACTACGTCAGGCTTTGGTCCAGCAACAAAATGGCGAAACACGCTCCGTGAAGCTGTTAGAGAACTCCCAACTCTAAAGAACCCAAACTGTAACCGTCCTTCCACGAAACAGTGCCAAAGACCCGAAAGAAAAGTCTAAAGTACAGAAGGACGACGAAGCATCCAAAATAGGCTCCAATCATGAAAAGCATGAGGGAAAAGGCGAAAAAGCCTCAGCCCCTCATAAGGAGGATATCCCTCACCAAACACGCACGGCCAGGCATCGGGATGACTTACCAACCCCGGAAAAACCTAACTTCGGACGCGGAAGATCAGCGGGACGACGGAGGCGGGATCGCTCATGTTCGCCGCAACACGACAATGGGGGAAGACACAGAGAAGAACACCCCAATATCGCAGCATAAACCAGCGGGAAAGGCGGAAGCCGAGCCAAGACGCGGGCACTCGAGTCATAGTGGATCAGACCATTCAAGATATGTGCACTCTGATGGACGGGGAATGCTGGAAGCAATAAGAGCGGCCAATGATGCAAACTACCTAGGGCACAAGTGCTTTGGGAATACCATCGGGCAACTGGAGCTCCACGCGGGATTTGCCAAAGTCCGAGAAATTCACAAGAGATACAATGTATCCACATGCCCGGACACTTGGCTTCCAGATTACCACACGGCGGTAAAAATCAATGGTGGAACCAACCTAGAAGTTGTTCGCTTTTTGCCCTTGATGTTGATACAAGGAGCAAGAACATGGATCGAAAGCCTTCCGCCAAAATCCGTCAATAGCTGGAAGGACATTGCTAGGGATTTCACCTAGCATTTTTGGTGTACGTACAAATGCCCCAAGAGCATCAACGAGCTACAAAACTGCGTCCAGTTTGACAACAAAACCAATGTGGATTACATCTCACGATGGACCGCATTGAAGAATAGCTGCGAGGGGTAAGCGACCTCCAGGCAATGCATGTGTTTGTCAATGGTGGCCTGAGGAGCGGTTTGGTCAAGTTCATGATTACATCATCTGACCACCCAGACCTTGGATCCATGTTGACAAACACCAACAAGCACGCAGCAAAAGACGACATGAACGGCGGAAAATTCGACCAATACATGAAGACAGCCGAAAGTCGAGTGGAAGCCCAACCAAGATCCGGCTAAGGATAGAGAAACTTCTGGAAGGACCAAGTTTGTAGGCCTTGTAACCCGGATTGTGGGTTACGGTAAAGGAAAGTTAGGGTTTGTATGCGGTGTCCGGGTAGGATTCAGGGTGCGTCTTGGAGGGTAAGCCAGGGGGTACGGGTGCTTTATAAACCGACCCCTAGGTTTAGTTGAGAGAGATCTAAGAACCCTAGCAATATCGTTTGGTATCGAGCATCTAGTGTAACCCCAGAGTTGAGTTATTATATCAAGATCGGAGACTCGGCGACTTTGATTGCCGGCTACCAGATCGAGTTGCATCATGTTTTCCTCTGAGCTAAACCCTCTCCCAAACGCCTGTGTCGTCTTGCCCCAAGATCAGTTACCCCCGGTAACGTCTGCCGTGATTATCCCACGACAGTTGGCGCCCACCGTGGGGCCTGCGTCCAAAGGTGTTTACATCACGGGAGAAGCTCGGAAGAACATGGAGAATCTTGTCGTCGGCGAGATCTACATCGACCACAAAGGAGAAAAGACGGTGGACGATTCCGGCTGGGGGCCAGAATCGGATTACCTCGAATCCGGATCTGTCGTGACAATCAGCCGGATCAGCGTCTTCATTGGTATGGTATGTACTCCCGGTTCGATCCCTCACAATTTTGGATCTGATTCTGTGTCAGGGGAAGCCACTTCTATCCGATCAAATGATGAAGAATCGATCGGAACGACATATCCGGCGGAAGAACCCATCGCGAAGTGGGAACAGCCGGAGGAGCCGGCATGGACCCCGCGCGACCAGGTCGAGAGAGAGGATGATACCGAGTCTATCCTGGATCTGCTGGAGAACCGGTACGAGGAGAATAACGCCGGAGAAGAACAACATGAATTTACACCGAGTATCATACGCCGAGTTGCGGTCTACACCGCTCCCGCGGCCAATCTCAACCAAGAGAACGCAACCGCAGCAGCAGTCGGGGCGGCTCAGGCATTGGCCCAGCAGCAGGACGCGGCTAACGGAGATCCGGTTCTGGCCCGGGTTGATGGAGAGTCGGCATCAGTGACCAGCCGCGCAGCAGACGAAGAGTTGCACGCAAATACGTTCGGATTCCTGGGAAACCGGACACCAGGGGCGGGTCCTTCGAACCCGCGTCACCCGGCCTTATTCGATAATAATCTGATTCTAGACCCCACGGTTCTCGCCACGGTTATCACTCCAGAAAATGCAGCGGAACGTGTCAGGGATCTGGATGTGGCTCGTCGTGCGCTGGAACAGCAAAGAAGGCAAGTAGAGGCAGAAAGGCAAGGGATGGCCACGCGGCAGCGTGAGCTGGATGCGCTGGAAACCCGGCTCCGGGAGGAAACATCTAGAGCACATCAAAGGCATCAAACTAGGTTACCAGCAACGGGCGGGGTTATTAATCCGGCTACTTTATTTATCACACCTCAGGATCAGCCGATACCAGTGGTGAACCAGGGAACCGCACCCCAACCGGCAACAGCAGGGACACATCCGGCAAATGAGCGGGCCGGGTTACCCCCACCACAGGCTAGAATCACAACCGGCAACGATCTACCACCACCGCCACCACCACCGTCACGATTTCGCACACCAGCAGGTCACTACAACAATCCCATGGACAACGTGTATGCGGCAACACTCGCATTAAATCAAATCCCCGTGGGAGAGTCACCCCATGCAGAGAAGACCCGGCAAGCAATCGAACTGTTGCACACTGCGGTGGCGCAGCAAGCCAATTATCCGGATCATAGAAGTGGGATGCACGGGACGCCATACGCCAGTCAGCAACAAGGGAATATCCAAACAAGTTCGGCACGGCGGAGGGAAGAGCAGCAGCAAATGCCGCCTCCTCCCCGTGTTCAGGCAGCATCAGCAGCACAGGCTGTTGTGGACAGTTCCAGGGCTCGGAGGGCCGCGGCCGGATCTGCAGCGCATAGATTACCCGCAGCGCCGCCCCCGGCCGCGCCCCCCGCTGGGTCACACGTTTCTCGAGCAAGGCCGGCCTCGACCATTCTTGCGGGACCCAAGTGTCTCTCGGACAATATCAGAGCTGAACCTTACCCGGAGAAATTCAAAGAGCCAGGGAAGGTAGTGAATTACGAGCCAACTATGGATCCGGAAACATGGCTAAGTAGTTATGAGATGGCAATGTCGATTCGCAACGCATCCGAGAATCTCCAAGCCAAGTTCATGTACTTGATGATGTCAGAAGGAGCAGCAAAGTTGTGGTTCACCAATTTGCCGGAAGGATCGATCAAGTCCTGGGAGGAATTGAAGACCGCGTTTGTCAAGCGCTTTCATGGGACGTGTAGGAAATTGTTCACTATTGATGATCTAGAGCGATGCGTCCAGAAGAAGGGAGAGTCGGCGCGCAGTTGGGTGCGCCGGGTTATGGAGATACTTCACTCGTCCACGGATATTCAGCCCAAGGATGCACTACAAGCTATGGCAAAAACATGCAAGTATATACCTTTAGTGCAAAAGTTAACTCGCATGAAATCAAGTCGAATGCGTCGGAAGTTACAATGGGAGAATTGATGAATGCGTGCAACAAGCACGCTGCGACAGATACTACAGAGGAGGAAGCTGATGACAAAAAGGTAAAAGCAAACACAAGCAATAGCGGAAGAACCGGCAATGGATCAGCACCGGGTAATAATGGAAATAGCCAGAACAAGCGCCCGTTTGAAGGAGGCTCCGAGTTTGTCGCCAACACAGAGGCCGGGTCTTCGAGACCCAGAGCAGAAGGAAATTTCAACGGAGGTAATCACAGTGGAGGAAACTATCAAGGACCACCAAGGCCGAGTAACAATTGGGACATATTCAGAATGGCATGCCCGAAGCACAGCAGGAACGGCAGGCCAGCTAACCACTCCTTGGAGCAGTGCGCTGACTTACAAAGATGGAAAAATGAGGAAGTGAACAGAGCTATGCTAGGTGCAGGACGGGGAGGAGGACCGGGTCCAGGGGGAAACCCGGGCAACGGCCCACCCCCAGCTGGTAACCCGGCAGCTGGAAATCAAGGTAATAACCAAGGGGGGCAGGAGGTTTCCAGGCTAACCCCAAACAGTTGGGTCAATATCATGTGCATACCACAGGAGGTTCTAACAAGGACAAAAAGATACTGAAGCAAGCGGTCAACTCAGTTTCGTCAGCTGTCCCGAGATACTTGAGATGGTCAGAACAGGAGGTAACATGGAGCAGAAGGGATCACCCAGAAAGAGTGGAACACCCGGGAGTCTTGGCATTAGTAGTCGCACCGCAGGTCAATGGGTATGAGCTGAAAAAGGTTTTGATGGATGGTGGAAGCAGCATCAATATACTGTATTGGGAAACCTTCCTACGTATGGGCCTCAAGGAGTCTCAGCTACAAAAAAGCTCAACAATTTTTCATGGCATAGTGCCGGGTCATTCAGCATGCCCCGAGGGAAAAATCGCGTTGGAGGTAGCCTTTGGAGAGTCAAAGGATAACTATCGAGTTGAGTGGCTCACCTTTGAAGTAGTCAAATTGCGCAGTCCTTATCACGCGTTATTCGGAAGGCCGGCTTATGCCAAGTTCATGGCTAGGCCGTGTTACGTGTATCTACAGCTAAAAATCCCGGGTCCCAAGAAGACCATTACCATACATGGAAATCGAGACATAGCAGCTGAATGCGATGAAGGAGACGCAGCAATGGCCGAGCAAGCCTGTAGAAAAGAAGAACTCAAGCACTACCGGTCTCAAGCAGACCCGGAGGACAGAACCACATCAAAATGGCCGAGTACTGAAGGCGAAAGAGCAAATTCCAAGGTAGCACAAGATACTAAAATGGTGGCTTTTATCGAGGATGACTCCCATAAACAATCCGCTATAAAAGAAGAAACTGCACGGCCGTTCACAACCAGCCACGTCATGGAAACACCTCACTCGGGTTGGCTAGTAAACCCGGTACTCGTCATGAAAAAGTCCAACATGTGGAAAATGTGCATCGGTCACGCCAGCCCGGGACCGGTGCCCATGAAGAACTAAACAATGTAACGGGCAGCAGGTTTCAGACGCGCTCTTTTCCTACCCAGGGTACCTAAGGGGACTGGAAGGTTTTTAATGAGGCGGCCTGCTGATCCAAACTTTCTCGCATCAATAAAGGGATGGTTATCAAGTCCTATCTCGTTACAGCCTGATTACAAGTAAGTAGTATCCATGTGACATCAATACTTCAGTATCATTAAGAACGTTGAGTATATATAGGTCTCGGGGGCTGGTTGCTCAAGTAGCCCAGCCACAAACCCAAAAGACCCGGCCTTGATGCCTATAAGTTATAAGGGCCGATTATTCGCAAACGAGTACGGCTGCAATCTTATAACTGGACAAAGGAGCCAAATTTTCTTGACTTTTCTTACTTAAGCTCGATGTGACTCGCACTAAAGTGGCATGATTTGTTCGCTTACGATTACAATCAGCCATGAAGCCCAATGGGACTTGTCTGACCCTGTTTTCGTATAGATGTAACAACATGGTATCCACGCGAAAGCCGGCTTACAGTACAAGATAGTCAAAAGGGTCATCTAAACCACAAGTTTATGCAGAGTACAAGGCTAATAGCCGGAAACTCAACGACTATCAAGCATAACTTCAGTGCTTACACGGAATGGCTATAGGTTGTCGACTCGGTAAAAAACAATTTGTTCTCTGAGAAAGGCCACACCCCCATGACTCAGACTTTGGGCCATGGGATTGGGGACTTCGAAACAGAAACAAACTACTTGGCTATCGAAGTTCAAAAGACCCTACCATCCGAATCTTGGGGACTTAAAGAAAAGTCCACTTATCAAAACTCGTGACGCTCGGAAAACCGAGCCTTACGAGGGGAGCCAAAAAGAGAGTCGGGTATCGAGAACAAGTTCAAAGAATAGACAAGTAGCACGATTATCAAAAGGCCAGGAAAGCCGCAAAGTATATCACGGACTAAAAGTACGTTACAAATTACGATATCAGTATCAGGGGTGCACAGGCGCACCATCAAAAGCATACTAGTTTGAATACAAAGCATCACGCGATCAAGGTATTATGATGGCATTGCCCTATTCGGCCTCCTGAGTACGGTCTTCCGGGTCTTGGTCCTGGGCTTGTTGCTTAGCTTTCCCGGCAGCATTACCCGGACTCCCCGCACCAGGGCGGACAGGCGGAGGGACGGCTGGTGTAGAGGCAGACGGCCCTGATCCTAACTCGGCCTCTCTCTTCGCAGTTGCCTCCCTCTTCTTGGCCGAATTAGCAACCCACTTCTCCAAGATATCAAAGGGAGGGGGTGCTTCCTCCGTAACAATTTTGCCTTCAGCATCGTATGCACTCATAATCGTGTTTAGATCCAAACTATCGGCCAAAGTGGTAGCCGAGGGACGCACTGCGGACTGTATGGCCTTGAAATCCTTGGGTGTAAATTTGGAACCGTCCGCCTTGAATTCTGGAAACCCGGATATTACCTTTGCCGGGTCAAGCTTCGGAAAGAAAGCCTTGGCCAGGGTAAAGGCCCGGGTCATACCAATCCGGCATGACGAGCGTTTCCAGATTTCAATCCAGCCAGGCACAGTGGAGCAGGCTTGAATGAGATTTTCTTCACCCGGATATACTTCCGTAGGCCACTTCACGGCATCCAGTATAAATTTTGTGCCGGCAAAGAAAGTCCGGAGCACAGTCTTTAGGGTTCTAGCCTTGACAATGGCATCCTCCTCTGGGGTCGCAAGGTTGGCACCTACAATTGAAACAAAAGAAAGAACGTATCAGTAATCCCGAGTATCACATAATAAAGCAAAGACATGAAGTCAATCGGCAGCAAAAACTTACTAAGCAAGATCTGATAAGTATCGGCGACCTGGTCCGATAGTTTCTTCAGTGCGGTCTGAGCGGTATTGCACTTCTTCTTGTATTTAGAAACATCCTTCTTCAAAGTTTTCATGTCGTCCTCAAGGGTTTCCCTCCGCTTTACCTCGGCAAGAAGAAGTTGTTCGGTCTTGAGTAAAATTTCATCAGACCGGGTTATCTGCGCCTGTAAGTAGCAAGGAACACAAGTATCAGTTGGATATTATGGTAAGCTGAGTATTGCGTAAAGTACCAAACATAACTTCAGCAAGTCATGCTCGGAACTTGGGGACTAGGTATGCACTATGAGATATCAAGTGTCGTCACCTGGTGCTCTACGGCCATGCGTTCCAAGATATTGCTCTCTGAAGTCTTCATAGTGAGGAGAGTGTTCATCAATTGATCAAAAGTGTCTTTACCCATATCAGAGGACCCGGGGCCTTGGAAATTCCGAGAAGGAATTTTCTTCTTAGTGGGAGGCGGCACCCGGGTCATTTGTATGTCGGAATCCGATGCTTCTTCTTCTGCACCCAAGGTTGTGACTCTGTTCTTCTTGCTTGCATGGGAGGCAATCGGATACTCGGCTTCTTGTATGTCCGGGTTTATCGGTGACGCTTGTCCTTCGCCGCTAGACGCGGCTGTAGTCTTATCAGCCAGGCTCCCCTTACCCGGGCCCTCGGTCTCCATATCCTCTTGGTCGCTGGTAACGACCGTGGCCCTATAGATGTTATGAGTGAGCAGCTAAATATACAGTCAGGAAAGGGTGATGAAGAGTGGTAGAGCATCAGGAAGGGGATTTTACCCGGTATTCACCGCGAAGTCCGAAGGAAATCCGTCGCTGGACCCGGGAGAGGCTGGAAAGTATCAAGTAAGATTTCATAAGGGAATGGTTCAAGGAGAATGTTTCGTCCGAGAAAGGATAGGGTAAGTACCAGCCCGCCGAGTCGGAGTCGATGAAATACCCGGGTTAAGAGCACCATCACCCGGGTGATTTCGAGTTGACCTGCGCTTGGTCATGGGCGACTCCTTCAAGCATGGCCAGTGGAACAACATCAAGGTAGCTCATGTATATCATTAAAGGAATACGAATTGAATGCGAGGAGGTGATATGAAACCTTGGAGGTGGCCTCTTGAGTTTTTCTCTTCGATCCGACTTTGACTATCGGCTCCAGTTCCTCCTCGTCGCTGGCGGATTCTACTTTGCCGTCGGAGTTTTCTTCTTCGTCATCTTCTTGTTCTGGATATCATCAAAGTTATAGTTGGAAAATGAAGGGGTTATGATGAGCTTAAAGGAACCAAATAAAATCCGGAGAGCACCTTCGTCCGAGTTAACGGCTTCTTCTTGCTCCTCTGGACTTTCGGAGCTAGGAGAAGTGTTGATCTTCCAAAAATCATCATCAGCCTGAAAAGTATCAGTATAAGGGTCATCAACTGTATCGAGTGGAAAGAGCAAAGGTAAAGACATCAAAATTGGGTTTTCACCTTGGGGGCTGGGTTCTCGAGTGTGAAGGGCTCTAATCCGGATTACCTCAAGCTTTTCCGTCAGAAAGCCCTTGATAGTTTTATGAGTGTCACCAGCCGCGAAGATGTTGTCAGAGTACCGGAGCGGGTCTGTAGATTGCCCCGAATACTCGCACATCAACTTTGTGCGGATGGAATTGGGTTGGATCCGGAAGTAGACCCAAGTCTTCACCAGGTTGAGCCCGATGAGACCTTGGGCCGCGAGAGTGGTGATTTTGGCTAGCAGAGGTTGGATTGCCTCCCTGTCCGAGTCAGGGGCAAAGGCACTAAATTTCTCAGAGATGTCAAGAAGGCCCTCTGAGTAACCCGGCAGCTTCTTTTGGCCGGGTGGGGAGGTGTCTTGGCAGTAAAAGTATGAGAGCTGCCAGTGCTTGACATGGGAGTTAAGGGTGAGGGGTGGCATCAGAGAATTCTTGCGGCGCTGGATAGAAACCCCGCCGCAAGCGAGAAGCGCCCCGTCACCGCTTTCGCGGCACGGTTTGCACTGAAAAAGCTCAATGAAAAGAGCCAGACTTGGCGGAGTGCACAAGTATGACTCGGAAAGGACGATGAAGTGGGAAATATTTAATACAAAATTAGGCCCGATGTCAAAAACGCGAAGGCCGTAATGGCTTAGAACATCACGGAAGAAAGGGTGACCCGGCGGACGGAAGCCCCGGGTCACATGTTCCACGAAAGAGATTACCTCGTCTTTCGTCGGGGTAGGCCGGGTCTCCTTGCCCGGCACCCTCCACTGGATATCCTCTTGAGGAGGAAGAACTCCCAGCTCGACCAGCTCCTCCAACTTGGCCTTGGTGACCGTAGACCGCGCCCAGTTGGCGGATATGGAGTTGGTGGCTTTGGCTTTAGTTGGAGTTTTTCCCTGCTTTTTGGGAGCCATGTGGTTGACCTGCAAAGCACAAGGTAGGAGGATAAAAGGAATAAGACACGGAAGCTGTGAGCCGTCCAAGTATCGGCAAGGTAATATTGAGACACGAAAATTGTGTATTATCCGGGTGTCAGTTTGCAGAGTGAGGTTCGAACTATCCGGGTACCAAGTATTATAGCAAAAATTATGGGGATCTAAGCGTTGAAGGAGCTTTTGAGGACGATGGATGGCTGCACAGGCACTTAGCACGAATAAAAGGAACTGGAAAGGGGAGGACTAGCCGGGTGATTGATGCAAAGGCGGAAATTTTGAGTGGTTCGAGCCCAGATTGGAAATTCCATCTTCAGATTTGTGGCGAAATTAATGATTGCAGGTAGTAGGAGAGTGAATTGGAGTTTATATCTTATCTATTGGGCGAGCTAGAAAGAATACTAGCAACCTAATTCGGCATGGCCGAGAAATCATTGGCGGGTTGATTTGGATCTAATCTGAGGTGAAATCAAGAAATTGCAAGGGCAAATTAATGGATGCAAGAGGCTTACTGGAGGAGATCTGAGTGAAGCCTTGCGGAGGCAGATGGCGCAAGCCTGGTGTCCTTTTGCGGTTCCTGACGGGCCGGATGGAGATTTGCCGGTGGATCTTGGCGGCGGCGCGGGGTGAGCTGTGGCGGAGCGCAGCCTCCGGCCAATGGGCTCCGGTGATGCGCGCGGGATTTCCGTGGTGGCGCTCGGTGAGGATGAGCACGGAGGGAGAAAGGAAGAAGAGTGGGGGGAAATGAGCCGTTAGGGTTCGGGTTACCCCCAAGGATCCTATTTATAGCGCGAGTGGATAAGCCCGGTTCAGCGAGCGGGAGCCGGGAGTTGCGGAGTAAACGGCTATCTATTTGATTTTTTGCAAGATGCGCTTTAAATGTTGAGCAAGGTGTCTGAACGAAAAGGAGAAAGAGATCCATCCCGTGATATCGGGGTCAATTATCAAGTATAGAATCTTGACATTTTGGGGTTCAGACCTGGAGAGCTAAGCCAAGTACTTGGAGAAAAGCCGGGTTACTATATGGCCACCATGGAGTTAGGCCTAGCTATTTATCAAAGCACTTTAACCCGGCCTCCATACACTTGTGCGTTTGATATTTTTGCAGGGAATAGCAGGCGCTTCAAGGACGGATCCGTGAAGCCCAAGCTATTCTGGGGACTACTGATGAAGGGATAATAACCCGGTAGGCCAACTCCAAGGTGTAACCTGGCCCAAAGGACGCTGCGCAAGATCCGGCTAAGGATAGAGAAACTTCTGGAAGGCCCAAGTTTGTAGGCCTTGTAACCCGGATTGTGGGTTACGGTAAAGGAAAGTTAGGTTTTGTATGCGGTGTCCGGGTAGGATTCAGGGTGCGTCTTGGAGGGTAAGCCAGGGGGTACGGGTGCTTTATAAACCGACCCCTAGGTTTAGTTGAGAGAGATCTAAGAACCCTAACAATATCGTTTGGTATCGAGCATCTAGTGTAACCCCAGAGTTGAGTTATTATATCAAGATCGGAGACTCGGCGACTTTGATTGCCGGCTACCAGATCGAGTTGCATCATGTTTTCCTCTGAGCTAAACCCTCTCCCAAACGCCTGTGTCGTCTTGCCCCAAGATCAGTTACCCCCGGTAACGTCTGCCGTGATTATCCCACGACACCAACCAAGATCCGGCAAAATCCCAGAAGGAAGTAAACGCCGCATTTGGCAAAGGCGGTCCATCAAATGGCGGAAAGTGGAAGGGAAGTCCATGGAGCCATACTTCAATGAAGATATCAGGAAGATGGACTGGGACAAAGTAAGGTAGGAGCCATGCCTCCACCACTCTAGGTTTGGGACGCCAACGCACTCAAATCAGCAATGTCGCCTAAACGCTGAATTCAAGCGAGATTCAGACAACGGGTACAAGGGAAAAAATTCAAAAGGAAGTATAACCCAAAGCCCAAGCCCAAGCCCAAAGCCGGAGAAGCTAAGAGCGCCTCTGACACAGATGAGCAAATCTAGGAGCACCAAAGGAAGGGAGAACCAAAGTTCCCCAAAGTGCAGGAGAGCATAAATCACACTTTTTTTGGCAACACCATCCGCTCGAAAGGTGAAAGCCGCATGGCGGGAAATTAACGCCAATATGCCATCCGGCCCAAGGTTCCTGAAGTATGCTGAGACGGCAATCACATGGGACCATAGAGACCATCCGCCACACATCCCGGACCCCGGAGCGCAGGCACTAGTGGTGAGCCCAATCGTGGAGAACACTAGGCTCCACAAGGTCCTCATGGACGGCGGCGCCGGCATAAACCTCATGTACCTCAGTACATTGGAGAAGCTCAGTTTACTCCGGAAGAAGTTAAACCACAACAATGTGAAGTTCCATGGTATTGTCCATAGAAGAAAAGCCGAATCCATGGGAGAAATTTCCCTGGATGTCACATTCGGTGAGGAAAAACACTTCCGAATGGAAAGAATCTCTTTCGAGGTTGTACCGTTTCAAAGTGTTTACCACGCCATACTTGGGCATCCGGCGTTTGCCAAATTCATGGCATGCCATTCTATGTCTACAACAAGATGAAGATGCCAGGCCTGAACGGCAGTGTCATCACTATATGTGGAGATTTCAAGCTGGCAAAAGAATGCCAAATGGCGAACGCCGTGTGCGCCGAAACCGACATTGCCAAAGAAGAACCGCGTGAGCTAGAGAAGGAGATGAAAGACGGAGAAATGCCAACTGGCTAGGAGGCAACACCGAAGACGAAGGAAACCTTCAGCACCCAAGACACCAAGAAGGCCAGGCTAAATCCAAATGACCCAGAAAAATTAGTCACCACTGGGGCCAACCTGGATCCCAAATAGGAAAGCGAGCTTGTGCAATGGGGATATATTTGCTTGGCATCCACAAGATATGCCAGGCGTGCCCCGGGAACTCGCAATCACTCCTTAAAGGTGAAACAGGGATCGAAACCTATGAACCAAAGCCTCCGCCATTTTGACCCGCCAAGACGCAATGCCATTGGCAAAGAGATCCTCCGTCTTCTAGCAGCCAAATTCATCTAGAAGTCATCCATACTGATTGGTCCACCAATCCGGTGTTGGTCCCGAAAAAGAACACACTAAAGTTATAAATGGTATAGATTATACAGGGTTAAACAAAATGTGTTAAGGATCCTTTTGCTTGCCAAGGATCGACCAAATAATATATGCAACAGCCGGGTCCGAGCTCTTATTCTTTTTGGACGCTTACTCCTGTTACCACCAAATCTGCATGCGAGAGTCAGACCAAATCAAAACATCTTTTGTAACGCCGTATGGTAAATACTACTATATAACCATGTCATTTGTCTTGAAGAATGCTGGCTCAACATATCAGCGTTGCATGCAAAAATGCCTACACAAGCAGATTGGACGAAATGTCAATGCTTACGTAGATAATATCACGGTAATAACCAAGGAAAAATCCACGCTCCTTGATCATCTACGTGAATCCTTTCAAAGTTTGCGCAAATATAAAATGAAGCTGAATCCGCTAAAATGCGTATTTGTTGTTCCTGCAGGACAACTTATGTGTTTCATAGTCTCACAAAGAGGCATTGAGGTAAACCCAAAAAAGATTAAAGCCATCCTGGATATCAAACTGCCCACATGCCTAAAAGATGTTCAACGATTAAACGGCTCAAGCTGCCTCCGTTAGCCATTTTATAAGCAGGCTAGGCGACAAAGCGCTTCCACTATACAAATTGCTTAAAAAATCCAACAAATTCGTCAGGACGCCGGAAGCAGATCCCATCCTAGGGAAGCTCAAGAAAACCCTGATGGAGGCACTAGTTCTGGCATCCCCATAGGAAGGCGAACCCATGCGGCTATATTTGGCAGCAACTAACAGGGTAACCAGCAGGGTTGTAGTGGTGGAAAGAAGAAAAGACAGAAAAGAAATCCCGGATCAGCATCCGGTATATTTCATAAGTGAGGTCTTTTCAGAATCAAAGCAGAGATATCCCACTACTAGAAACTGGTGTACGCTGTATTCTTTGCATCAAGAAGCTCCACCATTATTTCCAAGGGCAGTCAATAACGGTGGGAAGTAAAACACCACTAAGTGATATAGTCAATAATGCAGACGCTACATGATGCGTAGCCGAATGGGGCATCGATCTAGCCGCATTCGATATTAATTATCAACCCCGGACAGCGATAAAATCCCAAGTGTTGGCGGATTTTGTCGCAGATTGGACGGAAGATATGGAAAAAACAGCTGTCCCAGAACCCCCATGCGGGATCTTGCACTTTGACAGGATCCAAAATAAAAGAGGGCTCAGGTTCTAGAAGAGTCCTAAAATCCCCAACGGGAGAGTCTATGAGCTATGTATTGCAGATCCATTTTAATGCCTCAAACAATGTGACAGAATACGAAGTTCTGCTACATGGTTTGCACATAACAAAACACAATGGTGCCCAGAGAATACTCTGTTATGGTGATTCAGCCCTAGTGCAACACCAATTAGAACAAACATGGGACGCCAAAAGCCCCATTATGACAAAATACAGAAGAACGGTGGACAAGTTTGTCATCTGCGTCCTCGGATTCAAGTTTAAGCATATTAAACGCGAAGAAAAGTGGCATGTAGACGCGTTAGCAAGAATGGGCTCCGAACGTAAGGAGCCGCACCCTAACATTTTTCCGGAGCATCTAAGAGCGCCGTCCATCAAAGGCGGAGACGTGCACTACCCGCTAGTATCAGCATTGGTGGTTGTTATTACTGTAAACCCGGACTGGACAAAGCCATATCTGGGGTATTTAGTAGATCAGAAGTACCCGGATGGCAGCCAGAAGAGAAGAGGCAACTCATCCGACGTTGCAATGGATACTGCGTCATTGATGGAAAACTGCATAAACGGAGCGCATCCGGCATATTCCTGCGCTGCATAACCCCGGATGAAGGAAAGGAAATCCTAGAGGAAATACACGGAGGGGACTGTGGGAACCAAGCTGATGCGCGTGAACACACGTTCGCTGGGACACCCCAAGAGGAAGGTATGAAGAGTGCAACAACAATTTTCCCTCAGGAAGAAACCAAGGTTGAATCGACCAGTAGGAGGAAGGAGTAACTTCAGAAGGTTGATGTAGCTGAGATGGCAGCGTGCACTACCGGTTCAGAAGCAACGTGGAACCTACAGAACACAATCAAATCACCTTGCCCCAACGAAGCAGTGAAGTTGTCAATCTCACCGGTTTTGCTGAACACAAATAGGTTAAACGTATGGTGTGGAAAACAGTAGGAGAATAGTATGAAAGCAGTAGGTGTTTTATCAGTATGAGGAAAATGGACCGGGGTCCACTGTTCACTAGTGGTGTCTCTCCGTGAAAGATAAATAACATGCGTGGTGAACAAATTACAGCTGGACAATTGACAGAAATGAAGGCTGCACCGCAGTGCATATGCAAGACATAAAGATAACTATGTGATTCATGTGGGCATTACAACAAAATACATAGACCGTCATCCAACTGCATCTATGTCTAATAATCCACCCTCCGAATATCATCCGAACAAACGTTGGGTATTAAGGGACACTTCTTTTAAGTTTCTGGCCTGCTTCTAGGTTGTGGACCGCAGAAACTCAAAAGAAGTCTGTACATTGTGGATGGATTATTTCCACCGAGAAACTGCAAATGTACACGATTTGAGAAACTGGTCCAGACCAGTTTCTGGAGTGTTTCCCGAGCTTCTCCATCATCTCACGAAGGGGTATGAAGAATAGACAACATGTTTCAGAAAATTACACGAGATTGCCACCGTCCTGCCCTCCATACTGCACCTCATCACACTAGGAGGTAAGCAAAAAAAACCAGATTAAACTGCCCTGCCGCTTGCCCCGACCTCCAGATCGCTGCGCCACTAGGATCCCCCGACCTCCACCGATCCCCGCCGCCCCCTTCCTCCTCAGCCGCTGGCGGTACAGATCGACCGCCGCCGGTTCCGCCCCCGCCCTGATGCCCTGCTGCTGGCCTACCCCGACCTCCACCGACCCCCGCCGCCCCTATCCCTCCTCATACGCCGGCGGTCCGGAGCGCCCATTATTAGTTCTGCCCCCGCCCGTGAAGCTCTGCCGCTGGCCTCTCCCGACCTCTACTGATCCCCGCCGCCCCTCTCCCTCCTCAAACGCCGGCAGTGCGAATCGTCCATCGCTGGTTCCGCCCCCGCCCCTGAAGCTCCAACCCCGGCCGCCGAGTTGAAGCTACGCCGCTGCGACTTGAAACTCCGCCGTCGTCCCAATCTCATCCTCAACGAAGCAGCTGCCGACCGGAAGCAACCCCCGATGGCAGGCCATGTCGACTCCCAAGCTGCACCGATGTGTACTGTTAATTTCAGTAGTGTAGTGTCCCAGGGAGTTTCCATATTATCTTTTTTGACCACTAAATGCCTAATCGAGGTGGATTAACAGAATATGTATACACCATCAACATCAAACCAACATAGAAAACAATTTTAAGTTCCATATTATCTTTTTTTTAATATCTATCGTATTTTCTATCTAACCATAACGTATGTATCATATTAAGTGGACATATCAAATTCAGGGGTATATCGGACATGTCACAACTCAACCTAGCAAATAAGAAAAAATAGTAGAAGCCAAAAGAAGTCTCCCAGGGAGTTTCTGGAGTTTCTCCCCACAGCAGTTTCTCCACACCAAACCACAGAAACTGGCTTCTCATAAGCAGAAACTTAAAAGAAGTGTCACTAAGTTGCTAGCAACAGATTATCGCAGTAAGAAAAATGTGTAATGTAAAAAATGTAACATAGGTAAACACCGTTGTTTTCTCCCTAATGGCAACCGCACATCCTGCACCCGTCACATTTTTGTCACTCGAGCACAGATGCAAAGGAGGCATGAACCCACTATCCAGCATAAATACTCCCTCTTAAGTTACTAGCATCTACTTGGCCAGAGCATCTACTAATAACGGAGAGCATGCAAGATCATAAAGAACATAAGCATGAAGATAACATGATAGATTGATAATTAGAAGACATAGCATTCAACATTCATCAGATCCCAGCAAACACAACATGTAGCATTACATAAAGATGATCTCAATCATGTGAGGCAGCTCACGAGATCTAAACATGAGGTACAAAGTGGAGAGAACAACCATCTAGCTACTGCTATGGACCTGTAGTCCAGGGATGAGCTACTCACGCATCACTTCGGAGGAGGGCATGGTGGTCTTGACCCCCTTCGGTGATGAATTCCCCTCCCGGCAGGGTGCTGGGGAGAGCTTCAGAACCCTCCCGATATCGGGACGACGATGACGGCGGCCTCGGGTGTTTTTCGGGATGAAGTGGTATATCTTTAGGGTTTACGTCTCGGGGGGTATAAATAGGCGAAAAGGCAAATGAGGTGGAGGCCTGGGGGCCACACACGACCCCATGGCGCAGCCAGGGGCGCCCCGCCCTATGGTGTGGGCCCCCTGTGGCCCCCCTCCGGGTCTCTTCGGGACTCCATGGAACCTTCGGGAATTCTAGGACCTCCGGCCTTCGAATTTTCCAATTCCGAGAATATTTCCAGAACAACTTTTCTGAAACTAAAAACAGCAGAAAACAAGGAACTGGCTCTGTGGCATCTTGTCAATAGGTTAGTCCGTAAAATCAATAAAAATGACATAAAGTGTATAGCAAACATGTGGGAAACAAAATCAAAACAACATGGAACATCAGAAATTAAAGATACGTTTATGACGTATCAACATCCCCAAGCTTAGTTCCTACTCGTCCTCGAGTAGGTAAACGATAAAAACACATAATTTCTGAGGTGACATGCTACCAACATAAACTTGATCATCAACAATGTAAAAGCATAAGTAAGATGAGATCATAGAGCTTCAACACAAGCATGATAATTAGAATTTTAACAATAAAGCATAGCAATCACCTTGCATCATGAGAAGTAACACAAATAAAATATCATGAATAACAATGTAACGAAAGATATATGTTTGTTTCAAGTATAGATAAAACATGGCAAAGTGATATTTCGCTAGTCCTTAAGAGTGGGGCAAAACATAAATGTCAGGAGATCTTCAAAGTTTATGAGGAAGACTAGAACAAATAATTAGAGAACAAGCAATAACACATCATGAATCAATTAATAGTGTTTCTGGGACAAATGCACATAAAACTCAGAATGGCAACTATGCTCTCTCAACTGTGCATAAAGTTAGAAGATGGAGACTCAACATAAAACTAAAAGAAAGGCCCCTCGCAGAGGGAAGCATGGATCACTCATGTGCTAGAGCTTTTATTTTATTAAACAGAGGTATAAAATCTTGACACTCCTCTCATCCAACTTACACAAACCATGGCTAACCAAATCCTCGGGTTCCTGCCAACAATCACATACCGTGGAGGAGTGTCTATATTTTAAGAGAGGTGTATGCTTATGTCAATGAATGGTAAACATAAAATATAGTACGTCACAATCCAACTAGACTTCACAAGAGAGGCTCACGTAGAAGGACGCATCTGGGTAGAAGGTCATCCCTATTTCTCTTTTGTTTAAACAATTATGCTTTGACTGATAAATCAGGGGCAAAAATAGTGAAGATAATTTGTTGTTATTAATTTTGGGCTGGGCACCCCGCTGCCAGCTCTTCTATCATTGGATAAGCGGATGAAGCCACTAGTCCAGGATGTGAAAGTCCAATCAACAAGCGAGATAAAGATTCTCTATTTACGTCCTCATGATCTAAAACGGGAGCACAAAACAGGAGTAATTTTGAAAATTTTAAAGGTAACACATGAGCAATTTACTTTGGAGTGGCGGTTAAATACCACATGTAGGTAGGTATGGTGGACACAATGGGAAAACTTTGATTTTTGGGATTTGCATGCACGAGTAGATCTCATACTCAGTACAGGTGGAGGCTAGCAAAAGACTGGGAGCGACAAATCAAGCGAGCCTAAGAGCCATAATCATGCATAGCGACATAAAAATAATTAATCAAAGCATAAGTGGTACCACAAGTTCAAAAACTAAATGATCATGGAGGCTATAAGTGACTGGTTCATAGTCATAAACATGGTGTGATCATGCGCCAAGTCAACCAAATAAAACATTCGAAGGAGAACACCACAAATTTATGCTTCAATATGACAAGAACATCTCATGATTCTTTCAATGGCACATTAAACACTCTCAGATATTTGAGGCTAATCATGCTACTAAATAACCACAAGACTTTAGAATTAAAATAACATCTAGCATGATATGAAAAAGTCTAGCCACAGTCTACAAGCTTCTACTTGCACCGTTAAAAATTCTACCTCAAGCATCAATTTCTTTTCCCAACAAGCACAATACAAAACATGCTTTAACAAAAACTATCTAAATGGTACAGAAAGAAAACATGAGAGTACTCACATAACACTACTAAAACTAACAGCTCTGAACAAGAGATGCAATGAAAACAAGAGCTAAACAGGAAATTTGCAGCAGCTAGAAGAACAACTAAGAATACTAGCATAGCAAGGATTCAAATGAAAAAGCGGAGCGTGTCTCTCTCCCAAACAAGGAATGATAGGGTCCAACTATATTATTTCAGAAAGGAAAACAAAATAAAACAAAGAAAAACAAACGGACGCTCCAAGTAAACTTCATATGATGTGACCGAATAAAAATATAGTTTCACTAGAAGTGACTTGATAGATTGTTGATGAAGAAGGGGATGCCTTGGGCATACCCAAGCTTAGATGCTTGACTCTTATTAAAATATGCTTGGATGAACCACGGGTACATCCCCAAGCTTTGACCTTGCACTCTTCTTGATAACATATATCACCCTCTTCTCTTGACCCTTGAAAACTTCCTTCACACAACACTCAAAGAGTAATTCGCATTAGAGGGTTAGTGAAACAATCAAAAATCCATTTGTTATGTATGGAACAAGTGCTATTGATACTTTTAAACATTAGCTACAGCCACTGATGTTTCGTGAAGCAAAGAAATCCACTCGATATCGCAAAGGAACAAATGCAAGAAAAATGGGAGAATCTGTCAAAACCAGAACAGTCTGTAAAGACGATTTTTTTGAGGCACTTACACCGCTCAGATTGAAAAACTTAAAGAACAAACAAGTTGCATAATTATACGAGGAATAAGCACAAGAAATTTCAGGTCATTGTGATTTTTCTATGATTTATATGATTGTTTACGGTGGACGGCAGAAATTTGTTTCCTGCGCAGAAATCCAAAAACCAACTCCAACTCTCATCAGAAACTTTAATTGGCACTACTAAAACATGAAAAGAAAGATAAAAAGGAGTTTCTACAGAAGTACACAACCCCTTGACTTAAAGAAAACAGAGAAAAACAAAGAAAATAAAATAAAATCATGGGTTATCTCCCAAGAAGTGCTTTTCTTTAACGCCTTTTAGCTAGGCCAAGAAAAGTGGAATCAAGTGTTTTCAAGTGAAGAAGCATCCAAATTGTAACTTGTTCGAAAATTGTAATCAAAAGGAAACTTAATTATCTTTCTAGGAAAGTGGTCCATACCTTTCTTGAGTGGGAACTGAAATTTAATATTCCCCTCTTTCATATCAATAACAACACCAATAGTGCTAAGGAAAGGTCTTCCCAAAACAATTGGACAGGAAGCATTGCATTCAATATTCAAGACAAAAAAAATCAACGGGGACAAGATTATCATTAACCATGATAGGAACATCATGAACTGACCCCAAAGGTTTCTTTCTAACATTATCAATAAGACGAACATCCAAATAACAAGGTTCCAATGGTGGTAAATAAAGAATATCATAGAGTTTCTTGGGCATAACGAAGATACTAGCACCACGATCACATAGTGAATTGCAATCAAAATCATTCACTTTCATTTTAATAATGGGTTCCCAACCATCATCTAGCTTCCTAGGGATAGAGGCTTCACATCTTAATTCATCCTCTCTAATTTGCATGAGAGCATTTGTAATACATTTTGTGAAAGCCATAATCATAGCACTAGCATTAGGACAACTAGAAAGCTTTTGTAAGAACTTAATCACTTCAGTTATGTTGCAATCATCAAAATTAAGATCATCTTTATCAAAGATAATGGGACCATTGTCTCCCATATTTCTAAAAATTTCAGCACTTTTATCAGGAACATTTTTAGAAGTTTCAGACAATTTTGCTTTTTTAATAGCAGAAGTGGGAGTGTTTCCAACACCAATTACTTTACCATTGATAGTAGAAGGTTTTATAGCATGAGAAGCTTCAGTTCTACTAGTGGTGGTAAGGGTGCAAACATTAGCTATATTATTCTTTTTAGCTATTTCATCTTCTCTTTCCCATCTAGCATGCAATTCAGCTAACATCCTAACATTATCATCAATTCGAATTTGGATGGCATTTGTAGCAGCAAAAGGATTTTCATGTATGGTTGTAGTTTTAGCAGTCATTCTATTAATCAAAGAAGATTGAACTTCAGACATGGAGGAAATAGAAGTTTCGGCATGAGCAATTTTAACTTGCGACCCAGATATTTCTCTATTTAAACTCTAAAGTTGATAGCTGATATTTCTTAGCATAACAGATTGTTCCTCCATGGTTTTAGTAAATAGTTTAGTTTGCTCATATTGTTTTTGCCTAAAGTCTTTAGTGTCTCTTTCAACTTCTGAAATTCTTTAATTAGACATTCCAATCATATCATTATTACCACTATTAAAAGAATATGGCATGTAATTGTTGCTACCAAAATTATTACTATAAGCATTGGTGTTGAAATTATTATTTTTAATGAAGTTCACATCAACATGCTTTTCTTGAGCAACCAAAGAGGCTAAAGGAACATTATTTGGATCAATAGGAGCATGGCCATTCACAAGCATAGACATAATAGCATCAGGTCTATCACTCGAAGAGCAGGTTTCTTCAATAGAATTTACCTTATTACCAGTTGTAGCTCTCTCAGTGTGCCACTCGGAATAATTTAACATCATATCATCAAAAAGCTTTGTTGCTGGCCCCAACGTAATGGACATAAAGGTTCCTCCAGCAGCTGAATCCAGAAGGTTTCTTGAAGAAAAATTTAGACCTGCATAAAAGGTTTGGATGATCATCCAAGTAGTCAGTCCATGAGTGGGAAAATTCTTCACTAAAGATTTCATTCTTTCCCAAGATTTAGCAACATGCTCATTATCAAGTTTCTTAAAAATCATAATGCTACTTCTTAAAGATATAATCTTAGCAGGAGGATAATATTTTCCAATGAAAGCATCTTTACACTAAGTCCAAGAATCAATACTGTTTCTAGGCAAAGACAACAACCATTCATTAGATCTTCCTCTCAAAGAGAAATGAAACAATTTCAGTTTAATAATAACTCGATCTACATATTTATATTTTTGCATCTCACATAGTTCAACAAAATTATTAAGATGGGCAGCAACATCATCAGTACTAATACCCGAAAATTTCTCTCTCATAACAAGGTTCAACAGGGCAGACTTTATCTCATAAAAATCAGTAGTAGGAGCAGGTGGAGCAATAGGTGTGCTAATGAACTCATTGTTGTTGGTGCAAGTAAAGTCACACAACTTAGTGTTCTCAGGAGTAGTCATTTTAACAAGACTAAAAACAGGAATAAAACTACAGTTAGAATAAAACCAAAAATTTTTGTGTTTTTGATTAAGAGAAACAAACAAGACAAAAAAAAATAAACTAAGTAAAACAAAAACAAAGTAAAGAGATTGGAAGTGAGAGACTCCCCTTGCACAAATTCTCTTCCTCCCCGGCAACGGCGCCAGAAAAGTTGCTTGATGCGTGTGAACACGCGTTCGTTGGGAGACCCCAAGAGGAAGGTATGAAGAGTGCAGCAACAAGTTTCCTTCAGAAACAAACCAAGGTTGAATCGACCAGTAGGAGGACGGAGTAACTTTAGAAGGTTGATGCAGCTAAGATGGCAGGGCGCACTATCGGTTCACAAGAAACGTGGAACCTACACAACACAATCAAATCACCTTGCCCCCAACAAAGCAGTGAGGTTGTCAATCTCACCGGTTTTGCTGAACACAAAGAGGTTAAACGTATGGTGTGGAAAAATTTAGGAGAACAGTATGAAAGAAGTAGGTGTTTTTTCAGTATGAGGAAAAAGGACTGGGGTCCACTGTTCACTAGTGGTGTCTCTCCGTGAAAGATAGACAACATGTGTGGTGAACAAATTATAGCTGGGCAATTGACAGAAATGAAGATTGCACCGTAGTGCATATGCAAGACATAAAGATTACTATGTGATTCATGTGGGCATTACAATAAAATACATAGACCGTCATCCAAATGCATCTATGTCTAACAATCCACCCTCCGAATATCATTCGAAGAAACGTTGGGTATTAAGTTGCTAGCAACAGATTATCGCAGTAAGCAAAGTGTGCAATGTAAACAATGTAAACTAGGTAAACACCTTTGTTTTCTCCCAAATGGAAACATCACATCCTCCATACATCACGTTTATGTCACTCGAGCATAGATGCAAAGGAGGCATGAACCCACTATCGAGCATAAATACTCCCTCTTGGAGTTACTAGCATCTACTTGGCTAGAGCATCTACTAATAACGGAGAGCATGCAAGATCATAAATAACATAAGCATGAAGATAACATGATAGATTGATAATCAGAAGACATCACGTTCAACATTCATCAGATCCCAACAAACACAACATGTAACATTACATAAAGATGATATAGATCATGTGAGGGAGCTCACGAGATCTAAACATGAGGTACAAAGTGGAGAGAACAACCATCTAGCTACTGCTATGGACCCGTAGTCCTGGGATGAGCTACTCACGCATCACTTTGGAGGAGGGCATGGTGGTGTTGACCCCTCCGGTGATGAATTCCCCTCCTGGCAGGGTGCCGGGGAGAGCTCCAGAACCGGGTGTTTTTTGGGGCGAAGTGGTATTTCTTTAGGGTTTACGTCTCGGGGGGGTATAAATAGGCAAAAAGGCAAAGGGGGTGGAGGCCTGGGGGCCCCACACCACCCCATGGCGTGGCCAAGGGCGCTCCGCCCTATGGTGTGGGCCCCCCTCCGGGTCTCTTTGGGACTCCGTGAAATCTTCGGGAATTCTAGGACCTCCGTACTTCAAATTTTCCAATTCCGAGAATATTTCCAGAACAACTTTTCTGAAACTAAAAACAACAGAAAACAGGGAACTGGCTCTATGGCATCTTGTCAATAGGTTAGTCCGGAAAATCGATAAAAATGACATAAAGTGTATATCAAACTTGTGGGAAACAACATGAAAACAACATGCAACATTAGAAATTAAGGATACGTTGATGACGTATCACACGCCCATTCCAAAAGCCTGGTGCACAAAGCTTTCCGCCTAGGATATTTCTGGGTCACTTCTAAGGCAGACGCCGAAGAACTGGTGAAACACTGTCTGGGATGCCAACTATTCGCGAAGCAGACAAATTTGCCAGCCCAGGCTCTAAAAACCATACCCATAACCTGTCCATTCGTGGTCTAGGGGCTGGATACGATGGGGCCATTTAAGATAGCACGAGGAGGACTAACACACCTCCTCGTAGATGTGGATAAATACACCAAGTGGGTAGAAGCAAAACCCATCAAAAAACTTGACGGGGTAATAGCCAGGAATTTCGTCATTTACATAGTCATGCGATTCGGCGTCCCACATAGTATAATCACGGACAATGAGACTAACTTTTCCGTAGGTGAACTAGCCAAGTACCGTGAAGGTGGTAGAATCCGGCTAGATTTAGCCTCCGTCGCACATCCACAGTCAAATGGACAAGTGGAGTGAATGAAAAACTCAATTTTCCAAGACATAAAGTCAAGGCTAGAAGCGCCCCTTCACAGAGCACCTGCAGCATGGGTAGAAGAACTGTCATCTGTCTTATGGAGCATAAGGACAACACCAAACAAATCAACATGCCATACGCTATTTTTCTTGGTATATGGGGTAGAAGCAGTATTACCTACGCATGACTCTCCACGACTACAAACTTACATGGAAGAAGATGCAGAAGAAGCGCGACATAACGCGTTAGATCTCACGGAAGAGGAAAGAGATATTTTGCTTCAGAAATCTAACATTTACCGGCAAAACTTGCGAAGATATCATAGCCACAAAGTTAAATCAAGAGCTTTCTGGGAAGGCGACTTAGTGTTAATACTGGTACAACAAAAGAAGCACAAACTAGCCCCATTTTGGGAAGGACCATTCGTCATTAGCAAAGCTATGAAAAACGGATCGTATTACCTGGTTGACATCCGGCATACCCAAAAAGGTCGCAAAAGGAAGAGACATCTGGACGACGAACTAGAAGAGACAAAAAGACCCTGGAGCATCCAAAAGTTACGTCCCTTTTATTCTTAGTCAAAATCCTTCTATAAACACCATTTGTGATCATGAAATAAAACATATGGATTTTCGCCAACTTGATGTTTGTGGATGAACCTCAATCCTTTTTTTAATTCCAAATAATCCCAATTTTTCATATAAATATCAATGTTAACACGAATTTTGCATGCGTGCTCGTCGTTAAAAACCTGATATTCAGTTTGCCGAAAAATGGCTTGATGCTTAAGTTTTATTCTTCGCCTTGAATTAATGAGAAATTATCTCTTTCCAAACATGCTTTGGATTGCCGATTAGGCATTACGGTCCCTAAAGAATGGCTCACGAATCCGGGTTTAGACAGATTGGTACAATACTCTGTTTCCTGGCGTGATGATTCTAGCTTTCAGGATCGTCCAATGCCGAAAAACTAAAAACCATTGTTGCCAGATCGCTCGAAGGGAAGAAGCAAGCATTCACAAAAAGCAGTGTCAAAAATGTTTAAACGCTAAGGAAAAGGCACAAACTATGCATATAACTTAAAAGGAACACAAAATATGTTTGGCATTACAAAAACATTCAAGGTACAAGATAATGCAAGTTTTATCCTATTTTTGCCTCGCAGGGCCTACTCCTGGCTATCCTCGTCGTCATCTTTGTCCTCATCAGACACACACGTGTCTCTTGGCGTCTTCGGAACTTCCTCTTCCTGGAAGAAAGTCCCAATAGACATCATTCCGGCAATTATGGTGGCTGATGCGCGTGTAACATACGTTCGCTGGGAGACCCCAAGAGGAAGGTATGAAGAGCATACTAGCAAGTTTCCCTCAGTAAGAAACCAAGGTTGAATCGACCAGTAGGAGGAAGGAGTAACTTCAGAAGGTTGATGTAGCTGAGATGGCTGGGCGCACTACCGGTTCAGCAGCAACGTGGAACCTACACAACACAAACAATTCACTTTGCCCCAACGAAGCAGTGAGGTTGTCAATCTCACCAGTTTTGCTGATAACAAAGAGGTTAAATGTATGGTGTGGAAAACAGTATGAGAACAGTATGAAAACAGTAGCAGTAGTGTGAAAATAGTGGAAGCAGTGTGAAAACAATGGAAGCAGTGTGTATATTATCAGAATGAGAAAATGGACTGGGGTTCACAGTTCACTAGAGGTTGCGTGGTGAACAAATTACAGCTGGGAAATTGACAGATAAAGAACATCCATGACATAAATATTACTATGAGATTCATGCGGGCATTACAACATAATAGATAGATCGTCATCCAACTGCATCTAAGACTAATAATCCACCCTTCGAATATCATCCAAACAAACGTTGGGTATTAAGTTGCAAGGAACGGATAATCGCAGTAAGCAAAGTGTGTAATATAAAAAATGTAAACAAAGTAAACACCGTTGTTTTCTCCCTAATTGCAACAACACATCCTCCATCCGTCACGTTTCTGTCACTCGAGCACAGATGCAAAGGAGGCATGAACCCACTATCGAGCATAAATACTCCCTCTTGGAGTCACTAGCATCTACTTGGCCAGAGCATCTACTAAAAACGGTGATCATGCAATATCATAAATAACATACACATGAAGATAACATGATAGACTGATAATCAACAGACATAACATTCAATAATCATCGGATCCCAGCAAACACAACATCTAGCACTACATGTGAGGCAGCTCACAAGATCTAAACATGAGGCATAAGCTAGAGAGTACAACCATACAGATACTTCTATGGACCTGTAATCCAAGGATGAACTACTCACGCATCACTCCGGAGGCGGGCATGGTGGTGTAGACCCCTCCGGTGATGAATTCAATTCCCGGCAGGGTGCCGGGGATAGCTCTAGAACCCTCCTGATCTCGGGTTGACGATGACGGAGGCCTCGGGTGTTTCTTTGGACGGAGTGGTATATTTTTAGGGTTGACGTATCGGTGGGAATAAATAGGCGAAAGGGCGATGGCGGTGGATGCCCGAGGGGCCCACATCACCCCAAGACGCGGCCAGGGGCGCGCCGCCCTATAGTGTGGCCCCCCTGAGGCCCCCTCCGGGCCTTTTCAGGACTCCGTGGAACCTTCGGGAATTCTAAGACTTCTGTGCTTCGATTTTTCCAATTCCGATAATATTTCCAGAATAACTTTTCTGGAACTAAAAACAGAAGAAAACGGGGAACTGACTCTGTGGCATCTTGTCAATAGGTTAGTCCGAAAAATCGATAAAAATGACATAAAGTGTAAGGAAAACATGTAGCATAAGGCATGAAAGCAACGTGGAACATCAGAAATTAAGGATACGTTTATGACGTATCAACATACCAAGGCTTAGTTCTTACTCGTCCTCGAGTAGGTAAATGATAAAACACATAATTTCTGAGGTGACATGCTACCAACATGAAATTGATCATCTAAATTGTAAAAGCATAAGCATATCTGAGATCATAGAACTTTAACACAAGCATGATAAATAAAATTCTAACAATAAAGCATAGCAATCACCTTGCATCATGAGAGGAAACACAAACAAAAGATCATGAATAATAATGCAATCAAAATCTATATGTTTGTTTGGGGCATAGAGATAACATAGCAAAGTGATATTTTGCTTGTCCTTAAGAGTGGGGAAAAACATAAATGCCAGGACATCTTCAAAGTTCAAGAGGAAGACTAGAACAAATAATTTGAGAACAAACAATAAGACATCATGAATCAACTAATAATGTTTCCGGGACAAATGCACATTAAACTCAGAATGGCAACCATGCTCTCTCGACTGTGCATAAATTTAGAAGATGGAGACTCGACATAAAAGTAAAAGAAAAGCCCTTCACAGAGGGAAGCAGGGATCACTCATGTGTTAGAGATTTTATTTTGTTAAACAGAGGTATAAAATGGTTGACACTCCTCCCAACCTTTCTTACACAAACCATGGCTAACCATAGAAGGGGTGTCTACTTTTGACAGAGGTGTATGCTCATGTCAACCAATGGTAAATTGAAAATATAGTGTCTAATTTTGAGAGAGGTGTATGCTTATGTCAACCAATGGTAAATTGAAAATACAGTTTTTCAAAAGCCAACTAGACTTCAAAAGAGTAGCTCCCGTAGAAGGACACATCTGGGTAGAAGTTCATCCCTCTTTCTCTTTTGTTTACACAATTATGCTTTGACTGATAAATTAGGGGCAAAAATAGTGAAGAGAATTTGTTGTATTACTTTGGGGCTGGGCACCCCGCTGCCAGCTCTTCTATCAATTGGATAAGCGGATGAAACCACTAGTCCAGAGTGTGAAATTCCAATCAACAAGTGAGATAAAGATTCTCTATTTACATCCTCATGAGCTAAAACAGGAGTATAAAACAAGAGTAATTTTGAAGGTTTTAAAGGTAACACATGAGCAATTTACTTTGGACTGTCAGTTAAATACCACATGTAGGTAGGTATGGTGGACACATTTGGCAAACTTTGTTTTTTGGGAGTTTGATGCATGAGTATAGCTCATACTCAGTATAGGTGGAGGCTAGCAAAAGACTGGGAGCGACAAATCAAGAGAGCAATAATGGCCATAATCATGCATAGCGACAAAAACATCATTAATCAAAGCATAAGTGGTGCTACAAGTTCAAAAACTAAATGATCTTAGAGTCTATAAGTGACTGGTTTGTAGTCATAAGCATGGTGTGAGCATGTGCCAAGTCAACCAAATAAAACATTCAAAGGAGAACACCACAAATTTATGCTTCAAAATGACAAGATCACCTCATGATTCTTTCTAAGGCACATTAAACACACTCAGCTATTTGAGAACAATCATGCTAAAAAAATAACAACTAGGCTTTAGAATTAAAATAACATCTAGCATGACATGAAAAAGTCTAGCCACAGTCTATACAAGCTTCTAATTGCACCGTTATAAGCACGAAAACTGTACTACTGCTTTCCAACACTAAGCATTTCATACTAAACAAAACCTCTCAAAGAGATACAACAATGAAACAAGAGAGTACTAACACAACTCTACTAAAACTAAAAGCTCTAAATAAGAGATGCAAGAAAAACAGAAGCTAGCAAGTATTCAAACGAAAAAGCGGAGCGTGTCTCTCTCCAACACAAATAATGCTAGGTACAAATATATTTTAGGAAAACAAAAGAAAACAAAATAAAAACAAACAGACGCTCCAAGTAAACTTCATATGATGTGACCAAATAAAAATATAGTTTCACTAGAAGTGACCTGATAAATTGTTGATGAAGAAGGGAATGCTTTGGGCATCCCCAAGCTTAGATGCTTGAGTCTTCTTATAATTGCTGGGATGAAACATGGTGGCATCCCTAAGCTTTGAATTTGCACTCTTCTTGATCACATTATATCACCCTCTTCTCTTGACCATTGAAAACTTCCTTCACATCACACTCAAAGAGTAATTCGCATTAGAGGGTTAGTGCAACAAACAAAAAATCATGGGTTCTGTATGGTAACAAGTGATATTGATACTTTTAAAGATTAGCTACAGCCACTTATGTTTCGTGAATCAAACAAATCCACTTGACATCGTAAAAGAGCAAATGCAAGAAAAAATGGCAGAATCTGCCAAAATCAGAACAGTCTGTAAAGACGATTTTTTTAGGGGAACTTACATTTCTCAGATCAAAAAACTTAAAAACAAAAAAGTTTTGGAATTATCTCAACAATAAGCACAAAACATTTCGGATCAGTCTGATTTTTCTGTATTTTATACGATGTTTTACGGTGGACATCAGAAATATGTTTCCTGCGCAGAAATCCAAAACCAACTCCAACTCTCGTTAAAAACTTTACTTGGCACAACTAAAACATAAAAATAAAGATACAAAGGAGTTGCTACGGAAGTATACAATCGCTTGACTCAAAGAAAATAGAGAAAACAAAGCAAAAATAAAACCATGGGTTATCTCCCAAGAAGTGCTTTTCTTTAATGCCTTTTAGCTAGGCCTAGAAAAATAGATTCATGTGTTTTCAAGTGAAGAAGCATCCAAATTGTAATTTGTTTGAATAAGAGAATCAAAAGGCATCTTCATTATCTTTCTAGGAAAGTGTTCCATAACTTTCTTGAGTGGGAATTGAAATTTAATATTCCCCTCTTTCATATCAATAACAGCACCAACAGTTCTATGAAAAGGTCTTCCTAAAAAAATTGGACAAGAAGCATTGCATTCAACATTCATAACAGAAAAATCAACGGGGAAAAGATTATTATTAACCATTATAAGACATCATCAATTCTCCCCAAAGGTTTCTTTCTAACATTATCAATAAGAAGAATATCCAAATAACAGTGCTCCAAAGGTGGCAAATCAAGGATATCATAATGTTTCTTGGGCATAACAGAGATACTAGCACCTAGATCACATAGAGCATTGCAGTCAAAATCATTCACTTTCATTTTAATAATGGGTTCCCAACCATCATCTAGCTTCCTAGGGATAGAGTCTTCACATCTTAATTCATCCTCTCTAATTTGCATGAGAGCATTTGTAATCTGTTTTGTGAAAGCCTTATTAATAGCACTAGCTAGCATTAGGACAACTAGCAAGATTTTGTAGGAACTTAATCAACACAGTTATGTTGCAATCATAAAATTCAAGATCATTTTTATCAAATGTAATGGGACCATTGTATCCCATGTTTCTAAAAATTTCAGCACTTTTATCACGAACATTTTTAGCAGTTTCACGCAGTTTTGCATTTTTAATAGAAGAAGTGGGAGTATTGGCAACACCAATTACTTTACCATTGACAGTAGAAGGTTTAATAGCATGAGAAGCTTCAGTTTTACTAGTGGTGGTAATGGTGCAAACATTAGCTATATTATTCTTTCCAGCTATTTCATCTTCTCTTTCCCATCTAGCATGCAATTCGGCTAACATCCTAACATTATCATCAATTCGAATTTGGATTGCATTCAAAGTTTTGCCTTATTTAACATCACGAGGCATAACCTTTAGTTTCAGAAAATCAACATCAAGAGCAAGGCTATCAACTTTAGAAGCAAGAACATCAATTTTTCCAAACTTTTCCTCATCAGATTTATTAAAAGCAGTTTGTGTACTAATAAATTCTTGAGCATTATTTCAAGATCAGAGGGTACACTTTTATTGTTGTTGTAGGAATTACCATAAGAATTACTATTATTGGAAGGATATAGCCTATAATTGTTGCTACCAAAATTATTCCTATAAGCATTGGTGTTGAAATTATTATTTTTAATGAAGTTCACATCAACATGCTCTTCTTGAGAAACTAAAGAGGCTAAAGGAACATTGTTTGCATCAATAGGATGATGGCCATTCACATGCATAGACATAGTAGCATCAAGTCTATCACTCAAAGAGGAGGTTTCCTCAACAAAATTTACCTTCTTACCAGTTGTAGCTCTCTCAGTGTGCCATTCAGAATAATTTACCATCATATCATCAAGAAGCTTTGTTGCTTCCCCCAAAGTCATGGACATAAAGGTACCTCCAGCAGCTGAATCCAGAAGGTTTCTTGAAGAAAAATTCAGACTTGCATAAATAGTTTTGATGATCATCCAAGTAGTCATTCCATGAGTGGGACAATTCTTTACTAAAGATTTATTTATTTCCCAAGCTTTAGCAACATGCTCATTATAAAGTTGCTTAAAATTCTTAATACTACTTCTCAAAGATATAATCTTAGCAGGAGGATAATATTTTCCAATAAAAGCATCTTTACACATAGTCCAAGAATCAATACTATTTCTAGGCAAAGATAGCAACCTTTCTTTAGCTCTTCCTCTCAAAGAGAAAGGAAACAATTTCATTTTAATAATATCTCTATCTACATATTATTATTATTTTTGCATCTCATATAGTTCAACAAAATTATTAAGATGGGCAACATCATCATCAGTACTAACACTGGAAATTTTTTCTCTCATAACAAGGTTTAAGAGGGCAGGCTTTATCTCATAAAAATCAGGAGTAGGAGCAGGTGGAGCAATAGGTGTGCTAATAAATTCATTGTTGTTGGTGCAAGTAAAGTCACACAACTTAGTGTTCTCAGGAGTAGTCATTTTAACAAAACTAAAAACAGGATAAAAGCAACAACTATCATAAGAACTAATTTTTTTATGTTTTTTATAAAGAGAAGCAAACAAGAAAACATATAATAAACTAAGAAAAACAAAAACAAAGTAAAGAGATTGGAAGTGAGAGACTCCCCTTGCAGAAATTCTCTTTCTCCCCGGCAACGGCGCCAGAAATTAGCTTGATGCGCGTGTAACACGCGTTCGTTGGGAGACCCCAAGAGGAAGGTATGAAGAGCACAGTAGCAAGTTTCCCTCGGTAAGAAACAAAGGTTGAATCGACCAGTAGTAGGAAGAAGTAACTTCATAAGGTTGATGCAGCTGAGATGGCAAGGCGCACTACCGGTTCAGCAGCAACGTTGAAACTACACAACACAAACAATTCACTTTTCCCCAACGAAGCATTCAGGTTGTCAATCTCACCGGTTTTTCTAATAACAAAGAGGTTAAATGTATGGTGTGGAAAATAATATGAGAACAATATGAAAATAGTAGCAGCAGTGTGAAAACAGTGGAAGCAGTGTGAAAACAATGGAAGCAGTGTGTGTTTTATCAGAATGAGAAAATGGACCAGGGTCCACAGTTCACTAGAGGTGTCTCTCCATAAAAGATAGCTAACATGCGTGGTGAACAAATTACAGTTGGGCAATTGACAGATAAAGAACATGCATTTCATAAACATTACTATGAGATTCATCCGGGCATTACAACAAAATACATAGATCGTCATCCAACTACATCTATGACTAATAATCCACCCTTCGAATATCATCCGAATAAACATTGGGTATTAAGTTGCAAGCAATGGATACTTGCAGTAAGCAAAGTGTGTAATGTAAACAATGTAAACGAAGTAAACATCGTTGTTTTCTCCCTAATGGCAACAACACATCCTACATCCGTCATGTTTCTGTCACTCGAGCACAGATGCAAAGGAGGCATGAACCCACTATCGAGCATAAATACTCCCTCTTGGAGTCACTAGCATCTACTTGGCCAGAGCATCTACTAACAACAGAGAGTATGCAAGATCATAAATAACATACACATGAAGTCAACATGATAGATTGATAATCAACAGACATAGCATTCAATAATCATTGGATACCAGCAAACACAACATGTAGCATTACAAATAGATGATCTCGATCATGTGAGGAAGCTCACGAGATCTAAACATGAGGCATAAGGTGGAGACTACAACCATCTAGCTACAGCTATGGACCCGTAGTCCAAGGATGAACTACTCGCGCATCACTCCGGAGGCGGGCATGATGGTGTAGACCCCTCCGGTGATGAATTCCCTCCCGGCAGGGTGCCAGGGAGAGCTCCAGAACCCTCTCGATCTCGGGTTGATGGTGATGGCGGCCTCGGGTGTTTCTTGGGACGAAGTGGTATTTTTTTAGGGTTGACGTATCGGGGGAATAAATAGGCGATGGCGGTGGATGCCCAAGGGGCCCACACCACCCCTAGGCGTGGCCGGGGGCGCCGCCCTATGGTGTGGCCCCCCTGTGCCCCCCTCCGGGCCTCTTCGGGACTCCGTGAAACCTTCGGGAATTTTATGACTTTCGGGCTTAGAATTTTCCAATTCCGAAAATATTTCCAGAACAACTTTTCTGAAACTAAAAACATCAGAAAATAGGGAACTTGCTCTGTGGCATCGTGTCAATAGGTTAGTCCGGGAAATCGATAAAAATGACATAAAGTGTAAGGAAAAAAATGTAGCATAAGGCATGAAAACAACATAGAACATCAGAAATTAAGGATACGTTTATGACGTATCAGTGGCGTACCCTTTGACGGAGTCGATAAGATCCTCCACGCGCTTAGAAGAGAGGGAGGCAGGGACGCCGGTTACCAGGCGCCAGCATTTGACGCCCACGTAATTGCAGCGAAGAAGGCCAAGTGCCATCTTTGCCCCACCACGGGCAGCAGAACACAGAAGGCCATCTTGCGCGTCAATGGCGGTGTCCAGAGCATCCAGAAGCTCTGTTTCCCGCTCCAATTGTTTCTCAGGGAGAATCTTGGCAACAAACCTCTCCCCGGCTGCTCGAATGCCTACTAGGTACGCAACAAAAACCCGGATGTTATCTATCCTGGACTTTGTCTAATCCTCCTCTTCTGTGGAAAAAAGAACCTTGCTGTTAGCCAAAACAACAAAAGGAAAAGAGGTGCAAAGCAACAAAGAAGAAGTTTCAAGGAGAGCTTTCCAAGCAGCTCAGTGTCAAGGACCTTGAGATCATCCAGAGCTTCCTCCACCTTCTTCTAGAGGTCGCGGATGGCTTACGCGTCCTTGGTATCCTGAGACTCCTGTTTCTCCATCTTGATTTCCGCCTCGCGAAGGGATTTTTGGCAAAGAAAAAGATCCTTATTGGATTTCTCCAAATCCTTCGCAAGATGAAGGTTTTCATCGCGCAACCCTTGGGCATTGCTAGTGCTTGCAAGAGCCTCCTTGGCAGACTCAATAATGTCTAAGAAGGAGAAGAAAGAGAAAAAAACTCGGAATTAGAGAGAAACCGAATGACAAAACTCGGATTAAAGAAAAGCCGAATGACGAAAATAAACGGAAAGACAAAAAACTAACCTTGGTTATTTGCCATCTCCGCCTGAAGATAGGCGTACTGCTGGTTCTTGTCCTTTACCAGGCCAACCAGCTTACACATCTTTTTGTTGCTTTTCGTCAAGGCGGAAAACACCTCCGTGTTTGCTTGCTCTATCGTCTTCTAGGACATAAAGCAACTAGGAGTAATTATCCGACAAAAAGATCGAAAAATCACTCGGGGCTAGGGATAAGGATATTACCATGTTCATATGACGGACGCGTCCCAGCACTTCAAGGAAATCCTTGCTGTAGCGCTAGAACTGGGTTTCCAGGAAGCCGAACCCCTCGTCCATCACTTCATCCGGGCGGAAAGTGAATCCCTCCCGATAGATGTATGAGCTGGTTGGCACCTTGCTGGCCTTTGGAAGAGGGGTGGGCACAAGCAGGTGCTCAAACGCCGGAATGACCCTGTCATTCTCATCGAAGACCTCTTCCTTAATCTTCTGTCGTGGGAGTTACCTAGAAGCCGGAAGACCCGTCGTCTTCTCGCTTTGACGAACGGGGCTCGTCCCGGATGCCTCCGCCCTTTCCAAGTCCTCTGCAGTAGAGGCCTCCAGGTGGCTGGGCTCAGCCTCCATTGCATCAACATAAGGCCCCTGTTCCAGGATAACAGGGACCTGCTCGGAAGATTTCTTCTTCCGGCCAAACACTGCCTTCTTCCGCCCTTTCAGAGAAACGGGTTGAAGCCTAGAAAGAAAGGAAAGAATGTATAAGGAGAACGACGAGCAAAGGAGCAAATAAGGAAAAATCCAAATGTCAAAAAAGTAAAAGGCCAGTCAAAAGGCATAACTTACTTGGAAGATCCGACATTGGCCCCTTCCAGGTTTATAACCTGGGCACCTTCCGGGATGGTGCGCGACCGTTTGCGGGTATCCATGGGGGGCTCCAGGACGTCGGATGACGCTTTCTCCTTCCGTTTCCTCTTTGGCACCAGAATCCATGGAGAGGAAAGGTGCTCGTCGAGAAGTTCGGCAAACTGCAAACAAATTTGGAAAACGCACATTAAATCGCGACCAATGACCAAATCAAGTGCAAAGACAAAAAAGATGAAGAGAGGAAACACTTACGACGGGTGGCGGATTCCCCGTTGAATACATGGGCACCAGCTCGCTATGCTGGTCCCAGACACTAATGCGGAGGTTGACGGATGATTTGAGCTCCGACAACTCTAGCTACAGCGGGGTGCAACAAAGAGGATCTGACGTCCCCGCGTACTCGCACATAAGTTTGCCTTCCCGATGTGCGAGGGGTTGAATCCTACGATGGAACCAGCGGGACTGTATCCACCCTGCTGACTTCGGGTTCCGTCGTTGTGAGCTTGGTGATCTGCCGCTTGATTTTCTCCAAATTATCCGGAAGCGTCCGGACGACGTCCTCCTTCCATCTATCTTTTGGGTCAGCCATGACGTTGACGAACGGAGGAAACCCCGTTGTCCTTTTCGGGAAGGGCATGTCTTGCACGTAGAAAAACGTGGACGACCAATGCTTTACAGATTCAGATTTGGGAATTTTTGGAAACCAAAGCTCCCTCTTCTGGCGAAGGTTGAGGTTAATGGTCCCACAGAACTTCAACCCCCTTCACCGTGTGGCTCTCTCCTCACATAGAAGCAGTACTTAAAAAAATCTAAGCTGGGGGCAATTCCTAAGTAGCCCTGAAAGAGGGTCTGGAAGGCGGAAATGTAAAGAATGGCGTTCGGCGTCAGGCTATGATGCTGAACGCCGTAGTACTCTAAGATAGAAAGAAAAAAAGCTGATGGCGGGAATCCTAACCCGCGTTGAAGATGAGATGACAGGACGACGCGTTCGCCGCCCCATGGCTTGGGCTCGGAGTCGCCTTCCGTGCTCCTCCATTTCTTCCTTGGAAGGAAGTCGTTCTCTTCGTACCATTGGAGTTCCACCGTCGTGACAGAGCTTGGAAGCCAGTACCCGGTGGCACTTTCTTCCTCGACTTCGTCGTCTTCTTCACCACCGGCGTCGAGCTTCGTGGCGGCAGCATCATCCGCCGCCTTCGCTTTCCCCTTTGCGGTCGTAGACATGGAGGGGGATAAGGTGGAGCCTGAGGCGCCTCCGGCCAAGGTATAGGCCGTGGGTGATGCAGGAGGCGAGGTGTGTGCCTTGCCGGAACGGAGATCTCCGGAGTCCATTTCTTTGTACGGGTCGCCATAGTTTTTTCTTGGTTGCTTGAGGTGCGCTGTGCATTCTCTGTGCAAGGAGGGGAGCTCGAGTGCGAGGAGAATGGAGGTGATAGGAAGCAAGTGGGGAAGAAGAAGAAAGAGGGGGCGACTGCGAGGGTTTTATACCCCTGGATGGCTACCTCGGCCCTAACGGTCGCATACCTAGATGCGTGCCGGATGGCACGGTTTGACCGCGTGTCACGCTTATGACCATTGCTACTCAGAGAGCCTCCTCGATTACTGCGCCAAGATTGGCGGAGCCATCATTTTCGATCGTTCCTGACAATGTTAATGCTCCTATAATTGTGCCCCGGCCATTAGTTCTTTCCACCTAGAACGGAAACGCCCGCACGAGGAAATCTTAAGGGAGAAGATCCGTCTTTCCTACTGGATGATGACCCATGTTCGAGTTTAATGGAGGGGGAAGATTTAGGAACCAGCTTCCGCCGTTAAGCTTTAATGAAAATCACTGACGGAGAAAAGTTCCTAAATCTTCCCGGGGTGTCGGGGATATGACGAATAGGGGTATCCTCCGGCATGGATATATTCCTGCTAACAAGGGTAGACCACAGGCGGTAATGCCTACAGGCTTACCGGGCGACCCAGTTAGCTAAAGCACAAGATGGAGGCCCAGAAGCAACCGCCTTTATGGCATAAGGAGGAACTGTAGCAGGATTAGTCTAGGACTCCTTTTCCTTGCTAGTCAAGTCTCTGTCTTGTAAGCCCTAGGTCTGGCCTCCCATATAAGCCGACCAACTGAAGCCTTAGAGGACAAGCCCTTGTAACCTGTACACATATTTGCCCATATACTGGATGATTGCAGGATGTAGGGTTCCTCCAGGCCAGGGAATCCAAACCTGGGTAAATCGTGTGTGCAATGCCGTCATCGGAATCCCTCTCGCCTTACACCCCATGCCTCTCTACTCTCATTGGTAACCCTAGATGGCGCATGTGTCGTCAAAACCACGACACGGGGGCTACTGTCGGAGATATTCGGAAAGTGATATCTACCGGCATCCAGAAGCCGGACCGAGGGAGCTGGCCCAAAGCCTGAAGGCCCAAGCGGGATGAAGCATAGAGATGCGTCCGGAATGACGGCCACAAGCTCGTTCGTAATGATCCGGATGACCGTAGATTGTAGGTTTAGTCTAATGAACTGTTGATGTTCCTGTATGACCCGATCTGGCTATCTATATAAAATCGGACGGGATAAACCCTAGGGAAGATTTAGCCTTATACTCAATCTGATTAGGTACTTGTAACCTGTGCCCGGCGATCACCGTCATAGTTGTTTGCAGGAAGTAGGGAGCCTCCGGCTAACCTGAACCTTGGTAAAACACCGTGTCCTCGCCCTACAAGCGCTCCCCCGTCAGCCTTCCCCATGGTTCTTCCCTAAGAGATGGATCCCCCTTTCGGGAAACTTGATCACTGAAATCGTTACTTGACATTATGTTGGTGTAGAGGTTGGATATATTTGATATCTTCTAGATGTTATTAAATTTCCTTTATCGAAAATAATCACGACCTGGTTTTTCCATGAAATTTTTTGGCTGCCACATACAACTCTCCAATGGTTTTTGGGCAATGATGCCCAACTGCTTTTTTCCATCATTAATGAGATTACAAACAGTAAGAGCTTACTTCATTCTCTAACTTATTTTCGGTCACAAACATCATTTGCAAAAAAAAGAGCTTGCAATTCATTGATAAGTTTTTCTAACAATTCATGGAACTTGGCATCTGCAGATTATGCGCTAGTACAAAAGCCACAACACAATATATTCTTAGTTCTGTGCCACATACAGGTGGCTTCAGTCATCATACAAAACAAGTCATTCCATGACACAAATGAAAAAGGTAACAAGTCAGTCCATGGCACAGTTTAAAAAGCATGAAAAAACTTAGTATACCCTTGCATAGTACTTGTGACTAATGTCATGCACATTCTTCCTTTCTAGCGGTAACAATTTATTCTCCGGATCCAAGAAAATAGCTCTAGGGAAGTTTAAGGGAGGAAAACGAATGGTTAATATAACCGTGACTATCTATAAATGTACCCTCCAAACCACGTGTTGCATTAGGCCTTCCGTAACGCTCCAACCTGGCCAGTATCTTAGAGATGGAAAACGCTGCTTATCATCCGGGGGATCGCGCGTTCGCGTCCCCCCGGTTCTCTCTTGCGAGCAAGGCCCCACCAGATGGCTTTTCCCTTCCTTATGCACCCCTTCCTTATCTTCTCGTCCCTATTTTTGATTTTTTGTTCGTCGGAGACAGAGCTAGGTGAGAGCTGCCTTCCCGTTCGCTCCGCCACCGCCGGGGCCGCTCCCCTGAGCTCCCCCGCCGCCAGGGCCCGCCATGGACGGCGCCGCCGGAGATGGAGGCCATGGCGCCTCACTCGTCCTCGCCCTTCCTCCTGCGGTGGTCCATGGGCGACGGCCAGTGCGAGGTGCCGTCGGTGATAGAGGCCATGGCACCCTATCCGCCACCGCCGGCTTCCCTGCCACGTACCCCTACTGCCAGGTGTTATTCGTCCTGTGGCGCTCGCCAAACGTGCTCCCGTAGAAGCGTGGTCGTGCTGCCCGAAGGCCTGCAGTTGGTTTTTGTGTTTTTGGGGTGATTTTTACGTGGCGCCAGAAATTTGCTACATACATGTTTTTTTGCTATTTTTTGTACAATTTTTTTCTATGGAAACTCTGGCAATATTTCCGGGGAGGTCAACTGTTTACTACAATACAATTTTTTTTGCTATAATTATTCTTATTTTTTGCTACATCAGTACGGATATTTTGCTATGACATTGTCCGGCGAGTTCTCCAGCGATCGCCGGCGAGAGTCTCCCGGCGATGAAATTGATTTTTGCTAAAGTAGCACGATTTTTTTGCTATAGTAACTCCGGCGAGGTCTCCGGCGAAGTCTCCGACGAGGTCTGATATTTTCTTTTAATTTTTTCACGAATCGTTTTTTTCTACATAGGAGCAAAAGCGGGATGTTTTTTTTGCTACACAAAGCAAATACGGGATTTGGGCAAAAAAGCGACACGTGGCAGCACGGGGACCCGGGGGATGGAAAATTTCGATCCCCAGGGGAAGCCCAGCACTGTCCCTTAGAGATACAAGTCAGATTTTTGTCTACATGAAGTGCTATTTCTTGAGGAAAGAGAGTACAACTGTTTCTTATTTTGGCTACAACTCTTACCGAGCATGCAAAGCGCTTTGGCCATTTACTTCCTTGACAGCATAACAGGGGCGCACGGGGAGTAGTAGATGGAACGGGTCCAAAGAAATATATACGAAGAGCATGTAAAAACGGAAGAGAGCAACGATCGAGAGGGATGGTGGATGATTTTCTTTCCGATAAAAGTATATATTAATATCGCGAAGATACCAATTATACCCAGCTCTGCAACAACGCAATACCCTAATGGCACGACGGATGCATACATAAAGAAAAAAAGTAAAAAAGAAGTTTCGCTACAGAGTTTCAGTCCTTGCAGCAACAACACAACCACCACCAAGACAACACATGATGCCCAAATACTCCAAAAGCGACGCCTCCAAGAAGGATACAATGCAACAATGTCGTCGTCGATACCTTCAATACATTGACACACACAACCAATTATGTCTAGACCTTGAATTTTCACGCTGAAAGGTAAGACCTTGAACTTCACATGTGTTGTCGTCCCAACTTACATATCACTGCTACGAAACCCGAAACTCCAAGAAAGTTTCTCAACACCGTAGGCTCCAATCACCATTTCTAGTCCTCCATTAAATTCTCTGCCTCTAACTTCACGATGGTGTGAGTAAAATATCTCATGATGGCAACAGATAGCAGAGCTTCGCGCAGACGGTAGATGAAATGATGACATGGAACCACATTAGAACGGTAGACCTGTTTCCCATTACAGATGGCCTAGTAGAACCTACTTCTAGCGACTCATAGATATGCACTTTCATATACACCCCTTCAAAAATGTGCATGTTTAAAGTTCTGTAGTTATTCCTGATGTCACAAGAAAAACACGATTTCTCTATTACTGACTTGAAATAACATTGTCTTCAAAGTTGTAGATATCCATGAACTTCTTTGGGTTTATAGTGAAGTTTTACTCTGAATTCAGGAAATGAACAGAGATCTTTGGGTAAATATCTTGCCATGAATGCATACTAAATTAAGCTTAATTTCCTATACATGTCAAATATATGAACCCATTCTCATTGCATTGTAAAGGAAAAGGGTGCAAAGGAGGGAAGACCAGAGCATAATCAAAAGGGAAGCATGTTACACACAAATTATGGACAGCGGAGTGATACCATAGTTTTCAGGATAACAAATATTGGGAACACAAACTCTGTTAGGCGCGACCCATCTTACTTGCAGCTGAAATGTAACCTTGTAGCCAACAATATAGATGGTATGTATGAACAATGATATTTTCCTGTCATAAGAATTGTAAAAAAGACCATGCGTTTTAAACTATAACAAAAAATATATAAATAGAGGTTGTTCCAGAAGGTTGAGTAAGGCCTAGTGTATGAACATAATCCACTAAGATACCTAAATTTGACATCGTAACTTAAGAAAAGTTCTTCTCATATATATGTGTATCATAATTTACAAAATAATGTGCCAGTCAGCTTTGCCTGCTTGAATATTGAACCAACCAGGTTTCTAAATGCTAGTAAGGGAAATGGTGACATGCTATATGGAAAAAGAACATCAACCAGGGCAAATAGAGTGCTTATAGAAGTAGATGCAACATATAATATGTATGGAGGCAAACAACCTTTGAACAGTAACTAACAAAAGATATTCGAAGTAAGACCTTTGAACACAATGACATGCCAACAACTAATGGGCTACCCAATGATTATCATTTAAGCGAACATCCAATTGACCATGTCTATATATAAAAAATCCAATTGGCCATGTTAATCAATAATTTACTAATAATTTTGTAGGTAGAGCAAAACAAGGTGTCAACAAAAAGCAGGAACTCTTTTGCACTAAAAAGAAGCTAATCGAAGAGAGTGTATTAGTTCAGATATTTTACAAGGGGATCAACCATGAGCACTTACTTTGAAGACTTACAATCAGCAATGACCAAAGAAAGACATGTTTCTATGTTAGGAAAAGGCATCTACTGCAGTAAATTATGTAATGCACATCATACATTGTTGACTATACCTCGAAAAGTAAGACACACTTTGAAGCACAAGAATGTGGAATAAGGCCACCTCAACATTCATCAGCAAGTAACCACTGTAGAAATTATGGTAACAAGCAATGAACAAATAATGCACGAACTAAAAAGCCAAAAAAAAAATGAAAAGCCAACTATTTGTCTGTGAAATTATCGTAATCAAACATTTAGCCCAAGAAGTGGCCCTTAGCAATAAAAAATGAGAGCTTGATGGAACTCGTCAAACTGTTGTGAGCTATTTCTCATTGATTGTTCTTTTTTTCCCAGAATCTGGCAAAAGGTTATGCTGCCATTGTAGAAAATGCCTTGGATGCGTTATGCTCATGAAATCCACCATATAAAACTCTGGAATCTTCCCATGTAAAAACTAATTTATTTTGTATCTCTTCTGTTTCCCATCAAATCCTCTGTACATTATTTTTTTTGGTACTAATCGAAAAATAAATACGGTGGGTAAGTGGTCTAAAAATGTCTGCCCTGAATATTTCTACTGGCCGAGCAGTAGTTCGGCTGTTCAAAAGAAAAGAGAAGGGATATTGACTTCGTAAAAAGTATAGTAGCTCAGATGATTTTACGCTGAGTCTCAATTTTCCATCAATGTTTCCAACTCAACTCAATTGAACATCAAACTGGAACAGAAGATATCTAATTTCCATGTTAGTTTGGGTAGGGCTTGGATCTAGGGCTAAAGAAACCAACAAGAGTGGAGCTACAAGCCATTCTTGACAAAATTGCAAATAAGCTAAAGGTTTGGAAAGGAAAGCTCATGGACAGATCTGCTATGTTGCTGCCTGTCAATTTTGTGATTACTTCTATTGCGATATATCATTTGACTACCTTTCCGGTGGATAAATGGTTTATTAAAAAATTGACCAGCTGAGGAGGGGCTTTCTCTGGAATGCTGACGAGGAGACGAGAGGGGGCAAGTGTTTGGTCAACTGGAAGCAAGTCTGCTCTCCAAAGCAATATGGAGGCTTGGGAATAAAAGACATACATTGCTTTGGCATAGCACTAAGGCCGTGTTGGGATTTGTACAGCTGGGAGGCGCAGGAGAGACCATGGAAAGGGATGCTTACTCCATGCAACTCTGCGGACAAAAATCTGTTTGCGGCTTGTTCACAATCAAACTAGGTAACGGCGAGGTGGCTAAATTCTGGTCGGACCATTGGCTCAACGGTGAAGACCCGAGTTCTCTGGCTCCGAACCTCTTCAAGATGGCATACAGAAAGAAGATCCCGGTGAAAGTGGCATTGTCGAATGGCAACTAGATGAAAGGGTTGCAGCGCATGAACTCGATGGAGCAAATGAATCAGTTCATTCAGTTTTGGTGGTTGCTTCAAGAGGTGCAGCTTACTAATGAACCTGACATGGCAACCTGGAATCTCACTACCAATGGCACCTACTCTGCTGCATCTGCTTATGAGGCATAGTTTTCGGGACGTATCTTTAAACCTAATCTGACAAAGGCTTGGAACCTGCAAGCTGAAGGGAATTTTTTTATGTGGTACATTCTCCAAAACCGAGTTTGGACTTCCGACAGATTGCGCAAGAAGGGTTGGCCTCATGATGACCTTTGCTGCCTTTGTGATCAAGTTCTGGAAACTGCAAACCATTTATTTCTTGCCTGCCCATTTGCAAAGGAGGTTTGGATGGAATTCTCTCATCAAGAGCCGGAACTATTCTGGGCTTCTATGAATTCTTCCACAATTTATGTTTGGTGGAGCCAAATCCATGAGAGCTGCAAGGGACAGGCCAAGAAAGAGAGTCTTTCTGCAGCTGCATACATAATCTGGAACCTCTGGAATGAGAGGAACCGGAGAATTTTCCAAGACTCAAAACTGACCCCAACCAATGTTGTTGCTAGAACCAGAGAAGAGTTAGTCCAGTTAAAGATGGCATTTGGACAGTAGGTTTTCTTTGAGTTTCTTTCTTCCTTCTTTGAGTTTCCTCCATGACTTGCCTGGCTTTAGCCTCACAGTCTTGCAGCCTGTAACTATGGGTTTTGTCGACCCTTCTATAATGCAAAAAGGCAGAGCTCCCTACTGTTCTCGTAAAAAAAAATACTGAACTGCTGATAATGTGTTGTTTTTCACACCTCAGGAAGTCATAGGCGGTGTTTCTAACAGATATTATCCGATTCCGTAACGACAATGTGATTCACGAAACATTGTTATCTAAGTTGATCGTTCCATTCGGACTACCTACATCAAACAAAATCCACCTTGCTTTGCAGATTACACTACCTGCTCCAACTCCTGTGTGTAGCAAAGAGATTGCTTTATCAGCTGAAACAAGTGTATGGCGACACAGGTGAAAAGGGACCGGACAGTTTTGTACCTCCAATTCATGCTGTCTCTGCCATCAAATACTTATATATGTTACACGCAATAGCAAAACAACGGTGAAGTTAAAATAAGATCGAACCAACGGGGAGACGAGACTTTAACGTGGAAAACTCTTCCAACATGGAAGAGAAAAACCACGGGCGTCAGCCAGCAATACTTCACTATTTCGGGTGAGGTTACAAACGCGCCGGGATTTACAATGTGTGGCTTATCCCGTGCGGTGGCTTACAAGAGGTATATAAAGGCGGTTCTGACCTAACTAGGTCGGTAACGGTGAAGGCGCGCGCTAGGCGTAGGTCGCCCTACGCGGGGGATTTTTAGGTCCCCTTCCGCACCGTCCGATCAGCGACGCGTGGACCGTCTGATTCCTCGTACCGACATCGCACAATATTGAAACATCCCAACAAGGTATCAAAACAACCGACCGAGTTGCAACGGCACAACGACTTGCTCTCGCCCCCGCGCGGCGACAGAGCGTCGTCGCGCCGACAGATCTGCGGTGGCTCCGCCACCCCACGCCGCGCCGATTACCTACCGGAAAAGCTTCGTCGATCCATGGCGCACCAACTCCGCGACATCCTCTTCCCGGAAGAACGGGGTGGCAGCAGATCGAGCTACCGTCAAGCTCCGCCGCGGCGAGCAACTTTCGAGCCCGTGGACGGAATTCCGGTGACCTCCACTCGACAGTGAACTCCGACAAGGTTGCAAAATCCCCGCGTCGTCTTCCCCGCGTCTCAACAACGATATGCCGGCGGTGACCAGGTGAATCGCGCATCTGACCTCTGTTTGTTACGATGCAACAATACTTGTCCACTTTTGATGCAACAAATAGGAAAAATCAGCAGACTGTTTCAAATGTTATAAAAGTTGCAAAGCAGCAAGGACAATTTTTTGCAGTTGCAACATAGAAGAACCTTCTCTGATATTTACAAAAAGTTGCAAAATGTAGCATAATCTTCCTCCGTTTTTATTTGTTGTTTGATGCTGCAAAATATGGCTTATTGAAACAAAAGTTGTGTACAAAGAAAAAGTAGATGAACAATTTCATCTCAATGTAAAACTTGAAGCTATCTGTTCAGACCAATACGTGATAATTATTCTATTGCAACCCAACACTGAAAATGATAGATTTAAGAATGTTGATGCTTCTCTGATATTTAGCAATAAAATTGAACTTTAACAACACCTATATGAGTTTTTTGTTGTTGAAACAATTGCAATGCAAACCTTCTGATTGTACAAAGTAAAATGTTTCAAAGAAAAACAATTGTTACAAACTCGGTAAAATTCATATGCATATGAACATTGTAGACATATCTTCATACCAAGCTTGCTTACAAATTAAACAATGTTGCACTGCAAAAGTGTCTAAAAAAATATCTAACACTGCCTCCCCTATTGTTTATTATTTGTTCCTCAAAAACAGAGTTTTGCGGACAACTTTGTGGAGTCGGGGGCTTTCTTTGATGATAACTATTCGGAAAGTTCAGAGGATGAATCAAATGCAGCACAACATCCGCCGGATGTTGCAGGAAGTGGTAATGATGGAAACATAGATGAGGATGTGACATCGCAGCCAGTAGTGCCTTTCGTTGGGATGACGTTTGATGATCACGAGGAAGCACACAAGTTATACAATGATTATGCATACAAGATGGGTTTTGGCACACGGGTTGCTAGCTCAAAGAACAGCCGTAAGAGGGGTCAAGAGAAAGTTGTCATCAACAAAACCTTCGAGTGTGTGCACGCAGGCAAGACAATTGATACATCAGCAACTACCAGGAGCATGGCAGGCAGTGGTGAGAAGTCACAAGGTATAGCTACAGAGATGAGCACTGAAGGGAAAGGCTGGTACAACAATGTAAATGTCCGACGCACGTAAGAGAAACAGAATGCTACGACACAATTGCAAAGCCCACATGATTGTATCATTGCAGCAAGGGCGGTATGTGATAACAACTTTCCAAGATGAACACACACACCCGTTGGTGCAACAACTTGGTCGTCGTAGATACTACAGGTCACACCGGAAGATACCTGAAGAAGATCGAGAATTCCTGGAGCTATTGCATAACCGCAACTTGAGAACCTCGGATATCATGGGACTGTTGTGGGATACACATGGAGGTGATCCAAGAAAGTTGGGCTACGTGAAGAGAGATGTTACAAATGAAAGGTCAAGAATGAGGGCAAAACTGTTGCTTCGAGACGTTGACATTACTGTTGAGTATTTTGAGAAGAGACGTGCCGAGAATCCAAACTTTTACTATGCAACGCAGGTTGATAGTGATAACTCGGTATTGTCATTGTTTTGGGTAGACGGAAGGACAAAGTTGTTTGTAACATCCCAAGTATGAAATACCCCTTAGAATGTTTGATTAATTGTTTTATTTCAAGCATTGCATCATGTCATCATGTTTAATCAATTGTTTGCAATTGTTACTATTTGTTTTGCATCTGTTTTATCTTGTTTTCATAATCAAACTCAAACAATTTCAAATGGTTATTTTCATACTTGATCTGTTACAACTTTTGGAATAAAAATAACAAATAAAAACAACCATTTTATTCCTTGTTATTCACTCATTAAATTGTTGGTTTAATCAAACCATTAATTCAAGCAATTAATTCCTAAATCATTTCTAAATTCAAACCAAGTCTCAAAAACAGTACTCTTTTGAATCCATAAAGTTCACCACACATTTGTATTCTTTAAATCACTTTAAAACCTAGGGATAACCCTATTAAGAAATGCTTGTTTTCTTAATGGTTCATTAATATTAAAATCTCCCAAATTTGGATTCAAAAACAAACATCTTTTTAAATCTCAAATTTTTGAAATCCAATCTTGGAATCTGGTTTCTATTTACCTAATTAGCCTAACCTAATTTTTCTGGATTTTTTATCAACCAAAACCTTAACAATTTCTTCCAAATTCTGTTCAGCAAAAAAAAATACAACAGAAAAATAAAAAGAAGAAAACCTGAAGCGCGCGCGGCAGCTAAGCCTACCCACCCACCTAATCTAACGCGCGCGCCAGGCCCAGCCCACCTAGCGCAGCGTAACGCTTCAAAATTCGTGCTGATCGTCTTTTAGACGTACGGCAAGCATCTCCGCGCGCCACCGCGACCGCGCGCGACTCCGGCGGCCACCACTCGCTCTCCTCGCCTATAAGAAGCCCCCAGGGCCCCCCGCAGACCTAAACCCTAGCCTAGGTTCACTGCTCCTCGCTCCGCCGCCGCCCAATGCTTCCTCCCCGACGCGATTCCTCCTCTGCTCCCCTCGCCGGAATTTTCTCGTCTGAATCCGACGATGGCGCCGCCACCTCCCGCCTCCACCTAGCCAACTACCACCTAAAATTGAACCGCCACCATCCCTTCTACGTGTTCGACACCGGAGCCACGCCGGAGGAGCACGGCAACCTCGACGCCGTCAACGAGATCGTCGCCGGCCGCTACACCAACCCTCTGCTTCCATCTACAGCCGCGGTGAGCACACTACCGTCGCCTTCCCTCTCCCTCTGTTGATCCATCACCTGCACCACCAGATCCGCCTCGCATCCGTGCATCTGCACAATTCCAGCACCCATCGCTCACGGCCACCAGTCGCAGTTCCTCGCCGGCAAGCCCTCGCTGTCTGTCAGTCGAGGAAGGAAACGGTCGTCAGGTTAAAATTCAGTTAACGCGGCGTATGAACTATAACCTGTCCGCGTCGCTATCTCTGTCAGACGAACGAGCATAGCGCAGTGGTACTGCACCTGTTGCGCGCAAGCGAGGGCGCGGGTTCGAGCCGCAGCGCCCACTTTTTTGGTGGAATTTCTTCCACAGCGCGCAGGCCCACCTGTCTGTGACCTCCACTGCCACGCGTGCGTGCGCAGCGCCACGCTGGCCGCTGGCCCACGCGGCAGTGTCAGCGTGTAGAGGCCAGCTCTGTAACAAAAGGTTTCTGCGAATTCCTTTAATTGCTAAATCAAATTAAATAACAGATTTGAATATAAAACTTCAAACTTTAATATCTTTAAATCTATAAGCCCAATAAGTACAAGTTTTATATGTTTATTGCTCCAAATTTGTTAATCTTTCCAAATAACTTATTTGTGTTCTGTTTTGAGTTTTCAAAATACATTTAAATTTCAAATTTGCATAATTCAAATGTAATTTGCAATAATTCATAAATAATTCATGCTAATTCCAAATAAGGCAAATAAAATATGTTTTCCATACCATTTTGAATATCCTATCCAAATATAAAATTTGTTTCATTGTTTGAATAATTTAAATTGCCTAAATAATTTAATACTTGATTAATTCAATTAAATTTGATAAAATCATAACTTGCTTAAAATAAAATATTTTTAAACATGCAAAATATGTTTTCAAACCACCAAAGTATGAACTTTTCAAATGTGAATTTGAATTTATGGTTTGAACAAATAAAATTCAAATAATATTCAAACTTGTTTTAAATTCAAATAAAACTTGTTTAATATTGTTTAATTCATAATTAAATTATCCTAACTCCTATTTCAACATGTGAGACATGTAATCCAACTAAAATTTGATGTTCTTTTCAAATATAAATTTTGTTAATTGTTTTGCACACTTTAAATTGATGAAAACAATAATTGTTTGTGTGACATGTTTAAGTAACCAAATTTTCCAAACTTAATAAATAATTTCCAAACTTGTTCTATTCCCTTTTCCTTTGCATCTATTATTGTTAGTTGTTGTTATTTTGTTGTTACCAGCATGCATGCATCATGCTAACAACTTTCACCTAATAATTACTTATGAATCAATTGTTTCCAACTATTTTAATGGACCTTTTCCATATGCAACTCCTTTTAGCATAGGGGTCCATTTAAATTGTTTTATCATGTTAGCTAGGTTATTTTGATGCAACCATTAACTTGTCATGCATCATCTTGATTGTGCACCATGCCATGGCAATGATTGTTTACGTTCCTGTTTTGTTTGTTTGCTTCTTCTCGAATAGACGACGACGTTGAGGCAGACGACCTTTACAGCACCCCTTCTGAGGATCTAGCTCAGTACCCGGCTGTTGAGTTTGCAGGCAAGTTATCACTCACATGAACCATTGTGTTCCTTTCAACCCTGGTTACCGATACTTTTCCGTTGTCTATTTCTGCTAGCCTTAGTGGTAGTTGTTTCTGTTACGAACCTATCACATGATTCCCTGAACCCTGATATTGCCTCACCACCCCTCCTACAACCCTGTTGACTGAGCCAGTGTCTTACTAGCATGCTTAGGTTGTTTTGATCGAGTCTGTTACCCGTTACTTTCAGTTGCTATATCTCATTATGTTCTGGGGGCTCGATGTTTAATCAATCAATCAATCATGCTAATGTTATTACTGTTAATAATAATTTGATGATAAGGCACCGGCAGGAGGCCCTGTGTGGTTTTGAGGCCTGCTAGTGTCGACCCTAATAGGAAAAGGGTCTTGTCTACTGATCCATGATGAGCGCACTACCCGCATGTGGGAAGCGAGTATGGGCGCCCCCCTCAATTTGATTCGATTCGCATCTCGTCCAAATCATCTCATTTAGTTCGTGCTTTCTATTTGCCGCATGCATGTTTTTGCGAGCCCAGCGCAGGGTGGAACTTTCGTAGGCATATAGGGGGACACGGTCTTAGAGTGCTATGAGGGTCCCTTTTCTTCGGGGCTTGATTAGCCGTGCGCCCAAGGTGCTTTGGGCTTGATGCGGAGAAGAGTTGAGTTGTGTTGAGTGCCCCGCTTGGTGGGAGGCATCCCATCTGGCGGGTTATTCATACGTGTACGGCCAAATTGGTGCAACCCTGCAGGGATAATCTTCTCGAGAAGCCGTGTTTTCCGCGGTTATGGACTACTTGGTGAAAGTACTGGCTAACAAGTACTCAGGACAACTTAAACCTAATGTTTCACTATCTCACACCCCATGATTAACAATTTGACTAGTAATAGGATTATCGTCACAATAACTTGTTTCACCTTTAATCCAACTGTGTGAGTTATCCTCGGATTGCTTCTTTGGATAAGGGGCGAGATCCAGGATGGGTTTGTTTGAAGTTATCTTTCAGTTGGTTACAACCCTCGATCTTATCCCCTTCTGATAGTTGGAAGTGCTAGAATCTCTGTAGTTGGTTAGCGCAGCCAGTTGCAGCATTATTTATATCCCCTTCTTTCCGTTGAACCCAAGTCATCTGTGCTTGTGTTGACGGGCTATACTTTGGTGAACTGTGAGTCTTGCTTGCCAGTACTTGGATGTACTAACCCCGTTGGGGCTGTGGTTTACGCAGACTACGACTACGGCTACGATGACCACCAGGATGGCTACTTCGTGGAGTTTGACGAGACAGCAGACGAGTAGATAGCTGGACCAGGGCTGGATCCAGGACCTACGTGGATAGCCTGTTGGATTTGTCTGTACCCAGACACCTTTGATTGCTTCCGCTGATGTAATGAATGCTATGTTGGGACATGTGTCCTCGGGATGATTGTATTTGCTATCTCTGCCTTAGTGAATGCCATTTGCAACCTTATTTCAATCTTTTGTGTCTTAGAGATAAGTTGTGATCATCATTCGTTCAAAGCTGTTGACGTACCGTGCGTGATTGATATGAAGTACGTCGACAGTAGTGCCTATGACTTCTAGTGGATAGTTTACATCGACGGTGGAATAGCAGGGCTTGTGTTGTCGCGCATAAGCGCAGGCCTACCAGGAAGCTGGGACGTGGGAGCAGTTATGCCCCATAATCCAAGCACCTGCTATCCAGTTCGTCCGATGAGTATCCCTTAGAAGCCAGGGTGCGACATTGTTGTACCCAAAATATAGAGACTTTGTCTTCTTTGACACAACGTTTTGCACGAACCGCTACAACATGCCGTTCGCACCCATTGTTGGCATCAACAACCACCTACAGACAATCATCTTGGGCTGCGAAGTCATATTTGGAACCCCCGACAACTTCCAGAATAAAGACCTTTCCTTTGAAGCAGTGGACCTTGAAATCCCTTACCATACACTGTTTGGGCGTCGAGCGTATGGAAAATTCATGGCACACCCTTTCTACATATATTCCAAGCTCAAAATGCCAGGACCAGGAGGCACCATAACAATTGATGGGGACATTGCCATATCAAAGGAGTGTGACGAGAATATTGCTTTCACCGAGGCAACTCGCACTGACGAGAATACGGATTCGGACAGCCATTGATATGCATGCCTTCGAAACAAACAGAAAGCATAGCGACTTGTCGAAGTACGAAAAAATTGCGAGTCATAGAGAGAATTGAGGCGTGAAGTTTCCGCCAAACATACAAGGAAGCTTGTCCCAACCCCCAAAGATGTGCGAGAAATCCCTCCATCACCTTTTTCTCGACTCAGGGAAGCGCGTTTCGACTCGCTAATCTTAAAAATCAGCGGGATTTCCTTTTTTCTTCTTTGACGACCATATGCCTCATATATAAATACATTGTTTGCTTGAAATAAAATAAGGTTAACAAAGATCTAGCCGGCAGTTTTTGAGGAAGGTCGGGGACTTGTCATTGCCCTTTTCATACCGAATGAGATGGGAGTCTATATTCTTTGTTATTAACGGTGTTGCGGGGCTCAACGAGAAGAAGTTGGGTACAAAAAACTCGCAGCACCCGCCTCCTTGGAGGTATGCTTGGTTGACCCTTCCTCCTATTGTGGATAGCGACTTGCCCTAGGTGCAAAGTACGGTCGTAGCATTGCCACCCGACTTCAAATTCCCATCGAAGGATGGAGTTTCGTCGATTATGAACAAATTTTTGGCCGTCCGAGGGATCTGGACTTTACAGTCGTTCTAGGAACCAGCTGTGTGAAAAATATTATTATAGTCCATAGCTTCGAGCCGGTTAACAAAAACCGGCTCTGCCCATTGTACCATAACTGGCTCTAATGCGAGGTTTTGTACTAGTGCCAAGAAGTCTAAGGAACTAGAATCATCTGGATAAGTCGCAGGAGAATGTGTAGCTGGCACCACGATTGGTTCGAGTGATGTAATAGGATAAGGAGTGTCCTTTAAAGTTTCTGAAACTTCAAGAGGGGGAACGATTCCTCTAGTCCTTTTCACCCTTCACGACTCAAGATTTTCTGATAAAGCTCCTGAGGAGGATTCTGGTTTCCTCTTCAAAGTTACAGTGGGGATATTGAAACTTATTGGATCAACATTAATAGGATTAGAAAAATAATTTGGAGGCTCAATGAGGGAAGATTCATAATCAGCTGACATCTGAGGATCCAGGGCAACTTGCGGTTCATGATTCTCCGTGGTTGGATGAGTATTCTAGAAGTTGGGAATCGTCTGAAAGGGAGAGAGAGAATTGTTAATAGTTATAATCAAAAATCAGCATAGCAGTAACAAGAAGAGAGCTTCTTAGTAGGAAAGGTTGATTGAATGCGGAGAAAGGGGGTAAACCTCCAACTTCGAAAGAATGAATTCGCTCCTTTGCGATATGAGAAATGAAGTTGATACACTCGCCATGGTCACATTCTTCCCTAGAGGTCTGGAGAGGGTCTTCAAGACCAGATTAATTGCACATGAGTCGCCCGCCCCAGAGATTGTCAAGTTGGATCCTCCATTTTGACCAGCAAGCTATCAGATTCAGACCAGACAGGTCGCAACTCATAAGAACTCGGATTTTTTTTGTTCAAAATCTCTATTCGAGCCTCATAACCAGCTCGGAGGCTATTCAGAAGCTTCCTGGTGGCGTCAAACGGGGCGGGAGACCAAGGTACCATCCTCCTTTCGCCTGCATGAGAAGTATGCCGACAGTAGAAAAAGGTTCTTTGCTAGTTGGAGACTTTATTCCCCATCTTGAGCATGGGAACCTTTTGGAATTCCACCTCTGAAAGGAAATTTCCATGCACTACAAATTCGGACGGTTCCTCCCCTCGGTTTGATTATTACAATGGTTCAGGGAGAGCCAAAGATCCAGATCTGCCTCGATGTGAAGATAATCCTCGCAAAGGGTCTCGAAATTGCTTACGTGGAGATAGGAGCAAGGGACGGTGTTGTGAGGACGAAGCCCATGTGATGCATTCGTTCACGCCAGAACTTCGAGCCGTGGGGAGTAAAACCACGATTGATAGCGTCAAGAAATGTTACCACCTCGTCGTTCCAGGGGGTAGGAACTGTCTCATCAGAATGAGCACTCCAATGACATATGACTTTAGGTGGGAGCCGTCCTTCTTTCTCTAGGGCTTCTAAAGTCTCTTCATAGACAGTGGAAGAAGACCAATTGCAGGAGACGAGTCTCTTTGAAGGTCCCGCCATGAATTTTCCCTTTAAGGAAGATGAGCTATAGGAACGAGTGTGGCGGCGCTCACGAGGAGTAAGGGAGAATGGTGGCTTGGGAGAGCAGATAAGGAACGTATATCAGCACACACCTCATCCCGTAATATGAGTAACGACGATTGAGATTTCTATGGGAATTGAGGAGACGGCTCAACTTGCCAAGGAAGCAAGGAGAAAAAATCAGAGATAAGTTGCTACAGGATATGATCATAAGATAAGGGTTAGTTTACCATGGGAAAGCGGCCCGCGACTCAAAATGAAGAAGAGATGTCGACAAGAAAAGAGTCGCAGTTGTTTCCAAGCTAAACTCGGGGGCTAATTTTGGGTAGATATCTGACAGATGGACCCGCACAGAGATAGTAACGGCGGGAAGACAACCCCTAGGTCTTGCAAAACATGGATGGATCTTCCAAAAGGCAACGCGGTTTCCTGTCATGTTGTCATTAGGAAATACATAATAGTTGGATTTCGAGTCCAAGTAGAACTCCACCTGGACTCTTGTAAAGGCACTGCGATTCACCATGTATGTAAGGGGACTCGAGAAACCAAGTAGGGGACAAACTAGATCTGGATAGATAACTCGTTTAGAGCACTCATTGTAATTGAGACCTCATTAATAATAGAAAGAGAGAAGTCAGGTATGAGTAGGTCTTTGCCTCACACCGAGGGGCCGAATCTAGATACATCGTATTTACTCGCATCGAGTTCGATCTCGACGACTCCTAAGTCACACAAGAATTACGAACTCACAAGTCATCCTCCGATGACTAGTGCTATGACAACCCCACGACATGTTCCCATTGTTTGTTCAAAAGACCACTTCTAGTCATGCCAGAGTCATTGTTAGTTTAGTCCGGTGCACGGTCTTGAGTAGATGGTGGCATAAGTTTGTTTTTGTGTTGTATGTTTATTGTGTTAGCTTAGAAAGTTGTGTCCACCTAGGCTATAGTGAGGTTGATCATGAGATCGTGTATTTATCGGCTGCTCATATTTTCTACTCCCTCCGTTCTAAAAAAGGATGTTGCAACTTTGTCTAAATTTGCATGTATCTACACTCTAAAACATGTCTAGAACTCTAGATACATGTAAATTTGGAGAAAGATAAGACATACTTTTTTGATAGAGGGAGTTTTTTATGGAGTCTTCGAAATTCCTGTTAAAAAGTTGTCCTTCCTTCCCACGTATCGCTTGGAACCGGCAGCCCATAGAAGAAGTCCATCGGTACGTACGACGCACGCCATCTTCCTTCGCCCGATAAACCCTTCCCGACGCAGAAGCCGTAATCCCTAAACCCCCCACCCGCCGGCCGCCGCCATGTCCTCCACGCCGCCCGCCTCCGACACGCCATTGCTAGAGGAGGCCGAGGCCACGACCGATGGGTACATGATCAAGCCCCAGTCCCAGGTCCCGTCCCTCGACACCTCCACCTGGCCGCTCCTCCTCAAGAACTACGACCGCCTCAACGTCCGCACCGGCCACTACACCCCGCTCCCCTCCGGCCACTCGCCTCTCAAGCGGCCCCTCGCCGAGTATCTCCGCTACGGCGTCATCAACCTCGACAAGCCCTCCAACCCCTCCTCCCACGAGGTGGTGTCCTGGATCAAGCGCCTCCTCCGCGTCGAGAAGACGGGCCACAGCGGCACCCTGGACCCCAAGGTCACCGGTAACCTCATCGTCTGCGTCGACCGCGCCACGCGCCTCGTCAAGTCGCAGCAGGGCGCCGGCAAGGAGTACGTCTGCATCGTCCGCTTCCACGCCGCCGTTCCCGACAGGGCCCGCGTGAAAGCCGCCCTCCGGTCGCTCACGGGCGCCGTGTTCCAGCGCCCTCCGCTCATCTCCGCGGTCAAGCGCCAGCTCAGGGTGCGGACTATTTACGAGAGCAAGCTTCTGGACCACGACCCGGAGCGCCACCTCGCCGTGTTCCAGATCTCGTGCGAGGCAGGAACCTACGTCCGGACGCTCTGCGTGCACCTCGGGCTGCTCCTCGGCGTCGGCGCGCACATGCAGGAGCTGCGCCGTATCCGGTCCGGGATCCTCGCAGAGAAGGACAACATGGTGACGATGCACGACGTGATGGACGCGATGTGGGCGCTTGACAACCACAGGGACGAGGCCTACCTCAGGCGTGTGGTGATGCCTCTGGAGGTGATCCTGACCAGCTACAAGAGGCTTGTCGTCAAGGACTCGTCTGTCAATGCTATCTGCTACGGTGCCAAGCTCATGATCCCTGGGCTGCTGCGATTTGAGGATGACATTGATGTTGGGGAGGAGGTGGTTCTCATGACCACGAAGGGGGAGGCCATCGCCATTGGTATCGCTGAGATGCCCACTGCTGTTATGGCCACCTGTGACCATGGTGCAGTGGCCAAGGTCAAGAGGGTGGTGATGGACAGAGACACGTACCCGAGGAAGTGGGGACTTGGCCCGGCGGCTCTCAAGAAGAAAAAGATGATTGCTGAGGGACTCCTCGATAAGCACGGGAAGAAGACCCCTGCTGAATGGCTTCGTAATAACGTGGTGCTCCCTACCGGTGGTGATGCCGTGGTTGCTAGCATTGCCGCTGCTCCTCAGCCAGAGGAGGTGAAGTTGGAACAGGATGAAGTCGCAAGTGTGGATGTCAAGGACAAGAAAAAGAAGAAAACGGATGAGGTCGAAGGTCGCAAGAGAAAGATTGGTGAGAATGATGTGTCCACTTCTACGCCTGCAAAGAAGATCAGGGTGGACGAGGTAACAAATGCAGTGGAAGAGGAGAAGAGGAAGAAGAAGAAGAAAAAGACAGATAAGGGAGAGCCGGGATCATCTAGTTTGGATGTTGATCTGTCTGATGCGGTGAAGAGTGAGAAGAAAAAGAAAAAGAAGAAAAACAAGGAAGGAAGTGATGTCGTCGATCATGAGAGCGCGCCAGATGGAGCTGCTGCGCAAGCTGAGAAAAGCCACAAGAAAAAGGAGAAGAAAAGGAAGAAAAATAAAGATACAGATACAGAGGAGGATCAATAGGTAAACTGGCCTCCCCTGTATGGGTATTCTTTCCTGCGTGTTCTACTTGCTTTGAATCCCTTGCTGACTGTTTATGGTTTGGAAGGCCTAATATACTGTATTTAGCTTGCTTCCATCCTGCCCAAATGTTATGGTAGGTAGGAAGATTTTCCATTCAATCTTGGACAATTAGACCTGTATTCCCGTACGTATCACTTATCAGTTAATTAATACATTAAATTTTGCTCTCTACTCATCCAAGCAATCCATTGTTCTGAAGTTCCTCGTTTGCCAATGTGATCTTCTGCTGCTGCTTGCCGATATTAGAGCAACTCTAGCAGACCCCTTATCCAGAGAACCTGTATACGCGGGATAAGGGTCGTTTTTTCGCAAAGTTTTCGAGCACAAACTCGTCGTGCAAAACAGATCCTGTATCTCGAACCTTAAATCGAAAATTGAAAACTTCACGGGAAAATAGAAACTTCGCAGGAAAATATCATCGTTCATACCGCGAGTTCATCATTGCCATTACGCTGATCTGCATCGATTAACAAAAGTACGAGCTAAAAATGGCGCCGACGGGTCCCTGTCTACTTCAAAATGGGGTTCTACGGCTATTTACCGGAGTCCAAGGGGACGCGACGGCGCCATTGCGGACGGTGAGCTTCTACTCGTCGGGGTCAAGGTCGACGAAGACCTTCTTCTGCTTCTTCTTCTTCTCGGTGTCCCAGTACGCCGCCTTCTCTTGCTGCTGCAACGAGGCGAAGATGCCCTGCTCGAGAAGGACATCGTCCACTAGTGGAAACAACCCCTCTCGTCCAGGGGGCCGGGGGGCAGCTGTCCCGGTTGCAACCAAATCCGGGACAAATGCCCTGCATTGGTCCCGGTTCGTGCGCCCGGGGCAACAGGAATCGCCTGGGCGCATTGGTCCCGGTTCGTGGGGGCATATCCGTCCCGGCTCGTGCCACAGACCGGGACCAATGCCTAGCCACAGGCCACGTGGCACGCGCATGACCTGTTGTCCCGGTTCAGTCCACGAACCGGGACCAATGCCCCCTTCCCCTATATATACTGCCCCAGCCCCCCCCCCCCCTCCTTCCATCTTTTTTTTTGCTTGGAGGTGTGAGAGAGTGTGGTGTTGCTGTTTTTGTTTTACTATGCACACGAGGTGTTCGACGAAATTCCCGAGACGCACACAAGCTCACTGAAAATGGTTTCTTCGACCGAGGTTAACAAATTATCTTTTTCATCTGTAACTGATACATAAAAAAGTATTATTTGTCGATGTACTGTGGTTATCTCTGTATTAATATGTATTTTGATAAACTTAATTATATGATGCAGATGGATGCACGGCAGCGATGGATGTACGGTGACCGACGCACCTCCGAGTATATGGCAGGCCTGAATGCATTTCTTGCTGTAGCTCAGGCGAACAAAGATAATGGCTTCATGTGTTGCCCATGTGTTGATTGTCGGAACGTCAGAGAACATTCTTCCGAAAGAATCCTTCACGGCCATCTACTTCGGAGAGGTTTCATGCCCAGCTATAATTGCTGGACCAAGCATGGAGAAAGAGGGGTTGTGATGGAAGACGATGAAGAAGAAGAAGAAGATCCTTTGTTCCCTGAATACGACGATACTGCAATGGAAGAGAATGCAGAAGAAGGAGGTGATCAAGAACAGGCATCAGAAGAGCCCGATGATGATCTTGGCCGAGTTATTGCTGATGCAAGGGAAGACTGTGAAAATAGATTGGAGAGGTTGAAACTGGACAACATGTTACAGGATCACAAAAAATTGTTATACCCAAATTGCGAAGATGGTAGCACAAAGCTCGGTACCACACTGGAGTTGCTGAAATGGAAGGCACAAAACGGTGTGACTGACAAGGCATTTGAGACTTTACTTCAACTAATGAGCCAAAACTTCCAAAGGATAACGAATTGCCTGAGAGTACGTACGAAGCAAAGAAAGCTCTCTGCCCTCTAGGATTAGATGTGCAGAAGATACATGCATGCATTAATGACTGCATTCTCTTCCGCGGTGAGAAGTACGAGAATTTGGATGAATGTCCGATATGCACTGCACTGCGGTATAAGATCAGAGCAGATGATCCTGGTGATGTTGACGGCGAGCCCCCCCGTAAGAGGGTTCCTGCTAAGGTGATGTGGTATGCTCCTATAATACCACGGCTGAAACGTCTGTTTAGAAACAAAGAGCATGCTAGGTTGTTGCGATGGCACAAAGAAGACCGTAAGAAAGATGGAAAGTTGAGGCACCCCGCCGATGGATCGCAGTGGAGAAAGATCGAGAGAGACTTTCCAGACTTTGCAGGAGAGGCGAGAAACTTATGGTTTGGTCTAAGTACAGATGGCTTTAATCCTTTTGGGGAGCAGAGCTCCAGTCATAGCACTTGGCCTGTAACTTTATGTATGTACAACCTTCCTCCTTGGTTGTGCATGAAGCGCAAGTTCATTATGATGCCAGTTCTCATCCAAGGCCCGAGGCAACCTGGCAACGACATTGATGTGTATCTAAGGCCATTAGTGGAAGAACTCTTAGAACTGTGGGGCAAACCAGGTGTACGTGTGTGGGATGAGAACGAACAAAAGCCATTTGACCTACGGGCGTTGCTTTTCGTGACCATCAATGATTGGCCAGCTCTTAGTAACATTTCCGGTCATACAAACAAGGGATACAATGCATGCACACACTGTTTAGATAAGACTGACAGTGTTTTTTTGGATAAATGTAAAAAGGTTGTATACCTGGGGCATCGTAGATTTCTTCCGATCAAGCATCCCTTAAGGAAAAAAGGAGGGAAGCATTTCAGAGGTGAGGCAGATAACCGAAAGAAGCCTGAGCTCCGTAGTGGTAATAATATATTCGATATGGTCAAGGACCTAGAAGTAATCTTTGGTAAGGCTGCTGGCAGCCAACCAGTTCCGTACGGCCCTGATAAGCGGGCACCCATGTGGAAGAAGAAATCTATATTTTGGGAGCTACCCTATTGGAAAGTTTTAGATGTCCGGTCTTCGATCGACGTGATGCACGTGACAAAGAATCTATGTGTCAATCTGCTATGCTTCCTGGGCGTGTATGGGAAGTCAAAAGATACGCCTGAAGCACGGGAGGACCAGCAACGTATGAAAGACCCAAGCAACAAGCACACAGATACAGGGCGCCATTCCTTAAGCAGCTACGCTCTTACTAAAGCAGAGAAGGAAATATTCTTTGAAGTCCTTTACAGTATCAAGGTTCCGTCTGGCTTCTCGTCGAATATAAAGGGGATAATAAACATGGCAGAGAAAAAATTCCAAAACCTGAAGTCTCATGACTGCCACGTGATTATGACGCAATTGCTTCCGATTGCATTGAGGGGGCTTCTACCGGAAAATGTTCGAGTACCCATTGTGAAGCTATGTGCATTCATGAACGCAATATCTCAGAAGGTAATCGATCCAGAAAGTCTGACAAGATTACAGAGGGATGTGGTCCAGTGTCTTGTTAGTTTTGAGTTGGTGTTCCCACCATCCTTCTTCAACATTATGACTCATCTCCTGGTTCACCTATGTGAAGAGATTCATATTCTTGGTCCGGTATTTCTACACAATATGTTCCCCTTTGAGAGGTTCATGGGAGTCTTGAAGAAATATGTTCATAACCGTGCTAGGCCAGAAGGAAGCATCTCGAAGGGCTATGGAACAGAGGAGGTCATTGGGTTCTGTGTTGACTTTATTCCTGACCTTAAGACAATTGGTGTTCCTGAATCGCGGCATGAGGGGAGACTGAGGGGAAAAGGAACGCTGGGAAAGAAAACAATGATACCTAGGGACGGGCATTCTTTGACCAAAGCACACTACACAGTTCTACAAAATTCTATGTTCATGGCTACGTATGTCGAGGAACACAAGAATATTGTACGGTCTGCAAACCCGGGGAAGGATGACTCATGGATTAAACGCGAACACATGGAGACTTTCGGAAGTTGGTTGCAAACACGTCTTATAAATGACACCACTGTTGAAGATCAGCTATACATGTTGGCAGGGTCACCATCTTCGACTATTGGGAGTTTTCAAGGGTACGAGATAAATGGAAATACATTTTACACGAGCTCCCAAGATAAGAAGAGCACCAACCAAAACAGTGGTGTCCGCTTTGATACAACAAACGAGAATGGAAAAACTGACACATACTATGGTTACATAGAGGAGATATGGGAACTTGACTATGGACCTTCTTTTAAGGTCCCTTTGTTCAAGTGCAAATGGGTCAACCTGAATGGAGAAGGGGTAAAGGTAGACCCGCTTTATGGAATGACAACAGTGGATCTCAACTGTATTGGTTACAATGACGAACCATTCGTTCTAGCCAATGATGTGGCTCAGGTCTTCTATGTGAAGGACATGTCTTCCAGACCGAAGAAAAGAAAAAATAAGGGAACAATTTCATCATACGATGAGCCGAAGCGTCACATAGCTCTCTCAGGGAAAAGAAACATTGTGGGAATCGAGGACACGACAGACATGTCAGAAGATTATAATAAGTTTGTTGAAATTCCACCCTTCACAGTGAAATCTGACCCCACCATCCCGTTAAATAATGAAGATGCTCCATGGTTACGGCCGAAGCGATCATAAGCAAGGGACACGAAGAAAATTCAGAAGACTAGATAGGGATGTTGTTGGTGATGTGTAATAATAAACGTGGAATACATGATCATAGTTCTTATAACGTAGTATGAACGAGATTTTGTTAACCAAAATGATATTTATACATATTATGTGATTATGAATGGAGTAGGTGCAAGTTTGACCAATAATTTGTATTGATCGGTGTTGAAGAACATGTTTCCCAATGGTGTTAATGTGGTGTCCTTATTCTCCGGTATTGGAGGAGGAAAGATAGCTTTGCACAGGCTTGGCATCCACATGAAGACAGTGATTTCAGTTGAGATAGGTGAAGTTAATAGGAGGATTTTGAGGGGTTGGTGGGATCAGACACAAACTGGCACTTTAATTGAGATTGCCGACGTGAAGTCTCTCACTAATGATAGCGTACACGGAATGCAATTCATTCCAAATTGATACTGTGGGTTGCCACTTGTCGGTGTTGAAGAACATGTTTCCCAATGGTGTTAATGTGGTGTCCTTATTCTCCGGTATTGGAGGAGGAGAGATAGCTTTGCACAGGCTTGGCATCCACATGAAGACAGTGATTTCAGTTGAGATAGGTGAAGTTAATAGGAGGATTTTGAGGAGTTGGTGGGATCAGACACAAACTGGCACTTTAATTGAGATTGCCGACGTGAAGTCTCTCACTAATGATAGCGTACACGGAATGCAATTCATTCCAAATTGATACTGTGGGTTGCCACTTGTCGGTGTTGAAGAACATGTTTCCCAATGGTGTTAATGTGGTGTCCTTATTCTCCGGTATTGGAGGAGGAGAGATAGCTTTGCACAGGCTTGGCATCCACATGAAGACAGTGATTTCAGTTGAGATAGGTGAAGTTAATAGGAGGATTTTGAGGGGTTGGTGGGATCAGACACAAACTGGCACTTTAATTGAGATTGCCGAGACAGATATTGCAGGATTATAACTACTTTCGAGATGTAGTATGTGTTGACACACGGTATAGAACAAGTGATTATGGCAGGCCTCTATTGTTATTCATTGGAGTTAATCACCATAAACAACCCAAAAAAGTTTTGACTGACTGCTTTACATCGATAGGGGATGCAGTTGCTTCTGCTTGGCCAGGGACTATCCACCGCTCGGATATATATCTGTCAACGTCAGTCCTGGCTGCTTGTTCATCCTCTAGAGTCTGCTCTGCTCTGCTCTACTGCTCGTTGCGGCTCAGGTTGGTAACGGTCCATGTTTGCGTATGCTTTGTGAACTTATGGTTTGATTTGAGAATTTCAAAACTTTGATTTGATAATCTTTTGGCCGGAAGCACCTAGCAATATCTTTTAAACCTTGTTTCTCTCCATATGCTATTTGTACTTCTCATCGGCTGTAATGTTTCTCTACCTGATTCTACTTCTCCTCTGCCTAGTTTACAGATGTTTGCTCTTTTCTGTAGATGTTTCTACACTGTAAAATGGACATGTCCTGCGAAACATGCAGACAAGGCGCTGATCACCACTACTGGGACATGCCCATTTTACAGTGTAGAAACATCTACAGAAAAGAGCAAACATCTGTAAACTAGGCAGAGGAGAAGTAGAATCAGGTAGAGAAACATTAGAGCCGATGAGAAGTACAAATAGCATAGGGAGAGAAACAAGGTTTAAAAGATATTGCTAGGTGCTTCCGGCCAAAAGATTATCAAATCAAAGTTTTGAAATTCTCAAATCAAACCATAAGTTCACAAAGCATACGCAAACATGGACCGTCACCAACCTGAGCCGCAAGGAGCAGTAGAGCAGAGCAGAGCAGACTGTAGAGGATGGACAAGCAGCCAGGACTGACATCGACTCTAGAGGATGAACAAGCCACCCTACTTCTACTATGAAAATGAGGCCCTAGCTCCAAAAAGTGTATGGGTGGAAATTTCCAGAAATTTGTATGACACAGAGCCGGAGTTTGTGGATTCTAAGCACTTCTGTGCAGCTGCTCAAGAAATAGGCTACATCCATAATTTCCATAATTTATATTCAAATTATATACAAATGAAAAAATAATTAATAGTTTCAATAGTTAGAATAATTATTTAGTTAAACGAAAAATGGATTTAAATTAGTTTTGCAAATTCTAGCATTTTTCATGTTGGAATTTTTGTCAAATTTGGAAGTATATAAAAGTTGTTAATGTGCAAACTTAACACTTTTCAAATTTTGGCGCTAAAAAATTTTGGGCGCGCAGAGGTGCCACCGAAATTCGAAATTTGTTTTTGGTCCCGGGCCGTGGTACCAACCGGGACCAAAGGGCTCTAGTCCCGGTTGGTGGCACGGGCCGAAACTAAAGGCCCAAGTGTATAAAAAAGCGCGGCCCTCTCTCCAGGCCGAGCGGACACCCCAGGGGCGGGCACGAGTGGATATGGCTGGGCGAAGCCCTGCCGGCGGCGGGAACGAGTGGACAGATTCGCCGGCGGAACGCCGGCGGGGATGGACTAGGGGCACAGTAGATTAGGGGAACACAACTTATATTAAAATAGGGCCAGGGGCCTTGCTTACATAGGGGCGGCCGGCCGTACTTGCATAAGGGGCGGCGGCGCGGCCACAGGCGGGCCGGCCGTTTCTTGGGGGGGTAGCTAGCTAGGGGCGTTGTCTATATAGAATAGGGGGGCGGCGGCGACCTAGTCGTCCTCGTCGTCGGAGAGGTGTACATACGCGGGTGCCTGCCACAGGTGGGCAGGCGGCTGGGCCGGGCTCGCCGGGGGGGGCATCGGGGGCGCGTACGGCGGCGGCGGGGGCAGTACCTCCTGTGGCAGCGGCGGCGGCGGGGGCAGCTCCTCCTCCTGCTCCGGCGACCCCGGCGCCCAAACGCCGCCGGTCCAGGCCCAGGTCATGCCATACTCCAGGCCTGGTGGGAGCGGCTGCGGCTCCGGCATGTCCTCGGACGCCTCCAGCTCGGCGTTCATGGCCTGCCACCAGGGGATGGCAGGCTCGTTAGGGGGTGGCGGTGGCGGTGGCATGGCAGCGGCGTCGGCGGCGGCGGCGGCCACGACACGCTCCCACCTCTTGATCTCGTCGTCGACGAGGGAGCGGCGGGAGCGCTCGCAGGCCTCCTCCAGTTGGGCCCGGAGCTCGGGGTCCTGCTCCCCGGAGAAGTCCTCCGGCTCGTCCACGAGGAGCCATAGCTCCCTCTCCCGGCCGGGCGCTGGCGGGGGGTAGTCGTCCACGTTGGCCTCGAGGGGGGCGGGGATGAAGGAGCGGCGGCGCTGCTCGTGCTCCTGCTCGAGCCAGGCGGCCCAGTAGGGGGAGCCGCGCGCGTACATCCGCTCCCTGCGGACGGGGGCCGGCAGGAGCTCGCGGCGGCGCTCGATCTCCTCGAGCAGCGCCGCGCCGGTCGGGGCCGGCGGCACCGGGATCCGTTGGGGATTCAGGTGCCAGCCGTCCGGGAGGTGCACGTCGTTGTAGAACACCGGAGTGGCATTGTTCCAGTGCCACTCCGCCTCGTCCACCCGGACGTACCGGCGGAACCGCTTGCCCGGGGGCGCGGCGCGGGGCGGCGGGCGTGCAGCCGGTGGTGGCGCGGGGACGCGTGGCACCCCGCCGAGGCGGACACCTCCAGGGCCGTAGCCGAAGGCCTCCGCCGGCGGGGGCGGGATGCGGCCTGCGCCGCTCGACGAGCCTCCGTCGTCGTTCCTTGGGCGCTTGCCGGAGTTCGAGAACCAGCGGGACATGGTGGCGGCTAGGGTTGCTTTGCCAGGGACGCGTCCGGGGTGGGTGGGTTGTACGGGCGGCGGGGGGCCTTTAAAAAGGACCCGGGGTGGGCTGGCATGCCAACCGGCGGCCTGAACGTGGCGGCGGTTGCAGGCGGCCATGAATGCGGGGAGCCGAGGCGTGGCGCGTGGGGAGTGGGGCGTGGGAAGCCGAGGCGGGGCGGGAAGACGAGGCGGGGCGGGAAGACGAGGCGGACAGCGGCCCTTTGACCGTCCTTCGGTCTTAGTTTAATGGACCAGGCGAACCAGCCACCAGGCCGCTGGCCAGTGGCCCCTGTTGACTGGCCATAATAACAGACGCGGGCCAGTGGGCCCTTCGAACCGTTGATTGTCCATAAATAAAAGACGCGGGCCAGTGGGCCTTTTTGACTAAAAAATGTGTCAGTGGGCTTAATTAAAGACGTGGGCCTGGAGCGGTTGGGGAAGGGGAGGCCGGTTGGCGATTGCGAGGCAGGAGAAAAAAAAAACGAACAAAAAAAACCTGCCGCGGCAGGGAAAATGGGCGGACTTTATTCTTTTTTTAAGAAGGCATCCATCCCGGTCCCTAAAACGAACCGGGACGAACTCCCTCGCGGTCCCTGGCCCAGAGTCGCCACGTGGGCCAGCCTTACCATCCCGGGTGCTGGCACAACCGGGACCAATGGGGAGGGCCATTTGTCCCGGCTAGCCCATCCCGGTTGCGCAACCGGGACAAATGGCCCTTACGACCCGGGACAAAAGGCCCTGTTTCCACTAGTGGTCGCAGACCTGGTCGATGCGACGAAGCTTCTCCATCTCGACCTTCTCATTGACGCTGCGCTAGCGGACAACGCCGGTGACATGCTCGGGCCCTATCCCGGACTCGAACGCTGGCGGGTCGTAGTCCTCGAAGGCCTCCTCGAGCTCCAGCCGGCGCGGCTGCAGCGACGAACGGCAAAAGGAGCTCCATTCGCCGGAGGCCCCCTCCGAGCGGGATGAGTTCCCCGCGTCTGTGCGGCTCCCGAGACTGAGGCCATGTCGCGCGTCAAACTCCTCCTTTATGGGCAGCAGAGGTACTTCGGCTGCACCGGCTTCCCTTGCAGCGAGTAGCGGAGCGATCCACGCTTCCTCGCGGCGTCCGAGTGGACACAACGGCGGTGCTGCGCGACTAGGTGCGGTAGGAGGTGGACCATGGCCCGGTCGGTGGTGGTATCGCGAGTAATCACTCGCTGGAGTTCGCACCGGCGGCTAGTAATGTGGGGGGAGAGCGGTGGTGCCGCAAATCTAGGTCACGGGTGTGCTCTTTATCCAAAGCGGGGGGGGACCTATATAGAAGAGGGCGGCGGGGCGGCGATTGCGGGCCCTTTATCGCGGATGGGGGGTCTGGTATAGCCACCAAACGAAGCTCGACCCATATTTTCGCCGGGAAAATAAGAATCCCACATTTTTAAGGAGTCCGCTAGAGATGCTCTTATCTACCCAAAGTGGAATTTTCGATTTCTATATTTCCACCATACTGTGATTCGCCTTCTGATCTTCTGGTACTTATCAAATGTTAGAACTTTGGATCCCCACATTGCTATACATGCTTAAAATCTATTCCAGTAGTCTATGATATTTTATACTTTGACATATGGAGCATCTTATTTTTATCTATAATCATTGCATGCTGCCATTTTGCATCGAGAGTCTTGAGTTGTCTGAGTGCTATTTTGTGTTAACTCGCCAGATTCACTGAAATTTCACATTCCATTGTTTTAGAGGTTTATGTTGCTAATAGAACCGGTCTCTTTATTGCACATGCATGTATTGATTTGGATGAGTACACGCAGGTTATACGCTGACGGCCAAAAGCCGTCGGCCTAGTTTTGATTGTCGTCGGCGTAGGGCTACACCGAAGGCAAAGTCGTTGGCATAGCTCTCCCAACATCGACGGCAAAGCCTTCGGCATAATATTTTCAAAAATTAAAAATTCTATTTTTCAATATTTTATTTCTTTATAACTTTTTTTTATTCTGTTTCGAAATTTTCCACTTAGCCACACACTTAATCTGGTCAAAATGCTTACCCTGGTCAAACTTTCCATTCAGTCACCCATCCTTAAATTGATGCAACCCAAGCACGTTTAACTTTTGAGTTCCTTCAAAATTAGCTTCCAAGTAAAACTTAATAATATTAGTATCATATCAATCATATGAACTCATGGGGCAGGATGTAACACATTTTTATTGTTTAAATTTAAAAAAATTATTTAAATAAATAACAATGATTACGTAATACTATTTTTTGAATAAACAATAAAATGAATTTTACTTTATTTTCCCCTTTTTACATTTAATATTGAAATATTTATATATTTAAATCCGCCACTCAAAATTTGACAAATAAAATGTCTAACTCGATTAGGAAAATGAGAGGAATTCAAATATGACATCCATATCATAGAAACATCAATAGTTGTAGAAAATTTAACCTCTTTCGGTGAATAGTCATAGTGCCCTTTTTGACTATTTCTTGAGAAAAAAAATAAAATAAAGTGAAGAAAACCTAAAAAAAAGATTTCCGCTAGCATGGAATCCTTTTATGTGTACTAGTTGGTATGAAAAATGATAAACTTGATATTTCATAAATTGTTCAAAAAATCTTCACAAAAAGTTCTATCATGTATAAACATATACAAGTTTCAAGAGAAATGAAAGTTATAGCAATTCCCACGACATAGTTTGTGATAAAGTTCTCATATTCGATAAATATGTGTATCTTGCAATAGAAAATGATGGTTTCGAAGGGATTTTTAAATTATTTTACAAATACCATTTCCTTTTTTCTAAGTGGAAAAAATGACTTTTTTGTGAACCTAGAACAACAAATATTGTGCAAAATGGCACCCATCTAATTTTTACAAAGATTAGTCCATATTTTATGGATAATCCCCAAGTATTAGGAATTTTCCTGATTTTTATCTAATTTCGCCTAGTTAAATGAGTTTATGCTAATTTTCCGAAAGTAATCCAAATTTGAACTACAAGTGTCGATAATTTTGTCTGAATTTTTTTACAAAATCATTTTAAGATACACAACTAGTGGTTATATCTATAACTGTGCATAACCGAACCGAAACCGAAAACCGAACAAAAAAAACCTAACCATAACTAAATGCATGGTTTTCGTGGTTAGTGGTAAGGTTTGAGTTATCAAAACACCTAACCGAACAACCCTCCGTTAATTCGGTTTTAAACCAAAATAATTCGTTTTTAACCGAAATAAACCAAACAACCAAGTCTGGTACAAAATGATGCATTTAAGTCCGAGCCCAGCTTCGCAAAACTGTTTACATAGGGAGTGGGATGTACACTGTACACGAAATATTGTGCAGCCTAGTGGTGTCGGAGAAGCGTTCTGTCCCGGACAGGATTGCTTCTAGATGTTCGAACACTGGGGGCTAACCATGTTCTATCGCACCTCGAGAGGCCTTGGGAGGGGAGCTCGCGAAGGTCGAAAATGGAGAACGGAGAGTGTTACCCAGGTTCAGGCCACCGTGATGGTGTAAAACCCTACTCCTGCTTGTCTGATGGATTGCACTTTAGTGACTACAGTAAAAATGCGAGCTCATGCTCGGATCAGACTACTTGGGTTGTTCTATGGATGTGGCTATCTATCCTCTGATGGTGTTCATCCGGGGATCCCCCTCTACAAGGGCGAGGGAGCCCTTCTTATACTGGCGGTTGGTCCTCTTTCCCGCTCATTTTGCGGGAAAGGGTTCCCACAAGGTGCCAAAGTGCGGAGCAGCTCGTACTCTGCGCCACCTGCGCAGTCTTTGTCGTCAAGGACAGCTCCACCGTTCATGGAAGAGAAGTGGGGGCTGATGACCCACAAGTATAGGGGGTGTATCGTAGTACTTTCGATCAATAAGAGTGTCGAATCCAACAAGGAGCAGAAGGTGTTGACAAGCAGGTTGGATAGAGGATTCACTGTAAACACTAGCAAACGGATTTTTGGTGATTTTTTTATATAGCAGATAAATAAAGTGCGAGTAAATAAAGTGCAGTAAATAATATTGCAGCGAGTGGCCCAATCCTTTTGAGAGCAAAGGACAACCGGTTGTTCTACTTATGATTACCAAACGTTCTCGAGGACACGTGGGATTTCGTCAAGTGCTTTCGCTTCATACGGCTGATTAATATTTCTTGATTCGTGAAGTGTTGTGTGGGTGAACCTATGCTAATGCATCGCCCAACTAGGACTAATACATACTTGTGATTATACCCCTCGTAAGCATCAACAAATACAAGAAAGTAATTAAGATAAATCTAACCACAACCTTAAAACTCAGGAATCCTACACTCCCTCGTGCATTGGTTTCCAAACGGGGGTTTAGGTTTCTGTCACTCCGGCAACCCCACAATTAGTAGCCAAATACACAATGCATCCTCCCAGGCCCATAAAGGTGAAGTATCATGTAGTCGGCGTTCACATGACACCACTAGAAGAATAACACCACAATTTAAATACCGAACCATGAGATATTACTTCAACATAATTCTGCTAATAACACCATGACTTCTCCCATGTCCTCAAGAACTAAACGAACTACTCATAAGACATCATATGGATCATAATCAGATGTGATATAATGGATAATAAAAATCTGGTCATAAAGTGTAAACACCGATAAATCTCACAAGCATCAACTACTAACAAGTAATCCACACCAGGAGAGAGATCTAATGTAAAGCAACGATAAATACCCCTAATTGTTATAGCTGAATGAAGGTGGATGATGAGGGTGCTAGTGCTGGTGATGATGATGATGACGATGACGATCTTGATGATGCCCGGAGCGATGACGGTGACGATGGCGATGATTCCCCCTCTCCGAGGAGGAATTTCCCCGGCAGATTTCTCCCTGCCGGAGAGCTTTTCTCTCTCTGTTGTTTTCGCCCTGAAGCGATGGCGGAATAATTCTTTGACAATCTTCTGGGGCTTAGGGTTCCCTGGGGGTCAAGTACGCGAAAGGGGGCACCCAGGAGTGGCCCAGGGGGCATACCACCCCCAGGCGTGGCCAGAAGGGGGTGCCCCGCCTGGTGGTGTGGGCCCCAGGTGGCCCCCCTCTGGGTGCCCTTCTGGCTGACTTCCTCCTCGGGGCTTCTAAGACTCCTCCGGTATCCCCCCCCTCTTCTTCTGATCTTCTGAAATAGGGTATCTCGACAGTGCTTTTTCCATCAGATTTCTGGTCCCGGTATTTATTCTCCAAAAATTATAAAACATGCAAAATAAGATAAAATAACATAAGTGATGCATCATAACATGAAATATATCGATGAATAACAGGAAATAACAATATAAAATAGTGATGCAAAATGGACGTATCAACTCCCCCAAGCTTAGACCTCGCTTGTCTCGAAGCGAAACTGAACTCAGTAAACATGACCACAGGTTTATGGAGTAAGGTGTCGATAAATAAAATACGGACAAGAGGCATCACATCTAACAAAGAACAAGTCATTTTAGACAGCAACTTCCTCTTATATAATCAAACTTGAAACAAGTAGAGGAAATCACAATAAAGATGCAAAAGAAATCATAATTGGTAAAGGAAAACTTCGTTCTTGGTCAGAGAATAATTAACAATTTACTTATCTTTCGATTAGAGTCTTTATACTACAGCTTATATTGCAGAGTTTATCATGCTCAATTATAACAGTCTCTTTGCAAACACTGGTAACTTTCAAAGTGGTATTCAAACAGATTAAAGCATTTGTACAAACAAGGAAGAATAAAGAATATGATTGAGTAAATCAACATATAGATGGATGGATCACAACAACTCAAATGCTTGCTTAAGGCAGAAAGGAGTAGGTTTACCGACTCAACATAAAGGTAAAAGATAGGCCCTTCACAGAGGGAAGCATGGATTAACTCATGTGCTAAAGCTATTCATTTGATAAAGAGAGGTATAAAATGGTCGACACTCCTCCCAACCTTTCTTACACAAACCATGCCAATAAAGTGCGATCTGGCTGCATGCATCTCCTGAGAGACGGCAAATCCAGTCATGCCTTGGTGGTATGCAGCTATTGATGCTTGATCTGCCCCTATGCATGAATAGGGTAGATCTAAGCAGATTCCGGCATTGAAGCCTTCATCTATTGGGTATAGGGCGGGGGGATGAAATTTCTTCCACCATGAAATCCCATTGCTTCTGCTATCAAACCGATAAAAACATTAGCAGATCTGATTGGTAAGACACAAGAACTTACCAGGTGATTCCGTGCCGGCATATAGGATCCGCTGTTGAGGAAGCGCCCGACGTTTCGGTCGAATTCCAGGCTTTCGACAATGATCGTGTTGTGATGTCTACGCACGCTTCTATTCTTGTAGACAATGTTGGGCCTCCAAGTGCAGATGTTTGTAGAACAGCAGAAGTTTCCCTTAAGTGGATCACCCAAGGTTTATCGAACTCTGGGAGGTAGAGGTCAAAGATATCCCTCTCAAGCAACCCTGCAATCAAGATACAAGAAGTCGCTTGTGTCCCCCAACACACCCAATATACTTGTCAGGTATATAGGTGCACTAGTTCGGCGAAGAGAGAGTAAAATGCAAGTAATATGGATGATAATAAGTGATAATAGCAATCTGAAATAAAAATGGCAGCAAGCAAACATGTAGCAGAACAGGCGGAAAACGGTGTTTCAATGCTTGGAAATAAGGCCTAGGGATCCTACTTTCACTAGTGGACACTCTCAACAATGAAAACATAATTGAATGCATAAATATCATTTCTTCACTATGCTACTCCGAACCACTCTCCGTCGAATAACAAACACCAATCATTGCGTAGGGTTGTAACAAAACTCCTCAGAGTAATTACTTTCCCAACCAAGTAACCCCCATGCTATCACCATGGGACCCAGATGGTTCCACGCAAACACCACAATGTCATAGGGTTATCCAACACAAAATATAAATATAATGCTAAACCACACGGCGCACACACTGTCACCTTTACACCGTGATCAAAGTATTTACGGAGATCTCATAACAAAAACCACTTGGGTAGCATAATAGATGAAGAATAATATCTATGAATTCAACTAGATTACAAAGCTCACGATCACATATAGATCACGCCATGGGAGAGAGAGATGAACCACATAGCTACCGGTAGAGCCCTCATCCTCGGGGGAGAACTACTCCCTCCTCATCATAGGAGACAACACCGGCGATGGAGATGGTGGTGGAGTCGAAGGAGATGGCTTCCGGGGGGCACTTGCCCGTCCCCGCAGGGTGCCAGAACAGAGATATGTCCCCCGAAACTTGTCGGTCGCGGCGGCGGAGCTACAGATGTATTTTGCGGAAAAGGTCGATTCCCCTAGGGTTTATGCATCGGGGAGTATATATGGGCGAAAGGGCGATGCCGGGAGGTGGCCAGGGGCACACACCACTAGGTGGCGCGGCCGGGGGGACCCGCGCCATCCCATGGTGTGGCCACTCTCTGGCCCCCCTCCGGGGCTCTTCGGGACTTCTGGAAGCTTCCGGGACTTTTAGGACTTCTGGCTTTCAAATTTTCCCATTCCGAGAATATTTCCAGAACAACTTTTCTGAAACTAAAAACAGCAGAAAACATGGAACTGGCTCTGTGGCATTTTGTCAATAGGTTAGTCCAGAAAATCGATAAGAATGACATAAAGAAGGGAGAAAACATGTAGCAATTGGCATAATATCAACATGGAACATCAGAAATTATAGATACGTTGGAGACGAATCAAGCATCCCCAAGCTTAGTTCCTACTCGTCCTCGAGTAGGTAAACGATAAAACAAAATAATTTCTAGGTGACATGCTACCACACAATTTTGATCGTAATATGTAAAGTAGAGCATGTAAACTAGGATCAAATGAACTAAAGCTGTGATCTGTATTTTATATCAACAAGTAATGCATAAACAAAGAAGAAAGAAGTAAAACTTTTAATTAATCAACACTAAAAGACTATCAACTGTGCAAAGTTTATTAGAGATGATTTAAGCTTTCAAGAACAACAATATCATGCACGTCAAACAATCTTCATAACCCCTGTTAGGATCAAGTCAAGCTTTCTACACGATGCAATGCTTGAATCTTAAACTATTTGTGCACTAAAAACAAGCAAGTGTTCTGCGTTGGTCCCTGGCACCGGGATGTTATGGAAAAGAGAACATTATGGGGGGTTTGGAAGGTCAATGGAAGAAATGCTCACAAAGCTGAAAGTGGTCATTAGACAAGAGAAATTCTTACAACCGAAGCTATGCAAGGAGTAGGGATTGCCACACAACGGATGCACATAGAGCTATAAGTGTATGAAAGCTCTCCAATGGAACTAGTGGGGGTGCATCCAATCCTTTTCACGAAGACCTAGAGCTCATTTGAGGAGGCTCATCATTGGAATATACAAGCCAAGTTCTATAATGTAAAGTTCCCCACATAGTTATGAATGAATGATAATATGAAAACTTTGTCCAAACTGAAGCATTGGTGCTAAACATGAAGCACAAGTGTGGTATAAAGGATAGTGATGCGCCCCTCTCTCTTTATTCTCTCTTTGGCCCTTTTTTTCTTTTTGGGCTTTTCATATATTTTTTTATATATCCTCACCGGTAGGGGCAACATCCTATATTACAATGAATCATCACACTTTTAGTACTCATAACTCATAATGGAATATCTCTGATGTATCCAACTGTATGCTCCTGCCAGTGTAGCAGTATGCATAAATAACCATGAAGCTCATCATCAAGTAACATAATGGAGGTGGATGTTGTGCAGCAATATATCTCGGAATGGCTATGGAAATGCTATGATTGGTAGGTATGGTGGCTTTTTTGAGGAAGAATATATGGGCTTATGTGTAGGAGAACAAAGTCCTCCCACGGTATTTGGATGCACTTGCGAAGTTTGCACCAACTCTCAATGTGAGAAAGGGCAATGCACAGTACCAAAGAGGCTAGAAAATATGGATGGTGGAAGTGCCAGGAACCGCAACATAGACTCACAAGTTAAAAGATTGCAGCAAGCAAATCATCTTACAAGGAAAAGTGCAAATCACTACAAGAGGGTCTGTGGCAGTGACAAGTCACTGTTAGCTACCCCGACCGTAGCGCGTAACAAAAGGTCGTCACTGTTAGCTACCCCGACCGTAGCGCGTAACAAAAGGCCGGTCAGAAATGTATCACTCGTAGCAATCATATACCATTGTTTCTATCAGCTGGTAAGTTTAAGTGTGGCACAGCTTCAAGTTTTTTTTATACCAACCATTAAAAGTTTCTACTTACTAGTCCTTCCGTTTATCAATTAAGCAAATTAATATCTCAAAACAACAGCAGTGATTCAAGTGAAGCAGTTTAGTTATCTACAAGACCATGCAAATTTTTTCACTATACCAACTACCACATAAGCATTTCTATTCTCAACCAAGCACATATATGAGAACCACCTAACTACAAAACTAACAACTCTAAACAAAGAGGTGCATGAAAACAAAGGCTAAACGCAGTATTAGCAAAAAGTGAACACTCACAGAACAATAAGAATGAAAACCAGAGTGTTCTAAGCAATGGAAACAGAGCGTGTATCTCTCCCACACAAGTATGATAAGATCCAACCATAAACTACAGCAAATAAAACTAAACAAACTGAAAGCAAAAATAAAATACGCTCCAAGTAAAGCACATAAGATGTGACTGAATAAAAATATAGTTTCACCAGAAGTGACCTGATAATTTGTCGATGAAGAAGGGGATGCCTTGGACATCCCCAAGCTTAGACACTTGAGTCTTCTTGGAATTTTCTGGGATATACCACTGGGGCATCCCTAAGATTAGTCCCTTCACTCTTCTTGATTACATCATATCATCCTCTTCTCTTGACCCTTGAAAACTTCCTTCAAACCAAACGTCTCACAATCTTCATTAGCAGCGTTAGTGCAATCGAAATAATAAATTCACATGGTTCAGTTTCAACACAAGCCTAACACTCATAAACACATTATCTACTGTCACAACTTCTTCTAAAACTCTTTTTCTCAAAAGAACACCAAAAGAAAGAGAATAAGAGGCAAATGCAATTATTGGCAGAAATCTGTCAAAACATGACAGCAGGTAAAGATGATTTTTTTTAAAAATCTTCTGTTGCTCAAATCAAAAAGTGTTAAACTAAGAAAAGTTGCGTATATAACCCAGAATTACGCACAAAAAAACGCAGCTCATTTTGAGTTTTCTGTGATTTTATACGGAATTAACAGTGGACAGCAGAAATCTGTTTCCTGCGCAGAAATCCGAAATATAGCCTCAACTTTCCACTAGAGGATTTACTTGGCTCAACAAAAACACAAAATAAAAGATACAACGGGGTTGATAAGGAAATATAAAACACCCAGGTGCAAAGCACACAAAATAAAACAAAGGAAAACGGGTTGAAAACATAGAAATAAAACGGGTTGTCTCCCGGTAGCGCTTTTTCTTTAACGCCTTTCAGCTAGGCATAATGATTTTTAAAAGATACTCACATAAGAATAAGAGTTGAAGCACAATAATATATAATCAACAAGCAAATATAAAACATATTTAAGTCTAACCCACTTCCTATGAAAAAGAATCTTGTAGAAAAACAAGTCAACGAAGCACAAAGTGACTAGCATAGGAAGACAAAATAAGTGCAACATCAAAAATTTCAACATAAAGAGGGGAAACTTAATATTGTTGAGATGCATAAAACCATGTTTCCCTCCCTCATAAGAACTTTCGGTAGCATCATGAATAAAATTAACAATATAGCTATCACATAAAACATTCTTATCACGAGCCACATGCATAAAAGAATTAATACTCTCCACATAAACATAGTCATTCTTATTAATAGTAATGGGAGCAAATTCAACAAAATAACTATCATTATTATTATCATCACCATAATCATTAAATATAGGAGGCATATTGTAATCATAATTAATTTTTTCCTCAATAGTAGGTGGAGTGAAAATATCATATCCATCATTGTAAACAGGTGGAACTAGAATACCACAATCATTATAATCATCATATATTGGAGGCAAGGTATCATCAAAGAAAATTTCCTCCTCAAAACATGGGGGACTAAAAATATAATGTTCATCAAAACTAGCTTCCCCAATCTTAGACATTTCCATAGCATTAGCAATAATATTGTTCAAAGAATTCATACTAATAACATTGCTATTAGCATGCAAATAAAGCTCCATAGTTTTTTAAATTTTCTCTTCAAACACTTCATGTCCTAACTCAAGATAAAGATTATAAAGTTCTATCATATTTTTGTTTTTTCCATTAAGACTACTAGTAAAAAATAAAAACAAGAAGCGGATAAAAATAAGCCTAACTAGTGAAAACATGAAACAAAAAGGTTTAATTGCATAATCTAAAGGAAATAACTTCGAGCACTCACACCCGAGGATGTGAGAACCTTTTACATTACCTCCCCGGCAACGGCGCCAGAAAAGAGCTTGATGTATACGCACGCTTCTATTCTTGTAGACAGTGTTGGGTCTCCAAGTGCAGAGGTCTGTAGAACGGCAGCAAGTTCCCCTTAAGTGGATCACCCAACGTTTATCGAACTCAGGGAGGTAGATATCCCTCTCAAGCAACCCTGAAATCAAGATACAAGAAGTCTCTTGTGTTCCCCAACACACCCAATATACTTGTCAGGTATATAGGTGCACTAGTTCGGCGAAGAGAGAGTAAAATGAAAGTAATATGGATGATAATAAGTGATAATAGCAATCTGAAATATAAATGGAAGCAAGCAAACATGTAGAAGAAAAGGCGGAAAATGGTGTTTCAATGCTTGGAAATAAGGCCTAGGGATCCTACTTTCACTAGTGGACACTCTCAACAATGAAAACATAATTGAATGCATAAATATCATTTCTTCACTATGCTACTCCGAACCACTCTCCGGTCGAATAACAAACACCAATCATTGCGTAGGGATGTAACAGCACTCCTCAGATTAAGAACTTTCCCAACCAAGTAACCCCCATGTTATCGCCATGGGACCTAGATGGTTCCATGCAAACACCACAATTTCATAGGGTTATCCAACACAAAATATAAATAGAATGCTAAACCACACGGCGCACACACCGTCACCTTTACACCGTGATCAAAGTGTTTACGGAGATCTCATAACAAAAACCACTTGAGTAGCATAATAGATGAAGAATAATATCTATGAATTCAACTAGATTACAAAGCTCACGATCACATATAGATCACACCATGGGAGAGAGAGATGAACCACATAGCTACCGGTAGAGCCCTCAGCCTCGGGGGAGAACTACTCCCTCCTCATCATAGGAAAGATGGCGATGGAGTCGAAGGAGATGGCTTTCGGGGGCACTTCCCCGTCCCGGGAGGGTGCCAGAACAGAGATCTGTCCCCCAAAAGCTTTTCGGTGGCGGAGGCGGAGCTACGGATGTATTTTGAGGAAAAGGTCGATTCCCCTAGGGGTTATGCATCGGGGAGTATATATGGGCGAAAGGGCGATGCCAGGAGGTGGCCAGGGGGGCCACACCACCAGGTGGCGCGGTCAGGGGGACCCGTGCCACCCCATGGTGTGGCCCCCCTCCGAGGCTCTTCGGGACTTCTGGATGCTTCCGAGACTTTTAGTACTTTTGGCTTTCGAATTTTCCAATTTCGAGAATATTTCCAGAACAACTTTTCTAAAACTAAAGACAGCAGAAAACAGGGAACTGGCTCTGTGGCATCTTGTTAATAGGTTAGTCCGGAACATCAGAAATTATAGATACGTTGGAGACGTATCATGTTGCTGATTCCGCCGAGTATTCCCGCTCGAAACGTAACTCATGACGTTGCTGGCCCCATGGTGGGCGCCAACTATCGAGACTTCGTAGTTAGGATCATAGACGGGGGTGCCATAAACCTACTGGTAGAACCGTGAGAGAACGTGGGAGAACTGGAAGCGAGTATACGATTTACCCAGGTTCGGTACGTCACAACAATGGCGGCATTCCTACTCCTGCAATCTCACTAAAATAAGGGCTAAAGCCTGACGTATACATAGTACAATTGTGAGTATGGTTTCGCTAAATCGGTAAGGATGAGCTTCTCGGCGAGTTGGCTTCTAGCTACTGTCTTCTTGTTGTTATCTCGCTCCCGTCCGGCTTTATATAGATAGCCGGACTAGGGCTTACAGGGAGGAAACCTAGAAGACTACAGAAAGTATCTAATCTTGGAAAGTAAGGCATCCGGATTCTTCTCCAAGTCATATCACATGTGGGCCGTGATCTGGGTTCTTCTAGAATTCGGCTTCGTGTGCGTCGGTTTCTTGGGCCGCCCAATGGAATCCATTCCACTGCATGTGGGCCACCCTGGTAATCTGGCCTCTGGCCAATGCCGAATATACCCCCATTTGGCATATATCCGACACCACTGAAGGGTTTCGTAGCAGATAACAAAAAAAATTCTTAACAACGATAACCGAAAAACATCCAGGATCTATTATTATGCAGATATAGATTAACGGAGAAGGAACGGTGATCATACCCTTGATGACCGAAAGAGGGGATTACCCTCCCGCACAAGGGTTGTCAAACGAAGCCGACCTCAGGGTCGTGTAGATGTTCTCACGACTTAGTTCTTGAAGCATAGCACCTCGCGGGATTACACACGTATGATGTAGTCGATGACTCCCGGTCTCCGGCAAAGTACAGAGATTGCGTAAGTAGAGAGATGGACCGAAGACTATGAACACGGCGATGTGTTATAGTGGAGAATTATCAACTTGTTGCGCAGCTCCGAAGGGATCCGCTATTAGAGAAGAGAAGAGAGAAAATTGGATGGAGAAAATGGGAGGGATGCCTCCCTTTATATAGTGGGAAGGGGGAACTTTCCCCTTGGCCAAGCCATGTGGGACTAATCCCACATGGTTGGTGCGGCCAAGGGAGGCGGACGCACCCCCCATGGACCCCAGGTGGCCCATGTGGGCTGCCCCCTTTTTCTTATTTCTTTTTCTACTTTTGCCCTAATGGGCCAAATCTTCCTAGAAGGCCCATTAGTGGAATAACTGCATTTTTAAATGAAATAAAATGTTATTTAATTATTAATTATACTAATTAATAATAAACACACATTACTTATTCATTCCGAGTCCCGGAAACACTTCCGGCACTCTCCGATCACTATCGTGCATTTCTCCTTTATTCCAATACAACTTCGGAACTCTCCGATTCCTATCGTATAATTACCAAAATGATTCTTGTGCTCTAAAATATTCTCTTCGGTACTAAGATCTCTCTCACGCATCGTCTTGATGACCCACAAGTATAGGGGATCGCAACAGTCTTCGGGGGAAGTAAAACCCAAATTTATTGATTCGACACAAGAGAGCCAAAGAATATTTGTGAGCCTTAACAAGTGAGTTTTCAATTCACTTGCACCTGAAAGTACTTTTGTTCGCAGTGGTTTATCAGTAATAACAGTTTTATAGTAGCAGCAGTGGAATGAAAACAGTAGCAACAGTGTTTGAAGTAAACAACGGAATTAAATATTGTAGGCATAGGGATGGATGAACGGGCGTTGCATGGATAAGATAGTTCATATAATGATCAGGTCATGGGCATTGCAGATAAATATGATAGAGCATCCAAGCACTTAGTAACCTATAGGCCATGGTGTTCGCGTAAATAGTCGTACGTGCTCTTCAATGATAACTTGCACAACATCTTTGTCCTACCAGCCCGTTTTCAGCGGGGCCTCAAGGGAATCTACTGGTAATAAGGTGTCCTTTAATAGAACACCGGAGAAAAACATTAACACTCCGTGAACACATGTGATCCTCACATCACAGCCATCCCCTCTGGTTGTCCCAATTTATGTCACTTCGGGGCCTCGGGTTCCGGACAACAATATGTGTAAACAACTTGCAGGTATGATCAAGAAACAATAATTATCATCGTGATTCAATAACATGTTCAGATCTAAGATCATGGCACTCGTGCCCAAAGTGGAAAGCATTAAGCATAGCAAGTTGCAACAATGTCAATAGCACTAATAGACGATACTAGGCACTCTGCCCTAACAATCACGGCATTATTACATGAATGATCTCATCCATTCCCTACCATCCCCTTCAGCCTACATCGGGGGAATTACTCACACATTGATGGGGAAATATGGATGGTCGATGGAGAGGCGTTGGTGATGACGATGGCGATGATCTCCTCCACTTCTCCGTCCCGGCAGGGTGCCAGAACAGGAACTTCTGATCCCCGAATCGAGGTTCAGGGTGGCGGCAGAGCTACAAACTTCTTTATGGAAAACTATCGAACCCCCTCGCGTTTTAGGGTTGAAGACTATTTGTAGTCGAAAGGGGGGTCCGAGGGGGACTCTGGGTGGCCCACACCCTATGCTGGCGCGGCCAAGGGGGGCGCCAGGGGGTGTGGCCACCATGTGGCTCTTCTCCTGGCCCCCTTCTGGCTCCCGGGGTCTTCCGGTGTGAAAACACCAATGGGGTCTTTTCTGGGCAATTTCCCAAAAGTTGATTTTTTCTGCACAAAAACAAGACACCAAGGTAATTCTGCTGAAAACAGCGTTAGTCTGTGTTAGTTGTATTAAAAACACATATGTTTAGAGGAAAAAAATAAGAAAAGTGTTCGGAAAAGGAGATACATTTTCGACGTATCAACTCCCCCCAAGCTTAGCTTATTGCTTGTCCTCAAGCAATTCAGTGGCAACTGAGTGCGATAAGAGACTTCTACGAACACATTTCTTTCATATGATGTAAACATATTCACTATATGATCAAATACTTAATTATGCTCATGATAAGATACATGCAAGATACCATCACTTAATAGCTATGCAAACCATGAGGAGATAACAACATATTAATAATAAACATCATGAAGCATAACTATTTGCAAGATTGAAGTATTCATAATAGGATCTGATAAAGTGGTATCTCTCTTGCACTTAAGTGTGGGGCAAAACATAAATGCCAGGGCACCTCTGAAGTTCAAGGGAAGACTAGAAGTAAAGATATCAAAGATATAAGTATCAAAGTTATACCACAATCAACCGTACTTTGGGACAAACACATCACACTAAGAATGACCATTGTGCTCTCAAAAATGTTCTCAAAGAATATGGTGGAGACTCAACATAAAATTAAAAGAAAGGCCCTTCGCAGAGGGAAGCATGGATCACTCATGTGCTAGAGCTTTTTATTTATTAAACAGAGGTATTGAAAACATTTTGAGAGAGGTGTATGCGTATGTCAACAAATGGTAAACAGACAATACAGTACGTCACAAACCAATTGGATTCACAAGAGAAGCTCCCATGTGAAGTATTCATCTGAGTAGAAGGTCATCCCTCTTTCTCTTTTGTTTACACAATTATGCTTTGACTGATAAATCAGGGGCAAAAAGAGTGAAGAGAATTTGTGTGTATTAATTTGGGGCTAGGCACCCCGCTGCCAGCTCTTCTATCATTTGGATAAGCGGATGAAGCCACTAGTCCAGGGTGTGAAATCCAATCAACAAGTGAGATAAAGATTCTCTATTTACGTCCTCATGAGCTAAAACAGGGGCACAAAACAGGAGTAATTTTTAGCAGGTTTTAAAGGTAGCACATGAGCAATTTACTTGGAGTGGCGGTTAAATACCACATATAGGATGGTATGGTGGACACATTTGGCAGACTTTGGTTTTTGGAAGTTGGGTGCACGAGTAGATCTCATACTCAGTACAGGTGAAGGATAGCAATAGACAGGGAGCAACAATCAAGAGAGCAACAACTATCATAATCATGTTTGCGACAAAGTAAAATTAACTGAGGCATAAAATTGATACTGGAACTCTGAGGCAAAATAAATCATCGAGGCTTATTAACTTTTTGTTTTCAGTCTTAGCATGCGTGCGCATGTGCCAAGTCGATTCAACTGAAAAAGTCAGAGGAGGCTACCACAATATCATGTCCTTCTACGAATAGAACAATGCGAACAAATATTTATATGACAGGTCATTTACTATTAATAAATTAGAACAAAGCATGAGAGAGCATGAACTATTAAGCAGACATTAAGTCACATATATCTTATACGAACAAACTAAGCATCCTCACATAGATGGATATATGTACAAAAATGAAAGCAAACGGAGTTCATACCAGCCTCTCACCACACATTGAATTGTCGTAGATCGTCAGTATTGCTCTTCACTTGTGGATCGAATAATATATAATGAAAACCAAGCTCTAATGGAGTCACGGACGAATGTTGAACTCTGCAGCAACTTTAAAACCAAAGAAGAAGAAAAAATATTTTTGGGGTTTTCAATTAAAGCACGAACAGAAAGAGAACAAGCAAACAAAACAAAAATATTTTTGGATTTTTGAATATTAAACTGCAACTTAAAGAACGCAAACCAAATAAAGAAACTAAAGAAGCAAACAAAAAGAAACAAAAGAAATATTTTTGGTCTTTTTGTGTTCTGGAAAACAAGCATAAAACAATAAAAACAAAGAGAAATAAAAGAAACGAAAACAAGCGAAAGAAACAAAAAGAAGCGAAAGAAGAGAAATAAACGAAAAGATGGATATACAAAGAACCAACAGAATCATGATATATAAATGAGTGTGATGTCGGTATACCTCCCCCCCCCCAAGCTTAGGCTTTTGGCCTAAGTGGAGATCAATCAAAGCGCGGGAAATATCCCCACTGCGGTGGGTCGTCCCTCGCGTGGTCGTACTCGGGTGCCCAAGAAGAAGATGAAGCGGCTGGCGCATAGTCATAACCGGGGTGCTGGTATGGAATCCCCGTGGCGTCGTAGGGCTGGACGAAATCACCATCGTCCCCCTCATCGGCATCCTCCCCTTGCTGGGGGTGATTCTCAAGGTATGTGTCCAGCTCACTCTCAGAAAGCTCCCATCCTTGCATGTTATTAAGATTAAACAAAAGAGGTGCAGGCAAAAGTACATCCCTAACAGTTTTAACAACTCTCCACCCGGATCGTTTGGAGAAAGTTACTTCAAAAGATAAATTATGTAAGTGAACATGGGTAGAAAGAAACTTATGTTGAACCATGGAAACAAGATTAAGCCTCTCTATAGGAAACTGCAAGTCTAGACGGTGCGGCTCCAAACCATGCAAAGCTAGCAAGCGCGAGGCAATAAGACCTCCACAAACTCCGCCCTTCTCACGCTTATGTGAGATACGGTAAGCAATCAAAGCGCCAAAGTTATAAGACCTATCACATCTTAAGGCAGCTGCAATAAACGCCAAATCATATACAGATAGCTTGTTGGCAGTTTTTCTAGCTAACACACATTTAGAAATAAAGTAGGCAAAGTATCGAATGCTAGGGAGTTGAATTTCACGAATTTTACCACTCTCCCTTGTGAAGCTTCTGCCTTGGCAAATATATCCATATAAATCCATTAGTGGTCTGGGCTGTGCACTTATCTTCTCACAAGACCCCCACTCGGGTACCTTAATAGCTGCACAAAAAACACTAAAAGGCAGGCTAACACCTTTATTGTAAATTTTATAATGGACCATTTGGTTAGTTGGGGACCATTTAAAATGAAAATCCTGCACCATAGACATAGTTAGTTTCACATATTGGATGGGCTCATCCTCAATGAAACGGTCCAAGCCTGCATTACACACTAAAGTGTTAAAATCCTGCGAAATTTCCGTAATCCTCATGAATTCCTGACACGGATAGATTGATGGGAACACCGTCTCTTCACGGTGCATGAGCATGACCTCATGCACCTCTGATGGTGCAGATCTTGCACTCGTTGGGATACCCCAAGAGGAGGGTGTGATGAGCACAGTGGTAGGAAGTTTTCCCCTTAGTTAAGAACCAGGGCTATCAATCCAGTAGGAGAAGGAGGACCTTCGGAAGGTTGATGTCACTGACAGTGGTGCTGGCGCTTCACCGATGTCAGTAACAATGTGGAACCTGAACACAACACAACCAAAATACTTTGCCCCAACGCTACAGTGAGTTTGTCAATCTCACCGGTCTTGCTGAAAACAAAGATTAGACGTATAGTATGGAAAACAGTGTATGCTTGCAGAAAGTACAGAAAGTAGGAAATTGTTATGGTTTGTTTAACAGTGTGGAAAATGGACCGGGGTTCATAGTTTCACTAGTGGTGTCTCTCCATAAAAGATAGCATGCTGGGTGAAGAAATTATAGCTGGGCAATTGACAAATAAAGGTTGCACCGTAGTGCACAATATGTCATGAACATTACTGTGGTATTTAGTGCGGGCATTACAACAAGATACATAGACCGACATCCATCTGCATCTATGACTTAAAATCCACCCCCAGGTTATCATCTGAACCCCTTCAGGTATTAAGTTGCAAGCAACAGATAATTTCATTAATTAAAGTGTGTAATGTAAGCAATGATTATGCACGCGGGCACTCTCACCGATGTTTTCTCCCTAATGGAAACAACACATCCTCCCCCTTCACATTTCTGTCACTCGAGCAAGGCAACAATGAGGCATAAACCCACTATCGAGCATAAATACTCCCTCTTGGAGTCACTAGCAACTACTTGGCCAGAATAACCACTAGCAACAGAGAGCATGCAAGATCACAAATAAAATATGCAAATAAAGACTATAATCAACTTGGCATAAGGTCAATATTCATCGGATCCTAGCAAACACAACACATAGAATTACATAAGATCAATCTCGATCATGATAGGCAGCTCACGAGATCTAAACATGGAGGCATATGAGGAGAAGAAAACCATCTAGCTACAGCTACGAACCTGTAGTCTAAGGATAAACTACTCACGCATCACTCCGGAGGCAGGCATGGTGAGGTAGAAGCCTCCGGTGATGATCTCCTCTCCGGCAGGGTGCCGGAAACAGCTTCAGAACCCCCTGATCTGGGGTTGACGGTGACGGCGGCTGCGGAACTTTTTTGGGGATTTTGATCAGGTGCCTAGGGTTTTCCATCCGGGGGCTTAAATAGGCAAAAGGGCAAAGGCGGTGGAGGCCGAGGGCCCCACACCCATAGCTGGCACGGCTAGGGGGGGCGCGCCACCCTATTGGTGTGGCCCCCCTGCTGCCCCTCTTCGTCTCATCTTCGGTCTTCTGGATGCTTCCGGGGAAAATAGGACTTCCGGGTTTCGAATTTTCCAATTCCGAGAATATTTCTAGAACAACTTTTCCGAAACTAAAAAACAGCAGAAAACAGGGAACTAGCTCTATGGCATCTTGTTAATAGGTTATTCCGAAAAATCGATAAAAATGACATAAAGAAGGGAGAAAACATGTAGCAATTGACATAATATCATCATGGAGCATCAGAAATTAGGGATACGTTTATGACGTATCAAGCATCCCCAAGCTTAGTTCCTACTCGTCCTCGAGTAGATAAACGATAAAACAATAATTTCTGAGGTGACATGCTACTAACATAAACTTGATCAATCTAATGTAAAAGCATATGCACGCTGAGATCATAAAACTTTAAACACAGGCATGATAAATAAAACTTTAATAATAAAGCATAGCAATTAGTTTGCATCACGAAGAGTAACTCAAATAAAGGATCATGAATAATAATGCAAAGAAAGGTAAACGTTTGTTTCAGGTATAGAGAAAGCATGGCAAAGTGATATTTCGACAGTCCTTAAGAGTGGGGCAAAACATAAATGCCAGGACACCTTCAAAGTTCAAGAAAAATACTAGAAAAAAATAATTTAAGAACCAATAATATCACATCATGAAGTAATTATTGATGCTTATGTGACGAATGCACATAGAACTCGGAATGGCAAAAATGCTCGCTCAATTGTGCATAGAGTTAGAAGATGGAGACTCAACATAAAAGTAAAAGAAAGACCCTTCGCAGAGGGAAGCAGGGATCACTCATGCCCTAGAGGTTTTATTTTATTAAATAGAGGTATTAAAAGTTTGACATTTGTGGAGGATTGTCTATATTTTGGGAGATGTATGCTAATGTCAACGGATGGTAAACAGAAAATACAGTATGTCACAAGTCAACTGGATTCACAAGAGCGGCTTTCATGGTGAAGGACGCAACTGGTGTAGAAGGTCATCCCTCTTTCTCTTTTGTTTACACAATTATGCTTGGACTAATAAATCAGGGGCAAAAATAGTGAAGAGAATTTTTATGCATTAATTTTGGGCTAGGCACCGTGCTGCCAACTCTTCTATCATTTGGATAAGCGAATGAAGCCGCTAGTCCAGGGTGTGAAATCCAATCAACAAGTGAGATAAAGATTCTCTATTTACGTCCTCGTGAGAAAAAACAAGAACATAAAGCAGGAGTAATTTTGAAGGTTTTAAAGGTAACACATGAGCAATTTACTTTGGAATGGTAGTTAAATACCACATGTAGGTAGGTATGGTGGACACAATGGGAAAAAAATTGGTTTAAGGGAGTTTGGATGCACGAGTAGAGCTCATACTCAGTACAGGTGGAGGCTAGCAAAAGACTGGGAGCGACAAATCAAGAGAGCATAAGAGCCATAATCATGCATAGCGACATAAGCATCATTAATTAAAACATAAGCAGTATCACAAGTTCAAAAACTAAGTGGTCATGGAGGCTATTCGTGACTGGTTTGTAGTCATAAACATGGTGTGAGCATGCGCCAAGTCAACCAAATAAAACATTCGAAAGAGAATACCATATATTGATGCTCTACTATGACAAGAACAACTCATGAATCTTTCAATGCATATTAAACACTCTCAGATATTTGAGGATAATCATGATACTTAATAAACACAAGGATTTAAAACTAAAATAAGATTTAGCATGGCATGAAAAATTTCTAGCCATAGTCTATACAAGCTTCTACTAGTAGTGTTATAAATTCTATTTCAAGCAGCAATTTTCTTTCTCCCAACAAGCACCATACAAAACATGCTTTAACAAAAATACTTTTTATGATACAGCAAGCAAACATGAGAGTACTCAAATAATACTACTAAAACTAACAGCCCTAATAAGAGATGCATGCAAAACAGGAGCTGAATAAATGCAGCAGCTAGACAGAGATTAAGAATACAGTGTATTCTCATGAAAAAGCGGAGCATGTCACTCTACAATAAAAGAATGATGGGGTACAACCAATATTATTATGAAAGTAAAAAAAACTGAAAGCAAAATAAAAAGCAAACTGAAAACAAAAATAAAAGACTCTCCAAGCGAAGCACATAAGATGCGACTGAATAAAAATATAGTTTCACTAGAAGTGACCTGATAATTTATTGATGAAGAAGGGGATGCCTTGGGCATACCCAAGATTAGACGCTTGAGTCTTCTTGGAATTTTCTTGGATGTACCACCGGGGCATGCCCAAGCTTAGGCTTTTCACTCTTCTTGATCACATCATATCATCCTCTTCTCTTGACCCTTGAAAACTTCCTTCACATAAAGATTCTCACAATCTTCATTAGCAACGTTAGTGCAATTGAAATAATAAATTCACATGGTTCAGTTTCAACACAAGTCTAACACTCAAAAACACATTAGGTACTATCACAACTTCTTTAAAAACTCTTTTTCTCAAAAGAACACCAAAAGAAAGAGATTAAGATGCAAATGTTATAAATGGCAGAATCTGTCAAAACAGAACAACCGGTAAAGATCGATTTTTTCAACAATCTTATGTTGCTCAAATCAAAAAGTGGTATTCTAAGAAAAGTTGTGTATATAACTCAGGATTAAGCACAAAAAAGCTCAGGTCATTTTGAATTTTATGTGATTTGTAACAAAATTAACAGTGGACAGCAGAAATCTGAAATATAGTGTCAACTTTCCACTAGTGGCTTTGCTTGGCTCAACAAAAACACAAAAGAAAAGATACAGAGGGGTTTCTAAGGAAATAGACAACACCCAGGTGTAAGCACACCAAAGAAAACAAAGGAAAACTGAATGAAAACAGAGAAATAAAACAAGTTGTCTCCCGGTAGCGCTTTTCTTTAACGCTTTTCGGCTAGGCTTAAAAGATCAACTCAAGTATTTTCAAGTAAAGAAGCATCATCTATAACTTCCTCTAAACCATTATTTGCAGCAATAGGCACTTTAGATGTTTTTGAAGATTCAACATGAAGGTCACTCTTAGTCTCATTAATTGTTTTAGCAATTTTCAGCACATATTGAGATTTGGGTTTAGCCATCTTAGGAGCATACATAAATATTTGATCCTTTCCCACAAAGGCTTCATTCTTTTTGAATTTAAGAGATGAAAAGGTTGAGCTTAAAGTTCCCATGGCATCCTCTAGTTTAACCATCCTAAAACTTTGATTATCAAGAGAGTTGCTCGCTTCTAGAGCAGTGATTCGTTTATCAATAGTAACTAGTAATTCATTAACTTTGCTAGCATTATCAAGGAAGACTGATAAGTTCATTTCCAAAGAGTTTAGTTTATCAATAACATCCTCCAAAGTGATCTCAGTTTTAATAGTTGTAATGGGGGGGGGGGGTTCTCCTACTAAACTTTCAATCAAATTGCAGGCTTCCAAAGCAGGAGTTCCTAGAAAATTTCCACCCGTGAGAGTATCTAGCACATGCCTATACCAGCCAGAAATACCAACATAAAAATTTCTCAGGAGTATCAAGGTAGAATTTTTTTTGTGCACCTCTTATGAGCATCATTTATTCTATACCAAGCATCTTTTAAACTTTCTCCCCCTTGTTGCCTAAAAGAACGAACCTCTACTTCAGGAATACTCATTTTAGCAGAATAAAAGCAAGCAAATAAATAATAGCTATGAAGTAAACTATTTTTTTTTGTGTTTTTGATATAGAGAAATAAAAACAAGACAAAAATAAAAACAAGACAAAAAACAAAATAAAGAGATTGAGAGTGAGAGAATCCCCTTGCCAGAAGACTTCCTTCTCCCCGGCAACGGCGCCAGAAAAAGTCCTTGATGGTGCAGATCTTGCACTCGTTGGGATACCCCAAGAGGAGGGTGTGATGAGCACAGCGGTAGGAAGTTTTCCCCTTAGTTAAGAACCAGGGTTATCAATCTAGTAGGAGAAGTAGGACCTTCGGAAGGTTTATGCCACTGACGGTGGTGCTGGCGCTTCACCAGTGTCAGCAACAACGTGGAACCTGCACACAACACAACCAAAATACTTTGCCCCAACGGTACAATGAGGTTGTCAATCTCACTGGTCTTGCTGAAAACAAAGATTAGACTTATAGTGTGGAAAATAGTGTATGCTTGCAGAAAGTAAAGAAAGCAGGAAATTGTTGTGGTTTGTTTAACAGTGTGGAAAATGGACCGGGGTTCATAGTTTCACTAGTGGTGTCTCTCCATAAAATATAACATGCTGGGTGAACAAATTACAGCTGGGCAATTGACAAATAAAGGTTGCACCGTAGTGCACAATATGACATGAAGATTACTATGGTATTTAGTGCGGGCATTACAACAAGATACATGGACCGACATCCATCAGCATCTATGACTAATAATCCACCCTCAGGTTATCATCCAAACCCCCTAGGGTATTAAGTTGCAAGCAACAGATAATTGCATTAAACAAAGTGTGTAATGTTATGCACGCAGGCACTCTCACCATTGTTTTCTCCCTAATGGCAACAACACATCCTCCCCCTTCACGTTTCTGTCGCTTGAGCAAGGCAACAAGGAGGCATGAACCCACTATCGAGCATAATTACTCCCTCTTGGAGTCACTAACAACTACTTGGCCAGAATAACCACTAGCAACAAAGTGCATGCAAGATAAAAAATAACATATGCAAATAAAGACTATAATCAACTTGGCATAAGGTCAATATTCATCGGATCCCAGCAAACACATCACAGAGAATTACATAAGATCAATCTCGATCATGATAGGCAGCTCACGAGATCTAAACATGGAGGCATATGAGGAGAAGACAACCATCTAGCTACAGCTACGAACCCGTAGTTCAAGGATGAACTACTCACGCATCACTCTGGAGGCATGCATAGTGATGTACAAGCCTCCGGTGATGATCTCCTCTCCGGCAGGGTGCCGACAACATCTTCAGAACCCCCCTGATCTAGGGTTGACGGTGACGGCGGCTGCGGAACTTTTTCGGGGATTTTGATCAGGTGCCTAGGGTTTTCCATCCGGGGGCTTAAATAGGCAAAAGGGCACAGGCGGTGGAGGCCGGGGGGCCACAACCATAGCTGGCGCGGCCAAGGTGTCGCGCCACCCTATGGTGTGCCCCCTGATGCCCCTCTTCTGCTCCTCTTCGTTCTTCTGGATGCTTCCGGGGAAAATAGGACTTCCGGGCTTCGAATTTTCCAATTCTGAGAATATTTCCAGAACAACTTTTGTGAAACTAAAAAACAGCAGAAAACATGGAACTGGCTCTGTGGCATCTTGTTAATAGGTTAGTCCGGAAAATCGATAAAAATGACATAAAGAAGGGAGAAAACTTGTAGCAGTTGACATAATATCATCATGGAGCATCAGAAATTAGGGATACGTTTATGACGTATCAACCTCCAACTCATGCTGGTTTACTTGATAAGCATTGTGCTCCATCTCTGAAATTTTTTAACAATCATCACAAAAATTAATTTCGAGCAACTATAAGGTGGAAACTACCATAGGGACTTATATGAGAGCTAAACATACATCAAAACTAAATTATTTATACTCAAATGAAGCATGCAAACTCACATAATCTGTCACCTATAGTAGAAAAATACTCAAGAAACACTTCACTAAACAAAAATCTACTTGGATCATCGGATTAGTCACATACCGGGGATCAAACACACCAAAAATCAGCACAAAAGATGGGACGAAGATGGAGATCAAAAATCCAGAGGAAGAACAACAAGAACACGGGTTCCAGGAAATGTTTTCAGTTTGGGAGGTGAGAGAGAAAACTTGGGCAGTGGAGAGAGTAAGTGGAGGGCCAGGGGCCCCACACCATCTGATGGCGCCACCAGGGGGCTCGTCGCGCCACCATGTGATGTGCCTGACTGGTGGGTCCCCCTGGGGACTCCCAGGTGGCTTTCTGCTCATCTTTGACGTAAAAATTTATTATAATTTTTCTGAATTTTTCGAGAAACTTTATTTTTGAGGTATTTCCAGAATTTTAATAATTAATAAAAACCAGGAAAATGAAAGTGATAAGGTGGAAAACAAAACCAAAATCAGGACTACAGAGGTTCTATGACACTTTAATGAAAGAATATCCAAAGAAAACAAAGGTGGTAGTGGTGAAAACAAAAGTATGGGTGGTGAAAACATGCATAACCTCAGTAATCAGAGAGAAAACATCAGGAAAAAATGCATAAGGATGGTGGAAAACATGATTGTACTCAATTAGAAATGTAATAACATAAGTAAACATGGTGAAAACATAATGGGAAAGGTGAAAACATAGTGGAAACATTGCCCATTTCATTTAAAATCATTTTGTTAACAAGGGTGATCAAGTCTTGCTACCAAAATAATTTTATATGAAACAAAACTTTGTTTCTCACTAAATACTCATGTTACCTCAACCTTGATAGACATAGTCCCAATCATAATAATTTCATATTCTTTGGGTGGCTTTGGAATAGGACAATGAAATTCTCCAATCTTGATGGTCTCAATATTTCCAATGGAATTTAGACCATATTTTCTATCAATCTTCTTGGCAAATAAACATTGTGCTCTTTATCATTAACATTAAAAGTAACTTTTCCTTGATTGCAATCAATAACAGCCCCTGTAGTATTAAGAAAAGGTCTCCCAATAATAATAGACATATTATCATCTTCAGGCATTTCCAACACAACAAAGTCAGTTAATATCAGACAATTATTAGCATCTTGAATAGGAACATCCTCACATATACCCACAGGAATAGCAGTAGACTTATCATCCATTTGCAAAGATATATCAGTTGGTATAAAAAAAATTAGGAGGAGTCTTTTATACAGAGTAAAAGGCATGAAACTAACTCCATCTCCAAAATCACACAAAGCAGTTCTAACATAATTATTTTTAATAGAACAAGGAATAGTTGGTATACCAGGATCTCCAAGCTTCTCAGGAACCTTGACATTAAAATAGTAATTAGCAAGCATAGTGGAGATTTCCTCATTAGGAATCTTCCTTTTGTTAGAGACAATATCTTTCATATATTTTGCATAAGGAGGAAATTTAATAGCATCAGTTAAAGAAATTTGCAAGAATAAAGGCTTCATCCATTCACAAAACTTGTTATAATGTTCTTCTTCCTTAGATTTGTGTTTCTTATTAGGAAAAGGCATTGGTTTTTGTACCCAAGGTTCTCTCTCATTAACATGTTTATTAACAATGAAATCTTCCTTAGTATACTTTGTAGTTTTAGTTTGCTTTTCAGGTTTAGCTACAAGTTCTTCTTTATCAGAAGTATCATTTTTTTCATTATCACTTTCAGTTTCAGCATCAGAGTTAGATATACTATTAGGATCTTTAGCAAGTTCAGAGGATTCTACAACGGTTTTATGTTTCTTCTTATTTTTCTTCTTAGAATAACATTATCATTAGTTTGTCGAGAATCTTGTTCAATTCTTTTAGGATGTCCCTCAGGATATAAAGGATCTTGTGTAGCAATACCACTTCTAGTTATTATTTCATAAGCATGTTTTTCTTTAGAAGCATTAACTAGCAAATCTTTTGCACTTTAGCAAGTTGATCTATTTGAGTTTGAACCATTTGAAAATGTTTAACAAGCATTTTAACATCATTAGAGGTTCTTTATATAATACCATGAAAATTATCAATAGCTCTAGAGTTTTCCATTAGGTGATTTTGCACTCTCATATTAAAATTATCTTGCTTAACAACATAATTATCAAATTCATCTAAACATTGATCAGGAGGTTTATTATAGGGAATATCTCTACTATCAAAATATTGGAGAGAGTGTACCTCAATGGTGGATAAGTGAGGGATTGGCTTACATAATTCTTCTATAGGTGGAAGATTCTTCACATCTTCAGATTTAATACCCTTCTCTTTAAGAGATTTCTTGGCTTCTCTCATCACTTCATCATTTAATTCAATCATTCCCCTCTTCTTGGGTATTGGTGTTGGTGTTGATACTGGAGTAGGGGTCGGCTCAGGCTCAACCATAGTCCAATCATCATGATTTTGGCTTATTTTAGCCATTAATTCCTCAGCTTCTTCTGGAGTTCATTGCCTAAAAACACAACCAACACAACTATCCAGGTATGTCCTAGATTCAACAGTTACTCCATTATAGAATATATCAAGAAGTTTATTATTCTCTATCTTATGCCCAGGTGTAGCCCTAACTAAAGAACAGAACCTTGCCCAAGATACAGGCAATTTCTCTCCTTGCAATTGCTTGAAATTAAATATATTTTGTAAAGAAGCATGTTGAGCACTAGCAGGAAAATATTTCTGAAAGAAAGCATTAACCAAACCAATAGGACTATCAATAGATCCCGGAGACAAATTGTTAAACCAAGTTTTAGCTCCATCTTTTAATGAGAAAGGGAATATTTTAGCAACAAAGTAGCTACGTTTCTTAAGATGATCAGAGAATAAACTACTCTAAGAGGAGAGCTCATTCATATGTTTCATATAACTTTCATTTTTAGTACCACAAAAAGGTTCTTTCTCAACAATAGATATATAAGACAAATCAAGAGAGAAATCATAATCCTTATCCCTGATATTAATAGTAGCATCTAAGAAAGGACCGAGAGAACCACTCTCATCAAGCACAGTAGAAGCATCATCAAAGGTATCAGAAGTATTTTCAGATTCGGCAGAAGTAGAATGTGTAGCATATGGTGGTGTAAGCAGCTTACTCATAACAGACGGTGAATCAAGAGCAACAGAGGTGTTAAGAGTTGTACCTCTTCTTGTAGTGGATGGTAATATAGGAAACTTTCCATCACGAGTCTTACCAATGATGAATGATGGCAGTAGATAGTAACACTCTTCGGTAAGCTCGCAAATAAAGCTATACTCCCCGGCAACGGCACCAAAAAATAGTATTGATGACCCACAAGTATAGGGATCGCAACAGTCTTCGAGGAAAGTAAAACCCAAATTTATTGATTCGACACAAGGGGAGCCAAAGAATATTTGTGAGCCTTAACAAGTGAGTTGTCAACTCACCTGCACCTGAAAGTACTTTTGTTCGTAGTGGTTTATCAGTAGTAACAGTTTTATAGTAGCAGCAGTAGTGAAATAATAGGAGAAGTGGAATGAAAACAGCAGCAACAGTGTTTGAAGTAAACATCAGAATTAAATACTGTAGGCATAGGGATGGATGAACGGGCATTGCATGGCTAAGATAGTTCATATAATGATCAGGTCATGGGCATTGCAGATAAATATGATAAACCATCCAAGCACTAAGTAACCATAGGCATGTGTTCCGTAAATAGTCATATGTGCTCTCAATAAGAACTTGCACAACATGTTTTGTCCTACCATCCCGTTTTCAGCGGGGCCTCAAGGGAACTACTGGTAATTAAGGTGTTCCTTTTAATAGAACACCGGAGCAAAGCATTAACACTCCGTGAACACATGTGACCCTCACATCACAGCCATCCCCTTCGATTGTCCCAATTTCTGTCACTTCGGGGCCTCGGGTTTTGGACAACAATATGTGTAAACAACTTGCAGGTATGATCAAGAAACAATAATTATCATCGTGATTCAATAACATGTTCAGATCTGAGATCATGGCACTCGGGCCCAAAGTGGCAAGCATTAAGCATAACAAGTTGCAACAATGTCAATAGCACTAATAGAGGATACTAGGCAGTATGCCCTAACAATCACGGCATTATTACATGAACGATCTCATCCAATCCCTACCATCCCCTTCGGCCTACAGCAGGGGAATTACTCACACATGGATGATGGAAACATAGATGGTCGATGGAGAGGCGTTGGTGATGACGATGGCGATGATCTCCTCCACTTCCCCGTCCCGGCAGGGTGCCAGAATAGGAACTTCTGATCCCCGAATCGAGGTTCAGGGTGGCGGCAGAGCGACGGGCTTCTTTCTGGAAAACTATCGAACCCCCTCGCATTTTGGGTTTGAAGACTATCTGTAGTCGAAAGGGGAGTCCGAGGGGGGATCTGGGTGGCCCACACCCTATGCTGGCGTGACCAAGGGGGGCGCCAGGGGGGTGTGGCCACCCTGTGGCTCTTCTCCTGGCCCCCTTCTGGCTCCCAGGGTCTTCCGGTGTGAAAACACCAATAGGATCTTTTCTGGGCAATTTCCCGAAAGTTGATTTTTCTGCACAAAAACAAGACACCAAGGTAATTCTGCTGAAAACAGGGTTAGTCCGTGTTAGTTGTATTTAAAACACATAAGTTTAGAGGAAAATAATAAGAAAAGTTTTCGGAAAAGGAGATACGTTTTCGACGTATCACGTCTACGGTTCGGAACACACCAGACATGGTGAGACTCCTCTCTAACCAATGACCATTAAGCGAACTGGAACGTCCCTACTGGCCCTTGGGCATCCATCGAAGTTTTGCGTTGTTGAACCGTAAATATCAAGTTTCTAAGCCTCTTGCTCTTGCGATACTATGTTAGTACGAGACTTGATCGTCCGTTATCTCATACCCCGTTCTGTCTCGTTACCGACATAACAATTCAACTCGTTCCCATGTCGTTGCATCTCCTGTGACCCGGTCACATGCTTGCAAGATAATTTATGTAACTCCACCGAGTGGGTCTAGAAGAATCTATCCATCATCAGGACTGGAAAGTCCCGCTCTTGATGGTACACCTCAACATATCCCTTCCATTACCCAAAAATCACCGTTATAATCACTCTGCTACGGTGTGACGTTTGATGCAATCAAAGTAACTTTCAGGATAGCAATTAGGTACCATCTCACAGTATAAGGCTAAGAGCAACTCTAGCAGAGCCCCTATCCCGCGGAACTGTAAACGCGGGATAGGGGTCGCGGAATGCCCGGTTTGGGGGTCAAAAATGGCCGCGCCGTAGCAGTCCCCTTAAACCCGGCTGGTAGAGCATAATATTTTGTTTTACCGGTCGGATTTACGGGGACTGCTACGGCGCGGCCTTTCGACCCCCAAACCGGAAAAGCTGATCATACGAGATTTAAGCACAAACCATCAAAATTTCGCCAAATATTCGACAATTAAAAGACTTCGAATGCTCAAATACGACAAATGGGATGTTCATGACGAGCAGGGAGAAGAATCGCAAATAACAGTGCCTCGGATCACGAAATCAATCCATTCCATGACCGGCACCACCACCAGCAGCAGCAATCATAGCTTGCTTTCTTCTCAAGAGGATTTGTTGTCTTAAAAGGTTGTGCTACTCGAGGGTCACTTCATCCATTTTGGCGCAGTTCATCATCATGATCTTGTTCTCCTCGGTAATCAACTTGGCGAGTGCCCTCGCCTCCTCGGCATTGGACCTGGCCTCTTCAATGGCAGCTATGCGCTTGTTTTCCTCCATGGCAGCTTTGCACAGATCCTCCTCGACGACAGCTTTGCGCAGTCCCTCTTGCCATAGCATTTTCCATTTTTCTCTCTTCTCCTGGGCCCTTTTATCCGACAATTCCTTCTTTGCTTCTATCTCCTTTTCCGTCAAAAACTCATTGGATTTCATCATGTTGTCTATCTGCTCCTTCAAGCTTGCAGCCTCGGCTTGCGACTTGAGTCTCTCTTTGGCCTTCTTCGTGCCTTCGGGCCTCCCATAGTTTTTCCCCCCGTCACCGTCCTCGTCGTCGATCAAGTTTATTTCACTCTTCTTTGGTTCCATCTCCCTCAACTTCCATTTCTCATTCCGTTGGAGCAAAGCCCAACAATGGTCTAGGAGAAATGGCTTGCCCTTGGAAGATGGCATGTCTTTGAACCTCTCCTTCGTAATTTGTTCCTACATAACCAAAAACATGTCAAATTGACACCAATGCTAAATAAAGCAACAATGTCGAGTCGTTCATACTCACATATCAGCCTCATTAGTTCCACTTGGAGGAGCATTCCGAGCTTGCTCCAAGCATCCACATGAGCGACTCACTATGGGCTTGATCTTATCCCAACGACCTTGGAATGAGCGGTAGGTGCGCGGGGTTCTTTTCAATGGTTTGACCTGATGGTCAAATCGAGGCATCAAGTGGAAGAACTGATCCTTGACCCTTTGCCATTATCGCTTGCCGGTCTGATCAGTGCCGGTAGTGGCATCAAGAAAAACGGCCTCCCAAGCTTTGATTAAGGTCTCGTCTTCCAACTGCGTGTAATTCACCGCCCTTGTCCGTTTGCCCGCGGTCAACACCGACCCCCACCCTCCTCGACGTCCTCATCCTCCTCTTCGCCGGCACCATCAACGCCTCCCTCGGTCTCGCTGTAGCCGAAAGCAAACATGGGGGCTTCTTCGATGTTGACGCTGAGCTCGGTGAGCATGTCCATGTATGCGGTAGCAGGCTCGCGCACGTACAAGCTTCACAATCGGAAGAAACGCATCGGAATTGAAGCAAAATCGAATCCGCAAGAAACGCATCCGCAAGAAACGCATCGGAATTGAAGCAAAATCGAATCACATAGGGGAGAAACCGTACCTTTTCGTCGGCGTTGTAGTTCCGGCGGCTGGTGTCGGGGATTTCTTCTTTTTCGGGAGCGGCTTCGGTGGTTTCGCCGTCCCTCTACGGCGGCCTCGGCCAGCAAGCCGACTCCTACTTCAGCGGCAGCAGCGGCGGCGGCTTTAGCAGCTCGCGCGGTACCGAGCCGCTTGCGCTTCACCGCCGCGGGACCGGGCACAGCCGCCGCCGCCGCGCAGGGGGCCGTCAGATCTGAACGGACCGCAAGATCCGAGTCTGCCGCCGCGCAAACGCGGACGCTGACGAGGGCAGACTCCTGAGATTCCATGGCGCTAGGAGGGAGAACGGCCGGAGCCGGAGAGGAAGGTCGGAGCGGGGGCGGCGGCGGACGCTTGCAGGGTGCTGAAATTTCTGACCCGCCAACTCTTTCCGCGTGATACAGGGCACCCTCGGGTCGGCGGGGAAACCCTGGGATTCAGCGGTTGGAGGGAAAAATTCTCCGTCGCCCCCAAAAAAAAATTCCGGGCCGACAGCGTTTACGAGCTCTGCTATGACCCTAAACCCTTAGCGCAACCCCTATGCGGCGGTTATTTTTCAGTTCAGAGCGTTTTACGGGCTCTGCTAGAGTTGCTCTAAGGCACTATGTTTTCCGTTATCATAACTTTGAACTTAAATGACTCAATCTCGTTATGATAAACATAAAGAGTTGTGTCCATCATATCATTCTCCAACGACATGATTTCGTTGTCAATGATATAAATACCCATGATCACGAAACCTTGATCATCTGTTACCCAACGAACTAGTATAACTAGAGGCTACTAGGGACCTAGTTTGTTTACATACCACACGTGGATTAATGTTTCCGCTTAATACAGTTATAGCATAGTATGAAACATTATGAACATATGAGTTATGATGATAAACTTTCCTTTATTATTTGCCTCTAGGGCATAACTTCTTCATAAACTAGATGTGTAAACTGGCAATGTATGAGTCGTTCTTCGTTTATGTTAATTGTGAACAAGCAATTTTGGTTTCCAAGTTGACTTCACACATATTTTTTGCATATGGTTCAGATGTTCCCACTTTTAGAAGTTTAAATGGAACAATAATACTGCATTTTCTCACAATGTGCATAGAGATGTTATGTTAATTTATTGACGTGAAAAAAGAAGGTAATACTACATTTGATGACCAAGACTACGAAATGCGGACGATTCAAGTAAATTATGTAACATTTTGCCCTCATCGCCATTTTTCTATTTTATATGTGAAGAAGACATGATGCAGTAAAATTTTAGAACTACATTTTGTTCAAAACCGGTGTTAATATGTTCTTCAGACAGAGTCAAATCCGGTATTTGTGTACTAGGATCATGAGTCTTCTTAGGTGACTAAGATCATCATGCTTTAATGGCATAACAGATGGGTAGTTTTTAGAAAAACCCAAAGCAAGTACATTAGGGAAAATATTTATTAAGCTTTATTAGTTTCTTCTCTCCTCAAAATAGGGCACGATCGCACCTTGCAAACGTGCACTTGCTATATTTTGGGTCAAGCGAGTAAACCACGTTTCCTGAAAGACGGAAAAAATGTTTTTACCTAACATTAGTCTTGGGCCTCTTGGCTTAGCACTCTACCTAATCCCACACGATTTTAAAGAGAAAAACGGCCCCATTTTCAAAGAAGGAGGTTTCTAATTTTATTCCTGCACGCGCCAACGGATGACCCGCCTGTAGCCGTCAGATCGTCCCTCCCAGGCAAGACGAGCGGCTGCGATGCGTTTCTTACGTAATTACGGAGCTGCCCCTGCTTGACCCCTGCTTGACCTGTTCCTCCCTGACCGCTGACCTACATAAGCCAAAGCACCAACGGCGCGGACAAAAATGGAGGAGAGGGGAATTATTTTTGCCAGGAGAACGCGATTGGAGGAGGAACCAAGGAAGCTAGCTCCAAGCTTGGATTCGCGCCCTGCCTGCCTGGTATGTGCGTCTCCGTGGATCATTTCCTGCCGCGACCTCGATATTATCCTTTTGTTCAGCGCTGCTCCGGTCGCCGGAGCTCGCCTGTTCCGCCGATTCGCGTTCAGGGCTGCTGCGGATTTCGATTCGGTCGCTGCGAGCTACCGATTGATGCGTCCGTGCATCGTATTCGATTCTCTTTCTTAGCCACGTAGGGGGCTAGATATGCTGCTACTTTTGTGAGTAATGCTCGTGGGATTTGGTTTCCCTGTAGCTGCTGCTCTACGACATTGGGACCACAAATTAATTCCTCTAGGCTGTTGCATACCACTGGAAAAAAATATGTTGTGCATTGACTTCTCGTTCACCTTAGGAATTTGGATTGGCCTTTTTTTTTCCCTTGCATGATAGGTTTGTAATCAAGTTTATAGGATCACATGAATGCTTTGATGAAAGATAAATTTTACTATGTCAATTGGAATTTGGATGGTAAAAGAGGCTACCTTAGAATTCGGAATAGCCTTTTTTTCCCTTGCATGATTGGTTTGTGGTAAAATTCTAGGATACCAATAAAAATGTTCATGAAACATGTAATAATTCTACAATGTGGTTGAATTGTAGGATTGATGAAATTTGATGAAACATTTAATTATATAACTGGAAGATTAAATTCGAATTTGGGGTGGTAAACGAGGCTTACCTTACACGCAATTTACGATCCTAAGCAATCTTTAATTAAGTCAGGCTCTGATCTTCCCTTCTAGTGTAATCCTGTCTAATGATATATGACGTATTACCTTACCCAAAGGCTTTCATGATTTAATACACATATTGACGGTTAACTGATGTATCCTGACAAATTTCCTTCCCTTTAGGTACACTAAAAGTGGCACGCAGGTCGTGTAGGGGGCAAAACTCATCTGTTCAGAGTGTGAGAAAGATATAAGATTCTGCTGGATGCCAAGGAAATTGTTGTGCTAAGGTGCTGAGTGAGTTTCCAGTTTACAGCTGTTCCTTCTATTGAATCACAGGGTGAAGGTGCAGCAGATAACCGTCCTTCACTGATGGACCACCCTGGAAATGTCACTCGACATGATCACACAATTGACATACCTATGAATGATCTCACGTCACCGTCAACATCTCACCCGCACAATCATAATGACTTGGATGAGTTGAACCGCAACAGGGGTCCTTCAAATGAAGTTCCTCCAGTCCCGGAAAGTTCTGGCACGACAACTGGCTTCACTGACTTTCGAACCACATCTTTCACGAGAAGGGATCAAGGCAATCGTCAGCAGAATCCTCTCAATTCTGGCTTATGGATCTCAATTGAGCTTATTGTAAATATTAGTCAGATTATAGCAGCCGTTACCGTCCTGTCAGTATCAAGGGATGAGCATCCACGCGCTCCATTATTCGAGTGGGTCGTTGGTTATATAATCGGTTGTGTTGTTACTGTTCCACATCTTTATTGGCGCTATCTCCATCGCAATTGCCAGAACATCGAGCAGGAACCAACAGCCCAGGGTTCCGCTCAAAGGAACATATCCGAGTCTGATTCTTTTGCAGCAATTTCAGCTGCTCACACATCAGAAGCTGTGAACGAAGATAACAGTAATGGAGTCGCAAGAAATAATTTCCCGATTGCAAGTCCAAGGTAACATTCTCTTCGACTGAAATTTACCATAGTGTACTGAGCTGCTGTCTGTATGTCCATGAAACATCCATACGATCATGAGCAGCTTCTATGCTTTGGCAGCCTTAATACATTAGATCATTTTTCTCTGGGCCCTGGACGAGACGCACGTTTAGAATTGTTCCTTATGTCTAAGGTTACTAAAGAACTAAGTAACAATATGTTTCCTGCTTGTAGGGTCTACGCATTAGTTGCCTGCTTAAAGTTGGCTCTGGATTGTTTCTTTGCTGTGTGGTTTGTTGTGGGGAATGTGTGGATATTCGGTGGCCGCTCTTCTGTCCATGACGCTCCTAACTTATACAGGTGTGTGGTGCTAGTGCTAGGTGTTGTGCAAAATATGTTCCTTGGGACACTGGACATTTTCTCATTGGTTGTAATCATTTTTCAGGCTGTGTATAGTGTTCCTTGCGTTCGGCTTCATTGGCTACGCGTTGCCTTTTATCCTCTGCACGATGATATGCTGCTGCCTACCCTGCATAATCTCCATGGTAGGCTTCCACGAGGATTTTGATCTGAACAAAGGTGCTACCTCAGAAGTGATCAACGCTTTAGTGGCGTACAAGTACAAGTCGATGAGGATTCGTGATGGAGATGTGGGAGAAGATAATGGCGGGGTCCTGGGGGCTGGAACTGAGAAGGAGCGAACTGTTTCTGCTGAAGACGCCGTGAGTTTCCACCCGTTCTCCATTTTACGCTAATCAAGCATGGGATGTTGTGCCCGTGTTTACACATCTGTAGTACCATATTACACGATTAGCTAACACCTGCAAATATCTGGCCGGCTCTGCAGGTTTGCTGCATCTGTTTATCAAAGTTCTCGAACAACGAGGACCTACGAGAGCTTCCCTGCGCGCACGTCTTCCACATGGAATGCATCGATAAATGGCTCAAGATCAACGCACTGTGCCCTCTTTGCAAGTTGGAGCTAGGCGGCTCGACAGCTGCTCCTGACACTAGCTCCGAGGGCCATCAGCACGACAACAGGGTAGGAGACGATGTCGAGTCACAGCGATAGCTGCTCTTCTGCTTCCTCCAATGAGCATGACGATGAGGATGAGGACGGAACACGCCCTTTCATGTGGCGCACACTGATTAACCTCTGAATTGACATGACAAAAATATGTAGCACACAACAAGTCCATTCCTTTTTCCTGACGGAATTGTCTCGTATATATTGTATATACTCACACCTGCTAGGTAGCGACGACCCGGTATTTATCAAATGTGGCATTCGCCCGAAACAGCAGTCATGCTTTTATTATGGCCATGTTTTCAACACCTGGAATTTTCTCTGAATCATGCCGAATTTGAACTGTTTCTTGTGAAATTCCTAACGGAACTCATGTATTGAATAAACCCTGTAATGTAATTAATGCCGCACTCGAATTCATTCGGTGTAATCATTGGGTGAGTGCAAGACTGAAGAATGCGTGTACTTTCTGTCTATATCCACACGTTTATTTCGCACACTACATGCATGCAGATCTAACAACTTGGTCCGGTCCTCCTACATGGTATGAGCTGCAAAGCTTTATTCATTGACTGCATTATTAGAAGCAACAGTTTAATTTGGTGGATGTTTCATTCTGCTTTCCTTGCATCCACACGCTGGGAGAGGAGAAGAAGACATCTCCAAATTATTGGCCATCTATCGCTTGTTTGCTCTGAGATTGTGAAGACATCACAGCTAATGACGACAACTCTTGGTGTCTGCTCCTCAAGATCTAGCTGCTCCGGCACTGAAGTTAGTTGGGTTTGATGACAAGCCACTTTTTGTCAGGCTCTTACAAGGTGTCTGATGACTTTTATCCCTGCTTGATTTTTAGTGTAAAACCTCGTGGTGTTTTTCAGGGCGACTGCTTCCTCCTGGACCAGATTTCGCGTGCCACTTGGCCTAGCTTAAGACCGTCGCAGGTTTAACTACTCCGGCATGCAACTGCTCCTCCCATATCATGAAAAGTTGTGATTTTAGACATGCCATAAGTCAAATATGTAAAACTTTTACTACAAATATTTTAAGGTGAATCTAACTAATGTGAATTAGTCTTCCCGCGTTAATACCCAATGGAGTTTTACACATTCAGTAATCTGCCACCTCATTCTAACATCATCACACTAATTAGTAAATCTGGTTTTTTTAAGATAATTTACATTCTAAACCATGAATCCGATTAGTGGTCCGACTTCATCGATGTATTCGTCTAGAAAATTCAGTGGTCCCAAAGGTAGACCACCCGTTGTTATGCTTTGATAAGAAAATCAACATCTCATTTGTTCCCATATTATAGTACTATGGTTGTCAGATTAACAATGAACAACTACCAAGATAAATTTCAAAATTACCATATAGCCTTTTTACATGTTTTTAGGCATAGCATAGCTACGCAAAGGAATAGATTGGGCACTTAAGTGCCACAAACAATAGCACAAAAGTAGTATCATGCAAGACTGTATAATGACAGTCATAACCTACATCCAAGTTATTATAATCCGGTAACTAAATTATTTATAACCTAACTATATATCCGGTTGTTGCAATTACCGATAAAAAGAGTTATTAAAATATGTCAGCATGAGATTTAGTTTCAATGATATAAAGAAGGATAACTTTTATTTTAGCCTATGGAAAGGCCGGTTGTGGCCTGTTCCAACCTGCTGTATACACTTTCACGAGTTTGTCGAGTCTCGCGAGCAGCTTGTTAACTCGTCCTATGGCTCGCTATTCTTAATGATCAAAATGTGTAGGTTGGTTCGACTCCTTGAGCTAATGAATTCGAGCAAAATGAGCCAAATTTTAACAAGTTGACTAGCTCGCAACTTTTGTGTTTTATTTCCAGCCCTATGTGAGAGAGAAAGGGAGAAGGAGCGAGCGGGAGAGAGAGAGGTGGAACTAACACCACCCGAGAGGTGATTCCGTGGTACGGTCCTAATAGTTATTTCGATTTGAAATTATAAATTTGTCTCAAAAAGTGCTTGTAGAATCTTGCGATTTTCTTGATTTATGCCTATACAAGGACATAAATTGGTGGTGAAAGTTGCATCTTATAAACGTTTCACACTACGGGAGCCAGCAAATACGCCGACAGTGACAGGCCGTCGGCGAATCCACCATCCCCGTCGGCGTATCTAGAGGCCGACGGTGGCCGTCGGCGTATCACCGTCGGCGTCTAGGTCCGTCAGCGAATACGCCATCCCGTTGGCATATCCCGTTTAGGCCGACGGGGAGCCCCGTCGGCGTATAGGGACGAAATTATTTTATTTTTTTTCCAATTTTTTTTTGAATTTTTTTTAGAATTCTTTTTTTTTGAATTTTTTTCTGCATATTTTTTATTTCACTTGTTTAACCACTTAATCACACTATAGTCACATTTATTTTTATCTTTAACAATTTTTAATTCTAATCTAAATTATTCGTTTATACTAACACTTCCCGGTCGGTCACCCATCATGACATTGCTCCAGGCCTAGCATGCTTAACTTCGTAGTTCCTTCGCTGTGATCTACCTAGAAACAACGGATGTGTTGTTGATAATATTATCCAATCAATCCTGTTAACCTTAACCCTTACCATGATGTCACGCTCTTTTATTTTGTGAATTCAAACAATTATTTAAATAAAATATAATAACTAATAATAAATTTGAATCCAAATAATCTTGAATTTAAATAATAATTAACATGTTTGCCTTTTCTATTTAATATTGAATAATTCATATCTATAAATCCGTAAATCGAAATTTGACAAATAATATGTCTATATCGATTAGAAAAATCAGAGAAATTCAAATATGACATCCATATAATATTTTCCATCATATATAAGACTTTTTTTTTCTTTTCATTGAAGCAAAAAACCATTTTCTATTTTCCGAGTGTAAAAAAAGGTTTTTTTGTGAAGGACCTACCATAAATATGTTGCAAAACTTGAGAGCTACAATTTTTGAACATACTAGACCATGTTAGATGCACAAATAACCAATTTGTTTTATATGAAAAGGTTTCCATTCACCTCTTTTGAAAAACACAAGTTTCTGCCGATTCCGTTGAAAACTGGTCAAATTTGAACTACAGGTAGCTCATAGTTTGCTCATGATTTTTGGCAAAAATCATTTTTAGGTACAAAAGTACCTATTTCAACATAGATACACCAAGAGTTCCTCAACATTCAACCCCTAGCTACGAACAGTCATGCCCGCCGCCTTGACTTTTTCCTCAAACGGGGTTAGAAAATTCTAAAAATTCAAAACAACCCAAAATGATGCGAGACCTTCTCGTGGTGTCATTATATAGGTCCTATTATACACCAAAAATAATAAACTTGGAATACGACAGTTGTGTTGAAAATGTGTTCACAAAAATAAGCTATGTCCTCCGAACATTCCAGGGTTTCGGGCCAAATGACGAATGTTATGGTCATATCCATGGCATAGTTTGTTTAAATGTTCCCATATTCCACAAAAACATGCATCTTGGAAGCATGGACAATGTTGACGGAGGAAGTTTTCCTTTTCATTGAAGCAAAAAACCATTTACTATTTTCCGAGTGTAAAAAAAGGGTTTTTTTCTGAAGCACCTACCACAAATATGTTGCAAAAGTTGAGAGCTATAATTTTTGAAAATACTAGACCATGTTAGATGCACAAATAACAAATTTGTTTCATATGAAAAGGTTTTCATCCACCTCTTTTGAAAAACACAAGTTTCTGCCGATTCCGCTCAAAACTGGTCAAATTTGAACTACAGGTACCTCATAGTTTGCTCATGATTTTCGGAAAAAATCATTTTTAGGTAAAAAAAGTACCTATTTCAACATAGATACACCAAGATTTTCTCAATATTCAACCCCTAGCTACGAACAGTCATGCCCGCCGCCTTGACTTTTTCCTCAAACGGGGTTAGAAAATTCCAAAAAATTCAAAACAATCCAAAATGATGCGAGACCTTCGCATGGTGTCATTATATAGGTCCTAGTATACACCAAAAATAATAAACTTGGAATATGACAGTTGTGTTGAAAACGTGTTCACAAAAATAAGCTATCTCCTCCGAACATTCCAGGGTTTCGGGCCAAATGACGAGTGTTATGGTCATATCCATGGCATAGTTTGTTTAAATGTTCCCATATTCCACACAAACATGCATCTTTGAAGCACGGACAATGTTAACGGAGGAAGTTTTCCTTTTCATTGAAGCAAAAAAACCATTTTCTATTTTCCGAGTGTAAAAAAAGGGTTTTTTTGTGAAGCACCTACCACAAATATGTTGCAAAACTTGAGACCTATAATTTTTGAAAATACTAGACCATTTTATATGCAAAAATAACTGTTTTCTTTCATATGAAAAGGTTTCCATCCACCTCTTTTGAAAAACACAAGTTTCTGCCGATTCCGTTGGAAACTGGTCAAATTTGAACTACAGGTACCGCATAGTTTTCTCATGTTTTTTTGGAAAAAATCATTTTTAGGTACAAAAGTACCTATTTCAACATAGATACACCAAGAGTTTCTCAATATTCAACCCCTAGCTACGAACAGTCATGCCCGCCGCCTTGACTTTTTCCTCAAACGGGGTTAGAAAATTCTAAAAAAATTCAAAACAACCCAAAATGATGCGAGACCTTCGCGTGGTGTCATTATATAGGTCCTATTATACACCAAAAATAATAAACTTGTAATACGACAGTTGTGTTGAAAATGTGTTCACAAAAATAAGCTATCTCCTCCGAACATTCCAGGGTTTCGGGCCAAATGACGAGTGTTATGGTCATATCCATGGCATAGTTTGTTTAAATGTTCCCATATTCCACACAAACATGCATCTTGGAAGCATGGACAATGTTGACGGAGGAAGTTTTCCTTTTCATTGAAGCAAAAAACCATTTACTATTTTCCGAGTGTAAAAAAAGTTTTTTTTTTTGTGAAGCACCTACCACAAATGTGTTGCAAAAGTTGAGAGCTATAATTTTTGAAAATACTAGACCCATGTTAGATGCACAAATAACCAATTTGTTTCATATGAAAAGGTTTCCATCCACCTCTTTTGAAAAACACAAGTTTCTGCCGATTCCGCTGAAAACTGGTCAAATTTGAACTACAGGTACCTCATAGTTTGCTCATGATTTTTGCCAAAAATCATTTTTAGGTAAAAAAAGTACCTATTTCAACATATACACCAAGAGTTTCTCAATATTCAACCCCTAGCTACGAACAGTCATGCCCGCCGCCTTGACTTTTTCCTCAAACGGGGTTAGAAAATTCCAAAAAATTCAAAACAGCCCAAACTGATGCGAGACCTTCGCATGGTGTCATTATATAGGTCCTAGTATACACCAAAAATAATAAACTTGTAATATGACAGTTGTGTTGAAAACGTGTTCACAAAAATAAGCTATCTCCTCCGAACATTCCAGGGTTTCGGGCCAAATGACGAGTGTTATGGTCATATCCATGGCATAGTTTGTTTAAATGTTCCCATATTCCACACAAACATGCATCTTGGAAGCACGGACAATGTTGACGGAGGAAGTTTTCCTTTTCATTGAAGCAAAAAAGCATTTTCTATTTTCCGAGTGTAAAAAAAGGGTTTTTTTGTGAAGCACCTACCACAAATATGTTGCAAAAATTGAGACCTATAATTTTTGAAAATACTAGACCATGTTAGATGCACAAATAACCAATTTGTTTCATATGAAAAGGTTTCCATCCACCTCTTTTGAAAAACACAAGTTTCTGCCGATTCCGTTGGAAACTGGTCAAATTTGAACTACATGTACCTCATAGTTTTCTCATGTTTTTTTTGGCAAAAATCATTTTTAGGTACAAAAGTACCTATTTCAACATAGATACACCAAGAGTTTCTCAATATTCAACCCCTAGCTACGAACAGTCATGCCCGCCGCCTTGACTTTTTCCTCAAACGGGGTTAGAAAATTCTAAAAAATTCAAAACAACCCAAAATGATGTGAGACCTTCGCGTGGTGTCATTATATAGGTCCTATTATACACCAAAAATAATAAACTTGGAATACGACAGTTGTGTTGAAAATGTGTTCACAAAAATAAGCTATCTCCTCCAAACATTCGAGGGTTTCGGGCCAAATGACGAGTGTTATGGTCATATCCATGGCATAGTTTGTTTAAATGTTCCCATATTCCACACAAACATGCATCTTGGAAGCATGGACAATGTTGACGGAGGAAGTTTTCCTTTTCATTGAAGCAAAAAACCATTTACTAGTTTCCGAGTGTAAAAAAAGGTTTTTTTTTGTGAAGCACCTACCACAAATATGTTGCAAAAGTTGAGAGCTATAATTTTTGAAAATACTAGACCATGTTAGATGCACAAATAACCAATTTGTTTCATATGAAAAGGTTTCCATCCACCTCTTTTGAAAAACACAAGTTTCTGCCGATTCCGCTGAAAACTGGTCAAATTTGAACTACAGGTACCTCATAGTTTGCTCATGATTTTTGCCAAAAATCATTTTTAGGTAAAAAAGTACCTATTTCAACATAGATACACCAAGAGTTTCTCAATATTCAACCCCTAGCTACGAACAGTCATACCCACCGCCTTGACTTTTTCCTCAAACGGGGTTAGAAAATTCCAAAAAGATCAAAACAACCCAAAATGATGCGAGACCTTCGCATGGTGTCCTTATATAGGTCCTAGTTTACACCAAAAATAATAAACTTGGAATATGACAGTTGTGTTGAAAACGTGTTCACAAAAATAAGCTATCTCCTCCGAACATTCCAGGGTTTCGGGCCAAATGACGAGTGTTATGGTCATATCCATGGCATAGTTTGTTTAAATGTTCCCATATTCCACACAAACATGCATCTTGGAAGCACGAACAATGTTGACGGAGGAAGTTTTCCTTTTCATTGAAGCGAAAAAACCATTTTCTATTTTCCGAGTGTAAAAAAAGGGTTTTTTTGTGAAGCACCTACCACAAATATGTTGCAAAAATTGATACCTATAATTTTTGAAAATACTAGACCATGTTAGATGCACAAATAACCAATTTCTTTCATATGAAAAGATTTCCATCCACCTCTTTTGAAAAACATAAGTTTCTACCGATTCCGTTGGAAACTGGTCAAATTTGAACTACAGGTACCTCATAGTTTTCTCGTGTTTTTTTGGCAAAAATCATTTTTAGGTACAAAAGTACCTATTGCAACATAGATACACCAAGATTTTCTCAATATTCAACCCCTAGCTACGAACAGTCATGCCCGCCGCCTTGACTTTTTCCTCAAACGGGGTTAGAAAATTCTAAAAAAATTCAAAACAACCCAAAATGATGCGAGACCTTCGCGTGGTGTCATTATATAGGATCTATTATACACCAAAAATAATAAACTTGGAATACGACAGTTGTGTTGAAAATGTGTTCACAAAAATAAGCTATCTCCTCCGAACATTCCAGGGTTTCGGGCCAAATGACGAGTGTTATGGTCATATCCATGGCATAGTTTGTTTAAATGTTCCCATATTCCACACAAACATGCATCTTGGAAGCATGGACAATGTTGACGAAGGAAGTTTTCCTTTTCATTGAAACAAAAAACCATTTACTATTTTCCGAGTGTAAAAAAAGGTTTTTTTTTGTGAAGCACCTACCACAAATATGTTGCAAAAGTTGAGAGCTATAATTTTTGAAAATACTAGACCATGTTAGATGCACAAATAACCAATTTGTTTCATATGAAAAGGTTTCCATCCACCTCTTTTGAAAAACACAAGTTTCTGCCGATTCCGCTGAAAACTGGTCAAATTTGAACTACAGGTACCTCATAGTTTGCTCATGATTTTTGCCAAAAATCATTTTTAGGTAAAAAAGTACCTATTTCAACATAGATAAACCAAGAGTTTCTCAATTCTCAAACCCTAGCTACGAAATGTCATGCCCGCCGCCTCGACTTTTTCCTCAAACGGGGTTAGAAAATTCCAAAAAATTCAAAACAGCCCAAAATGATGCGAGACCTTCGCATGGTGTCATTATATAGGTCCTAGTATACACCAAAAATAATAAACTTGGAATATGACATTTGTGTTGAAAACGTGTTCACAAAAAGAAGCTATCTCCTCTGAACATTCCAGGGTTTCGGGCCAAATGACGAGTGTTATGGTCATATCCATGGCATAGTTTGTTTAAATGTTCCCATTTTCCAAAAAAACATGCATCTTGGAAGCACGGACAATGTTGACGGAGGAAGTTTTCCTTTTCATTGAAGCAAAAAACCATTTTCTATTTTCTGAGTGTAAAAAAAGGGTTTTTTGTGAAGCACCTACCACAAATATGTTGCAAAAATTGAGACCTATAATTTTTGAAAATACTATACCATGTTAGATGCACAAATAACCAATTTCTTTCATATGAAAAGGTTTCCATCCACCTCTTTTGAAAAACACAAGTTTCTGCCGATTCCGTTGGAAACTGGTCAAATTTGAACTACACGTACCTCACAGTTTTGTCATGTTTTTTTTGGCAAAAATCATTTTTAGGTACAAAAGTACCTATTTAAACATAGATACACCAAGAGTTTCTCAATATTCAACCCCTAGCTACGAACAGTCATGCCCGCCGCCTTGACTTTTTCCTCAAACGGGGTTAGAAAATTCTTCAAAACAATCCAAAATGATGCGAGACCTTCGCGTGGTGTCATTATATAGGTCCTATTATACACCAAAAATAATAAACTTGGAATACGACTGTTGTGTGTAAAATGTGTTCACAAAAATAAGCTATCTCCTCTGAACATTCCAGGGTTTCGGGCCAAATGACGAGTGTTATGGTCATATCCATGGCATAGTTTGTTTAAATGTTCCCATATTCCACACAAACATGCATCTTGGAAGCATGGACAATGTTGACGAAGGAAGTTTTCCTTTTTATTGAAGCAAAAAACCATTTACTATTTTCCGAGTGTAAAAAAAGGTTTTTTTTTGTGAAGCACCTACCACAAATATGTTGCAAAAGTTGAGAGCTATAATTTTTGAAAATAATAGACCATGTTAGATGCACAAATAACCAATTTGTTTCATATGAAAAGGTTTCCATCCACGTCTTTTGAAAAACACAAGTTTCTGCCGATTCCGCTGAAAACTGGTCAAATTTTAACTACAGATACCTCATAGTTTGCTCATGATTTTTGCCAAAAAATCATTTTTAGGTAAAAAAGTACCTATTTCAACATAGATACACCAAGAGTTTCTCAATATTCAACCCCTAGCTACGAACAGTCATGCCCGCCGCCTTGACTTTTTCCTCAAACGGGGTTAGAAAATTCTAAAAAATTGAAAACAGCCCAAAATGATGCGAGACCTTCGCGTGGTGTCATTATATAGGTCCTAGTATACACCAAAAATAATAAACTTGGAATACGACAGTTGTGTTGAAAATGTGTTCACAAAAATAAGCTATCTCCTCCAAACATTCCAGGGTTTCGGGCCAAATGACGAGTGTTATGGTCATATCCATGGCATAGTTTGTTTAAATGTTCCCATATTCAACACAAACATGCATCTTGAAAGCACGGACAATGTTGACGGAGGAAGTTTTCCTTTTAACTGAAGCAAAAAAACCATTTTCTATTTTCTGAGTGTAAAAAAGGGTTTTTTGTGAAGCACCTACCACAAATATGTTGCAAAAATTGAGACCTATAATTTTTGAAAATACTAGAACATTTTAGATGCACAAATAACCAATTTCTTTCATATGAAAAGGTTTCCATCCACCTCTTTTGAAAAACACAAGTTTCTGCCGATTCCGCTGAAAACTGGTCAAATTTGAACTACAGGTACCTCATTGTTTGCTCATGATTTTTGCCAAAAATAATTTTTAGGTAAAAAAGTACCTATTTCAACACAGATACACCAAGAGTTTCTCAATATTCAACCCCTAGCCACGAACAGTCATACCCACCGCCTTGACTTTTTCCTCAAACGGGGTTAGAAAATTCCAAAAAAATCAAAACAACCCAAAATGATGCGAGACCTTCGCATGGTGTCCTTATATAGGTCCTAGTTTACACCAAAAATAATAAACTTGGAATATGACAGTTGTGTTGAAAACGTGTTCACAAAAATAAGCTATCTCCTCCGAACATTCCAGTGTTTCGGGCCAAATGACGAGTGTTATGGTCATATCCATGGCATAGTTTGTTTAAATGTTCCCATATTCCACACAAACATGCATCTTGGAAGCACGAACAATGTTGACGGAGGAAGTTTTCCTTTTCATTGAAGCGAAAAAACCATTTTCTATTTTCCGAGTGTAAAAAAAGGGTTTTTTTGTGAAGCACCTACCACAAATATGTTGCAAAAATTGATACCTATAATTTTTGAAAATACTAGACCATGTTAGATGCACAAATAACCAATTTCTTTCATATGAAAAGATTTCCATCCACCTCTTTTGAAAACATAAAGTTTCTACCGATTCCGTTGGAAACTGGTCAAATTTGAACTACAGGTACCTCATAGTTTTCTCGTGTTTTTTTGGCAAAAATCATTTTTAGGTACAAAAGTACCTATTTCAACATAGATACACCAAGATTTTCTCAATATTCAACCCCTAGCTACGAACAGTCATGCCCGCCGCCTTGACTTTTTCCTCAAACGGGGTTAGAAAATTCTAAAAAATTGAAAACAACCCAAAATGATGCGAGACCTTCGCGTGGTGTCATTATATAGGTTCTATTATACACCAAAAATAATAAATTTGGAATACGACAGTTGTGTTGAAAATGTGTTCACAAAAATAAGCTATCTCCTCCAAACATTCCAGGGTTTCGGGCCAAATAACGAGTGTTATGGTCATATCCATGGCATAGTTTGTTTAAATGTTCCCATATTCCACACAAACATGCATCTTGGAAGCATGGAAAATGTTGACGAAGGAAGTTTTCCTTTTCATTGAAGCAAAAAACCATTTACTATTTTCCGAGTGTAAAAAAAGGTTTTTTTTGTGAAGCACCTACCACAAATATGTTGCAAAAGTTGAGAGCTATAATTTTTGAAAATACTAGACCATGTTAGATGCACAAATAACCAATTTGTTTCATATGAAAAGGTTTCCATCCACCTCTTTTGAAAAACACAAGTTTCTGCCGATTCCGCTGAAAACTGGTCAAATTTGAACTACAGGTACCTCATAGTTTGCTCATGATTTTTGCCAAAAATCATTTTTAGGTAAAAAAGTACCTATTTCAACATAGATAAACCAAGAGTTTCTCAATATTCAAACCCTAGCTACGAAATGTCATGCCCGCCGCCTTGACTTTTTCCTCAAACGGGGTTAGAAAATTCCAAAAAATTCAAAACAGCCCAAAATGATGCGAGACCTTCGCATGGTGTCATTATATAGGTCCTAGTATACACCAAAAATAATAAACTTGGAATATGACATTTGTGTTGAAAACGTGTTCACAAAAATAAGCTATCTCCTCCGAACATTCCAGGGTTTCGGGCCAAATGACGAGTTATGGTCATATCCATGGCATAGTTTGTTTAAATGTTCCCATTTTCCAAAAAAACATGCACCTTGGAAGCACGGACAATGTTGACGGAGAAAGTTTTCCTTATTGAAGCAAAAAACCATTTTCTATTTTCTGAGTGTAAAAAAAGGGTTTTTTGTGAAGCACCTACCACAAATATGTTGCAAAAATTGAGACCTATAATTTTTGAAAATACTATACCATGTTAGATGCACAAATAACCAATTTCTTTCATATGAAAAGGTTTCCATCCACCTCTTTTGAAAAACACAAGTTTCTGCCGATTCCGTTGGAAACTGGTCAAATTTGAACTACAGGTACCTCACAGTTTTCTCATGTTTTTTTGGCAAAAATCATTTTTAGGTACAAAAGTACCTATTTAAACATAGATACACCAAGAGTTTCTCAATATTCAACCCCTACCTACGAACAGTCATGCCCGCCGCCTTGACTTTTTCCTCAAACGGGGTTAGAAAATTCTAAAAAATTCAAAACAATCCAAAATGATGCGAGACCTTCACGTGGTGTCATTATATAGGTCCTATTATACACCAAAAATAATAAACTTGGAATACGACTGTTGTGTGTAAAATGTGTTCACAAAAATAAGCTATCTCCTCTGAACATTCCAGGGTTTCGGGCCAAATGACGAGTGTTATGGTCATATCCATGGCATAGTTTGTTTAAATGTTCCCATATTCCACACAAACATGCATCTTGGAAGCATGGACAATGTTGACGAAGGAAGTTTTCCTTTTCATTGAAGCAAAAAACCATTTACTATTTTCCGAGTGTAAAAAAGTTTTTTTTTGTGAAGCACCTACCACAAATATGTTGCAAAAGTTGAGAGCTATAATTTTTGAAAATACTAGACCATGTTAGATGCACAAATAACCAATTTGTTTCATATGAAAAGGTTTCCATCCACCTCTTTTGAAAAACACAAGTTTCTGCCGATTCCGCTGAAAACTGGTCAAATTTGAACTACAGGTACCTCATAGTTTGCTCATGATTTTTGCCAAAAATCATTTTTAGGTAAAAAAGTACCTATTTCAACATAGATAAACCAAGAGTTTCTCAATATTCAAACCCTAGCTACGAAATGTCATGCCCGCCGCCTTGACTTTTTCCTCAAACGGGGTTAGAAAATTCCAAAAAATTCAAAACAGCCCAAAATGATGCGAGACCTTCGCATGGTGTCATTATATAGGTCCTAGTATACACCAAAAATAATAAACTTGGAATATGACATTTGTGTTGAAAACATGTTCACAAAAATAAGCTATCTCCTCCGAACATTCCAGGGTTTCGGGCCAAATGACGAGTGTTATGGTCATATCCATGGCATAGTTTGTTTAAATGTTCCCATTTTCCAAAAAAACATGCATCTTGGAAGCACGGACAATGTTGACGGAGGAAGTTTTCCTTATTGAAGCAAAAAACCATTTTCTATTTTCTGAGTGTAAAAAAAGGGTTTTTTGTGAAGCACCTACCACAAATATGTTGCAAAAATTGAGACCTATAATTTTTGAAAATACTATACCATGTTAGATGCACAAATAACCAATTTCTTTCATATGAAAAGGTTTCCATCCACCTCTTTTGAAAAACACAAGTTTCTGCCGATTCCGTTGGAAACTGGTCAAATTTGAACTACAGGTACCTCACAGTTTTCTCATGTTTTTTTGGCAAAAATCATTTTTAGGTACAAAAGTACCTATTTAAACATAGATACACCAAGAGTTTCTCAATATTCAACCCCTAGCTACGAACAGTCATGCCCGCCGCCTTGACTTTTTCCTCAAACGGGGTTAGAAAATTCTAAAAAATTCAAAACAATCCAAAATGATGCGAGACCTTCGCGTGGTGTCATTATATAGGTCCTATTATACACCAAAAATAATAAACTTGGAATACGACTGTTGTGTGTAAAATGTGTTCACAAAAATAAGCTATCTCCTCTGAACATTCCAGGGTTTCGGGCCAAATGACGAGTGTTATGGTCATATCCATGGCATAGTTTGTTTAAATGTTCCCATATTCCACACAAACATGCGTCTTGGAAGCATGGACAATGTTGACGAAGGAAGTTTTCCTTTTCATTGAAGCAAAAAACCATTTACTATTTTCCGAGTGTAAAAAAAGTTTTTTTTTTGTGAAGCACCTACCACAAATATGTTGCAAAAGTTGAGAGCTATAATTTTTGAAAATACTAGACCATGTTAGATGCACAAATAACCAATTTGTTTCATATGAAAAGGTTTCCATCCACGTCTTTTGAAAAACACAAGTTTCTGCCGATTCCGCTGAAAACTGGTCAAATTTGAACTACAGGTACCTCATAGTTTGCTCATGATTTTTGCCAAAAAATCATTTTTTAGGTAAAAAAGTACCTATTTCAACATAGATACACCAAGAGTTTCTCAATATTCAACCCCTAGCTACGAACAGTCATGCCCGCCGCCTTGACTTTTTCCTCAAACGGGGTTAGAAAATTCCAAAAAATTCAAAACAACCCAAAATGATGCGAGACCTTCGCATGGTGTCATTATATAGGTCCTAGTATACACCAAAAATAATAAACTTGGAATATGACAGTTGTGTTGAAAACGTGTTCACAAAAATAAGCTATCTCCTCCGAACATTTCAGCGTTTCGGGCCAAATGACGAGTGTTATGGTCATATCAATGGCATAGTTTGTTTAAATGTTCCCATATTGAACACAAACATGCATCTTGGAAGCACGGACAATGTTGACGGAGGAAGTTTTCCTTTTAATTGAAGCAAAAAACCATTTTCTATTTTCTGAGTGTAAAAAAAGGGTTTTTTGTGAAGCACCTACCACAAATATGTTGCAAAAATTGAGACCTATAATTTTTGAAAATACTAGACCATGTTAGATGCACAAATAACCAATTTCTTTCATATGAAAAGGTTTCCATCCACCTCTTTTGAAAAACACAAGTTTCTGCCGATTCTGTTGGAAACTGGTCAAATTTGAACTATAGGTACCTCATAGTTTTCTCATGATTTTTGGCAAAAATCATTTTTAGGTACAAAAGTACCTATTTCAACATAGATACACCAAGAGTTTCTCAATATTCAACCCCTAGCTACGAACAGTCATGCCCGCCGCCTTGACTTTTTCCTTAAACGGTGTTAGAAAATTCAAAAAAATTCAAAACAACCCAAAATGATACGAGACCTTCGTGTGGTGTCATTATATAGGTCCTAGTATACACCAAAAATAATAAACTTGGAATACGACAGTTGTGTTGAAAATGTGTTCACAAAAATAAGCTATCTCCTCCGAACATTCCAGGGTTTCGGGCCAAATGCCGAGTGTTATGGTCATATCCATGGCATAGTTTATTTAAATGATCCCATATTACACACAAACATGCATCTTGGAAGCACGAACAATGTTGACGGAGGAAGTTTTCCTTTTTATTGAAGCAAATAACCATTTTCTATTTTTCGAGTGTAAAAATGGGTTTTTTGTGAAGGACCTACCATAAATATGTTGCAAAACTTGAGACCTATAATTTTTGAAAATACTAGACCATGTTAGATGCACAAATAACCAATTTTTTTATATGAAAAGGTTTCCATCCACCTCTTTTGAAAAACACAAGTTTCTGCCGATTCCGCTAGAAACTGGTCAAATTTGAACTACAGGTACCTCATAGTTTGCTCATGATTTTTGGCAAAAATCATTTTTAGGTACAAAAGTACCTATTTCAACATAGATACACCAAGGGTTTCTCAATATTCAACCTCTAGCCCCGCTGGAGAAAAACCCAACTTATAGGTCTACACCCGATAGCGTTAACCCTTTCTTGTTTGTTCCGTTCTTTCTGATGATTTTTTTTAATAATATAGCTTCAATAATATGCATGATGATGTAGATATGTTTCTCCTTTTTAAAACGAGCTAAAGAACGTCGTAATCCGAGTTCAAATGCCAATGTTATGCTCAAAATGGTGAGAGAGAGAAAAAAAAAAGGATAGGCCAACGGTGTTGCCGTCGGCGTATCGCAATTTTTTTTTCATTTTCCGCTGGCTTATTTGGCATACGCCGACGGCCCCGATATTTGGCCGTCGGCGTATGGAATCCCCGTCGGGGTTTCAAGTGTCTCCCGTAGTGTCAATACTTTTTGGCAATAAAGTACAGGAGGCTCTCGAGCTAAAGAAGGATAATAACATAGGAGTAGATAGTTTCGGTGATCCCTGTTCCTTCTCCCTGTACCTGTGTGCATGTACGTACAGTACACATGTGCTCGTTTTTGTTGTGTTGGGCAGGTTTATACCTGGAGGAAGACAGGGAGGCGATCAAGGAAAGCGCAAACCAAATCAAAAGGATGGCGATGACTGTTGCTGCTGACAGATTTTCGGGTGATGTTGCTGTGCCGTCTAGGGCTGTCGATGCCTTATTGCTGGAAGGTTGATTTGATGATGTCGATGAAGTGCTGGCTTGTGGTGTTTGAACTTTAGTTTCTGTATATTTTGGTGAACTGTTTGTTTTACTCCTTGTTGGAGGTTGGTTGAATTCTGTTTAGCTGTCTGGGTAGGTTAGAGGGGGATTATGTCGGCAGGTTTTTGCCCCGTAGGGATGCTCGAGAGCGAGCATTCGCAGCGGGTTTCCTGTTGGACACCTCCTGTTTCTAGCTGGACTGCTCCTGTTTCTTTCTTTTCCTGTCTTTTATCTTGTAAGGAACTTGTTATTTCTGTTATGCAAGTAATAGAAAGGGGCTAGCCCAGTTGGAAAAAAAATCTCGCTTGGGCGCGTCAAATTTTGCAGGCGAAAAAAAAAATCCCTAGCCGTATGCGCGTGCGTATGGTAGGTCAGGTGTGTGAGCGACATGCCACGAGGGGTGTTAACTTACGTGCGCGTGTGTAATCATGCGTGAAGCAGCGCTAGCTGTCGTCTGAACGCCGAGCTACGTGCTGAGGTTTGACTGAGAGTAGCTCGTCTGTCCCTAGTGTCGAGGCGTACGTGCGCGTATGTATGCATGCCAAGAAAAAAGAGAATTAACGAAAGCTGGCCGCGCGGTTGCGTACACGCACGTATACGTAGCAAGCGTGGGCGCGCGTGCGCTTGTGGGGCGCGCACAGTGTGGCGATAAGGGAAGGACGCCGGGCGCGGCGGGGCCGGGAACGTGGTGTGCCGGAGGAAGGAAGCAAGACGACGACGCCGCTCGCCCGAGCGCCACCCTGTTGCACGCGCGCGGTGGCCTCCTACGACGTCGGTACGTGCGCGCGTGGGCGTCGACCACGCGGTGACGGGGGTGGGGCTGGACAACCACCAGGCGCGGCCGGCCGGCCGGCCATCCGTCGGTGGACCTTGCGCCCAGCGGTCCGTCTGACCGGTCTTCTGACAGTGCGCGCGCGGCCGGGAACTCGCCAGCTCCACGTCTGAATCTGATGACCGGTCTTCCTTCCATCCCCAGGCAGAGCTGGATGCGAGAGCGCAAAACCCTCGCTCGGGCATGCATGGCAGTCACCATCCAGTCCACCGCATCCCCGGCCCACCGCCACGTGCTGACGTGCGCTCCACCTCACGCGGGCCCGGCCCTAGACCAGCAGATCCATCCACCGGACCGGGTCTATTTAAGCACCGGCATCCATCCATCGCTGCACTCCCCTCCCACTCCCACTCCCAAAGCTTCCTCTACACGATCGACTCCCTCCTCTCCTTCGTTAAGCGCCACTACGCGCGACCGCTCGGTCCAGTTCTTCTGTCTCGACCGGCGACATGGAGCTCCCGGCCGCCTCCGTCCGCACGGCCTACTGCCACCTCGTCACGGCCGCGGCCACGCAGCGCTCCCGGAGGCCGCCCACGACGCGGCAGCGGCAGGGCAGGTGCAGCGCGGCGCTGAAGCAGCACAAGACCAGGCTCTACATCCTCGGGAGGTGCGTGTCCATGCTCCTCTGCTGGCACCACCACGACGACTCCGACTGAAGCCGCCGCCAGCCTTTACTCGGAATCCACACATTTTGTGCAGATTTACCGAGCTTGATTTTCCGTTTTTTTTTTCATCTGAACAACAAACATACTCCTACATACTAGTGGTAGAGAAGAGAAGATATGTGAGGCTAAATTGCCAAATGTGATTGTATATTGGTATATGAAAAGGTTTCCATACAGAATTCCGTTGCTTTTTTTTTTTTGTTCGAGTCGGTGTGATGTGATTGTTGTGTGCCATGTAATTCCTTTTTCACGTCGTCTAGCCGTCCCCTTGCTCGCTGAACCGGTTGTACCACCAGCTCGCTGGGGGGACGGATTTATGAGGATTTCGGTTTTTAGATGATGCTCGTTGGTGTATTGTAGGTAGCAAGATGTGGATAGGTTAGTGGCTTCAGATTTAGTTGATTGATGTATATACATGTGAGACGTGGTAATTTTTATTTTATTATTAAATAAGAACCGGATGTGTATCATTTTGATACAAGAACTCCATTTGAAAAAAAAAACGCCAAATTTACTTTGTTGTATTTGTGTCGAATATTGTGTACGTGTTAGGTTACGTTTGGACTTGGAGTTGTAATAGGTGTGGATAGGTACGGGTAGTGTTCGAGTCGGACACTAGTAGGCTTGGCCTCTCATATAATGAGGAGGGCAGCACACGTGTAACCTATGACGACTTGATAGCAGCATGCACGCAAGGGGAGCCGGCGGTTTGTGCCGGCGACCAAGGCGGCCAGTGCAGCGGTATCAATGGGGAGGTGCGCCCATAGTCATGCCCCGTAGATGTAGGCGAGTTCGCCGAACTGCGTTAACAAATCTCGGTGTCGTCATCGTGCTGTGATTGCTTGGTCCTTGGTAGATCGATTGTGCGCCTACGATTTGTAACAATGCGCTACACGGGTTTTTTAAATGACCTTGTGGAGTACTAATGAACAATTTCGTGGATTGTGAGATAGGCTGATTTGCTTTAAGTTAAGGATTTCACTAAACATTGACTGACGTAGTAATATGGTGTGCTTCGAGCAAACAGCACCGGTTTTCGTGAACAAACTCCAACTTCTCCGCTCGTCCAAAGAGAAATTCGCGGCCTTCTACAACAGCTACATCTCTTATAGGGCCGAAAAGTGCTATGTTCAGTTTGCAGAAACATTCCCGCGGTCCTTCTTGGGCCGAAATGTATGGAATATCAAGTAGATCCATTTAGTTAGTATTACATGTGCTCGAAAAACCAACTTGTGCTAAATTCAAAAAAAAAGTCGGTTGTCGAAACCATGATCCATTTCAAACAGTAAACTGAAGTGGTGTTTCGGGGTGGAATGAAGTTGATTGAAGTGACAGTTTACAAAGGAAAAGATTCAGGCAGATTACAAGGAGTGTCCACTGCACCTGAAGTCAGCTGCATCTGAGCTAGTGTTACTTTTTTTTTCGAAGCAAGATGCAACTGAAGGTGCATGCTTACTTTTGCCTGTCAGTCACAATTGCTTGACTGACACAGCAATTCCTGCAGCTTCGGTCTAGCTATGAACCGACGAAGAACTCTGACACAAATAATACTAACAAAATAAATACTTACACTGCATTAATGAGTAGTTAGTTGGTGGATTCCCAGCAAAACCAATCAAGAATCAACTCCCCGATTCACGTGCTGACAGAGCTGCTTATTTTCAGTTACACTACTGACAGACCATCAAACTTCTTGGAACCAGATGCAACAATCATACACCGGACAGTGTGAGACAGAAGGATTAGCCAACCACACCACAATTAACTAATGCTATAGCTAAACCAACTATGCATAATGGTCCATCAAATTAGATACGCCAGATCTTTTATGGTTGCATTGGATTTGTTTAGATGGGACCAGACGCGCAGTGGTACCGTACTAGCAGTAGATCAGGTTAATCAAATGTGATTTTCTAATCAGTTCGCCCATGTGGTTATCTTATCGGGTCTTCTTTTAAGCTGCCCATGTTATCATTGCTTGAGGTATTTGTGGTTAGCAGAGCACTGTGACCTGGTTTGGATTATTAGGTAAGCTAGACCGACATTTTTTGGTTGGACTCATCTGTTGAGGCTTCCAGTGTGACAGCCTGCTGCCGGTCAGGTGATCTGAAGAATTTGCGTCGATAAGCGCGTGTATTATACTGGTCCATTTGGAGATAGTAGTAAAAGGGAGTGCAGTGGGGTGTAACTGTCCATTCAGGACCAAGAGATTCAGTCAGTGTCAAACATAGATCATATCTACTGCATGTGAGGTTCTGAGCTGGACCCTTTAAGCTGCTGGCCAAGATGCATAGTTGCCAGTTGCAACGAGATGCATGTTAGCAGGTAAATTAAATTGGTAAGAGCATGTCTAGTAGTCCCCTCAAACCCCTAAACCCCTATAAATAACTGTTTTTTTACAGTTTTGGACAAAAAAATTGCAAAGAGTAGAACCCCTAAACCCCTAAACCCGTAAAAAAAAATGCAGGCCGGACCCGGGAATCCCCAACCAACCTGTAAACTTAAGGGTTGGAGGGGTCAACCCCTCCCCAACCCGTAGCACCCCACGACGCACGCGCGGGAGGGAAGTTTCCCAACCGCCGCCGCCGCCCGCCCGCCCCGCCGCCATGGCCGCCGTCCCCGGCGGCGCCGCCGCCGCCCCGGCCCCTCCCGCCCCGTCCCCGCCCCCGGCTGCGCCCGCCCCGGCCGCCCCGTCCGCCTCCGCCGACCGCCGCGGCGCGGCTATGGTGGCGGCCACCAACCCCGTGGGGGCCAAGCGCCGGCGGGCCGGGATGCATCTCCTTGCGCCCGCGGCCGCGCCCGCCGCCGCCCCGCCCCGGCCGCGGCGCCCGCCCCGCCCCTCGCCGCACCGGCCGCTCCTCGTGCGCGGGCGAAGGTGGCGTCGGGTGGCCCGCGTGCTGCTGCCGCTGCGGTGAAGCCGAGGAAGGCGCTCGCCAAACGCGCCTCCAAGAAGAAAGATGTGGCCGCCGGCGCCGCGCCCGTCGCCGCCGCCCCGGAGGTGCTCGATGAAACGTCCACCCCGGACATATCCTTCATGGATTTGCTCAATGATGCGGAGGTGGACATCAACGCTCCACCGCTTGATCCCTACATGGAGGAGGATGATTTCGACGGAGATGATGCGGAGGAGGATGATGGTGATGAGGACATCACCGAGATAGGGGAGGATGCGTTCGCCGCCGTTGCTCGCCCCGCCGTCCGCTCGGCGAACTACACCGAGGCGGAGGATGTGCTCTTGGTTCGAGCTTGGGCATCGGTGGGGATGGATGCGGCCACCGGTACCGACCAAACCAATAAACGGTATTGGCAACGCATCGAGGATGCGTATCTACAGATGAAGCCGAAGAGGAGTGGGTTCGCCGCTCGCTCATTCCGGTCGCTTCAAGGCCGGTGGGACTTGATGAAGCCGGCATGTGCGCGTTGGAGTGCGGCCATGGAGCAAGTGTTGGAGGCGCCGCCGAGTGGCACCGTGGAGAGTGACTACGTAAGTTTGCAAACCTACAACTTTCAATTTGTTTCTCATGTGTGTTGCGTGGTTTCACATGTGTGTTGTGTGGTTTGTAGGATACCATTGCCGGCTTGAGGTACAAGGAGATGGCGGCTTCCAAGGGTAAAACATTCCCATTCAAGCATGTTTGGTCAATTCTGCAAACATATGACAAGTGGAAGTTGCGGGATCAAGAAACCGCACCGAAGAAGAAGGAAATTCTTGACATGGATGATCCAGATGTTGAGGAGAGGAACTTGAACAAGCCCGAGGGAACCAAGAAGGCCAAGCTTAGAGTGAAGATGGAAGGAGAGGCGTCTAGCCTAAGGGAGAAGATGGATCACATGATGAAGGCAAGGGAGGCTATGACAACCAAGACATTGGAGGCAAAGTTGGCCATCACCCATGTCAAGAAGGAGGTGAAGATGGCACAGATTGAAGCAAAACGTGAGGAGGCAAAGCGCAAGGCCGACTTGGAGGAGAGGATGGTCAAGGTGAAAGAAGCCAAGGTATGGAAGGAGCTCATGATGGAAGAGAAAGAGCACATGATGATGTCCAAGAAGGACATGGATGAAGATCAGCTGCAGTGGTGGAAGGAGTGCAAGGATGACATCGCGGAGAGAAAGAGGATGTTCCGACGGTCCTCCTCTACCTTTCGAGTTGACACTCCCATGAGCGATGGCGGCGTTGACAACTCGCATGATGGTGAGGTTTGATAGTGGTTGAGTGTCCTAGTAGTTGGCGCCGAGGTGCAATTTTTTGGTGGTGCCAATGAGATGAGCAAGATGATGATTATGTGATGTAAAAACTTTGAAACCATGCATCCATTATTGTTATTTTGTAGTATGTTTGATGGTTCATTATGTTTTTGTGGCATATTGTGATGTATATGTGACAGTTTTAGAGGTTGGGGTTGAGGCAAAGACTAGAACCCTCAAACCCAACCCTTAAAACGGAATATTCCGTTTTAAGGGTTGGGTTTGAGGGTTCTAGTCTTTGCCCCTGTTTTTCAACCCGTAAAAGTGCACGAAAACAACGTTTCTCAACCCTTAAAACTGCTATAAGGGTTTAGGGGTTTGAGGGGACTACTAGACATGCTCCAGAAGGGGACTAAGTAGATGATTCAGATCTGGTGTACTGTATAATGCAACTTACTGTTCCAGAAGTATGGTGGTCGTTCGCCGCCGCCGCGCTCAGGAGAAGCGCGTGGCCGATGACGCGTTCAAGGCGCGCCGGAGCGCGCGTCTTGCTGCCAAGGAGCCCTCGCTCCACTCCACCGTCCTGGGACGCGCCAAGGCCTCCAAGGCCAGCGGTTTTGAGAACCGCAAGGGCTCTCCGCGCCTTCAGAGGGCCATCCGCGACGCGGGCCTCGAGGACGCCTTCCCGGACTTCATCCCGCTGCCGCGTCTTCATGAGCTTGGTGCCGCTTGCGGCATTGAGCCCGCGGCTCTCGTCGACCTCGAGTCTGCATGATCGTCGTCCGCCGTGGCGTCGTTGCGGCTCCCGTCCTTGTGTTGTGCGGAATAGCCGTGCTCACCGGAGCCTTCTTCCTCTTAGTTCCGATCGTGCGGAACACTCCCGTCCGTGTGGAGAATGTTCTGCTGGAGTGTTCACTTTTGCTCTATCCCCTTAGCCCTATGCTGTTTCACGCCCCTGCTGTACGCATGATCGAGGTTTGCTCCACTGGTGACGCCAAGTGGTTTTATGAATTCAATTAAGTTCTCTGTCGGTTCCTGGAACATTCGTGGTCTTGGGGACCCTGCAAAGTGCTCTGTTGTTTTCGATGATATCATCCGTATCAAGCCTCACTTGCTCGCGCTCCAAGAAACAAAAATCGCTTCCATCACCTGCGCTAAGGAAAACTCTTTCCTCCCTCCCAATCTCCGCTCTTTCGAAGTTAACGCGGCCACGGGTTCCTCCGGCGGCATTCTCTCGGCTTGGGACGCAAACATGTTCTCTCTCGCTGGGACCTTCCGCTCCACCTATGTCCTCTCGACGGACTTCCTCTGCACGCTCGATAACTCCCCCCTCCGTCTCTCTAACGTCTACGCCCCCTGCGCTCACAACGACAAAAAAAACCTTCCTTGACAGACTAGACTCCCACGATCCGGGGGACGGGACGCCTTGGATTATCGTCGGAGACTTCAACCTCACCCGCTCGCCGGATGACAGAAACAACAGCAATTTCTCTATCTCTGACGCGAGCCTGTTCAATGACTGTATACATCGGCTCGGGATCATTGACCTTCCTCTCTCTGACCGCCGCTATACCTGGTCCAATGGGCGCGCCTCCCCTACGCTTCTCCGCCTCGATAGGATCTTTATCAACAACACCTGGAATCTTAGATTCCCGGCTTCGACTCTCCTTTCCTCCACCAGAGACACTTCCGATCACGTTCCCCTCGTCGCTCACATCTCCTCCTCTATCCCCCGATCAAAAAAAATTCGCTACGAACGATCCTGGGCTTGGCACGCGGCTTTCCGTGCCGCCATCTGTCGCGCCTGGCAGGCTGCCCCCCGCCCTGACGCCACTGCTCGTATTGTCGCACGGCTGCGCCGCTGCCGTGTGAGCTGCAAAGTGTGGAATAAGCACGCCCTTCCTTCAAACCAACGGGCTACCGACTCCCGTATTCTCATCGACATCCTCGATCAGCTTGAAGAGCACCGCGTTCTCTCTCCCCCCGAAAGCCGCCTCCGCGCTCTTGCTATCGACGCTCGCCACTCCGCTATTAAAGAGGAATCTGTCTTCTGGCGGTGCCGTGCTAAAATCAGATTCGCGGTTGATGGTGACGAGAAATACCAAATTCTTCCACGCTTCCGCCACCTGCAGGAAGCGCCGCAACACTATCCCCTCTCTCGTCGTGGACGGCGTAGCTATTTCTCGCCACGAGGACAAAGCTAAGGCCCTCAAAAAATTCTACCAGGGTCTTCTGGGCACGGCTTCCGTCTGCTCCTGGCGTTTCGACCTACGCTCTCTCTACTCGAACGACACCACCCTTCCCCCGGACCTCACCGCGCCGTTCTCCCCGACAGAACTTAGAGAGGCCTTCCTGGATATGCGGGCCGACTCCAGCCCTGGCCCGGACGGATTTGGTCCCGCTTTCTATAACTCCTTCTGGCACACTGTCGCCCGGGACGTCGAGCTAGTTTTCCAAGATTTTCATGCGGGCGCCTCCGACCTCTCTCGCATCAACCGGGCCTTCCTCGTCCTCCTTCCCAAAACTGCCGGCGCCCCCTCTCCTGCGGACTTCCACCCTATCTCGCTCCAAAACTGCATCCTCAAAGCTATCTCCAAAACTCTTACCTCTAGGCTCCAAAAAACTATCCACTCTCTGGTCGACGGCGATCAAACGGGTTTCCTTTCGGGCCGCCGAATCTCCGAAAACATAATCTACGCTGTTGACCTCGTTCGCTGTTGCCACTCTAGACGCACCCCCTCGCTCGTCTTCAAGCTTGATTTTCGCAAGGCTTTCGACTCCGTCAACTGGGAGAGTTTGCTTCGGATCTTGGATGCTAGGGGCTTCAATGAAACCTGGTGCGGCTGGATCCGCTCCCTCCTCGCCACCGGTCTCACCGCGGTTGTCCTCAACGGGGTTCCGAGGGATTGGATTAAATGTAAAAACGGGCTTCGGCAGGGCGACGCCCTCTCCCCCTACCTCTTTATTATCGTTGCCGACGTTCTTCAGCGGCTAATCCGGCGGGCTTTCCATCTCGGACAGCTTCGCCATCCCATTGACCCGTCGCTCCCTCCCTCGGTGCTTCAGTATGCCGACGACACTCTTATTTTGTGCAATGCGTCTACTGACGCAGCCTCTCATCTCAAAACTGTCCTCGACGACTTCGCCCTTGCTATTGGTCTCCACATTAACTTCCATAAGTCTTGCCTTATCCCCATGAATGTCGACCCTGAGGTTTCTTCTGACATCGCGACCAGGCTTCACTGCCCTCTTTCCACCTTCCCGCAACCCTACCTCGGTCTTCCCCTATCCCCCCTTAAGCTTCCCATTGCGTCCTACGCCCCCTGCTCGCCTCTTTCGATCGGCGACTCTCGGGGTGGAAAGCCCTTCTTCTCTCCTCCGGAGGTCGCCGTACCCTTTGCAATGCCGTCCTAAACAACCTTCCCACCTACTTCATGAGCTCGTTCCTGCTGCCGCCGGGGGTTATTGAGAGTTTGGATAGACGGCGTCGTGCCTTTTTCTGGACTAGTAAAGATTCTTGCTCGGGCGCGCGCTGTCTCATTGCCTGGGACAAGGCTTGTTTATGTGTGCAGGAAGGTGGCTTCGGGCTTCGGGATCTCCGTCTGCAAAACTCGTTGCTGCTTCTTAACTTCGTCCACAAGCTCCATCAGCGGGAGACCCTGCCGTGGAAGACGTGGTTCAGGAGTCACTCCGCGAGAGACCTTGGGGTTGTCTCATCATGCCCCTCTTTTATCGAGCGCATTGTCGCTCACTGCATCCAGGTTTACAGGTCGATCACTCGCTGCTCCGTTGGGGACGACAAGCTCACGTCGTTCTGGTTCGACAACTGGCTCCCTGATGGGCCCCTATGCGGGCGTTTCCAGGCGCTCTTCTCCCACTCCACCAGGCCTCATGCCTCCGTTGAAGCAGTGCTGAGCGAGGGGCTACACCTCCAACCACGGCTCTCCACTACTGCAGCCAGGGAGCGCTCCGAGGTCCTCGCGCTCTACTCCTACTTCGCGCTCTCCTCCGACCCCGACACGCGCGCCCTTGCTTGGGGCGCCGACACACGCTTCAGCTCGCGCGCCGCGTACCGGATGCTCTCCTACCATGGGAGGCTCAGCGCATCCGCGTCCTCGGCCTGGAAACTTCGGCTCCCCACGAAGCTGAAGATATTCTCCTACCTCGCCGACATCGACCGCCTCAGCACTCGAGCGAACCTGTTTGCAAAGAACTGCGCTCCATCCGCAGCTTGCGAACGGTGTGGTCTCGAGGAGGACAGTCGCCACCTCTTCTTCGATTGCCACTTCGCCTCCACGGTATGGCGTAGCCTTGGTGCTCGTACCTCCGGTCTTTCCTCGATTTGGGACATCGCTGCTCCGGGTCCCGTCACTGACGCTTGGCACTCCGCCATTGCGGTCATCATGTGGCACATTTGGAAGGCGAGGAACGACCTCGTCTTCAACCATCATTCTTGCTCTCCGGATGAGGTCCTTCGGCGAGCGGCCGAGGAACTTCTCTCCTGGCGGTTCCGTTTCCGCCTCCCCGACCGTGACGCTATCGATCGTCTTCGGTCTTTTCTCCTTACTTGTTGTAACTAATTTTTCTCCTCCCTGTCCCCCCTGTAACTTTCTCGTCCGTATCGGATGTGCCATGCATGTAACACCCGTCGAGTAATATAATAAGCGGTGGGGAGCATTTCCCCCCCCCCCCCCCCCCCCCCCCCCCCCCCCCCCCCTAATTCTCGAAAAAAAAAAGGAAGTATGGTGGATGCCATGTTGATGTTCTGGTCAGATGCCTTCTTTTGTCTATCAGTGACAACTGAATAACAGACAGGCGAACATGTACCCAGGCTCTCTAAATATTCTGTTAACATGTCTAGAGTCACTTGTAGCTCACTGATACGGCAGACGCACACGACTGAGATCTGAAGAGAACGACATCTCTGTCACTGTCAGGTCGCTTAACTGGCACACTTAGACAAATGTTCAATAAAACCTGTCGATGCGATCGATAATTTTATACTCCAAGGATAACAGGTTTAGGGCCCGTTTGGGAGCTTAGTATTTTTGAAGTATTCCAAGAATACTTCAATTTTCAAAAATACTAAAGTATTGAATACTTTGAAGTGTTTGATTCTAGCAAAAACTAAGTTTTATATACTTCAGTTTCGAGGAAAACTACACTAATTTTGAAGTATGTGAAAAAGAGGGTTGGACCTCTTTTTCCAAAACTGAAGTATTGGTTCGCTCGGCATAAGAATACTTTAGTTTTTGAATACTTTAGTTTTATAAATACTTCAGTGCCAAACTAAGTCTAAGTAGGTGGTTTTCCCAATCAAATGCAAGAGATTCAGTTAGGTACGAATCAGTGGCCAATATAGATGAAGCCAACTGCAGCTGAGATTCTGATGATCTCAGCTGAAATCTTTTAAGCTGCTAGCGAAGCTGCAGAAGAGGCAATGTTGCAAGTTGCAACGAGATGCGGCTTAGCACTTAGCAGGTAAAGAAAAACGATCTGTTGTGCAATGTAGAGATGTAACGCAAGGCACTCTACTACTCTGAAAGTGTTCTTCTGTCGTTAAAACTGACAGCAGAGCAACTGTCAGAAGAAAATGTGCCCTGGCTCTGCGAATTCTTTTCGACAAAAGATCTCTGTCACCAGTTGACACCACCGAGCTCTGAAGAGAACAAAAGGTCTCTGTCACAAGTCTTGGCTAACTGGAACAGCAAGAAAAATGTTTGAATTTTTTTTTTGATAATTTCTATATTCCACCATTTACAAGTTTAGTTGGTGGTTTCCCACCAAACCCATTCCATAATCAACTCCCCAAATTTAGGACCAGTTGCTTATTTTTTCAGTTACACTAAACACAACCAACACTCCCATTACAACCAATCCAATGCAATTCCCTTTAGCCTTCGGCTTCCTTTCTTCTTCGCCGTGCTCTGCTGGGCTCAGTTCATGTCCAGCATTCCCTGGTGGAAGGCGGCGACGCGGTCGGGCGTCACGCATTGGGTGATCAGCCTCGCCCCTGGCTTGTGTGCCCATGGCTTCACCAGTATACACGTGGCGATGTAGTCCAGGTTCGTCAGGGGCACGACGTGCGCCGGCGGTCCCCAGCCGTAGTCCACCTCGGCGAACCCGAGCCGCGTCCAGTCCGATACCAGCAGCGTCCGGTAGTCGGACGTGATCTGGTACGGGTCATTGGAGCCAGCTTCCTCGGCCGCCCACCGCCCGAACTCCGACGGCATCCGCCTCTTGCCGTCCTTGATGATCTTCACCACGTCGGGAATAGAGGAGCCGGCCACCTTTCCCGCGGGCGCCGACACGCGCATGATGTAGTAGCAATTGCCGTAGAACCCCGCGCCGGCGCGCGGGAGCGAGGCGTGCAAGAGCGGGCGGGCGTTCATGGCGAAGCAAAGGTGGACGTCAGAGTCCGGGTCGAACCCCGCCGCGCGGGTGCGGCTCTGCCACGCCTTGGCCACCAGCACCTCGAACGCCGAGCACCAGGAACCCCCGTGTGCCGCGTTGTTGTACTGGGCCTTGTAGTGCGCGATGTAGTCCGCCGAGATGTCCATGGCGAGGTACTCCAGGTGCTTGGCGCCCGCGGGGCTCGGCAGGCTGCCGATGGCGGCGCCGGCCGGGTTTGGGATCGCCTCGCGGCCCCACTGCGGCTCCACCGTCAAGCTGTCCACGGCACGGTCACGTGCGATATCGCCCACAGCGGCCATGAACTGCGCGGCGCCTGGTCCGTCGGCGACGGCGTGGCTGAAGCGGAAGCCGAGGACGAAGCCACCGCAGGCGAAGGTGGTGACCTGGACGAGCAGGACGAGCTTCCGTTCGTCTTCCTCCTGGGCGGGCGTGGGCGGGAGGAGCTCGTCCTTGGCGATCATCATTGGGTGCTCCAGGTAGTCCACGTCGTCGAGCCCGCATGCAGCCGCGGCCTCGGTGAACCAGACGCCACTACCGGGGCCGCCACAGTCCACCTGCAGCAGGCCGCCGTCGTCCGTGAAGCCCAGGCGACCGGCGAGCGGGTAGTACTGGACCAAGGCCTGCGCAATCGCTCGCTCGATGGTCCTAGCCGGACCTACTGCACCGGCGGCGTCCCGGTCAGGAGATGGCTTGAAGACGTGGAGCGACTCGATGAGCGCCATCTGGGTCGGGTACCGGTCGAGCCAGGACAGCCGGAGCGGGCCATCCGGCGTAGGCTCTGCCGGTGTCACCAGCCTCTGCGCCAGCCGCTCGACGGACTTGTTGGCAGCCGCCATTGGGAGCAAGAATTGAATGAAACTTGTGAGTGGTTAGACGAAAAATCGATCGGTGGAAGGTGAAGGAGACAGTCTTGGGCTCTTGGCTGCTGCCCCTTGCTTGGCTTGCTTTGAATTTGGTGTGTGGGTTGCTTGACTTGGAATTGAAGTGAGAAGCGCGTGGTATTTATAGGTCTCCGGGAGGGTGACGAGGATAGGAGTCGGATGGAAGCTGACCGATGCTCTGTTCTGGTGAGGAGGAGGTCCCTTACGAATGAACGTCGGGGTCAAAAGGTGGTGGAGGGCCGCTTTCGTAGCTCTATCCGATCGCAACCTCCTGCTGCAAGCCTGCAACCAACGAGACTACTGCACCTCGTCCTCTTCTGCAGTTTCTTCTCGTCCTTAACAACTCAAGGACCGTCTTCAGAGGCTGGTAAAGTTTTTTCTGAACTGTAGTTCGGCAGTAGATGGCCATTAAAAAAAGTGCAGTAGATTACCTGTGATTTGCCCTCCAGCCCTCCATTTTAATCTTGCAACTCCATGAATCTTGGCATTCGGTGCACTTTTGTACTCCATCCGTTTATAATCATGTGTGTTCTGCACTTAGTTAAAGTCAAATCTTATAAATTTTAATAAAACACAGGAAAATATCAACATCTATAATATAAGTTCAATGTTAATAAAATCATTATGTATTATATGCATTTATAGGTGTTGATGTTTTTTCGTATATACTTAGTTCAACTTTTGAATTTTTAACTTTTATAAAAATCCTGGAACATAGGGTAAACTAGAGGAATACCCCGCGCGTTGCAGCGGGTATATATCCTGTTATGGACTCTATTGTGAGAATGAAAACGAATAAGATGCATGAAATCTGAAATTGTCTTCATGAACATGCATGATTGTATGCTATGCTATGCACGTTGCAATTTTTTTTGGAAATTGCTTAAAAGCTTACATATAGAATAACACTTAACAATTACATGTGTTCTGATCATTGAAAACAATTGGTAGAACATTTTCTTTGTTGGTTGAATCGACCAAGCGCTAATATAATTGATGATGAGATAGATTGCATGGAGAGTTAGTCCAATAATGATATGGACAATTAGATGGATACAATAATGGATGCTAGTACATGTTAATGGGATGAGGTGGAAATTTGGTTGGTTGGAAGGATGGATGAGGTGGACAATTGATTGGTGGAAAGGATAGATGATGTGGATAGTTTGCATGTTGAGATAGAAAAATCATAAATGCAAGTTAGTGGGGTTTTGCTTTATAAGAAGTATAGATAGATAAGATTGGCTTGTGCATCTTGTTTTTCTGCATTAATTCCTTGAAACATGCTTCCGCTCCGCTATATTAATACAATAACCAACCGATATAACTCTGATACCACTGCTGGGGCAAAACAACACAAATCATGCCCAAAAGAAAAAAAGAGAAGAAGAAAACAACGCCAACACCAGTTGTTCGACGAAAACAAAGATGACTCTCAACCGTTGCGCCCTCCGAAGAATTCCACCACGCTCCTACCGCCGCGAACCAAGCAACACTTCAAGAGGGGATGGGGCGACGACAATGCTGCCGTCTAGACTGTTCCTAGGGTTACCCCCGGTACACATCCTAGGGTTTCCCCCGGTCCGCAACGGGGGATGGAGAATAGATATACCCAACGCCCTTCAGGAAGGAAGGCATCACTGCGTCGCTGCCGAGACGACAAGGATTTCTCCCAACCTCCAAAAAACCACACCTCCAGGCACTCCGGGATGCTCCACCAATCTTGCCACCCACCATCGCATGCCACCACGGTCTTGCAATCAGCACCGCTATCTCACCGAGGTCCATGTCGCGAGACCGATAGTACCAAGAAGCAAAGACGTTGGCGAAGGTCAGCAGCACAATGGCACACGATAGGGAACTGCCTCCACCGTTGGGAAGCGGTAGCCGGCCGGATGTAATAGCCGGACCAACCAGGCCGTCACTGGCCCAACCGAGCCCGAGTGGGCCCATAAAGTCCTGCCCCCGCATTGCAGCAGGGTGCCACTGACACCTCCATCCCAAGCTCCTGCCTCTGCTCATCGCCCACCGGAAGAGATGCCACTGCGCCTGCCACGGCCCGCCCAGACCAGATGGCCCCAAAGGGCTTAGACCTGAGCCGGAAGGACCCGACCGGGAGCAGACTACCATGCTCTCGACGGACAACGATCGCCGCCGCCGCAAACACAGGCCTGCGGCCGTGGAGTTCACACCGCCGCACCGGACTGTCGCCATCATAGGGTCCCGCCCCCTTCACGATAGAGGCCGTCCCGCCGGCCCCAGTCCCACGCGGGAGAAGCCGGTTGACTATACCAATGGCGGCGACAAGGGACAAGGAGGGAGCCAGAGGCAGGGAGGAGGCTGGGCTCACCCATCGATCGCGGGAGGGCGAGTGAGCGAGCGGGTCGTGAGTCCCAATATTCCAAAGATCAAGATATCCTGTCAACTACACAACTCTTTCCTTACATTAATTAATAACTACACAACTTTTTTCTGACATATAGAAATGAATATAGAGCCCTTGTCCTTTTTTTTGAAACGGAAAATCCAGGCTCTGCATCTAGAAGATGCACACGGCTTATTATGCAACCATAGTCAATTACAACTCAACGGAACCGAAGCGTGGCTGTGTAGACTAGCCAACGGTGAATCAAGAAGCATGGAAAATTACACATGTTGTGATCTCCTAGTGTGCAACCAGCCAGTCTGGTTGAAGATAGCCCGGACGACCGCCAAGAGCCGGGTACATCCAGAATCCAAACGTGCTCGTTGGCCTTCTGATAGCAGAAAAGACCACAGGTGAATCCAATGAGTGGCCCGGAGACGACCTGCAAAAAATGACCACATGTTGAAGAGCCCTTGTCTCTCGAGGTGTAACTCGAAAATGAAAAGAAATACTCGAGGTGTGAATGTGCGGGTAATAGTGATCATCTACAGTATACAATTGTACTATACTTGGTTTCCTTTTAAATGAAAAGCGTACAAAACATTTTCATCGATCATTTTCCCAGTGCAAACAAACAAAAGAGAATCAGAATCCAGAACTTTCCGTGGGTGAAGGCATTGCTCCCGGACTCCCTGTAGTGTAAGCAACCGAGCGACCCACGAAAGCTACCGGGTCCATGGACGCGGTCAAAAATTACGCGTGCTAATCTAAACATTGCGCTTACTAGCTCGTTCACGATGACTAGAGTCTAGAGACCTTATGCATTTGCTTTCTATAAAAGCTGGACATCTGATCTGATAATGACATGGCGATCGAGCGACGGATCAACGATCCGGGCAAGTTGGTAGCAGTTTAATTAACGTGGAGAGAATTACGTGTGGGAGTGTCGCCTAGCTAATGATGCACTGTGGAGTGGCTTCCATTATTGGTACATCAGGAGTTGGATTCGAAACAGGGTTTCAACGACTCCTCATTTCTTTTTTCACGAAACAGGCTTTCGCCCCGCTTTATAAATAGGGTTATTTATCGAATTGCCCACAGCGGACCACTTCTACTCAGTTTTAACCCTAGCGTCGAATGGTGCTCAGTTTTGCCCCTAGTCCGTGCGCAACTACTATAGAGAGGCCAGAACGGTAAGTTTGGAGTCGAATCCGTTCCGCGAAGTGGATCCGAGGAGTCAGACTCCGTTTCGCGAACTGGGTCCGGGTGGGACTGCCAAATTCGTTGAAACCGTCCAGAGCTTACAGGTGGGACCGCGCAGTTTGAATAGTCCACACCCAAACTTCCCGCTGGGTTCAGCGACGCGTGGGAAAACCGCGGGCCCCGCATCGGTCAAAGACTGCCGGAGTAACGTCACGCGCTACAAAAGGCCCCTCGCCGCTCTCCCCATTCTAGCCGTTAATCTCGCCCTCACCGCACTCGCTCTCATCGCTGCATTTCCACCTAGACACCCCGAGACGATGCCTCGCCGGCTCCGTGCAAATCGCAACTCGCCGTTGTACTGCCGCCCCGCGGCCGCGATGCGGGGCCACAGTCACGCCGATAGCGACAACGAGTTCTTCTACGAGGAGAACGAGCAGCAGCCGCAGCAGGAGGCGGCGCCCGAGCAGGAGCCACCGCAGGAGGCGCAGCGCTGGAGGAGGCTCAGGAGGAGGCAGCCTATCTGGCCCGAGCAGCACGCCGCCGTCTACTCGTTCGAAACATGGCGGAACGAGGAGGCGTTCCACACGGTCCGCTCCTGGCTCAAGGAGGCGGCGGCAGCGGCCGAGGCTGCCGCTGTTCGTGCATCCCTGGAGACCCACCAGAGGGAGCAGGCGGAGCGCCAGGTCTACCGGCAGCTCGCCGCAACCGCGGCGTCGGATGAGCAGCAGGCGGTCGTCGCGCTGTACGAGAGCGACCGGCGCAAGGCTGCCCTGCAGAGCGAGAGGCGGGACCGCCGCCATCCCTCCGAGCAGACGCAGCTGCACCGGCTGCGGATCCGAGGCAGAGCGGAGCGGCATGCGATCTCTACGCTGGCGAACCCATCGCCCTTAGCCAAGAACGACCACGAGGCGGGGCCCTCCAACATGCTAGCCTACGACGACAGCGATGAGGACGACGAGGAAGAGGAGTAGAGGACAACGTCTAGGAGGAGAGCGACGACCAGGCCGGGTGATCGCGGCGAGCCTCGGCCAACCGTAGTTTTTTTTTAAGTTTTTTCAATGTTTTTAGTTAAATTATGCCGTCTAGCTTTCTGTAAAACTATCGTCGAATCTATGAATTTGAGCCTATTTCAATGAGTTCGCGTTTTTTAATTAATTTTGAGTATTTCTGAACAAAATCACGAGCCAGAATATAGATTAAAAGCGAAAAGAATGTTTGAATAATGTTGTATGATGTTGAACTAAGTCATTCCAAAATTTTGGGCAAATGTGCTTCAAATGAGGTCTGGAGTTAGAGTACACACCCCCGTTTCAAATTTCATGAAAGATTCGACTTTGCAAAAATTATCTAAATAAATTTGAGGAGCAACTATATCACATATAACAACATTGTGTGTTGGATTCATGTCATTTTGATTTTTTTAATAATTTATGCTCATTTGAAACCATCGCTCTATTCTCATGAGAAATGTGCTTCAAATGAGGTCTGAACCTAGGGTACATACCCCCGTTTGAAATTTCATAAAAAAATCGACCTTGTAAAAATTATCCGATCCAAATCAATTTGAGGAGCAACTATATCACATATAACAGCATTGTGCGTTGGATTCATGTCATTTTGATATTTTTTTGAATTATTTATGCTCATTTGAAACCATCACTCTATTCTCGTGAGAAATGTGCTCCAAATGAGGTCTGAAGCTAGGGTAGACACCCCCGTTTGAAATTTCATGAAAAAATCGACCTTGCCAAAATTAACCAAATTAATTTGAGGAGCAACTATATCACATATAACAACACTGTGCGTTGGATTCATGTCAGTTTTATTTTTTTTATGAATTATTTATGCTCATTTGCAACCATCGCTCTATTCTCGTGAGAAATGTGCTTCAAATGAGGTCCGAAGCTAGCGTAAATACCCCCGTTTATAATTCCATGAAAAATTCGACCTTGCCAAAATTAACCAAACAAATTTGAGGAGCAACTATATCACATATAACAACATTGTGCTTTGGATTCATGTCATTTTGAATTTTTTTGAATTATTTATACTCATTAGCAACGATCGCTCAATTCTCGTGAGAAATGTGCTTCAAATGAGGTCCGAAGCTAGGGTAAATACCCCCGTTTATAATTTCATGAAAAATTCGACCTTGCCAAGATTATCCATAGAAATTTGAGGAGCAACTATATCACATATAACAACGTTGTGCGTTGGATTCATGTCATTTTGATTTGTTTTGAATTATTTATGCTCATTTGCGACCATCGCTCAATTCTCGTGTTAAATGTGCTTCAAATGAGGTCCGAAGCTAGGGTAAATACCCCCATTTGTGCTTCAACATTTTTTGGCATATTTTCTAAATCAACCAAATGAATTTCCTAGACATCTATTCTACATGTATAGTGTAAATCTGAAGTTTCATTATGTTTTGAATAATTCTTCTATTTTTTATTTTTTATTTAAATAACATGGTTTAATAGAAAAATCATATGTAAAACTGATAAAATCATCGCTGTAGTAAATCTGAAGTTTCATTATATTTTTTTATTTAAATAACATGGTTTAATACTTAACAGCAAAGAACTCATATGTAGAACCATCGATCCCTGTGGCCAACGTACCAACCAATCAGAGCGCAGAACGAGCGTCTCGCGGATCGATGTGGCTGCGAGCGCATCCGTCCGATGCACGATTCCTTCTAGAAGGCGTCGATCCAACAACCCAGGTCGAATCTCTGTGTTTCCTTCTAGAAGCTTTTCGGGTGGTCAAACAGAGGGTTGACCAAGCTTGAAATGAGCATACATAATTCAAAAAAAATCGAAAAAATATATTGCCGACGCACATAGTAGTGTTATGTCATATAGTAACGTGAAAAAAATATAAACATGTCTTATAAAGAATGGAACGAAAAAGCCTTGTGTAACATGTGATATCTTGAACAGTCTAGTAGAGAGTTCAAGATAATGAGATGAGTTTCAAACCTTTGGAACTCAAATAAGGTCAAAATCTCACCAAAGCTTCATTTTGGTGTGACTAAGAAAGATCCAAAGTTATTTTTTCATTTTGATGTTTTAAACTTGTTTTATTTACGATTTACGATTAAAACCATTATTATTCAAAAGAAAATAAATAATACGAATATTCATCCAATAAATTTTCAGACTTCGGAATTGCATTATATAGGTCTAATACAAGTCTAGGAAATATATAAATAGGATTTATAAACATTAGAACGAAAGCCATCACTAAAATGAGATTCCTCGAATACAGGAGTAGAGATTTCGAAGAATATGAGGTGGAAACATCCTGAATCGTCCGAAGAGGTGGGTTCTACCTTTTTGTTTTGTGTTCCTATGGGCTATCCTAGCACAAGCAAGCAAATAGTTCCACATGGCAACCCCCTTTCGACGCAGTTACCGCGTGTTTCCGTATAAGTCTGGTATTTCTCCAGCGGGGCTAGGGTTTCACCGGGAGGGGTGCTACGGAGCGTCTGGATCCCAACACAAGCTAGGGGGTTCCATACCATGATAGTATAGGTGTGTTGTGTGCTTTGGATGTCAAAGATTGCTCTCCGGGGTGTGACCCGCTTCACCGGCATCCATTTCTCTCTCGTGAGAGCTTACAGGGTGAAACTCCTGTATCGGACCAAACATCCTGAATCTTCCGAAGAGGTGGGTTCTACCTTTTTGTTTTGTGTTCCTATGGGCTATCCTAGCACAAAAAACCAAATAGTTCCACATGGCTACCCCCTTTCGACGCAGTTACCGCGTGTTTCCGTATAAGTCCGGTATTTCTCCAGCGGCGCTAGGGTTTCACCGGGAGGGGGGCTACGGAGCGTCTGGATCCCAACACAAGTTAGGGGGTTCCATACCATGATAGTATAGGTGTGTTGTGTGCATGGATAGGGTGTTTTGTCTCAATGTAACTGCATGCAACAACGGACACTGTCTAGTGGGGCCCCGTTCACCAGCCCGGTGCATGCACGGCTCGTTTTTTCAGAGTAAACTACGTGGCAGAAGAAGAAAATAGTTAACATCGCGTCGCATTTGCAGCAGCCCTGCACGCCTCGTTTCAGAAACACAAGCCGCGTCGCATTTGCACCACCCCTGCACGCCTTGTTTCAGAAACACGAGTCGCGTCGCATTTGTAGCGACGCAGCCATCCACGCCTCGTTTTCAGAAGATACGCATCAATGCATATGCAGCGAGGCAGGATTTGGCGTGAGACTTTGGACATTCTTCTCTTCACCTCTTTAATACACGCATGCAACGTCGAATCACTTCGACTGACGAATGCACACGCGCTCGTACTCCGTATCACTAGGTGTCCTACGCCTACGCCTATGCCTGTTCTACACCGCTTTGACCATGCATCGACTCTTCTACACTGCATCCAATGTTTTCACACAGTTTGCTTCATCTACCCAAATAAATTCACGTCTAATCGTGTCTTTAAATAGTCCTTTTCACTCGTCCTCCATATTCTCATCCCTCTCCAGCCCTTTGCCCTTCTCTCCCTTCAATCCCTAACAATGTCTTCCTACTCACTCCCTTCAAGCCCGGAGTCGAGAGGACAACCGCCCCAAGGCTCGGCCTTGGTACGAGGCCGAGTGGCCCGAGGCGGAGTCGGACCTCTCTCCCAAACGGGAGCGATCGCCGACGCCTCCCTTCGTCCACCGCCCCGTCCCTTCCACCACCACCAAGACGTCGGACATCTCCCCCAAGACGGACCGCCGCCTCAAGAGACTGGAGCGGCTGGAGGCGAAGGAGTTGAAGGCGCAGGAGAAGAAGGAGGCGAAGGAGGAGGCGAAGCCTTTCCGGGCCAGCATCAAGCGGTCCATTGAGGCGCAGGAGGAGAGGATGCGGGCGGGAACAACCGCGCCCGCATCAAGCAGGAGATGGAGATCCGGGTGGCGGAGTGGCCGCGGAAGTAGGGCGGCGCCGGAGGGCGGGAAGGGCTCCCGCATGCAGAGCGGGAGCAGTTAGGGCTAGCATTTTTTTTTAGTTAAATGTAATGTTTCTCGGGCCCCACTGAATATATGTAAAGTGGGGCCAGTTATCCTCTCTTAAGTATGTTTAATTATATATAAGCCCTATATATAAAGTTATTTATTATATTTGTCCAAATGTACCCACTGTTTAGAAGTTTTTTCCTTTCTAATTAATCATCGCTTTAAAATCTGCACATTATAAACAAAATTTATATATAAGAGATGTGCTGCATTATGTTTTCTAAGATAACATACAAATTTGAGTTGATCACGGTATATATTTTATATTATTAATACGAATAATTTGATGGTTTAATAAATGGATAATGCGTAGTCTGCATGTAGTGATTAATAAATATAAATGGATAATGTGTAGTCTGCATGTTGACATTGGGCCTCATGTGACATTGGGCCGCAAGCAAATGTCAACAGGTGGGGCCCACATGCAGCGCCAACCGTCAACAGCTGGGGCACACAAACCGCGCCAACGCTCAACAGCTGGGGGCCACAGGCCGCGCCAACGGTTCTATGATGGGTCCCACAGGTCAGGATCCTAACGGGGGCAGAAAGTAACCGTGGGAGCAGCGAAAGGAGTCCTTGCGCACTGACTAGGGGCAAAACTGAGGTCGATTCGGCGCTAGGGGTAAAACTGAGGTCGTGGTGCCAACTAAGGGCACCTTGTTAAATATCCCTTATAAATAAAGCAAACAACCACAAGAGTTTACAAAATTCCAGATACAACACGCCCACAATGCTGAGGCCATAGCACAATACAACCCAACAGAAAGAAAAACCACGCAAACACAGCGAGGGGGGTGGTGTGGGTAGAGAGGACGCCCCGACTAAGGGAGGGCTGGTCAAGGCGGCACCGAAGCGGAGAGGCGTCGCGCGGCCACGAGAAGTCTGTTGATGGAGTCGTCGAGCCGCGCCCTGTCCCGCTGCCTACACAGCGGATGCCACTGCTGCAGAAAAGCCAAGAATTTGAACATTGCGTCAGAAGCCCGTCTCAGAAAAATCTTCTCAATCACCATCTTATTACGGGTCGTCCACAACGACCACGCCATCGCCGCAAACACCAGCCAGAAGAGGCGTCGGCCCCCCCCCCGGCATGGTGCGCCCTGGCTTCTAGAAACTCCCCAAGATCCAGGGCCAGCCAAGCCGACCCCAAGGCCTCACGTACGAAGTTCCACAGAAATCGGGCAGCGGGACACACAAAGAATATGTGAGTACTCGTTTCGGGGACCCGGCATAACGGGCAAAGTCCATCCCCCGGTCCTCGGCGTTTGGCCACCCCAACCCCCGAGGGTAGCCTATCCCTCAAGAGCTGCCAAACGAAAATCTTAATCTTGAGGGGCAGTGGAGCCTTCCAAAGAGGGGAGGCCCACAGACACGACGACGACCCAAACAAGGTGTAAGGACCCCAGACCGGCAGTCTGAAACCCTACGTATGCATACATTCACGATCCCAGAAAGATCAGTCGTGAACAACATACACAGTTGGCACACAGAAATACATCATCCATTACACGAATACATAAAGGTATTACACAAATGATCACATGATCAAGCTTAACACAACTGCCACAAGGGCAGGCAACTTAACAAACACAGCGGAAGACAATTAAAACACAACGTAGTTGAGCCCAAGTCACGCCTTAACCTACAGGCTGCTGACCCGGAGACGATCCTAGTTCGCAAAGCCGTCAACTTCGTACTCCTCTTCATAGATCTCCTTCGGAGGCTCCTTCTCAAAGTCTGGCAAGTAGATACCAGGGGCGAAACCATAATGAGTACATTTGAATGTACTCAGCAAGACATCCATCATATCACTTACCAACATGCAAGTATGCTTATATGGTGGAATAGGTAGGCTATAAATAGGGTTCACTGCCAATGGTGTTCATATATGATGACACCACAGTTGCAGTCAGGTTAATCTGTATCTTCGTTGAAGAAGATACTTTAGAAGAAAATAATATAGTTTTATTTCTCTTGTAGATATCACATGTACAAGAGGTTTGGTAAAGTTTTGTTTAAAGAATATTTTCTCTTTGCAAAACTTCTTGGAATCAGTTTCCAGAATTCTTGCTTAGAGTAGAAAAGGTTTTCTTTGCAAAACATTTTGTTTTGTATATCAGCATCTGGCTTTTTATCATCAACGATACCTCCACGGTATAAGTTTCCATTCCTTTCCGAACTTCACAAGTTCAACACTTCCTTTCCAAAATTCCTTTTCAAAAACTTCCTTTTTGAAAACATTGACACAATGCTAGCTACATGGCCATTCAACTGTCCATATCCGAGGACGCGGCTTCTTCGAAAAAGTTATACTCTGCAGAGGTGTACACATCCACCAGATCGAGTACACCTCCCGTGAACAATCACGGACTGTAACAACAGTATGTAAACATCAGGTATCTGATCATAACCATCCACTATGTTCAAGCTAGTATATGCCTATCTCTCAGTTGAGTTTTACCACATCCCCGGCACCGAGCTAATCCCCGCCAAGCCAGGATGCCTCAACAGATGCGACCGGAGGGAAAATTAATCCCACACTTTATATGTCTCCGCGACATTCGGTTCGAGGGTACGACGTCCCTTATAGCGATTGAGATAGCACACACTAATAAGAACAAACTTCAAGTTAAGCCCCTTGCCCATGTTGGGGTAGGGTGGCAGTACGGTAAAGGTTGTCCGGCGAAGACTAGGTTATGTGTCATTTTTTAAAACACTATTTTCTCAAAATGACCACTTCCACATTCCTCCGGAGAACAAGGATCCGCCTTTTCTCCGGGTTTTTCCGTAAAGCCTTTGTTTTGTAGAATCACAATTTTAGGGTGTCCACTTAGGGATTAGTATATTTGATGGTAATAAATACCATATGGTGGCCTATGGGCTTGGGATTACCAAGTTTAACTACTGGCATGATAGTAACCTATAATATAGTATAGTAGTAATTTCCACATCAAAAATAATTTTGATAATCAAGTTTTGGTAAAACTTCAGAGGTAGAACATGCATGATAGATAATGATAAGTATTGTATCAGCAAGCATCAGGATGGCTTGCCTGGTATCTCCTGGTGTCCCTGGGTTTTGGAGTGACTGGAACTTGAAACAGAGCTTCACGACACTTCCTTCCTCTTCGTTTTCTAACGCCGTAAAAGGAATAAAGGACACACATTCAGAACCAATGAAGGCAAGCAACAATACATGACAATACATACAGCAAGGAAATCTAATAATAACCAATCACACAATTATTAATTGAGGCAAACAATCAAACAAACCTACTTGGCAGAAATGCCATTTAATCAGACAACTTAAGGTTGGAGGAAACCTATCTCACAACCTCAATATCATGGATTCAGTGGGTGTGCCACTCTCATACCAAGATATTAATAAACCCAAAATACACTTAGTTTCACAAGGGTGAGACTACTAAGAGTATATAAAACATGCACAATAATAATCATGGCAATGGGTCTATCAACCACACAACAAAAAGAACAAGGTAGCTAATCTGCTAAGCCTAAATTCACATCAAGAATAAATAAGGCACATGATTTGCAAAAGTTACTTGTACAAATCAGTGAGCCTACACAAGTGTAACAAGGTAATAGACTCATCACAAAACACACAATTCTCATAGTGAGAACAATAGAAACAATGACTAAAAAGGAGGAATCATATAGACATGTTTCCTACTAAAAGTTTGCTATGCAAGCATGCATAACAAGTAAAGTACTAAAATGCAAACAAGGAACCATGTTATCATAATGGAAAATGAAAACATGTCCTCATGCAAGGATACACAAATATCTACCAAACACAAGTTGGCAGGAAAAATAATTCAATACAAAAACTGCTAAGGAAACTAGTACTACTCAAACATGAAGAATCAATGGATGAATTTCAATCAAGTAATTGAAATACAACCAGAGGGTCCATGTCATAAAAACAGTAGTGAAAATTATCTATACTTGCTATAACAAAAATATCCCATTTGATAAAACAAGGTATCAATTTGCAGGACAACTCCTACATACTAGTGGTAATAAAAAGGGCATTACTAGAGGAATCAATCAACACTTCAAGAATGTATTTTTCCTAGCAAGCCACACATGATTATAACCACTTACAAACAGAAGCATACACATTTTCATTTAGCACTAAAAATCCAAAGAAAAAATACTAGGCACTCATTAGTTATAGAACTATATAAAAGAAATACATCTAGTTTGGGGAAATAATGTTTCCACCAAAAATGCAATGAAACCAGTGGGTGTTCCACTAGCATAACAAAGCATTAAGAGGTCACAAGGCCTCTGATACACTTGCTAAAAATTAACAAAAAACTAATCTAGCATCTAATGCATTAACCATACTAGTAGAAAATAATAGGATGCTAACATAAGCAAGGTAATGCTACTCATGCTATTGTTTTCACACAAGTGAAAACTCTAGGGGTCAAGTACTCATAAGAACATCATCAAAAATGCTACTGGTCCTATGAATACACCACAAAAATATGTGGTCACACATCCACAAATGTGTGTGCCAAAAATTCTACACATGAGAGAATTTTCCAGAACATTCTCATAGTCATCACAAAGCTACTCATGCTTCTCTACCAAATCCAATGAAAGCTAGCAGAGGTGATACTAACAAAATATAAGTACCAACATGGTGGTGTATCTAATATATCAACACAACAACCCAAGTGCTTGCACATAAATTTAACACTAAAAAATGCTATGCAAATATTAACTAGAGAATAATCATATGTTAATAACAAAAATCCTATTTCTTCTCAACTCAAGTCCACACATTCTAACATTCTAAAATAGCTAAGTAACACTTATAAAACAAGTTCACACAACTTGTACATGCTAGAAAACAATATTGCCACACAAAAATATATTCACACAATTTAATTTCCTAAAATGCCAAAATGGCAGAAATAAGCAATTTAAAGATTTGTCCACCAAATTTTATATGAGGCTCTAAAAATTAAACCCTTCTAGGTTTGGATAGCCCTAAACATATACAAGACCATCCAATTGAGTTTGCATGAAAAATCGTTTATAATAATTTTATAAAAATCACCAAAGTGCTCTCTGGTGTTTTACCAAATTGCATTCCGTTTCAAAAATACTTGGAATTTGGAAGCAAGGTTAATTTATCCTGTTAGGAAATTTCAAGGGCTTTCCAATGCAATTGGCCTGACTTCATTCTGAGTTGTGAAATAAAAATGGTGCTCATTTTGCTGTTTCTGGTACCTGTTGCGAAATCATTTTTCATTTCAAAAATATTCATCCAAATGTAGATCTACAAGTTGGAGGTGGTTTAGATTTTGTTGGTGTACCACTGTGATTTTTGGTTTGGTCAAATTCATCTTTTAGATAGGTTTTTAAGCTCAAAAGTAAACATGTGCCAATCTGTCAAAAATTAAAGGGAAAAAGGACTTGACTGGGCTAGATCCAACAACTTGGGCCGGCCAGACCTGCGTCTACCGCGGGGGAAGCTAGCAGCGGACGCTGACTCGCGGGCCAACCGGCCACGCGGCAGCCACGCGGCAAGGCAAGGCCCCACGGGCCAGTTCAACTTTCCACGCGCGGGTCAAGGGCGGCGGCGTCAGCACGACGTCACCCTGATGTCATCCGCCGGCGAAAAAGCTCCGGCGAGGCCAAATACGAGCGGATTCGACCATCGTTTCGCGATTAAAAACTGTCTGCACGTTGCTCGCGTCGAGGGGGACCAAAAGAGCGAAGTCTCGCTTCCGGGGAGGGCCCCGGAGAGCGGCGGGGACGAACGGCGCACGGTGGCCGGAGACGAGCAAGGCGCGGCGGGGTTCTAGGGGTAGAGGGAGAGGGGAAAAAGGTCGGGGGGATTCCCCTGCTCACCACGAACGTGAGGGACGGCTCGGAGAGGACGGAGGAGGGACGAGTCGGCGGGAATGGCTCGCCGGAGCCCGCCGGACTCGGAGGGGAAACGAGGATGGCGCGGCCTCCACGCGTGCTCCCGCCACGATTCCTTCTGCAGGGAGGTCTACCACGACAAGGCGAAGAGGTTAGGCTACCCTGTGGCCGGCGGCGAGCCCTCCAACCACCGAAACGACGGCGAGGCCTTTTCTAGGGTTTCGGGTTTGAAGTTTCTTAGAGAGAGAGGAAAAGAAAACTTGAGGGGGAGAGAGGGGGGGGGCATGGGGGAGACAAGGCACATAGGGGGCCTCTTATCCCTCAAGGGTTCCTTCTAATCGAAGCAATGGAGTAGGGCTTCTGTATCTACAGAGAGGCTAGAGGTAGAAGATGACTCGGATTACATTTTGGTCCCTGGGTATTTACAAGAAGGTCCCTGTAATCTCTGAAAAAGGATGTTTTCACCAAGCAACCAACATCAAAATTTTAAATCCTTTTGCCCAAAATTCTTATTAGTAGGAATGCACAACATATGTGAAAATTGGCTCAATTAGATAAACTTGATAATTCAAAGTTGTTCAAATTTGAATTCTTACATAAATGGACATTGAATTTATTAACCTACTTAGGAGCTTCCAAAAATGATAATTTTTGGCACACATTCCTTATTTGATGTGTTACTTATGTGGTATAAAATTCAAGTCATTTAGAGTTACTTCATAGAACAAACTTGTTCAAATTTCTAAAAGGTGCTGTCAAGAAAACAGGAGTTTTTGGCAACTTAAATTATTCAAAAACTTGTGCCCTTTTGTTTTTAATCCTTATTTATGTTATAGAGCATGTGGTATTTATTGCATGGCAGTTGGAAAAAGTTTGTAGAACAAACTTGTTCAAAATCCCAAATGTTGCTGTGGAGAAAATTCATGTTTTCAGGACTTTAATGGATTCAATTTTTGGTCTCCTCTTGTGTGTGTTCCTTATTTGATATAATGAAGCAATGGTATAAATTTCAGATTATTTGAAGAAAGTTTCCAATAGTAACTTGTTTTAGTTTTTCTGTTTCTAGAAATATTGGAATTTCAATTTAATAAGGCACTTGGCTTTTCTTTAGCAATGCTTTGCCAAAATATTTATGTGACTAGGGATAGCAAGTCAATGCTATCCAATACTTTTGTTTTTAAGCTTGCAATGTTGGAAAAACATTTGATAATATTTTGGTGAAGCATCTAAGAATGCCTCTTTTTCTGATAATCTTTTAGGGAAATTTATTAAGTGTTTCCTCTTTCTTAATTTAGAACTTGGAATAATATTCAACAAGTATGAGATTCATAAGATAGTTTTTGGAAAACTCTTTGATCAATATTTACTTTAGAAAATATTGCCAAGGTCATTGGAACAATATGTTGAATATTTTTAGTTTACTGCTTTGCTATCTTATTAAGTTTGCAAGTTTATATAATTAGTTTGTTTAGTTGCACTCAAACAAATGCAACCAAAGTTTAATTGTCAAGCAATTAGCAAAACAACTGTGTTATCAGGTATTCCAAAATTGGGATGTGACAGGTCTTCCCCCCTTAAAAAGAATCTCGTCCCCGAGATTCGCAAGCGAGGACTAAGGGAGGGCCAACAAACACAATGTTAGTGTTGGAGTGCAGGTGCTTCCCCCCTTTGACTTTTCTTGGGAGGCGGGGTACTTCCCTAAATTAGCAAATTCACCTTAAAAAGTACACCAGTAGTGTTTTAGGTCCAAAACTTTTGTTTCCTAGTTTGAACAAAAATTAAGGTTAGTGCAGAACTACCTGGAAACGTACCGTCAATTATTTACATGAGTTCCTAGCTATATCCCATATCTTACATACCACCTATGGAGTGGTGTACCACTCTCATAACAAGGTATATAATAAGCTAAAAACATAGCTTGTGGATGCAAAGGTTAGGTTGCTAAGGTAAAATAAACAGACAGAACAATACCTATGGCAGTGGGTATTACTCACCACAAGCGACTATCATTTAATATGTTCATGATTTTAGTTGGATGTTTTAGTTTCATAAGGTACTCTTAAGCACAATCATAACACAAGTATAAACTCATGCTAAAGTAAAACATTTAAACACAATCCAATAAAGCAAGCAAACAACACCACAGATGAATAGGCTATTTATTCACTAGGTTATTGTTTATTAGAGGTTTTGGAATCCATCAATCATGAAAAATTAGCAAACAACCAGTAGCTAAAAACCAATGAATTCAATCATAAAGGTACTCTAAAATACCATCTTTACACAAGGTAAAACTCCTATTACACAGGCATAAAAAAAGGTCTCCACAAATAACACACTAGTATGAAAAATCTACACCAGCATGCTATAAGAGATAATCATATCCTATAAACATAGAACATGAAACTAAATAATTCATGGAATGATAACAGAAGTAATAACTTCCTAAACATGCTATATCAACACATATACTCATAAAATAAAAAGAGGGTAATACTAGAGCAAAAATCACCATTCTTTTTTTTTTAGTGGTGAAACTAGTTTCACTCTAGAGAAGCAAACAATGCGGTCATGATGTTTTAAACTTAAACAAGCAAGTCATGAATATAAGTGTACCTAATAACAGTACACAAAACGTACTCATGTTAGTAAGCATCAACATCAAAACAATCCCATGATACAACTATTAAACATGCATAAATTAATTCTAGCAATTTATGTTTTTCTTAAGCAATTACTAGCAAACAAGCAAGGTATAACTCACACAACCAGTAGCTATGCAATTAATGAAAAGTTATCTAAACCTTTTCAAAAATCCATACACTCAATTTTAAATTATTCACAAACAATCTACCAATCAAGAGGAATTTATTTTATTTGTGAACAATTTAATTTTAGCACACGATAGTGAAACATTTCTTAACATGATACCCCTAAGGAATATTATGCTAACAAAAGGATCACACCTAAACATATTAGTATTTACTAATAAGAAACAAACTTATCACTTGCATAAGTGAAAAGAAACAATTATATTTTCCATGGTGGAAAATAGAAATCAATCACATAGTGAAACATGCTATTTTCACACATGTGTATGGTTGGGGATTTTCATCCTCAAGCCAAAATGAAAAGGGACCAGTGGGCTATGGCCTACTAATACCAAGGCAAAAATAGGTACTAAGCCTCTGATTACTCATGAAAAACTTTGCATACAAGATAAAAATATAAGGCTATTTAATCTAGTGAAGCAATACTAGTGCATATTGATAGCAATGCTTACACATGCTTTATTATTAAGAGACATGCAAGCTAAACATAGGTGCAAGCATCAAAATAACAGTACCTAAATGTTACTTGACTCAAAGAACACATAGCACAAAATCTACTAAGAAAGTATACACAGATCTAGTTCTCACAATACTTCCAATTAATAAACTAGAAGGTAACAAATGCTATTTCATTTTTATTCGAGTTTCCAATCATGCACACACTTCCTAGGGTAGATTTATTGTAATAAAACAACATAATAACAATCCCTAACAACTCCATATAAGTTAGGAAGCAAGATTGAATAAAACACAAATTTATTTCAATCAAGAGCACACCAATAACCAAAAGCAGGAAAACTGCTGTTTCCTAGATCTATCATAACCATTTAATCGTTCACTTAATTTCTAAACCCCGAATCTCATAGTACCTACAATGTCTACTAAGATTTGGTTTCCAAAGTAGATACACCCGATATCCTATTGACTAGTAAACGAATAGTTCATCATCTTATTTTCTCGTGACTTCTCCTTTTTACCAACTAGATTAAAAGTTGTCCTAAGTCACTTAATTCTTTGGTTTAGAAAGAGTTGTCAGTAGTTCGCATGCTTTGGTTAGGTGTCAACCTAAGATTAGGCAAAGCATGTTAGTCTTGTTAGCTTTCTATTTAATCATGTTTGTCCGACAAGATACGACTAGCGGCATCGTACGTCGAATATTGAATTGTGCTCTTTTGATTGGCTTAAGAGGGGGTTGCGCATCATGGCATGTGAAGACTTCTTTTGTACCTTTCTCCAGAGGAGGGAGGTATATAACTTTTAAAAAGCAACGTTTAGCCCACAGGGCAAAACAAGTATTTTGCAAACAGACAAAACACAGAGGTTTTGGTCAGTAGTGGTTGGTTTTCTTCACGCCTTTTCTTCTTTGAAGGCTGTCATTGTTGGAGCTTTATCTGTTGGAGTGCATCACTGGTAGCAATGCTATCAGCTCGTGTGGCTTGAGGGTCCTCTATTAGGTCCAACGGTGCTTTCATTGATTGTGGGGGAGATGGTGATGGTTCACGACGGGTCGCATTATGAAGTGAAAATAAGTATAAGCCTAAGCAACAAATTCTTGTTTTTGAATGCTATACAAACATTTTTGCTTGCAAAAATTTAACAAGAGGCGATTCAAAAACAAGAGCGGGGCAAGCACAAATCTGCAAAGTTTGAGCACCCCACAAACATATAGAAGCCAGATGAACCAAATTCTACACCACACAATAGCACAAAGTCCTTACGGACACACATAAGCAAGCCAAAACACACAAGCAAGACTCCATTGGAGCTACGTCGGGGGATGATCCAAAAATCCTAGAAGTGGCTGAAGAACTATATCTACTTCTGACCATCATCACTGTAGAGCTATGCGATTATTTTGGTCTTCTCGGGACATCGGCAAGTATAAATTTTTTTTGGATAGAAACAAGATACTAGAAGTAAAGTTTTGATAAAACTTTTAACTGAGAGAGGGAATACTACGCAACAATCTGTTTTTGAAACCCCAACTATTTTCTGAGCAAAAAACTTCAAAAATGAGAGATGTTTCAAAAACAGAGCGGAGCAGTTGCAAACAAGTAAGAAATAAACTCTTAACCAAGAGAGATACCAACTCTGTAAGGCCCGCCCTTCGAACCACTGTTCAAGGACGCCCTTGATATGCATTTAGAATCTTTTGAAAAGATAATAAGGAGGGAAAATATGCTAAAATTCCCTTAGATAAAAATAATTTAGATAGTAAATAGGTTTTTACTCAAAAATACTTTTCTTTCCTATCTGACGCCCATGCTAACTAAGGTCTCCTAAGGTCAGGATGGCTCTGATACCAACTCTGTAAGGACCCCAGACCGGCAGTCTGAAACCCTACGTATGCATACATTCACGATCCCAGAAAGATCAGTCGTGAACAACATACACAGTTGGCACACAGAAATACATCATCCATTACACGAATACATAAAGGTATTACACAAATGATCACATGATCAAGCTTAACACAACTGCCACAAGGGCAGGCAACTTAACAAACACAGCGGAAGACAATTAAAACACAACGTAGTTGAGCCCAAGTCACGCCTTAACCTACAGGCTGCTGACCCGGAGACGATCCTAGTTCGCAAAGCCGTCAACTTCGTACTCCTCTTCATAGATCTCCTTCGGAGGCTCCTTCTCAAAGTCTGGCAAGTAGATACCAGGGGCGAAACCATAATGAGTACATTTGAATGTACTCAGCAAGACATCCATCATATCACTTACCAACATGCAAGTATGCTTATATGGTGGAATAGGTAGGCTATAAATAGGGTTCACTGCCAATGGTGTTCATATATGATGACACCACAGTTGCAGTCAGGTTAATCTGTATCTTCGTTGAAGAAGATACTTTAGAAGAAAATAATATAGTTTTATTTCTCTTGTAGATATCACATGTACAAGAGGTTTGGTAAAGTTTTGTTTAAAGAATATTTTCTCTTTGCAAAACTTCTTGGAATCAGTTTCCAGAATTCTTGCTTAGAGTAGAAAAGGTTTTCTTTGCAAAACATTTTGTTTTGTATATCAGCATCTGGCTTTTTATCATCAACGATACCTCCACGGTATAAGTTTCCATTCCTTTCCGAACTTCACAAGTTCAACACTTCCTTTCCAAAATTCCTTTTCAAAAACTTCCTTTTTGAAAACATTGACACAATGCTAGCTACATGGCCATTCAACTGTCCATATCCGAGGACGCGGCTTCTTCGAAAAAGTTATACTCTGCAGAGGTGTACACATCCACCAGATCGAGTACACCTCCCGTGAACAATCACGGACTGTAACAACAGTATGTAAACATCAGGTATCTGATCATAACCATCCACTATGTTCAAGCTAGTATATGCCTATCTCTCAGTTGAGTTTTACCACATCCCCGGCACCGAGCTAATCCCCGCCAAGCCAGGATGCCTCAACAGATGCGACCGGAGGGAAAATTAATCCCACACTTTATATGTCTCCGTGACATTCGGTTCGAGGGTACGCCGTCCCTTATAGCGATTGAGATAGCACACACTAATAAGAACAAACTTCAAGTTAAGCCCCTTGCCCATGTTGGGGTAGGGTGGCAGTACGGTAAAGGTTGTCCGGCGAAGACTAGGTTATGTGTCATTTTTGAAAACACCATTTTCTCAAAATGACCACTTCCACATTCCTCCGGAGAACAAGGATCCGCCTTTTCTCCGGGTTTTTCCGTAAAGCCTTTGTTTTGTAGAATCACAATTTTAGGGTGTCCACTTAGGGATTAGTATATTTGATGGTAATAAATACCATATGGTGGCCTATGGGCTTGGGATTACCAAGTTTAACTACTGGCATGATAGTAACCTATAATATAGTATAGTAGTAATTTCCACATCAAAAATAATTTTGATAATCAAGTTTTGGTAAAACTTCAGAGGTAGAACATGCATGATAGATAATGATAAGTATTGTATCAGCAAGCATCAGGATGGCTTGCCTGGTATCTCCTGGTGTCCCTGGGTTTTGGAGTGACTGGAACTTGAAACAGAGCTTCACGACACTTCCTTCCTCTTCGTTTTCTAACGCTGTAAAAGGAATAAAGGACACACATTCAGAACCAATGAAGGAAAGCAACAATACATGACAATACATACAGCAAGGAAATCTAATAATAACCAATCACACAATTATTAATTGAGGCAAACAATCAAACAAACCTACTTGGCAGAAATGCCATTTAATCAGACAACTTAAGGTTGGAGGAAACCTATCTCACAACCTCAATATCATGGATTCAGTGGGTGTGCCACTCTCATACCAAGATATTAATAAACCCAAAATACACTTAGTTTCACAAGGGTGAGACTACTAAGAGTATATAAAACATGCACAATAATAATCATGGCAATGGGTCTATCAACCACACAACAAAAAGAACAAGGTAGCTAATCTGCTAAGCCTAAATTCACATCAAGAATAAATAAGGCACATGATTTGCAAAAGTTACTTGTACAAATCAGTGAGCCTACACAAGTGTAACAAGGTAATATACTCATCACAAAACACACAATTCTCATAGTGAGAACAATAGAAACAATGACTAAAAAGGAGGAATCATATAGACATGTTTCCTACTAAAAGTTTGCTATGCAAGCATGCATAACAAGTAAAGTACTAAAATGCAAACAAGGAACCATGTTATCATAATGGAAAATGAAAACATGTCCTCATGCAAGGATACACAAATATCTACCAAACACAAGTTGGCAGGAAAAATAATTCAATACAAAAACTGCTAAGGAAACTAGTACTACTCAAACATGAAGAATCAATGGATGAATTTCAATCAAGTAATTGAAATACAACCAGAGGGTCCATGTCATAAAAACAGTAGTGAAAATTATCTATACTTGCTATAACAAAAATATCCCATTTGATAAAACAAGGTATCAATTTGCAGGACAACTCCTACATACTAGTGGTAATAAAAAGGGCATTACTAGAGGAATCAATCAACACTTCAAGAATGTATTTTTCCTAGCAAGCCACACATGATTATAACCACTTACAAACAGAAGCATACACATTTTCATTTAGCACTAAAAATCCAAAGCAAAAATACTAGGCACTCATTAGTTATAGAACTATATAAAAGAAATACATCTAGTTTGGGGAAATAATGTTTCCACCAAAAATGCAATGAAACCAGTGGGTGTTCCACTAGCATAACAAAGCATTAAGAGGTCACAAGGCCTCTGGTCCACTTGCTAAAAATTAACAAAAAACTAATCTAGCATCTAATGCATTAACCATACTAGTAGAAAATAATAGGATGCTAACATAAGCAAGGTAATGCTACTCATGCTATTGTTTTCACACAAGTGAAAACTCTAGGGGTCAAGTACTCATAAGAACATCATCAAAAATGCTACTGGTTATATGAATACAACACAAAAATATGTGGTCACACATCCACAAATGTTTGTGCCAAAAATTCTACACATGAGAGAATTTTCCAGAACATTCTCATAGTCATCACAAAGCTACTCATGCTTCTCTACCAAATCCAATGAAAGATAGCAGAGGTGATACTAACAAAATATAAGTACCAACATGGTGCTGTATCTAATATCTCAACACAACAACCCAAGTGCTTGCACATAAATTTAACACTCAAAAATGCTATGCAAATATTAACTAGAGAATAATCATATGTTAATAACAAAAATCCTATTTCTTCTCAACTCAAGTCCACACATTCTAACATGCTAAAATAGCTAATTAAAACTTATAAAACAAGTTCACACAACTTGTACATGCTAGAAAACAATATTGCCACACAAAAATATATTCACACAATTTAATTTCCTAAAATGCCAAAATGGCAGAAATAAGCAATTTAAAGATTTGTCCACCAAATTTTATATGAGGCTCTAAAAATTAAACCCTTCTAGGTTTGGATAGCCCTAAACATAGACAAGACCATCCAATTGAGTTTGCATGAAAAATCAATTTTAATAATTTTATAAAAATCACCAAAGTGCTCTCTGGTGTTTTACCAAATTGCATGCCATTTTGAAAAATACTTGGAATTTGGAAGCAAGGTTAATTGCTCCTGTTAGGAAATTTCAAGGGCTTTCCAATGCAATTGGCCTCACTTCATTCTGAGTTGTGAAATAAAAATGGTGCTCATTTTGCTGTTTCTGGTACCTGTTGCCAAATCATTTTTCATTTCAAAAATATTCATCCAAATGTAGATCTACAAGTTGGAGGTGGTTTATATTTTGTTGGTGTACATCTGTGATTTTTGGTTTGGTCAAATTCATCTTTTAGATAGGTTTTTAATCTCAAAAGTAAACATGTGCCAATCTGTCAAAAATTAAAGGGAAAAAGGACTTGACTGGGCCAGATCCAACAACTTGGGCCGGCCAGACCTGCGTCTACCGCGGGGGAAGCTAGCAGTAGACGCTGACTCGCGGGCCAACCGGCCACGTGGCAGCCATGCGGCAAGGCCAGGCCCCACGGGCCAGTTCAACTTTCCACGCGCGGGTCAAGGGCGGCGGCGTCAGCACGACGTCACCCTGATGTCATCCGCCGGCGGAAAAGCTCCGGCGAGGCCAAATACGAGCGGATTCGACCATCGTTTCGCGATTAAAAACTGTCTGCACATTGCTCGCTTCGAGGGGGACCAAAAGAGCGAAGTCTCGCTTCCGGGGAGGGCCCCGGAGAGCGGCGGCGACGAACGGCGCACGGTGGCCGGAGACGAGCAAGGCGCGGCGGGGTTCTAGGGGTAGAGGGAGAGGGGAAAAAGGTCGGGGGGATTCCCCTGCTCACCACGAACGTGAGGGACGGCTCGGAGAGGACGGAGGAGGGACGAGTCGGCGGGAATGGCTCGCCGGAGCCCGCCGGACTCGGAGGGGAAACGAGGATGGCGCGGCCTCCACGCGTGCTCCCGCCACGATTCCTTCTGCAGGGAGGTCTACCACGACAAGGCAAAGAGGTTAGGCTACCCTGTGGCCGGCGGCGAGCCCTCCAACCACCGAAACGACGGCGAGGCCTTTTCTAGGGTTTCGGGTTTGAAGTTTCTTAGAGAGAGAGGAAAAGAAAACTTGAGGGGGAGAGAGGGGGGAGGGCATGGGGGAGACAAGGCACATGGGGGGCCTCTTATCCCTCAAGGGTTCCTTCTAATCGAAGCAATGGAGTAGGGCTTCTGTATCTACAGAGAGGCTAGAGGTAGAAGATGACTCGGATTACATTTTGGTCCCTGGGTATTTACAAGAAGGTCCCTGTACTCTCTGAAAAAGGATGTTTTCACCAAGCAACCAACATCAAAATTTTAAATCCTTTTGCCCAAAATTCTTATTAGTAGGGATGCACAACATATGTGAAAATTGGCTCAATTAGATAAACTTGATACTTCAAAGTTGTTCAAATTTGAATTCTTACATAAATGGACATTGAATTTATTAACCTACTTAGGGGCTTCCAAAAATGATAATGTTTGGCACACATTCCTTATTTGATATGTTACTTATGTGGTATAAAATTCAAGTCGTTTAGAGTTACTTCATAGAACAAACTTGTTCAAATTTCTAAAAGGTGCTGTCAAGAAAACAGGAGTTTTTGGCAACTTAAATTATTCAAAACTTGTTCCCTTTTGGTTTTCATCCTTATTTATGTTGTAGAGCATGTGGTATTTATTTCATGGCATTTGGAAAAAGTTTGTAGAACAAACTTGTTCAAAATCCCAAATGTTGCTGTGGAGAAAATTCATGTTTTCAGGACTTTAATGGATTCAATTTTTGGTCTCCTCTTGTGTGTGTTCCTTATTTGATATAATGAAGCAATGGTATCAATTTCAGATCATTTGAATAAAGTTTCCAATAGTAACTTGTTTTAGTTTTCTGTTTATAGAAATATTGGAATTTCAATTTAATAAGGCACTTGGCTTTTCTTTAGCAATGCTTTGCCAAAATATTTATGTGACTAGGGATAGCAAGTCAATGCTATCCAATACTTTTTTTTAAGCTTGCAAGGTTGGAAAAACATTTGATAATATTTTGGTGAAGCATCTAAGAATGCCTCTTTTTCTGATAATCTTTTAGGGAAATTTATTAAGTGTTTCCTCTTTCTTAATTTAGAACTTGGAATAATATTCAACAAGTATGAGATTCATAAGATAGTTTTTGGAAAACTCTTTGATCAATATTTACTTTAGAAAATATTGCCAAGGTCATTGGAACAATATGTTGAATATTTTTAGTTTACTGCTTTGCTATCTTATTAAGTTTGCAAGTTTATATAATTAGTTTGTTTAGTTGCACTCAAGCAAATGCAACCAAAGTTTAATTGTCAAGCAATTAGCAAAACAACTGTGTTATCAGGTATTCCAAAATTGGGATGTGACACAAGGACCGGTAGGCCGACTTCACCGTGAAAGTCCCCGAGGGAGCCAACGTCCAGGACACCTGGTCATGGCCCCCCGGCACATCCGCAGGAAGCTCGCCTAGCAACTCGGCCCACTCCTCTGCCTCAGCCGGACCAAAGGTGCGCCTAAACGCAATGGCCCACGACCCCTGCCTAAAGGCCGATGCCACCCCTAAAGATGGATCCGCGCAAATCGCAAAGAGTCTCGGGAACTCCAGCCGGAGCGGAGTCGCGCGCAGCCACGGGTCAAGCCAGAACAGGATGCCCCGACCATCCCCTAGGGAGAAGCGGATCCCTTTCCTAATGTCCCGCTTCAACGACTGGATCGACCTCCAGAAGAGGGATCCATCCTGTCTCTCACAGGCAAGGAGGGGCCGCTCCTGAAGGTATTTAGCTTTAATAAGTTGGAGCCAAAGGCCCCCCTCATCCCTCAGGATGCGCCAGACCCATCTCAGGAGGAGCGCCACATTCATCTTCCGAGACGCTACAATACCTATGCCCCCATATCCTTGGGGGCGCAAACGTCAGCCCACTTAACCATGTGACCGTTTCCATCCTGCCAGAAGAACCGGGACAACTCCTTATCAAAGGCCGCATGAACCCCTTCCGGTAGCGAGTATAATCCCATCATATACGATGGGATACTAGCCAGGCAGGATCCTATCAGCACTGAATTACTTCCCTTAGAGGTGAAGCGTCCGCCTTCCGCCTAACCTTCCCCATCAAGGGTTCCAGGTCCCTAATAAGGATCCTAGAATCACTCAACGGGACCCCCAGGTATGTCACCGGGAAAGCAGACAGCTTGCAGTTAAGATTATCCGCAATCCTCTGTTGCTCCTTAGGGGGATACCCAAGGACAATAACCTCGCTTTTGTCGAAGTTAATCTTGAGCCCTGACATAGCCTCAAAACATAGTAGGAGGAACTTGAGGTTGACAATATCCAACCCCGAGCCCTCCACCATAATCATCGTATCATATGCGTACTGTAAATGCGTGACGCCCCCTCCCGGGATAAGGTGGCCCACCACACCGGAGATGTGACCGGCTGCTTTAGCCTTATCCAGGATGGTCGCCAGGGCGTCAACCGCCAGGTCAAAGAGGATGGGGGATATAGGATCCCCCTGCCTCACCCCTCACAACGGCCTAAAGTAGGGACCAATATCCCAGTTAACGTTAATCGCAGTATTGCCACTCATAACAAGTTGCATTACCCACGATATGAACCGGTCATCAAAGCCTCTCCGTTGCATCACCTGCCGGAGAAAAGGCCAGTCCAGGCGATCATAGGCTTTCTGGAAGTCTAATTTGAGGAAGACGCCTCTATGCTGACGCACTTTCACCTCGTGAACTACCTCGTGCAGGGCTAGAATCCCATCGTGGATAAATCGCGCCTTGAGGAAAGCGAACTGGTGAAAGCGCATGGTTCCTCCATATGTGGTTTTGGTAATTAATGACAATCCTTATGGACTAATGTTTGCATTGAGTTATCCTTGTAGATTTTGTCCATAGGAAATAATGGAGTTCATGCGCTGAGCTCTATTAGCTTCCTTGATGGCCATTGTTACATTCAAGGATTTATATGAAGAATGGTCATGGTTTGAGTTGAGCTTATTGCTAGTGTGTCTTGAAGAAAAGGATTAGGTGATCTTTCATTATCATCTTCACGACATCATCTTTAGAAGTGAGAAGCAAAGATACAAGGTTGATCAAGCAAGCGATCAACACACAAAGCTACAAGTTGTACCAAGTGGAATTGTGTATCTCATGGTATGGTAAGCAATTTTCAATATAGCTTTGTGAACTAACACATGATATGTGTGTGTCGCATCTCTATGTGTGGTTAGGTATCTTTCCATGGGCATGAACCAAAAGAAAATTTTCATATAGCCCATGGTCTTTGTCGTCGTCAAGCGGTGTTCGTCATCTAGCTTGACGTGGAAGCTCAAGTGAAGCATCTAGAAGATATCCTATGCTTGATGCTTGCCACCCTTTTGGAGATTGTGGCCTTGTGAAGATTTGCCGAAGGGTCTCTCCCATAATGGTGTATGGGGGAGCTAGTCTCTCCCATAATGGTGTATGGGGGAGCAACTTGCAAGTCTTCATCTAGCGGAGTTTGTGCTAGCAAGCGCAATTAAGAAAGAAGATCCAACTTGAGAGAGTCAAGATCGTCATCATCTAGCTCAAGTGGAATGCTCAAGGCAAAGGTATAATCTTGATAGGTTTTCTATTTTACCGGTCTCGTGTCTTTGGGAGACCGGGTTATAGGATAGATAGTCGTACTATCAAGAGGGGCTCTCAAGTGAGTAACTCGATCGAATCGTTATGGAGAGCTCAAACCTTTGCATACTTTGCATATCAACTTTCTTGGTTCTTATTTGGCTTTTGTCTCCTTTGGGTTTTAGTGCTTGTCGTGATCTTCATGACAAGCCTTGGTTTCTCGAAAACGGATTTCGTAAGAAAAACTTGTTGCGTTTTCGGTGGTGAAAATATTCCGTTCGTCTTTGAGAATGTTCCCACACCTTCCATGTGTGGTAACTTCTCCATACTTTGAGGTATCAATATTTGCATGTGTGGTAACTTGTTGCGATTTCGTAAGGGAGCTTTCTTCCCCATTGGTCCCCAAGTCTTCCAAGCACGTTTTTCTCCCTCTCCCCCACCATTGTTGACCTTGGAAAGCTTGCCCCTCTCCCAATCCCTCCTATGATTCTTGCATATCTTTGAGGGAGAAGGTAGAGGAGATCTAGATCTACATTTCCACCAATCCATCTTCCTTCTTAGTGAGGGAAACTTAGTAGATCTTGATCTTGGAGTTCTTGGTGTTTCTCCTCCATTGTTCTTCCTCTCTTATCCCCCATAAGCATTTGTTGCTTTGTTGGAATTTGAGAGTGAAGGATTTGAGCACTTGTGCTCTTGCCATTTGCATCGGTTGCATCGGTTTGTTCTCTCCACGAGGATTCGTGGAAGTTGAAAGTTTGTGAGCTTGTTACTCTTGGGTCTTGGACCCTAGACGACTTGTGGTGTTCTTGGGAGCCTCCAATTGAGTTGTGGATGCGTGCCCCAAGATTGTGGTGAGACCGAGAGCCTCCAATTGAGTTGTGGATGCGTGCCTCGGGTTTGAAGGTTGCCAATAGTGGAAGGTGAACTAGGCCTTTGTGGCGGGGTTCATCGGAGAATAGGGTGAGGCCTTTGTGGCGTTGAGTAGGCCTTCGTGGTGAGCTCACACCCCTCCAACGAGACGTACTCCCCTTTGTGGGAGGAACTCGGGAATACATCTTCGTCTCCGTGTGCCTCGGTTATTTCTATACCCCGAGCTTTTTACTTATGCAATTTACATTGTGATAGCCTTCGAGCTAAAAGTTATATATCTTGCTATCACCTTGTTACTTGTCTTGCTTAGCATAAGTTGTTGGTTCATCTAATTGAACCTAGAATATTTAGGTTGTATTCTTGTTAATTTAAACACCTATTTTATTTCCGCATTTAGCAAGCATTAACCGGAAAAGTTTTAATCGCCTATTCACCCTCCCTCTAGGAGACGTCGTTGTCCGTTCAACTGGAAGGGGTGAGTCAGGCGCTCTGCCACAGGGGCAAGGCGCGTGCACACACCTTCGAGAAGATCCTCTGGATTACATTTATCACAGTGATAGGTCTAAACTGTCGAAAGTCCGTTGCCCCAGGAATCTTAGGGATCAGAGTTATCACGCCAAAATTGAGGCGTGACATAACTAGGGTCCCTATGTAAAATTCCTGGAACATCGGCAAAACAACCGCCTGCACAGTCTCCCAGAACTTCTGAAAGAAGGAGACTGGGAGACCATCCGGCCCCGGTGCCGACCTTGACTGCATATCCATAACTGCCTCCCGCACCTCCTCGGGGAGGAAGGGCAGCAGCAGTCTCTCATTCTCCGCCTCAGACACAAGCGCCCCCTGGGACCACAGGTGAGGAGACAACGCCACCCCCGACCTGGGCGTAGCGGTGAACAGCTCCTTAAAGAAGGAGTGGATATGGCCAGAAATGTCCTCGGCCGCCTCCAACAATACGTCACCAGCCCACAGAAGCGGGATAGAGCACCTCCGCCTGCGTCCATTGGCGATAGCGTGGAAATAGGCCGTGTTGGATTCCCCTCTCAGGATCCAATTCAGCCTACTACGCTGACGCCAGAACACCTCCTCCCCTTTGTAGACCTCCATAAGGGAGGCCTCCAGGACGTACCTCTGGGTCTACCCAACTGGGCCCAGCGCCCCAGCATCCGCCGCCAGGTCAAGATGCTGGATCTGCCCAAGCAAGTCGGCCTTACGCCACCGAAGCTCCGCTCCTCGGTTAGCCCCCCACCCACGCATAAACTGACGTGAACTCTTAGCACAGAAGTGGCAGACATCAACATCATTATAAACCCGCGGTGGGGATGCCGCCGCAGCGAGCCACTTACTCCGAACCAGCTCCACAAAGCCTGGTTACACCAACCAGTATTCCTCAAAGTGGATCCGGTTCGGCCTGGGCGGGGTCTCCCCCCGGTTGACAGAATCAGCGGCCAGTGGTCCGAACCCACCCTGGTCACGGCGCGAAGGGAGCATAGCGGATATTCCGCTTCCCAGTCCGCCGAGACCAGGACACGATCCAGCACCGAGCGGATCGGGTCCGCTGGTTATTAGTCCACGTGTATCTAGCCCCAACTCGCTCAATCTCGATGAGCGCCATGTCAGCGATGAAATCGTTGAACAAGCGCATCCTCGGGAAGTCAACGAGAGTGGAACTCTTATCCTGGGGGGACCGAATCAAATTAAAGTCCCCCGCCACAATAAGCGGGGAGGGACTTCGCTCCACCTTCGCCCTAAGTTCGTCTAAGAACTCAGGGGACCGCCGATGGTCCGAGGGACCATAAACGACAATAACCTCCCACCGAAGGGAAGACCGTCTATTGGTGAGCAACATGCTCAAAAAGAATTCCCCGCGGTCCATATCCTCTACCTCAAACGTGTCCTCATTTCTTTTTCCAGATCCGGTGATTGAGATACTAAAAGAGCATCTACAACAGATAATGCAAAATAGGACAGCTGTCCAAAAAACCGTTTTATGGCATTTGATACAAAAACAGTCCTCTCTATTTCGTGCTGCAAATTATTTTAGGGTAGCCCAATATTTTTCCTTCTATGGGGCAAATATACAAACACCAGACGCCATAAAACTATTAACGATCCATCCACAGCCTTAGGTCCAACAGGAAACTTCATCCCGCCAAACCACCTCCCTAACCCATCCCCCTCCCCCTCCCTCCCCCCCCCTCGCGCTGACGGTCTCGTCTTAGCCCCGACTCAACCTCCCGACCCTGCAATTTCGGATGACCGCTATCAGCCCTGCTATGGCCACGCTGGACCGGGATCCGCCGCCGTCCCATCCCGGCCGATTGTAGCCTATCGCCTCTACTGGCCTTTGAGGTTGACAAGTGGCCACCACTGCTAACCACGCGGTTTTCATGACCAGGCCGATTTACTGCTCCTTCGGGGCTCTTGGACAGAGCGCTGTCATCGACTTTTTCCTCGACCTCTATCCCCAACTTCATCAAGGCCATCCCAAGGGCATTCATAGCCAGCGTAGCGACCACCTCGGCCCCGATAAGCAGCCGGCCGAAATCCTCCTCCGTTCCAACATAGGTATTCGAGAAATAGTTTCAAAGGCTCCATGCACACTACATATCCTATTTTACATCTTATTCCATCGTAGATAAATTCGCTTGCCCGAAAACCTACTTTTGAGTGACCTAAAGCTATTTATGGATGCCCTATGGAGATGCTCTAACTAATTAGTCTCTAACTCAAATAGGACAATTTTGTTGGGTATATGAGGAAGAAGACCCAAATAAATAAATGCTCGTCATTTCTTGCAGCTTCAAATTTTTTTCCGAAAAGTATAGTTTAACCTTGGTGTCGACATTAAATGATGGCATCTACTGATGCGTGCAACCATGTTTGTCACAAATAGTAATTTTAAAATTTAACCAAAAAGAGGTCGAACACAAAGCAAATGGAGAACATGATACTCAACATGTTATAATTCATGCATCTCAAATCTTATTGCTAGGCCTTTATAAAACATGTTGAACAAAACACGAGTTAACTTGCCATTCCTTCTTTCCGTTGAAATTGTACATGATTTTTATTCTTAAATCTTAAATAAATGTATATTTTTTTGTCTTCAAGTGACTATACCGAAATACCGTAGTATTCCTGCGTAAGTACCACATAAAGAATCAATATGTAGTCGCGCAAATAGCTAAAAATTAGAAAGTCATTTTAGCTGAAGTTATAAAATCTTTGTTTATTAAGAGTAATATCGCGACGACAAGCACATACCTGCAACATGATTTGAGCCTTAAGTAGTCTACTTGTTTATGATACCAATTTTCCAAATGTATACAATGCTAGACAATGGAGGTAAGTTGAAAGCCATAAACATAACTAGCCATGATAAGCGATAGAGTACGAAACAAAAAATAAGTGTTGAATTTTCTCTCATCGATCAAAATAGAGCACTTATTTCTACCATTTCAATTGTGCCTAACAAGATTATCTTTTGTTAATATTGCTTCGATAGGCATACCGAGCTGCGTTGGTCTATATTTATAGTGAGGTGCATTGCAGCACATGCTTTTACACTGACGACTCGAATTCAGTTATGTATTTTAACTGAATTTCGTTACGATTGGACTGTATCTAACAATTTGAAACATAACTAATACTCCCTCCGGTCCGTATTAAGTGACGGGAAAAATGAACTAAATAAGCATACATTTTTGCTTAGCTCCCGTCACTTATTTAGGATCGGAGGTAGTATGTATGTCCAGGCACACTGTCAGGAAAAGCCGAACATTTTCAGATTCCGAGTTGCGTTTTGTGACACAATTCCGGAGGTGAAGACACGCTTGCTCCCTGCTGTAAATAACCGAGTCAGGTACCAAATTAAAGCTGGCCGGGTCCATGGACATGGTCCAAACTAGGCGTGTTGAGAGACCCCGTTTGCTTTCTACAGAAGCTGAGTTGATCTCCTTGGACTTTTAGTCGAAGAGATGATAGTGAGCGACGGATCAACAACACGATCGAGACAAGTTGCATAGTAGTTTAACGTGGAAGATAATTTCGTGTGGGAGTGTCGCTAACTAATTTGGTGCACCTAATACTATACTATTTCATCCGCACATGCACCAAATGCGTAAATGCAGCGGCTGGTGAAGTGGCCATGCAACCATCATCATGCAAAACTTTCCCATTATCTGATGATAATCTATTCATCCATGTGCCTCGCGCGCCTGAATATTTTCAGATTTGTAACTGTTTTCGTCTTTAATTCCAGCTGAGTACACAGTCCTACGGTTCCTGCTTTAACGCTTTGCTTTGGAATCTAAACTTGTCTCACAGCAAAGTGGAACGATGTGAACTCAAGAAACATGTGACTTGCAAGAATTATCGACAGATCGTATACAAGATATCATACATAATGCCTAACCCCCACTCAGTGATCAACTTGCATTCATGCATGTACCTTTTCTCATTTTAACACGTGCATTAACTTCAGAGTAGTGGAATTACCACAGATCGATATGTATCCAGCACCATCATATTTTAGCTACCTTGCTTGAGGGCTCCGGGTATTTATAAGATATTAGAAAAACACCTCAAACTGTCACAAAGAATATTTGCTAAAACTCCCATTTCGATGCGGGGGATGGGGCTAAAACTCCATTTCGAAAAAAATTGTCTTAATGTACTAGGCAAAACGTATGGGGCAATTTTAATAGTACTGGTTGTTTTTCCTATAGCTAGCTGAAAGATGTAAGTCGTTCCGTGAAGTCTTATCTGCATAAAAACTACGGTAAAATTGTACATGCCAAACGCCTCTCTAATTTTGCAGAAACTGAAAACAACTATTGTTTCAGGAAAATGAAGTATCCATTGCCATTTGCCCGGTATTGTAATACTTCCTTTGTCCACTTTTATAAGGCACACTTCTTAACATTTCAATAGTAAGAAGTGTGTCTTATAAAAACGGACGGAGTACTTTGGTTTTGAAAGTAATGTGCTACCAAACATAGTTGTGGTATTCCTGCCCCCTTTTACGATATCTATATCTCAAGATCTCTGCTTAGTTTTGATCTCCTCAATTATCTAGTAGCTATAACTCTCTAAATATAGCCTTTTATCCAAAATAAATTAACTTTGTGATTTAATATGCAAAATATCATACATGTCCATTACATTTTTCTTGTGCTTTCAATCTTAGCTTCTATGTTAGCACTCCTCCTTTTGGCAAGCTTCCTAAAATATCTTACTCCCTCCGATCCGTAAAAAGTGTCGCTCATTTTGTACTAAGTTTGTACAAAATGAGCGACACTTTTTACGGATCGGAGGGAGTATTTTATTCGGCCAAACATCTACTACATTCCTGCTTCTTTTATTTAAAGACTAAGCTTGGACAACTAGGAACTACCGTCCACTTTTATTGTCCCACGTTGCTCTCTCTGGGCTTCGAGCACGTGACACCTTGCATTCACGGTAGTTCCTGTCTGCCGAGGGCGATGGGTGACGCCGAGGGAGACGCCGCGGTGAATGCCGGCGCTGCTACCTCCGGCAGCGGGTTCTGGGCACTCTCCTCGGAGTCAGACGACGGAGATGAGTTTCCCACGCGGGCGGCAAAACGTATCCAAAGCCGTAACACACATAGGTTAGCTGTGTTGTCGCTCACGTGAATTTTTACATAAATAACCTTTTGACGCAGCAAATTCACAGTCTAACCCCCGGACCAAAAACTTTGGGAAATAACCCGTTTGCTTAACGTCCGTCCTGAAGGCGTTATGCTCCATAGCTCAACGTCCCGGACCTGAGGCGTTATTGACCGTGCTACCATGTAATTGAAATCCGACGTGGCAAGCAGCTTAACGCCCCCGGCCAGGGCGTTATGCGCCTTAACGCCCTGGCCGGGGGCGTTATGCTTCTTAACGCCCCGAACGGGGGCGTTATGCGAAGAGGTAATTGGCCGGACAGACACACTCCACTCCACTCCGCTCTCCACTCCACTCTCCACTCCCCACTCTAGCTTGACCCTTTCTCTCACTCCACCCTCAAATCCCTCCAAATCTTGGTGATTTCTCCGGGGAATTCGTGTTCCCTTGCTTCTCCAAGGTAATCTCCCCTCTTTCCCTTCATTTTGTCCAAGCACAATGTATCCATTTAGTCAATTTTCTCCCTTATTTTTGGAACCCTAGATATTGGTTCTTGCCATAGTAATCCCTAAATTGGTTAGTTTTTTGTTGATGTATGGAGCATATGTGGTAGTTATGATGATCTAGACCTATCAATTTGGTTTCAAACCCTAGATATTTTTGGTTTGGGCTATCCCTAATATGTTCACCTAGGAATTGCAATGTTAGGGCCTACTTGTTAGCTATTACGGCAATGTAATCGATGTTGTGGTCTTGATTTTCTAGATGTTGTCGAGAATCATGAATGTCCATCATGTCGACTTTGCCGGGTTTTTGAAAGGAGACATTGATTATCGAGACCCGCACGAGGAAGTCATGTTCTTTGACTCTAGTCCAACATTTCGTGATGTTGTGGACAAGGTTCGGAGTGAGTTGAATTGGAAGGGAAAAAATGATGTAGTTGAATTGCAAGGGAGGTACAATGTATCCCACGGTCATTACATTCGGTGGAAGATGATGCCCGTCGACTCGGAGACTCGTTGGGAAACTTATAAGGCCGTTGTCTTGGACTCCCAAGACAAACCGTTTGAGTTGTTTGCAACAAAGAAGGTTGGTGCTCGAGTTCACATTGATTTGAATCTCAAAGCATGTCCTAGTGAAGGGAGTAGCCCGGTTGAACATGGTGAGGCACGTGTCGACCCGGAGGCCAAAGTCTATGACACAATGATGAACCAGCCTCCGTTGACACAACCCTTGAGCCCCTAATGCAATAACGATTATCGTGATGACTACGATTACAGTGATGGTGGCTATGATGAGCCCGAGAGGCATGCGGAGGAAGATGAGCCACAGGGAGATAACGGTGGCGGTTATGAGCCTGAGACCCGTGCGGAGGAAGATGAGTCCCGAGGAGATAACGGTGGAGGTCATGAGCCCGAGGCCCATGCGGAAGAAGATGAGCCCCGGGGAGATAATGGTGGCGGTCATGAGCCCGAGGCCCGTGCCGATGTCGTGCTTGAAGGGACCGAGGGTGATCCAAGGGAATATGCCTTCCGTAACCATAATATTTGAGATGTGGAAGCGAATTGCTTTGAAGAGGAGATGGACGGTGACATCCCATACTGCCGAGCACATGCAATTGACTCGGAAGACGAAGGCCCGGAAGAGGAACTTGACGAGGATGGTTTGACGGCTAAGGAAGCAAAAGCCTTTATGTATGCATTTGTCTGGGATCACCATACATCGTTGTTTCGTGATCTAAGCCTTGTGCCTAAGGCTATTGTTGATGGTAGTACCAGTAAGATTCTTGGGCCAAGGTCTTATTCTAAGAAAGAGTCGAGGTACACAATCATGGGGTAGGTAAAGCAACCATATTTTTATGCATGGAAAAACTTAAACAATGGGTAAAGGACTACTCGTTGAAGAATCATCGAGAATCCACTGTTAAGTACTCGGACATTAAGGTTAAATACCAAGTGGTATGTGACCGGAAACATTGTCCATGGACTATCCGTGCAAGGCCTATCAAGAAGGGCGGAGTCACCACAATACCACGGTGGAAGCTTAAAAAATGTTGTCTCACGCACCGATGTGCGCCAAAGAATATCTACCTAGCCAATGCTAAGAATGATCACCGCCAATTGAGCTATGAATTTATCGGGCAGAAAATAAGCTCAATGGTCAAGATCCTTCCAACATGTCCAATTATAGCCGTTATCAATTATGCGTTTGACCTATATAGCTACACGGTGAAGTACGCTAAGGCATAGAAGGCCAAGCAAGTCGCATTCGGGATGTTGTGTGGAGACTGGGAAGAGTCATACAACCGCATAAGCAAGTTGTTGGGAGGGATGGCCGCAAAAATCCCAGATATGTACTATGTGGTTGAGCCCTTTGGCTCGGAAACAATGATTCACAAAGGTAAATTTGTTCGGAAATTTGTACGTGCATTCTGGAATTTTGGTCCTTGCATCAAGGCTTTCAAGCCCCTTAGACCCATTATTTCTGTGGATGGGACATATCTGACCGGCTGTTACAAGGGAAAACTCATGGTGGCGGTAGGGCATGATGGTGGCGACCAGTTGCTACCTTTAGCATTCGCACTTGTGGCGCGGAGAACAACGATAACTAGGAGTGGTTCTATGGCCTTGTGAAGACTAGTCTCGTTGAACCTCAAATAGAGGTTTGCATCATCTCAGACCGACACCAAGGAATACTCAACACCGTGGAAGTTGATATCCCCGGATACCCCCGCGTTCACCATCGGTGGTGCATGAGACATTTTATGTCCAACTTCTACAATGCATGTAAAAAACAAGGAGCTAGCGGATTTGCTCCAAGATTGCTGCCTCGCCTTCACTGCTTGTCATTTCTTGAAAATATTTAACCAAATATACATAGCTGCCAAACCGGGGGGGCAAAGAATTCTTGACAAGGAACATGCTAGATAGGACAAAATGGGCGCGTGCATATGACCACCTCGGAATGAGGTACGATGACATGACAAGAAACATGGCAGAATGTTTCAACAAAGTGATTAAGGGTGTGTGTTCATTGCCCGTGTCAGCAATTGTCGAATATACGTTCTTGAAGATGAATGAATACTTTCTGAGATATAGTGAGAAAACAGGGAAGCTAATTTTCGGGAAAAAACAAGGCAAAGAAGGTGTACGAGTTCCCCAAGAAGATCGACCGTTGAATGACGTACCAGAAATACAAGGCGGACACGGTGGAGGTAGAAGAATTCGACAACACAAATTTGATTTATCAAGACTTCGAGTCGGGTGGGATCACACAGAGTGGTGTCTAGTACGGAGGCATGGCCTTCAAGGTTAATCTCACAACCGGCAAATGTTCTTGTTGTATAGACCAACCGTATATCATCTCCCATGCGCACACTTGATCACGGCTGATCGGAAGAGACATGTTGGTTACGATTTCTCAGATAATGTAAGGATGAGATATTACACCATTGAAGCTGTGAAGGCCACATGGGCTGGGAGGTTCGAGCCCTTACTGGACCAATCTGTTTGGCCAGACTACGACGGGCTTCCGCTATACCCGAATCCTACTATGAAGGCCACGAAAGTAGGAAGATGCCAAACAAAGCGTTTCAAGAATGATATGGATGATTGGGGTGGTGGTGTTTTCCCTACATGGGGCAACCAACATTTTGAAGAGCCTCGTGAAGCCAAGAACCCACCGGAAGACGTTGGTGCAGGTAGTACTACCGCTGGTTCAAAAAGGAAGAGAAAAATTGTTGCAAGTACAAGAAAACAAGTTGGTAGTACAACTGCTGATACAAAAAGGAAGAGAACAAATGTTGATGGCAATGGCGGTAGAGGTGGAGTTGGCGGTAGAGGAGAAGGAAATATTGAAGGTGGTCAGACCCGTGGTCGTGGTAGAGGTGGTGGTCGCGGTGGTGGCTGTGGCAATAGTGGCCGAGGAGAAGGTAATGTTCAAGATGGAGGTCCGAGCGGTGGAAATGATGAGAGTGGCCAGACCCGTGGTCGTGGTAGAGGTGGTGGCCGGGGCAGTGGCCGAGGAGAAGGTAACGTTCAAGGCGGCGGTGGAAATGATGAGAGTGGCCAGACCCGTGGTCGTGGTAGAGGTGATGGCCGGGGTAGTGGCCGTGGCAATAGTGGTCGAGGAGAAGGTAACGTTCAAAAAGGGGGTGGAAATGATGAGAGTGGCCAGGGGCATGGCAATAGTGTCCGTGGTGGTAGAGGGGGTGGCCGTAGTGGCCGCGGAAATCTTGGTCGCGGCAATGGTGATGGAGGTGGTGGCCAAGGTGGAGGAAGTGTGGTGGGTGGCGAAGATCGTGGTCATGGCAATGGTGATGGAGGTGGTGGCCGAGGTAGAGGAAATGTGGAGGGTGGCAAAGATCGTGGTCGTGTCAATGGTGATGGAGGTGGTGGACGAGGTAGAGGAAATGTGGAGGGTGTCGAAGATCGGGGCCATGGCAATGGAGCTGGTGGAAATGTGGATCGTGGTCGTGGTGATGGAGGTGTTGGTCGAAGTGTAGGAAATGTTGATCGTTGCCGTGGTGATGGAGTTCATGGCCATGGCCATGGTGGTCCTATATGTTTTGGGAAGGCTCATGGACGTAGTGATCCCCTTGTTGACTTCGTAGGTACAAGCGGTAATGTTGGACAAAGTATTACGCAATACGAGGATAATGACGGTGGTGGAGGGTATGGCTCTGTGGGGCCTAGACGAAGAGGGATGGGGCACTGGTTTGGCTGCGATGGACCTGTTAGGCGTCCAGTTAGAGGTAGAGGTAGAGGGCGGTGGTAAGGTAATACTATCATTTTGAATTTTACATTTTGTTGACTAAGATCATGCGTTGTTGTCTCCGTACTAAGTTATAATTTGCATTTTTCGTAGGCATGACGGCTTCTCAACCCAACAAGTGAACAATGAAGTGGGTGGACGACTCGGACGAGGAGGATTAGAAGCCGTGTTGGTTGGAAATTCGTTTGCAAAAGGTGAAAGAACAAGATGAAGCTTTACTAAAGGCTAAGAAGAGGGAGGAGGAAGAAAAGAAAAGGGCAGAGTGTCAGAAGATTAGGGACGAGCACTGGGCGTACAAATGGCGTCAGAAGAAAAAGCATGAAGCGACATAGAAGCAATGTCAAAAGGATTTTGAAGAGCGGACTAAAAAGTTATGGGCACGAGAGGCAGCACAAAAAGCTGAGGAGCACAAGATTTTCAAGGAAAGGGTCCTTTAAGAGGCTAGACTAGCAAGGGAGAAGAAAGAGGAAAAAGAGTGCAGTTCCAAGAGGAATGACAAGGGGAAGGGACGTAGGTCGACGCAGTAGGTCCCCTAATTAGTCGTTATGTACTACAGAGTAAACTATGTCATTGAGTGAATTCCTTTCAAACATTATACTCCGTCGTACTTTGTGTCACTATGTTGTTGTGTTAAACTATGTTGTTGTTGTGTTACTCTATGTTATGATCTACGATGTTCTATTTCTACATTAAATACAATTTAATATGTCCTCACAAGATTCCTCGAAAAATAGACTGAAAACAAATTTCTTCCAGGAGCATAACGCCCTAGGACTGGGGCGTTAAGTTCTTTTTCCCTATTTTTTTGTCAACTTCTTCATCATTTTTCTTACGAACTATGCACACAAAAAATGCACACTGCATTGTTCGTTTAGAAACGAAAGTATGGTACGAATACAACATATAGAAACGAAGATAAGGTTCGATACATGGCAGAGTTGTAACATTACAATCCACTAAAAAGTCGTCGCATATCAGCTAAATTACAGTCCATTAAATGTCAGTCCACTAAATTACGAATAAAACACATAGCAACTCAGTGCATTCTCCTCACTCGTCGCATATCAGCTTGATCCTCTTTAGCTTCTCCTTGCTAGCTAAGCTTGATTTCAGCAGGTCGAACAATGTGTTTTCTATCTTCTTATTCTTCTCCTTGAGTGCACTGTTTTGCATCTCCCACTCCTGTTGTTTGCTTTTGATACTCTCAGCTTCTCTTATCTGCAGTTGCTTGAGCATTTCCACTTCACTTTAAAATGCATCTCTCTCTTTCTGCATCTCCTCGAGCCTTCTTCCTAACTTCTCCAACTCAGTGTCTTCTCGTCGAGACTTCGTAGTTAGGATCATGGACGGGGGTGCCATAAGCCTACTGGCAGAATCATTGGGAAACATGGGAGTACTGGAAACGAGGACATGATTTACCCAGGTTCGGTACGACGCAACTATGGCGGCGTTCCTAATCCTGCAATCTTACTAAAATCAGTGCTGAAGCCTGAAGTATACATAGTACAATTGTGAGTATGGTTTTGCTAACTCGGCGAGGATGAACTTCTCGGCGAGTTCGCTTCTAGCTATTGTCTTGTGGTTCTTTCGCTCCTGTACGGCTTTATATAGATAGCTGGACTAGACCTTACAGGAAAGAAAACCTAGAAGACTACGGAAAGTAATATTATACTTGGAAAGTAAGGCATCCGACTTCTTCTCCAAGCCGAACCACGTAGTGGGCCGTGGTTCGGGTTCTTCTAGAATCCGGCTTCCTGCTCGTCAGCTTGCTAGGCCGCCCAATGTACCTTACTCCATTTCCTGCGGGCCACCCTATCAATCCGGCCTTTGGCCAATGCCGGCCATACCCCTAATTGGCATATATCCGACAGTAGCCCCCAAGGAGAATTAAGACTTCATCTTGCCAGCTTTTGTTGATTTGTATTCTTCTCAGAAAAGTCGGCGTTTTTTCTTGAATATTCTTTCATTGAAAACTTCTAATGCCAAAATTGGATTTTCCAAAATTCGGCATTTCTTCCACCGAATGTTCGCAGAGAAGGAACCTGTGACGTGAGTGATGAAATCGTGCTTACGTCACGAATGTTTGGTTTCAGTCAAAAGACTGAAACCGTACCTCTGACATATATTTGCGCGAGAAACAAGGATATAGACATTATCACCCCTTCTCCTCGTATCCTGAGTTTTTTTTGGCATGACTCGCGTCAATCATCCAACGGCTAAAATAGCCGTTGGGACGAATCTCGGCAAAAAGGGCTATAAATTGCCTGCCTTCAGCCCTCCGGTTCTTCTTCTTCCGCACTCTTCCGTCGAACACTCCAGAGCACAGCGCACGAGCAATCTCAAGGGAGAAAAGAAACGACCGAGCAATACATCACCGGAGTTTCCATTCATCGGTGGCCTGAGCTCCATTCCACGGCTGCGCCACCAAAAGATGGCATCTGGGAGCCCTTCTCGCGCAAATGAATCCACCATTGACCCTGAGACGGCGGCGGGAAACCTTTCTTCTTCTGCTCCGCCAGTTCCCTCGAGCACTTCCACGAGCACGCCGGCGACCCCTACGAGCGTGTCGACCGGCGGAGACCTCAGCTCCGTGGAACTATGTCGCCGCCATCCTCTGCTCCTCTTGCTCCTCCCATCTCCGAATCGGGGGACGAGGAATCTTCTGCCCGTGGTAGTGAAACCACGGCGGCCGTTGCCGCCACCATAGGCGAGGAAGACAAAGGAGGGGACTCCGGCAATTGGAGCCAGTGCAACACTGCGCTGGCTTTGATGCGGAGTTTGGAAAACGACGGGTTTCTCGCCAAGGACAAATGGCGGATTGACGCGGAAGACACAGATCCCTCGCCAAAATACGGAGAAAGAGTCATTCTTTCCTCCCATGTCCTTAGAGGTATGGTTTCCCCCCTTCTGCGTTTCCCCAAGTTTTGAACCATTATGGGGTTCAACCCCATAATCTCCCTCCCAATTCCATCCTCTATATCATCGGGTTTCAGGCTCTCTTTGAGGGATATTTAGGTATAGAACCCAGGCTCGAGTTTTTCCAATATTGCTTCAACGTGAAGCGAAACACCTCCGATGGTGTTCTCCCCACCTGTGGGACCATCTCCTTTAACCTTCGTAGGTCCAGGGAAGTTTGGTTCCCAAAAATCAAAATATCTGAATCCGTCAAATTCTGGACGGGTCCGTTCTTCTATCACCCAGATGTTCCGTATCCTGGAAAGGATACAGGAATTCCTCCTTTCGAGAATTCTGCCACCACTCCTAGGGACAACTGGGCGCTGGATGCAGTCCAGGTTTTACCTCCGGACCTGTTGCGGATCAAAAGGCGAATCTCGAAGCTCGTCGTCTCTTCCCCTTCTCTAACTGGCATGGACACAGCCTTTGCTGGCTCAGAAGGAGGATTCAACCCCTTGCCTTTCATGGCGGCCGTCTTCTCTGTGAGTATATGGGGCCAGATGACGCGCTGATGACAAAGACGGCTTTGTCCCAGAAAGAATTCAAAAAGCGCGTCAATCACTTGGTGGCTACGAGGAGATCCTACCAATATTTAACACCGATAACCCTCCTCCAAAGGTATACTTTTGGGAAAACTTTCCATACTTTGCCTTTTATGGATGTTTTGCAACTTATCCGAGTTATTTTTTGGCAGCTTGATACTCTCACAGAGGATCATCTTGTCTCTGCGGCGAAGGAAGCAGACCTGAAAGCCCGCTTTTCTGTGGCCGGCGGGCGCAAACGCAAGAAGGTTCCTGCGTCCGCCGATGTTATTGATCTTGACGGAGTTGCCGTCGCCACTTCCAGGTAAAAACTCGAACATTGCTTTGCATACTCTCTTCTTTGCACCAGCCTTTTTCTCGGTTTTTACTCTCGGATTTCTTTCTTTCTAGCCTTTATCCCGTCCCTTTGAAGGGAAGAGGCCGGAATAAGCACAAAGTTGCTTCCCTTAGGGGACCAAAACCTTCCCCTGCTGCTGCCCTGGTTACACCAGTGGCGGGTGGTGAAGATCATTCGGCTCCCCAAGAAGAGTCCAAGTTCCCCCCTCCAAAGCCAGCCCAGCCAGCCTGATACGGCCACTCCGGTCATGCAGGAAAGGGTGGCAAATGAAGAAGGAGAGCCTTCGCTTGTCCAGCCAATCGAGGAGATTCCTCGTTTCGACAAGGAGTTTAAGGTAAAGCGGGAAGCGTGGTATGAAGAACACGGTTATATATATATGCATCCATGGGTAAAAAGCAGTTGGCCTGAGCCCCCTTGATTCGTTCTTGGCCAAAAGGCGGATTAGTTGTGCGGAATAATTACACTTTCTCGCCTCGACAGGTTATCCAAGACGGAATCCACCATATGGGGATTTCTTTCTCGGAATATTCCAAGGAGTTCACCGAGATGCTCGATGGACTGAAAAGGATTAGTCAGGTATACCTCTAGCCCCCAAGTATTAAGACGGAAGCATTCTTTCCATTTTAATACTTTTCAACTTTTCCTGCTTATTTTTCTAACAAGCCTTTTCCTTTGTATACTTTCAGCAAACTGCCGAGAGCATCAAGATGGAAGTTTTCGAGAAACTTACTATAAAGAACCAAGAGGTGAAATACCTCCGTGGTATTCTGAATGAGAAATACTCGAAACTAAAGGGAATATGCCCGAGAGGCAATAATAAAATGGTCATTATCTTATTCCTTGTTTATGATGAATGTTTATTTCTCATGCTAGAATTGTATTAACCGGAAACGTTGATACATGTGTGTTTAATAAACAAACAATGGTTCCTAGTAAAGCCTCTCTTTTCACTAGCTCGTTGATTAATAGATGATCAAGGTTTCCTGATCATGAACATTGGATGTTGTTAATAATGGGATCATGTCATTAGAAGAATGATGTGATGAACATATACCCAAAGTGAATATAGCAATGCGATCAATTCATTAGGTTTACACTGTTATATCAAACATACGAAGTAACTTCTTGCGTCACACCGTAACAGGGTGACTATAAAGGTGCCGTTAGGTATTCGGAAAGTATTAGTTGAGGATCATGGATCAAAAGTGGGATTTTTCCATCCAATATGACGGAGAGATATACTCTGGGCCCTCTCGGTGATATCACATCGATACCGCTTGCAAGCACGTGATATGATCACAAGGATGTTATATCATGAGAACGAGAAAACAGTACTTGTCGGTAACGAGATTGAACAAGGTATGGTTGATACCAATGATTGAATCTCGGAAAAGTAAAATATCGCGAGACAAAGGGAATAGTTCACGACGTTGTTGGTTCACACGATCACGAGAGTCATTGTTGAATATATAGGAGTCATCACGGATCTCCAGAGACCGCTGTTGATTATTGATCGGCGAGGAGTCTCGATCATGTCTATCTTATTCGCGAACCGTAGGGTGACACACTTAAGGTTTGATGACGCGTTTGAGAGGATACGGAATATCGAAGAATAATTTGGGCTACACTGAAATTGTTTCGGGGAAAATTGAAATAGTTCAAGGGGTTTTTCATCGAATGGTTGTTAATAGAATTAACAAATGATTCGAGGTGCTACATGCAAAAGCTTGTTAATAGAATTAACAAATGCCGAAATAAAGAAATAAAAATGTTTTATTTATTTATTAAAGAAAAACTCTTGAATTTTCTAAGTGGAGTTTTAAGGAAAAATGAGTGGGTGTGAGTGGAGTGTCCACTCACATGATGAAGGAAGAGGTGGGGGCACACCATGGGGCTGGACGCACCCCCCTTGGGCTGCCTCCCCCCTCTCCTATAAATAGAGGGCATGAGCTCCCTCTCTCTCACACACTTTCCCACTTCCTTTTCCCTCCACCCGCTGCTCCATTCCATGGTCTCCGGCTTGGCGAAGCCCTGACCGTGGGATTCTTCACCACCACCACGCCGCCGTGCTGCTGGAGTTCCGAGGGATACTCTACTTCCGCGCCCCGCTGGATCGAGGGAACGGAGGCCGTCATCAACCGTACGTGTGACCGATCACGGAGGCACCGCCGGATTGCGGTGCACATCTTCTCGCTATCGGGATCGGTGTGAGTACGACTACGCCAACAACGAGATTTGATCTCGTAATGCTTTGTGTCTTCGAGGGTATGTGTTCTCCTTAACCCTCTTGTTGCCCGTTGCACCTCGTCTCCTGGATTAGATCTTTTCCTTTCGGGTGTCTCTCGCGTAGGAAATTTTTTGTTTTCTATGCAACGACCCCTTCAGAAACTTGCCGATCTTCACAACCAATACAAGGAGAATGCCGGTAAGTTCCTTAGCCATTCCTTGTCTTTGATTTTGTTCTTGCAAATTTTTCCCTAAGTACTTTTTGCATTTAAACTTTTGCCTTGTTTTCTTTTCAGCCTAATTGGCTGAAGCTCGGTAGCTTGCTGCGGATGTTGGGAATGCCCAAAATCTCCGCAACAAAAACCTGGTGCTTCACAAGATCAATGTGAAGCTGCAGAAGGATTTTGAAGCAAGCCAACTAGTCTTCGGCTTGTCCGAGTCTCGTGCTTCATCACAAGACGAGAAAGATAAAAGGACCATCCAAGAATTAGAATCTTCTCTTTATCTCTGGCTTGAGGAAGTTGCTGAGATGGATAAAATTCTTGGTAAGTTTTTTGAACTTTTACCAGGTTTTCTTTTCGTTTACCAAATGCATTCTTTCTGCCTCTGAGTATCTATCTCACCATTTCCTTTCTGTTTTTTTTGCAACATAAGGGAATTCTTTAATCTCTTGGATTGACCACGTCCGGTCTTTCGGGATCTTCATCATCGAGCTGAAGAATGCCAGAATGCAACTTATCAGTAAGTGCGTTCCGGACAAAAAAGATGAGTTCTCAGAAGCCAGCCAACTCTCGGAAGCATTCACAGAGGTTGTCAACCAACACGAAAGTTGGCTGAAGTTTGCCACCTGCGGTGGAGTGCCCATGGCCTTAGGGCTTATGAAAATGCACTACACCACCGCCAAGTCCTGGCGCATCGCCACCGGCATTCCTCGGGGATACACCGAGGCGCAGAGGGCATAAATCTTCAACTCCATCAAGGGGCATGCTTCAAAAATAGCTCAGATGGTCTCTACCTCAACTTTCTACCCGGAGGAAGAAATCCCTTCCACTCCGGAGAATCTGAGTGAGAGTGATGTTGATGAAGACGACGATGAAGACTTCCTCGATGTCGCCTAAGCCCTGTGAAGCTGGAAGCCAGTGGAATGCATTACTTAATCTTATGATGTAATATTCATGTGTAATGCATTCTGTATTTTGTATAAACAATGCTATCCCTTTGCAGTAACAATTTAACTTTGCAAGTTTCGAAATTTTAACTCCTTTTCTTCTAAGTTCTCTGGTTTGTATGCTTTAACTTTCCTTAGTGTTTAAGTGATTCCGAAAGTATGTAATCTTCACGCCGAGTGACCTGGTTAAGTAACCAAACAGTCGAAACTCAGAATCATGGATTACACTTTGGCACTTTACTTACTAGATCAAGTGACCCAACAAAAAAAACAATCAGATAACTCTTAGGAATAATAAGGAGTTTGCAAATATGAACTCCAGGCACGCAGGCACAATCTAGTGTTCTATAGCCTACTTAGGCCAAAAAAACATTCACTTTTATAACTCCGAGCTCACAGGAAATAGAAAAGACGGAACATGCTTTCAACAATAAAAGACAGAAAAACAATTTGCATGTATTTCCGACAACTTTATTTCATGATCTGAATAATGTTTACATAGAATTGAACTAAGTATAGAAGGGAAGTAACTTCTAGATGCTCCAAGTCATGCTTGTCTCTCCTAGTTCTACATATATGCTTCTTTTCCTCTCGCGATTCGAATTTTTTTGGGTCATCTTCTGTATCCCGAATATCTACAAGGTAATATGACCCATTTTTCATATCTTTGCTGATGATGACCGGTCCTTCCCAGATTGGGGCTATTTTGTGCTTTCTATCATGTACCAATCTTAGCACTAAATCACTTTCTTTAAAAGATCGATGTTTGATTTTCTGGCTATGATATCGATGTCAACCCTGCTGATAAATGGCGGATCTTTGCAACACAAGTTCTCCCTCTTCTTCTAAAAGATCGATGGCATCGTGACGCGCACTTTCTGCATCTGACTCATCGTATGCCTGCACTCTTGGGCTATCATGGATCATGTCCGTTGGAAGCACTTCTTCTGCACCATAGACCAAGAAAAAGGTGTCTGCCCTGTTGATCTATTCGGTGTCATTCGAATACTCCAAACCACGGAAGGCAATTCTTATACCCATGCTCCAGCTGCTCTATGAAGAGGAGTTTAGAGTCTTGGGCGTATACCCTGCAAGATTGAACTATTCATTCATTCAACCTGGCCATTGAACTGGGGATGTGCCACAGATGCAAGATCTAGGCGAATTCCCGTTTGCCGGCAATATTTTGCCAGCGCTCCATTTGTAAAGTTTGTCCCGTTATCCATGATTATACTATGTGGGACGCCATATCTCATGAAAATGTCAATGACTAAGTTTCTAGCAGTCACAACGTCAAGTTTTTTTATGGGTTTAGCCTCCACCCACTTGGTATGCTTATCTACTGCGACGAGTAGATCCGTGAGTCCGCCTCTTCCATTTTTTAATGGCCCCATCATATCTATCCCCAGACCGCGAAAGGCCATGTTATGCGGGTAGTCTTGAGTGCTTGAGCCAACACATTTGTCTGCTTGGCGTAATACTGACATCCGACACATGTGTTAACTATGTGCTCTGCATCTGTTTTGGTTGTAAGACAGAAAAACCCTGCATGAAATTCTTTCTTAACTATGCTTTTTGATTGAGCATTATGTCCGTAATCTCCGGCATGAATTTCTTGCAGAATTTGTCGTCCTTCTTCTGGCGAAATACATCGCTGAAAATTTCTGATACTGCTGCGTTTATACATGCAACCATTGATTACCGTGTACCCTTTGCATCAATGTTTTATCTGCCTTTGCAAGACTTTGTCTGCTCCGTTCGGGAACTTCTGATCAACTAAGAAGTTCAAATATGGAATTGTCCAATCCGTATTAACAAGAAGAACTTCTATTGACTCGGAAACTAGGGGATAATCAACATATCCACCTTTTATTGATGGTTCGTACAGATGCTAGACGAATACACCAGGTGGTAATGTTTTTACCCTTTTCGAGCCCATTCGGGCTAGAGCGTCGACATTCCAGTTTTCTTCCCTTTTGAATTGATGTACCTCAAATCCTAGGAAGCAAATGGAGAATTCATTGACAGTTCTCCGATATTCTGCCATTATGGGGCTTTTGGCATCCCATGTCTGGTTAAGCTGGTGTTGTACTAGATCCGAGTCTCCATAACATAGTATGCATTTGACACCTATTTCTTTTGAGATGTGCAAGCCATGAAGCAGTGCTTTGTATTCTGCCACATTGTTACTAGCATTGAAGTGTATTTGTAATACATACTCCATTGTGTCGCCTTTTGGAGATTTTAGCACCACACCTGCATCGGCGCCTTTTTCATTTTGGATCCATCGAAATGCATGATCCAATATTCCGACTCTGGCATTGGTGTGCTTTCCATGGCTTCTTTCAAATCGGCCACAAAGTCTGCCAACACCTGGGATTTAATTTCCGTACGGGGTTGGTACTAAATGTCAAACACAGTAAGCTCAATGAACCATTTGGCTACTCTGCCAGTCCCATCCGCATTGTTTATAATATGCCCTAGTGGTGCTTTGCTTACCTCTGTTATGGAATATCCTTGGAAATAATGATGGAGTTTTCGAGATGCAAAAAATACGCCATATGTCAGCTTTTGATAATGTGGATACCTTTGTTATGACTCCGAGGATCATTCGCTAACGCAGTACAGTAGGTGTTGATCTGGAATACTTTGCTCGTTTTTCCGTCTGTCCACAATTATCACCGCACTAATAAGCCTGTTTGTTGTTGTGAGATACAATAAAATGAGTTGTTCGTCTTTTGGGGACGCAAAAATTGGAGCTTTCATCAAAGTTTCTTTTAACTGGGTTAATGATTTGTCCGCCTCTTCTGCCCACTCAAATTTGTTGGATTTCTTTAACAATTTGTATAATGGCAGAGCCTTGTCACCAAGCCGGCTTATGAACCTGCTTACAGCGGCTGCAGAACCCGTCAATCTTTGAACGTCTTTTAGACACGTAGGTCTTTTGATGTTCAAAATTTCTTTGATTTTTTCCGGTTTTACTTCTATTTCTCTATGAGAAACGATAAAACCTAGAAGTTTTCCCGAGGGAACCCCGAATACGCACTTTAATGGATTTAACTTCATTTTGTAAGTGCAAAGATTGTCGATGGTTTCTCGTACATCTTCAAGGAGCATATGCTCTTCCTTGGAAACGGCAGCAATAGCATCCACGTAAACATGGATGTTTTACCTATTTGATCATGCAACCATCTTTGCATGCAACGCTAGTATGTGGCTCCAACATTCTTCAGGCCAAAAGGCATGGCTACGTAGTAATATGTTCCATAGGGTTTTATGAAAGAGGCTTTTATTTGACCTTCTTCTTTCATGCGTATTTGATGACACCCGGAAAAAGTGTCCAAAAAGCATAAAAGCTGAGAGCCAGCAGGCGTCTATTATTTGATCGATTCGCGGTAACACGAACCTATATTTTGGGCACAACTTGTTTAGACGGTATAATCTATACACATCCTTAGAATAATACTATCCTTCTTCGGGACTCATACTGGGTTCGTATACCAATCAGTATGTATGACTTCTCGGATAAAATCTGTTGCTAAAAGCCGGATAATTTCCTTGCCAATAGCCTTCCGCCTTCTTCCATCAAAATGACGGAGACCTTGTTTGACGGGTTTTGATCCTGGAATAACCTTCAATTGGTGCTTAGCAAGTTCCCTGGGTATGCCTGGTGATACGTCATAAACGTATCATTAATTTCTGATGTTCCATGTTGTTTTCATGCCATATGCTACATGTTTTCCTTACACTTCATGTCATTTTTATCGATTTCCCGGGACTAACCTATTGACAAGATGCCACAGAGCCAGTTCCTGATTTCTGTTGTTTTTAGTTTCAGAAAAGTTGTTCAGGAAATATTCTCAGAATTGGAAAATTCAAAGCCCGGAAGTCTTAGAATTCCCGAAGGTTCCACGGAGTTCCGAAGAGGCCCGGAGGGGGGCCACAGGGGGGCACACCATAGGGCGGCGCTCCCCTGTCCGTGCCTGGGGGTGGTGGGGGCCCCTCGGGCGCCCACCGCCATTGCCCTTTCGCCTATATTACCCCCTCGGATAATTAACCCTAAGGGGAGACCACTTTTCCACGAAAAACACCCGAGGCCGCCGTCATCGTCAACCCGAGATCGGGAGGGTTCTGGAGTTCTCCCCGGCACCCTGCCGGGAGGGAAAATCATCAGCGGAGGGGTCTACACCACCATGCCCGCCTCCGGAGAGATGTGTGAGTAGTTCATCCTTGGACTACGGGTCCATATCAGTAGCTAGATGGTTATCCTCTCCTCTTTATGCCTCACTGATACGTCCATAACGTATCTATAATTTTTGAATGTTTCATGCTAATATTATGCTTTTGACACGTGTTTTTATATAAAGTTTATGATTTATTTGGACTAACCTATTAATAGTTGCAAGAGTGCACAATGTTCTTGTTTTACTCTTTGATGTGTAGGAATTAACAAGAAAACACAAAAGGTGACTTGTTGGAAAAGGACTCTGACTTTCCTGAAATCTGCCCACCAACAGTTTTTAGAGATCATCAGTTTTACCCCCAAATACAACTTCAACTGAAGATCAAATTTCCTACAAAGTTGTTGGCCATTTTCATACCTTGCATTTAATCCCAAGAATATCCCAATCCGAGTTTGTATGCAACCTGTGGACCCATTTTACTGGAGGATATATATCTGATTACGGGATTACGGGAATCAGTGACGGGATCGAGTCCAAAATCGGACAAGCCACGACTTTGGGGCTGAGAGGGGTCCCTAGGAAGGTTCTAGAGGTGCCCAAGAGTCTTTGGATCAAGGGACCATCCATCGGAGGACCGGGGAGCATTGTCCCATCACATATAAGTAGAGGAAAACCCTAATTCTTGGACAACCACCAAAAAGCCACGAATTTTGCCTCCCCCATGGTATCATATCCATGGGGGAGGGCTCATCTACATAACCAAGAAGCAATGGAGTAAGGGGGCTAAGGGGCGGCGGACCCCCATGATGGTCGGCCCGCGCAGGAGGAGCCCCCTGCGCCGCCGACGGCCGCCGGCACTGCCCTGCACCTCACATGCTGCCCCTACTCCATTCTCTCCGCCACGATGCCGCCTTCACCAACACCTCCATCATCATATCCTGCTTGTAGTCAGTGGTTCATCCTCCCACAAACCTCTGTACCTTCCTATGTAAACATGGTGTTTGATGCTATAATATTTATCCTATGATCTATGTCATGTTTGTGTAGTTTATTTGCCTTTTGATTGCTTGGTTGAATGTCTTTGGTTCTTTAGAGTTGTATGTTGACATGGTACTGTCCTTTGGTGTCCATTATATTTGTGCATTCTTGGATCAACACCATAGGGTTATTAGTATGTGCAAAGAAAGAGGCGTAGTTCTGCCGGAGTGACAGAAACCTAAGGACTCAAAACGGTTAGTTGCACGTCTGGGAGTAAGAGGACCATTAACTTAAGGCTATGGTTGGGTATTTTTACCTTAATGTATCTTCTAGTAGTTACGAATGTTTTCTAGAGTTCCAATCATAAGTACTTGCAATCATTGGATAGTGAGAGCTTGTTAGCTTTGCCTCTCCCACATAGAAAACTGCATCGAAGACAATGAACCCGATATCTTCACTAATTAATCTTGGACAAAGCCACCACAATTACGACCACTTTTCCACACTCATGGTACTGTTAGTTTACGGTTACTTAGTATATTTTATTGCTGCAGCACTAACATTTACTTTCTTGTATTTATTATCTTGCAAAGCTATCTCTCATACCCGTATTATTGCTCTAGTTTTATTTCCTAGATAATGCAAACGTTTAGTGTGTGTAGAGTTGTATCAGTGGTTGATTGAACTTGAGAATATATTTATCCTACCTTTATCTCCTCGTTGGGTTCGACACTCTTACTTATCGAAAAGGCTACACACGATCCCCTATGCTTGTGGGATATCAAGACCTTTTCTGGCGCCGTTGCCGGGGAGCAATAGCGTGGGGTGAATGTTCTTGTGTGCACTTGTTTGCTTTGTTTATAAGTAATTTTTCTTTCAGTTATAAGTAGTTTTATTTTTCAGTTTTAAGTTGTTTTCTATCTTTAGTTATGGATAGGGGACACGAATTAAAAAAAAAATTAGTTGTACTTGGTATCTAAAAATGTTTTCAAAAAGGAAAGTGATTGGAAAGATGAGTAATGGTTAACTGGGGGTCGACCTTGAACACTTGTGTTCATGCCTATGAAACCAAAACAATTCTTTCCATGGAAGCTTTTCAGTTAAAAACTTGTATATATTGTGTGTATATTGTACATATTCCTTTGAACCATAAAAATAAAATTTATAGATAACTTCTAGTTTGTTTATTATGCAAGTTTGCCACTTTGCTGCGTAGAAACCGATTTCTGGGCTCCACCGTAGAAAATTTTACAAATCACTAGAAAGTGATATTGATCTGAAATTTCTTGAGTGCAAAGTAATTATTATTATCTTTCCTTCATTAGAAGTACTTTATCTGATTTTAGGTACGTAGATAGGTCTACTAATTCGATCTTTACTGACTGATTCTGTTTAGACAGATTTCCTGTGCTTCACTTAAAAAAATCGTGATAAATCTCAGAATATTATTTTTACTTGAATTTTTTTGCATAAACTTGAGATCATTATCAGTATTTCATTAGTTTTGAGTTTCTTCCTTTGAGCTACGTAGATATCTCGTTAACTGTCATCTTTACAGATTGTTCAGTTTTGGCAGATTGTCATGCTTATTTTGTATTGTGGTTATACTCAATGTTTATAATCTTTATTTGATCGATAAATGTTATAAATTGGTTAGTATACAGTAGGTAATATTAAATTAAACTTGTCAAAACTTGAACATGAGTGGATTTTTTTAATGCGTACTAACCCTACTAATGAGTTTTTGTCAAGTTTTATGTGAATGTAGTATTTAAGATCCAATATATATGGTGATACGAGATAAATGAGAAGTGAAAAAGCTCAACCTTGGGAACTCCCGAGTGCACCTCAATTAAATATTAAAGAACATTCAATCATAAAATCTTGGGTATGCCCAAGGCATCCCTCCTTTTTCCATGCCTAGCTAAAAGATGTTAAACAAAAGCACTTCTTGGGAGATAACCCATGTTTTATTCTATTTTCGTGTTGTTTTCTTTTAGTTTTTTTCTTTGAGTCTTGGAAGTTGTTACCTCTGTAGAAACCTCTTATTATACTTTTTATTTTGTTTTTGTGCCAAGAATAGACTCTAATAGGGAGGAAGTAAGATTTGGGAAAGTTGCTGTCCTAAAACAGATTCCGTGCTACCACCAAAAAAATTATTTCTCTCAGCCAGAAATCGAATTGAGCTGAAACTTTTTGTGCATATGACCCAGGTTGTTATACAACTTTAATTACTTTTGCACTTTTTGATTTTATGAACATAAGATTTTCGAAAAAATCGATCTTTACCTGTTGTTATGTTTTGACAGATTTCTGCCAATATTTGCATTTGCCTCTTAATCTTTTTCTTTTGTTGTTCTTTTGAGGGGAAGAGCTTTGAAAGAAGTTGTGACAGTAGCTAATGTTTTAATGGGTGTTAGACTTGTGTTGAAACTGAACCAAAGTGGATTTACTATTTCGGTTACACTAACGCTGCTAATGAAGATTGTGTGAAGTTTTGCATGGAGTGAGTTTTCAAGTGCAGGGAGAGAAGAATGATACGAGAAAATGAAGAATGAAAAAAAAAGTAAAGCTTGGGGATGCCCATGTGATGGCTAGGTTTAGACTCCAAGTGCAGAGTGTGTAGCTAGTGGCAAGCCTTCTTCCCCACGAGGGTGACTTGAGGGTTTATATCGAACTCTTGGGGAGCCAGTATTTCAGCAGTTGTCTTTCAAGATTCCTCCAGGATCCTGCAAACAAGTAGAGAATTTTGTGCCCTCAACCTCACCAAGTGGTTGTCAAGCACAAGGTGTGAGACTTCTAAATTGCAATGCAAAACTGAAAGTAAATGTGCAACAATTAAATCTACTACTAAATGCAAATGAGAAAATAAATATGCAATGGATTGTTTTTGTATTTTTGTGATGCAAGTAAAGTAAAGTGCAAGTAAAGTAAATTGCAGCAAAGTAACTAGAGTGTTTTCTTATAATTAAAATAGGACCGGGGTTCATGGTTTCACACTTGCATTCTCTCAAATAAAGTAGTAGACGGTGGACATAAAGAATTACATGTGAGATTACAATAACATGTTTAACATTGAGTACTTTCATATGGGCATCACGTCCTAGCATAGAGATCTCTACGGTCATATTGATCCCTCTTATACTCCACCAAGATGCGAAATAAATCATAACACCTCGATAATTAAGGAAAAACCAGAGTATAGCTTTAAGCAATGTGACATGAAGTTGAAGTAAGAACTTGCTAGATCTAGTCATGGAGATTGATTAGTGTCACTTCAAACCCCCGATAACAAGGTACTCATTTTTATCCCTAGTGAGGTAACTAAGAAAGGTTTAACAAAACCTAAGTGGATCGCTGAACTTCTGTCACTTTCACAGCACTAGCCACCCCCCGTTACTCCAACTAATGCACCCATCACCCCACACACGCTCTCAAGAACTAGATTGATCAAATCTAGCAAATAAGAATGGGGTACATAAGATACATCTACTCAAATAACTCAAGAGAAACAATTGCAATCTCAGATTCAATAACTCATAGAAAAGATCCACCACATAGGAATTACAACGGTGCCCGTAATCATGTGAGGCAGCTCATACGGATCTAATTAGTGAAGCACATAGAGAGAGAGAGATACAAGTGCTACTTCCACAAACCCATAGCCCTGGGGTGGACTACTCCCTCTTCATGGAGATGTCGATGGAGATGACGTTGGAGGGGTAGGAGATCACACCGGCGGCGCCCCGCCGGAGTTTTCCCCCTCCAATCTGGAACTTCTGGTCTCTGTTTCGGTGTTTCGGCGGCGCCCCTCTCCGTAAGGGTACGGGGGACCCTTTTTATAGTCGGTTTTAGGTCAAGACCGAGTCGGTAAGTCGAAGATGGAAGGAATTGGGGCCACAGGGGCCAAAAGGGGGCCTCTCACGCGGCCAAGGAATCTGGCCGCGTGGAGGGTCCTCTTTTGGGCCTCCTTGCCCAATTCTCATGGATCCTTCGCCCGCAAGTCTTCTCCTTCCAAGAAAATGACCCCCGCAGATTTTCAGGTGATTTCGCGGAAGTTTGCCCCCTGAAACGTCAAAAATATAGAAAACGGGGTTTCTGACAGGTAGGGTTAATTCCATAAAAGTTGGGGGACTTTGTAATTTAACCCCAAAATACTATAAAACATTGAATTATACCCTTATATGATGCAATATGTAATACAAAACCATGTGAAAATATGCAAAATTCATCTATGCATTTTACATGCATCAACATCCCCAAGCTTAACCCATGCTCGTCTTCGAGTATGAAGGTGATAAAACTAAGATGGGTTTTGCATATTGAAACAATCATGGGATATCAAGGAGGATTATTCATGCTACATATAATCAAATGATTAATACTAGAAATGAGTAGCAATATACAATTCATGTTGTAAGAAATATCAAATATGCAAGCAAAGATGCTTCATGAAAGTTCACGAAGTGTATAATGAAATAAAAGCACTATGGACCAAATGCATACACAAAATGAAAAATAAAATCCTATATTGGTCAAAGAATAGCATAATGGAGAATAGAAAATATGGTGGACACTTTGGAGAAAATTGAGTAGAGGTAAAACATGATCAAGTCTTATTTAGCCTCTAAATTATTCAACTAAAATTACTAATTGAAATGTGGTATCCATTGATGTAGGACTCTCATTGCCCCTTTATCACTAGCATCTTAAAATTGTGAGTATTGAAGTAATGAGAATGACAAGGTGGTTGAAAGCCTCATGCCCCGTGAGTGTGAAAACCTACTCCATGATTACTCAACTTATGATTCCTAATAAGCTTTGTACAATCATAATAAGTATTAATGACATCATAGAGAACCGCAAAGAGGTACCTCTCGCCCCATGACATGGAAACAAGCCCATGTTACAATGACAAGATGAACAAACGGAGTAGACTCATCATCCTTTTTATTTTCATTCACTATTATGCATAGCTTCTTATTTTATTATAGGATGTGTTGTAGAGTCACTCAAGCTGTAAGTAAATTTCCACCATGATAAAGCATGGCTTGGGTTAGCGGCCCAATGCGTTTCTCTAGTCATATAGATACTTACTCATCAAAACTTACTATACCTCTATTTGATTTCATCATGGCAGGAGTCCAAAATCAAAAGTACATGATATCAACCAAATGTAAAAAAAAAATTGTGCAATGTTGAAAGCTTTCCGGTGATACACGTTTATAGCTAGCTCCCAACCACACACTTGTCAAACGCAAAACTTGTGGCTCTCATTATTGGGACATGTTTATTAGATGCATAAAAAGTAAAGTGTGCCTTCAAAAGTTCGTGAGAGTCCTATCCCAAGTTCAACCCATGAAAATTAATAAAGTGAATATCTTAATTTAGAACATAAATAACACAATAACATGGTGAACATACTCGGAATAGCAATGAAGCTAATGGGAAGATATGGTGGACTCACTGGAAATACTTGGCTAAGGAGTGTTGGAAACAAGTTTTTACTTGTTGGAATTTTTAAATTTTTGGGCTAGCAAGAGGGAGATAGTTGACTAGATACTATGCATGCATATGTCCATAGAACTACTCATTTCATGACAAACTAAATAAACCAGCAATTAACATTAAGGACATGAATAAGAGATAGCTCAAGACAACATTATTGCAAATTTCTACACATAAAAAGCCTATAAATCATGCAAACATATGTAGCTCTTCAAATCAACCATGGCATCCCTATTCCAAGTCATAATACTAGCATCCAATACATTCCAACCCCAAACTCCAGTATCTCAATCTCATATAAAATGATGGTGGTGGTCTTATCAAAACAAAAATAAAAACAAAAACTAGACGCTTCAAGTCTCTACGATAAATGCTTTGCTTAGAAAAACAGAAAGTAGACGTGTGCTAACCAAAAGAGTGTAGCTCCAGTGGGGTGTTCATCACATACCCAAGCTTATGGCTTTCACCATTCTTGGATGTCTTGAGGCGCAGCTCCTCTATTCCCTGTGAAAAAAACTTCACAAAACATGTTTCTCCCATTCTTTTTCTGTGGGGTGAGATTAGCATGGACAAAAAAATCACATGCTTGCTGTGCAAAATTCCAAATCAAATGCTCCAGTAGATAGACAATAAGGTGCATTATGTTGTATGTTCACTCTCTTGCTTGAAAGAATCATGGAAATTCGATTCCCAGCCCAAAGAGTGCATAAAACAAAGGAAGGCAGAATATGTCCAGAAAAGCAGCATCAGCAAAATGAACGTTTTTCCCTAAGCTAGACTCGTCAAAAAATTAAGCCAATTTTTGTGCTTATAGAGAACGAAAAGTTGCAGAACATAAAAAAATTAGCTCAATCCGACATACCAATAAAAAACGTAAAATCATACGGTGAGCAGACTCGTGCTGAAACAGAAATTTCATGCACTAGGATAGCAACTTATAAGTCCAAATGGGTTTGACTTGACTCTTTATTGAAAACTCCAGAATTAAAAAAAAACTAATCTCTTGAGACAGCAAGAGGACACTAGGAAAATCCAAACAAAAACAACCGGGTTGCCTCCCGTAAAGCGCTTTCTTTATAGCCATATAGCTAGGCTTTACTTACTTGATAATCAAGAGGGATAAAGCTTATGAGGGAGCTTGTTCTTCAGCGTGCCCCTCTTCCTTGGGAAGTGCTCCATGCTTTTCTTGTGAGGGAACTGAAACTTGACATTCCCTTCCTTGGAGTCTATGATTGCACCTGTAGTACGAAGAAAAGGTCTACCCAAAATAATAGGACTAGGGGATTTATCCCCCATATCCATAATAATGAAATCAACGGGTACGAAAGTCATGTGCAATTCAATCATAACATCTTTTACTTGTCCTACAGCATGTTTAGTAGAGTTATCAGCAAGAAAAAATTCACTTGAGCACTTTTCTAAATTTTCTAGTTCTAGCAATTCATATAATTCTTTAGAGAGTACCGATACACTAGAACCTAGATCTAACATAGCATGGTGAATTTGTTTTCCAATTGAAACTAGCACCTTGGGGATCCATGCATCCCCAAGCTTAGGAGGTATCATGGCCTCATTCTTGTACCTAGCAATTTTTTCTTGCAAGACATGATTAGCAATATAAGATCCAAAGCCAGGTTGATTAACATTTATAGTGGGATCACTAGCAAATTTTTGTAGAGTAGCAATAAGTTCTTGCAAACTACTTTTTTCTAAATCAAGAAATGGATCCTTAATTTCAGTAAGCATCATAATTTCCTCTACTTTACTCTCTAATTTAGCTAGCATGCTTGATTCATGAGGACTAATTTCATCTTTGCTAGCAAGATAAGACATATATGGAAGTAAATATTCAGGGTACTTCACTATTTCATTCAAAGTTTCTTCTAAGGTAGTAGGGACATGCTCACTTGTATTCTCAACAATATGATCAATATTTTCAATAATAGGAGCAGCAATAGTAATAGAATTCATTCCTACACTAGGTTGTGCTTGTGGATTTCCTGCTGACATGCTTAATAGAGTTGCTTGATTATCAGCTAATTTTGACAATGCATTATCTAAATTCGAAGATTGAAGTTGCAATCCTTTAATATCACTACTAATGGATGCGATAGAATTATTTAACTCATGTATCATAGCATTGTGACTAGCAACTTGTTCCATAAGCAATTTATTAGATTCATAAATTTCACTAGAAGGCTTCCACTTATTTTCATTAGCATTAGGATATGGAACAAAAGGTTTATTTGGCACATAAGGAGGTTTAATATATGAATTGTAAGCATTACCAAAACCATTGCTACCATAATTCCTAACAAAATTAACATCCACACTTTCAGAATTACTACCAACTAGCTCCTGCAAAGGCACATTCTCCATATTTTGTTTATTAATAAAAGCAAGAATAGTGTCCATTTTAGAAGACAAATCATTGGTTTCTTCAATTGAGTTTATTTTCTTAGTGGGATTGGGTGCTCTTTCAGTATTAAATTGACTATAATTTTGCAATATGCTTTCTAATATGCTCTTAGCCTCTCCTACAGTTTTACTCATAAAGGCACCTCCAGCAGCAGAATCAAGTATATTTCTAGACATGTAGTTTAGACCATTATAAAAAGAGTGTAGTATGGTCCATTCATTTACTCCATGTGATGGGCATGTTATAATCATTAGTTTAATTCTATCCCATGCCATGGCTACATGTTCATTATCATTTTGCCTAAATGAGAGGATATTATTCCTATTTTGCAAAATTTTAACGGGAGGATAATATTTCTTAATGAAAGCTTCTTTTAAATAATCCCAAGACTTTATACTAGCTGTAGGTAGTGAAAGTAACCATTCTTTAGCCTTTCCTCTAAGTGAAAAAGGAAATAATTTCAGTTTTAAAACACTACTTTCCACATTTTTAAATTTTTGCATATCACATATTTCCATGAAATCATGAAGATGCATAGAGGCATCCTCCATAGCACTACCACCAAATTGCTCTCTAGAATTAAATTCAATAAACTAGGACTTACTTCATAGCTTTCAGCTTGTATTTCAGGTGTAGTAATTGGCCTAGCAATGAATTGGTCATTGGGTGTATTTGTGTAGTCACTTAATTTTGTTCTATCACCCATTTTAACAGTTTTTATGTAGTTTTATTTTTTTATTTAAAACAAAAGTAAAGTAACTAAGAAAATTCGAAATACTAAAATAAACTAGATAACTAAATGCAAAAATAAAATGCAAACTAAAATAAAATATGAAAGACAAAACAAAAACAAAACAAAAACAAAAACAAGACAAGAAACAAAACAATCTACTTGAAAGAAGGTGGAGATAGGAAGGACGGTACTCACGTAGGTGCAACCTCCCCAAGCTTAGGTGTTTGCACACCTTGTTGGTGATGAAGACTTCTTGTGAGCTCCCTTGGACAACTCCTTCACCTATGGCTCCCCGGCAACGGCGCCAGAAAAAAGCTTGATGGCTAGGTTGAGACTACAAGTGCAGAGTGTGTAGCTAGTGGCAAGCCTTCTTCCCCACGAGGGTGACTCGAGGGTTTATATCGAACTCTTGGGGAGCCAGTATTTCAGCAGTTATCTTCCAAGCTTCCTACAGGATACTGCAAACAAGTAGAGAATTTTGTGCCCTCAACCTCACCAAGTGGTTGTCAAGCACAAGGTGTGAGACTTCTAAATTGCAATGCAAAACTGAAAGTAAATGTGCAATAATTAAATCTACTACTAAATGCAAATGAGAAAATAAATATGCAATGGATTGTTTTTTTATTTTTGTGATGCAAGTAAAGTAAAGTGCAAGTAAAGTAAATTGCAGCAAAGCAACTAGAGTGTTTTCTTATAATTAAAATAGGACCGGGGTTCATGGTTTCACACTTGCATTCTCTCAAATAAAGTAGTAGACGATGGACATAAAGAATTACACGTGAGATTACAATAACATGTTTAACATTGAGTACTTTCATATGGACATCACGTCCTAGCATAGATATCTCTACGGTCATATTGATCCCTCTTATACTCCACCAAGATGCAAAATAAATCATAACACCTCGATAATTAAGGAAAAACCAGAGTATAGCTTTAAGCAATGTGACATGAAGTTAAAGTAAGAACTTGCTAGATCTAGTCATGGAGATTGATTAGTGTCACTTCAAATCCCCGGTAACAAGGTACTCCTTTTTATCCCTAGTGAGGTAACTAAGAAAGGTTTAACAAAACCTAAGTGGGTCGCTGAACTTCTGTCACTTTCACAGCACTAGCCACCCCCCGTTACTCCAACTAATGCACCCATCACCCCACACACGCTCTCAAGAACTAGATTGATCAAAGCTAGAAAATAAGAATGGGGTACATAAGATACATCTACTCAAATAACTCAAGAGAAACAATTGCAATCTCAGATTCAATAACTCATAGAAAAGATCCACCACATAGGAATTACAACGGTGCCCGTAATCATGTGAGGCAGCTCATACGGATCTAATTAGTGAAGCACATAGAGAGAGAGATACAAGTGCTACTTCCACAAACCCATAGCCCTGGGATGGACTACTGCCTCTTCATGGAGATGTCGATGGAGATGACGTTGGAGGGGTAGGAGATCACACCGGCGGCGCCCCGCCGGAGTATCCCCCCTCCAATCTGGAACTTCTGGTCTCTGTTTCGGTGTTTCGGTGTTTCGGCGGCGCCCATCTCCGTAAGGGTACGGGGGACCCTTTTTATAGTCGGTTTTAGGTCAAGATGGAGTCGGTAAGTCGAAGATGGAAGGAATTGGGGCCACAGGGGCCAAAAGGGGGCCTCTCACGCGGCCAAGGAATCTGGCCGCGTGGAGGGTCCTCTTTTGGGCCTCCTTGCCCAATTCTCGTGGATCCTTCGCCCGCAAGTCTTCTCCTTCCAAGAAAATGACCCCTGCAGATTTTCAGGTGATTTCGCGGAAGTTTGCCCCCTGAAACATCAAAAATATAGAAAACGGGGTTTCTGACAGGCAGGGTTAATTCCATAAAAGTTGGGGGATTTTGTAATTTAACCCCAAAATACTATCAAACATTGAATTATACCCTTATATGATGCAATATGTAATAGAAAACCATGTGAAAATATGCAAAATTCATCTATGCATTTTACATGCATCACCATGTCACCCCAGGATATATCCAAGAAGTACAAGCATCAAAGCTTGGGGATGCCTGATGCACTTTGTTGGGAACCCCAATAGGAGGGTATGATGAGGACAGCGGTAGGAGTTTTCCCCTTAGTTAAGAACCAGGGTTATCAATCCAGTAGGAGAAAGAGGACCTTCGGAAGGTTGATGACACTGACGGTGGTGCCGGCGCTTCACCGGTGTCAGCAAGAACGTGGAACCTGCAGAAAACACAACCAAAATACTTTTCCCCAACGGTACAGTGAGGTTGTCAATCTCACTGGTCTTGCTGAAAACAAAGATTAGACGTATAGTGTGGAAAACAGTGTATGCTTGCAGTAAGTAAAGAAAACAGGAAATTGTTGTGGTTTGTTTAACAGTGTGGAAAGATTGACCGGGGTTCATAGTTTCACTAGTGGTGTCTCTCCATAAAAGATAGCATGCTAGGTGAACAAATTACAACTGGGCAATTAACAAATAGAGGTTGCACCGTAGTGCACAATATGACATGAAGATTTTTATGATATTTAGTGCGGGCATTACAACAAGATACATAGACCGACATCCATCTGCATCTATGACTAATAATCCACCCTCAGGTTATCATCCGAACCCCCTGAGGTATTAAGTTGCAAGCAACAGATAATTGCATTAAACAAAGTGTGTAATGTAAGCAATGATTATGCACGCGGGCACTCTCACCGCTGTTTTCTCCCTAATGGCAACGACACATCCTCCCCCTTCACATTTCTGTCACTCCAGCAAGGCGAAAAGGAGGCATGAACCCACTATCGAGCATAAATACTCCCTCTTGGAGTCACTAGCAACTACTTGGCCAGAGTAACCACTAGAAACTGAAAGCATGCAAGATCATAAATATCATATGCAAATAAAGACTATAATCAACTTGGCATAATTTCAATATTCATCAGATCCCAGCAAACACAGCATATAGAATTACATAGGATCAATCTCGATCATGATAGGCAGCTCACGAGATCTAAACATGGAGGCATATGAGGAGAAGACAACCATCTAGCTACAGCTACGATCCCGTAGTCCAAGGATGAACTACTCACGCATCACTCCGGAGGCAGGCATGGTGATGTAGAAGCCTCCGGTGATGATCTCCTCTCCGGCAGGGTGCCGGAAATAGCTTCAGAACCCCCTGATCTAGGGTTGATGGTGACGGCGGCTGCGGAACTTTTCGGGGATTTTTGATCAGGTGTTTCGGTTTTTCCATCCGAGTGGCCTAAATAGGCGAAAGGGCAAAGGCAGTGGAGCTCCAGGGGCCCCACACCCATAGGTGGCGCGGCCAGGGGGACCCGCGCCACCCTATGGTGTGGTCCCCCTGTTGCCCCTCTTCGACTCCTCTTTGGTGTTCTGTGAGCTTCCGGGGGAAATAGGAACTTCGGGCTTTGTGGGGTCCAATTCCGAGTTTGCAGAACAACTTTTCTGAAACCAAAAACAGCAGAAAACAGGGAACTGGCACTTGGCATCTTGTTAATAGGTTAGTCCCGGAAAACGTATAAAAATGCTATAAATAAGGGAGAAAACTAGTAGCAATTGACATAATATGATCATGGAGCATCAGAAATTATAGATACATTGGAGACGTATCAATGCCCATGGCATTCCCTTCTTCATCAACAAAAATATCAGGTCCTGTTTCAAGACACTATATTTTTATTGTTTCATATATAATGTGTTATTCTTGGAGCGTCATTTATTTTTGCTTTCTGTTTTGTTTTGTTTCCCTTGATGTAGCTAGAATGTTTAGATCCTGTTTAGCCTCTGGTCTCTTAGTTTATCAAAAATAAAGTACCAAGTTTTACCCATTTGGCTTAGTTGATACATATGTAAAAAAAATGGCTTTTCTGTTTTCAGCATCTACTGCCCACTGCACGAATTTTCATATTTTACCGGAAACTCGAAAAGTCACGGAATTTTTACAGATTATGTATCACCTAATCCTCTGCATGCACAAAAAATAGCAAAAATTTCTGACATTTTTAAGTGCACCTGAAAATTACGTTTTCCAGTTGTTGTTTTTCTGAACAGATTCTGACTTTTGTTGCAAGAGTGGCCTCTTTTACGTTTTCATTTGAGTCCTTTTGGGTCTTACCTTTTATTTAGAAGTTGGTAACTTAAGCAACCTTTCTGTAACTCTAAAACAAAATTAGATTTTTTTTAATAGCAGCACTTTGGAAATATTAGCTATTGCACTAATGTCTAACCGCAGAAAAGAATAGGAAAGTTTTTGTGTTGAAGTTTTTTTTCACATAGAATGAAGGAACACCAAACAGAGAAATATTGAAGAATGGCCAAAGTCATAAGCTTGGGGATTTCTCCGCATCCCTCTTCATCAACAACCCCTCGGTTTGCAAACCTTTAAACTTTGTTTTTAAGCAACATAGAAACTTGAATAAACTTGGAGCGTTTGTATCTTACTATTTATTTGTCTTAGCATCAAACACCAGTTATATTAATAAATTGATCGTCATATCTTTTATTTATCTCCTGTTTAGAGAGGTGGTTCAAAGTTTAGTAAACTTAAAAATGATGTGCAAATGATATTTTTTTAGTAGTTTATGTTTTCTTATGGTTAGTTTCAACTTGCTAATAGTGTATATTATGTCATTTTGATCTTAACATGCATTGTCCTATTCATAGTAGGGTATGTCATTGTGGTATCCTCCTTTGTTTGTTTCATTTGAATCGATTTGGCACATGCTCACGCATGCTAAGACTGAATACGAAAAGTCAATAAACCTCGATGATTTATTTTGCCTTAGAGTTCTAGCATCAATTTTATGTCTCGGTTAATTTTACTTTGTCGCAAACATGATTATGGTAATTATTGCTCTCTTTATTGTCGCTTCCCAGTCTATTGCTAACCTTCACTTGCACCGAGTATGAGCTCGACTCGTGCCTCCAAATCCTTGAAAACCAAGTTATTACGGAGAGTCCACTATAAACTCTCATGTGGTATTTAACTGCCACTCCAAAGTAAATTGCTCATGTGCTACCGTTAAAAATTTCAAAATTACTCCTGTTTTGGGTTCTTGTTTTTGCTCATGAGGATGTAAATAGATAATCTTTATCTCACTTGTTGATTGGATTTCACACCCTGGACTAGTGGCTTCATCCGCTTATCCAATTGATGGAAGAGCTGGCAGCGGGGTGCCCAGCCCCAAATTAATGCAAACAAATTCTCTTCACTATTTTTGCCCCTGATTTATCATTCAAAGCATAATTGTGTAAACAAAAGAGAAAGAGGGAAGACCTTCTACCCAGATGCGTCCTTCATATGGGAGCCGCTCTTGTGAAATCTAGTTGACTTGTGACGTACTGTATTTTCTGTTTACCATTCGTTGACACTAGCATATACCTCTCTTAAAATATAGACACTCCTCCATAGTATGTGATTGTTGGCAGGCACCCGAGGATTCAGTTAGCCATGGTTTATGTAAGATGAATGGGAGGAGTGTCAAACTTTTAATACATATGTTTAATAAAATAAAATAAAAGCTCTAGCACATGAGTGATCCCTGCTTCCCTCCGCGAAGGGCCTTTCTTTTACTTTTGTCTCCACCTTATTCTTTGAGCACCTTCTTGAGAGCATAATTGACATTCTTAGTGTGATGTATTTGTCTCAAAGCACGGTTGATTGTGGTATAACTTTGATACTTGTATCTTTGATATCTTACTTCTAGTCTTCCCTTGAACTTCAGAGGTGCCCTGGCATTTATGTTTTGCTCCACAATTAAGTGCAAGCGAGATACCACTCTACCATGCTTTATTATGATCATTACAATCTTGTTGATGTTTATAAATTTCATGCTATGAGCTCTCAGTTCATTGATACTTTTCATTAGGTAACATGATTGCTAATTTTTACTATCCATACATCATGAAATTGTTAAGGACCTGATCATAGCATTTACAATCAAAAATAACTTTATTATCATTTACCTACTCGAGGACGAGCAGGAATTAAGCTTGGGGATATTGATACGTCCATAACGTATCTATAATTTTGATTGTTTCGTGCTAATATTATGCTTTTGACACTTGTTTTTATATAAAGTTTATGATTTATTTGTACTAACCTATAATAGTTTAAAGAGTGCACAATATTCTTGTTTTACTCTTTGATGTGTAGGAATTAACAAGAAAACACAAAAGGAGACTTGTTGGAAAAGAACTCTGACTTTCCTGAAATCTGTCCACCAATAGTTTTTAGAGATCATCAATTTTACCCCCAAAGACAATGTCAACTGAAGATCAAGTTTCCTACAAAGTTGTTTTTCATTTCCATACCTTTCATTTAAGCCCAAGAACAGCCCAATCCGAGTTCGTATGCGACATGTGGACCCGTTTTACTGGAGGATATATATCTGATTACGGGATTACGGGAATTGGTGACGGGATTGAGTCCAACTCTTACCATATTTGATGGATTCGGCCAAGCCACGACTTTGGGGCTGAGAGGGTCCCTAGGAAGGTTCTAGGGGTTCCCAAGAGCCTTTGGATCAAGGGGCCATCCATCGGAAGACCGGGGAGCATTGTCCCATCACATATAAGTAGAGGAAACCCTAATTCTTGGGCAGCCACCAAAAGCCACGAATTTTGCCTCCCCATGGTCTCATCTCCATGGGGGACGGCTCATCTACAGCCCCAAGAAGCCATGTAGTAAGGGGGATAAGCGGCGGAGGTCCCCCATGATGGCCGGCCGGCGCAAGAGAAGCCCCTGCGCCGCCGACGGCCGCCAGCGCCGTCCTTCACCTCACGTGCTGCCCCTTCTCCATCCTCTCCGCCATGATGCCGCCTTCACCAACACCTCCATGATCTTCTCCTCCCTGTATTCAGTGGTTCATCCTCCCACAAATCTCTGTACCGTCCTATGTAAACATGGTGTTTGATGCTAAATATTTATCCTATGATCTATGTCATGTCTGTGCAGTTTATTTGTCTTTTGATTGCTTGGTTGAATGTCTTTAGTTCTTTAGAGTTGTATGTTGACATGGTACTGTACTTTGGTGTCCTATATATTTGTGTGCACTTGGATCAACACCATAGGGTTAGTAGTATGTGCAAAGGAAGGGGCGTAGTTCTGCCGGAGTGACAGAAACCTAAGGACTCAAACCGGTTAGTTGCACGTCTCGGAGTAAGAGGACCATTAACTTAAGGCTATGGTTGGGTATTTTTACCTTAATGTATCTTCTAGTAGTTAAGGATGTTTGCTAGAGTTCCAATCATAAGTACTTTCAATCATTGGATAGTGAGAGCTCATTAGCTTTGCCTCTCCCACATAGAAAACTGCATCGAAGACAATGAACCCGATATCTTCACTAATTAATCTTGGACAAAGCCACCACAATTACGAACACTTTTCCACACTCATGGTACTGTTAGTTTATGGCTACTTAGTATATTTTATTGCTGCAACACTAACATTTACTTTATTGTATTTATTATCTTGCAAAGATATCTCTCATACCCGTATTATTGCTCTAGTTTTATTTCCTAGATAATGCAAATGTTTAGTATGTGTAGAGTTGTATCAGCGGTTGATTGAACTTGAGAGAATATTTATCCTACCTTTAGCTCCTCGTTGGGTTCGACACTCTTACTTATCGAACAGGCTACACGTGATCCCCTATACTTGTGGGATATCACTCATGTTAGGATCTCGTGAGCTGCCTCACATGATCGAGATCATCTTATTGTAATGCTACATGTTGTGTTTGCTGGGATCCGATGATTTTTGAATGCTATGTCTCTTGATTATCAATCTATCATGTTGTCTTCATGTGTATGTTATTTATGATCTTGCATGCTCTCCATTGTTAGTAGATGCTCCGGCCAAGTAGATGCTAGTGACTCCAAGAGGGAGTATTTATGCTCGATAGTGGGTTCATGTCTCCTTTGCATTTGTGCTCGAGTGACAGAAACGTGACGTATGGAGGATGTGTTGTTGCCATTAGGGAGAAAACAACAATGTTTACTTCGTTTAATTTTTTTCCATTACCCACTTTGCTTACTGCGATAAACTGTTGCTTGCAACTTAATACCCAATGTTTGTTCGGATGATATTCGGAGGGTGGAGTATTAGTCATAGATGCAGTTGGATGACGATCTATGTATTTTGTTGTAATGCCCGCATGAATCTCATAGTAATCTTTATGTCATGCATGTTCCATTATCTATCAATTGGCCAGCTGTAATTTTGTTCACCACGCATGTTAGCTATCTTTTATGGAGAGACACCACTAGTGAACTGTGGACCCCAGGTCCATTTTCTCATACTGATAATACACACACTGCTTCCATTGTTTTCACACTGCTTCCACTGTTTGCACACTGCTACTGCTGTTTTCATATTGTTCTCATACTATTTACCACACCATACGTTTAACCTCTTTGTGTTCAGCAAAACCGGTGAGATTGACAACCTCACTGCTTCGTTGGGGCAAAGTGAATTGATTGTGTTGTGTAGGTTCCACGTTGCTGCTGAACCGGTAGTGCGCCATGCCACCTCAGCTGCATCAACCTTCAAAAGTTGTTTGTTCTCCTACTAGTCGATTCAACCTTGGTTTCTTTTCTGAGGGAAAACTTGCCACTCCACTCTTCACAACCTTTCTCTTGGGGTTTACCAACGTCAGCTCCCATCAAGTTTTCTAGCACCATTGCTGAGGAGGAAGAGAAATTCTGCAAGGGGAGTCTCTCACTTCCAATATCTTTACTTTGTTTAAGTTTTGCTTAGTTTATTTTAGTTTGTCTTGTTTGTTTATGTTTATCAAAAACACAAAAAAATAGTTCTTATTCTAGTTGTTATTTTTGTTACCTTGTTCATCATGTTGCTCCCTAAGTTTACCCTGAATGATCTTCCAGTTCGTAGTGGTTCTATACTTGGAAATGATACCATTAAATAATTCTTTAATCATGTTAGTAAGCATGATAATTTTGAGGAAAAATCTATAGTAGAACTTGCTCCAAATTATGAAACTACTGCAACTTCTTTAATCCACATGTTAGAAGCTAGATTTATTAACCTTCATCCCATACTGCAGCATATGTTCCTCAACTTGAATAATTTTGAAGATATTGAAAAAAGAAATGTTTTATCCTTGATAAAATGCTTAAAGAATTTGGAGATGTTGCTATATAAGCTAGAAAAGTTTTTGATTGTTTCCATATGCTAGGCTCATGTGTAGATGTTGTTGGTTCTATCGAAAGAGCTGGACCTAAAAAATAAAAAAGGAGGAGAAAATACCAATCCCCTTTAAATTGGTAGCACTACATGCAGCCCAAGAAAAGAATTTTGATTGGATTGTTCCTGAAAATTTATTTGATGAGAGTAGTAAACCTAAAAGTTCAAAGAGAGGAGCTCTGAAAGTCATTTAGATAGAATACAACGCATTATTGAGAAACTGCATTATCTTTATTTGAATGCCTCTCCTCTTGAAAACACTTGATTTCACTTTTCTGGGCCTAGCTAAAAAGCGTTAAAGAAAAGCACTTCTTGGGAGATAACCCATGATTTTATTTTTGCTTTGTTTTTCTCTGTTTTATTTAAGTCAAGGGGTTGTATACTTCTGTAGCAACTCCTTTCTATCTTTATTTTCATGTTTTAGTTGTGCCAAGTAAAGATTCTAGTGAAAGTTGGAGTTGGTTTTTGATTTCTATGCAGGAAATAAATTTCTGCTGTCCACCGTAAAAAATCGTATAAATTTCAGAAAGATCAAAATGACCTGAAAATTTTTGTGCTTATTCCTCAGCTAATTCCTAAAATTATTTTATTTTTGTTTTTTTATCTGAGCAACATAAGTCCCCCAAAAAAATTGTCTTTGCAGACTATTCTGGTTTTAGCAGATTCTGACATTTTTCTTGCATTTGCTCTTTTACGATGTCAAGTGGATTTCTTTGCTTCACGAAACATCAGTGGCTGTAGGTAATGTTTAAAAGTATCAATATCACTTGTTCCCATGCATAACCCATCTAATTTTTATTGTTGCACTAACCCTCTAATGCAAATTACTCTTTGAGTGTGGTGTGAAGGAAGTTTTCAAGGGTCAAGAGAAGAGGGTGATATAATGTGATCAAGAAGAGTGCAAGGTCAAAGTTTGGGGATGCCCCCGTGGTTCATCCCAGAAAATTCTAAGAAGACTAAATCATCTAAGCTTGGGGATTTCCAAGGCATCCCCTTCTTCATCGACAATTTATCAGGTCACTTCTAGTGAAACTATATTTTTATTCGGTCACATCATATGAAATTTAATTGGAGCGTCTGTTTTTTTATTTTGTTTTGTTTTGTTTTCCTTGCTGCAATAATATAGTTGGAACCTAGAATTCTTTGTGTGGGAGAGAGACACGCTCCACTTTTTCGTTTGAATACTCGTTATCCTCATATTCTTAGTTTTTCTTCTAGCTACTGCAAAATTCCTGTTTAGCTCATGTCTTTCTTGCATCTCTTATTCATAGCTATTAGTTTTAGTAGAATTGTGTTAGTACTCTCTTGTTTCATTGCTGTATCTCTTGGAGATTTTTTATTTATTATGAAATGCTTGGTGTTGGAAAGCAGTAGTACAGTTTTCATGCTTATAACGGTGCAATTAGAAGCTTGTATAGACTGTGGCTAGACTTTTTCATGTCATGCTAGATGTTATTTTAATTTTAAAGCCTAGTAGTTATTTTTGTAGCATGATTTGTCTCAAATAGCTGAGAGTGTTTAATATTCCTTTAAAAGAATCATGATTTGTTCATGTCATTTTGAAGCATAAATTTGTGGTGTTCTCCCTTGAATGTTTTATTTGGTTGACTTGGCACATGCTCACACAATGTTTATGACTACAAACCAGTCACTTATAGCCTCTATGATCATTTATTTTTTGAACTTCTAGTACCACTTATGCTTTGATTAATGATGTTTTATCGCTATGCATGATTATGACCATTATTGCTCTCTTGATTTGTCGCTCCCAGCCTTTTGCTATCCTCCACCTCTACTGAGTATGAGCTCTACTCGTGCATCCAACTCCGCGAAACCCAAGTTTTCCACATGTGTCCACCATACCTACCTACATGTGGTATTTAACTGCCACTTTCAAAATTACTCCTGTTTTGTGCTCCTGTTTTAGCTCATGAGGACGTAAATGGAGAATCTTTATCTCACTTGTTGATTGGACTTTCACACCCTGGATTAGTGGCTTCATCCGCTTATCTAATTGATAGAAGAGCTGGCAGCGGGTTGCCCAGTCCCAAATTAATATAACAAATTCTCTTCACTATTTTTGCCCCCGATTTATCAGTCAAAGCATAATTGTGTAAACAAAAGGGAAAGAGGGATGACCTTCTACCCATATGTGTCCTTCTATGGGAGCCGCTCTTGTGAAGTCTAGTGTGCTTGTGGCGTACTGTATTTTCTATTTACCATTCGTTGACATAAGCATACACTTCTCTAAAATTAGACACTCCTCCATGGTATGTGATTGTTGGCAGGCACCCGAGGATTCGGCTAGCCATGGTTTGTGTAAGAAAGGTTGGGAGGAGTGTCAACCATTTTATGCCTCTGTTTAACAAAATAAAAGCTCTGGCACATGAGTGATCCCTGCTTCCCTCTACGAAGGACATTTCTTTTACTTTTATGTTGAGTCTCCATCTTCTAACTTTATGCACGGTTGAGAGAGCATGGTTGACATTCTGAGTTTAATGTGCATTTGTCCTAGAAACATTATGTCTTATTGTTTGTTCTTAAATTATTTGTTCTAGTCTTCCTCTTAAACTTTGAAGGTGTCCTGGCATTTATGTTTTGCCCCACTCTTAAGGACAAGCGAAATATCACTTTGCTATGTTATCTTTATGCTTGAAACAAACATATAGCTTTTGAGTGCATTATTATTCTTGATCTTTTGTTTGTGTTACTTTTCATGATGCAAAGTGATTGATATGTTTTATTGTTAGAATTATATTTATCATGCCTATGTTAAAGTTCTATGATCTCAGCTATGCTTATGCTTTTAAATTTTAGATAATCAAGTTTATGTTGGTAGCATGTCACGTCAGAAATTATGTGTTTTTATCATTTACCTACTAGAGGACGAGTAGGAACTAAGCTTGGGGATGTTGATACGTCATAAACGTATCCTTAATTTCTGATGTTCCATTTTGTTTTCATGCCATATGCTACATGTTTTCGTTACACTTTATGTCATTTTTATCAATTTCCTGGGAGTAACCTATTGACAAGATGCCACAGAGCTAGTAGGTGTTTTCTGCTGTTTTAGTTTCAGAAAAGTTGTTTTAGAAATATTCTCGGAATTGGAAAATTCGAAGCCCGGAAGTCTTAGAATTCCCGAAGGTTCCACGGAGTCCCAAAGAGGCGTGGAGGGGAGCCACACCATAGGGCGGCGCTCCCCCTGGCCACGCCTAGGGGTGGTGTGGGCCCCTCGGGCACATACCACCATCGCCCTTTAGCCAATATTACCCCCTTGGACAGTTAACCCTAAGGGGAGACCACTTTTCCACGAAAAACACCCGAGGCCGCCGTCATCATCAACCCGAGATCGGGAGGGTTCTGGAGTTCTCCCCGGCACCCTGCCGGGAGGGAAATTCATCACCTGAGGGGTCTACACCACCATGCCCGCCTCCGGAGTGATGCGTGAGTAGTTCATCCTTGGACTAAGGGTCCATAGCAGTAGCTAGATGGTTGTCCTCTCCACTTTATCCTCATGTTAGGATCTTGTGAGCTGCCTCACATGATCGAGATCATCTTATTGTAATGCTACTTGTTGTGTTTGCTGGGATCCGATGATTATTGAATGTTATGTCTCTTGATTATCAATCTATCATGTTGTCTTCATGTGTATGTTATTTATGATCTTGCATGCTCTCTGTTGTTAGTAGATGCTCTGCCCAAGTAAATGCTAGTGACTCAAAGAGGGAGTATTTATGCTCGATAGTGGGTTCATGCCTCCTTTGCATCTGTGCTCGAGTGACAGAAACATGACGGATGGAGGATGTGATGTTGCCATTAGGGAGAAAACAGCGATGTTTACCTCGTTTACATTGTTTGGAACACACTTTTCTTACTGCGATTATTTGTTGCTTTCAACTTAATACCCAACGTTTCTTCGGATGATATTCGGATGGTGGATTATTAGTCATAGATGCAATTGGATGACGATCTATGTATTTTGTTGTAATGCCCACATGAATCTCATAGTAATCTTTATGTCATGCATGTTCCATTATCTATCAATTGCCCAACTTTAATTTGTTCACCATACATGTTAGCTATCTTTTATGGAGAGACACCACTAGTGAACTGTGGACCCCGGTCCATTTTCTCATACTGATAATACACATACTGCTTCCACACTGCTACTGCTGTTTTCATATTGTTCTCATACTATTTACCACACCATACATTTAACCTATTTGTGTTCAGCAAAACCGGTGAGATTGACAACCTCAGTGCTTCGTTGGGGCAAAGTGAATTGATTGTGTTGTGTAGGTTCCACGTTGTTGATGAACCGGTAGTGTGCCCTGCCACCTCACCTGCATCAACCTTCAGAAGTTTCTTGTCCTCCTACTGGTCGATTCAACCTTGGTTTCTTTTTTGAGGGAAAACTTGACGCTGCACTCTTCACAACCTTTCTCTTGGGGTTTACCAAGGTCAGCTTCCATCACCTGGCATATCAGCGGAGCACCAGGCGAATATATCCTAGTTCTCACGGAAGAACTTGATGAGCGCGCTTTCCTATTAGTCAGTCATCCCTGTTCCCACCACGATGAACTTTGTCGGGTCTTTGGGATCTAGTATGATCTGCTTTGTATTCTTAGATGCTTTGAAACTGTCGGCCGGCTTTCGGCTTTCTTTTCCTGCCGGCATTTCTATCGGCGAAACCTCCTTGTCTAACTCTTTTAGCTCTTCTTTTCTTATTATCTGTTCGGCACACAGGGCATTTCCTCGCTCCAGCTCGTTTTCCAGCTTGAAATATCCTTCTATGGTGATTACTCCGCCTTTTGGCTCTAGCATCTTAAGCTTGTTGTAGATGTAGCACAACCTTGCAATGAATCTGGCAAAAGCCGATCATCCTTGTATTGCATGATATACACTTTCGAACGGTACTACTTCAAACGAGATTGTGTCCTGGCGGAAGTGTTCCGCCTTTCCGAAGGTTACTTCTAGGGAAATTTCTCCTAGGGATTGTGCTTGCCTGCCTGGAACAATGTCGCGAAAACGCACATTGTTATGCCTGAGCTGGGTTTGTGATAGATGCAACTTTTCCAAAGTAGTCAAGTACATGATGTTGATGCTTAATCCTCCATCCATCAGCACCCTTTCGGGCCTAGTGTTTTGAACAATAGGGCTTACAATGAAGGCGTGTGTGTCGGGTTCCGGGATATTACCGGGATGATCTGACTGATCCCAAGTAATTGGCTTATTTGAATACTTCAAGTACTTTGGAGTTGGAGGTACGACCGCATTGATTTCTCGCAACGTTTGTTTTTCCTGTTTTGCTGATGGAGTTGCAAGGAAAGTTAAGTTACATTCTCCTTCAACTCTCGGGAATTTAGGTTCGCCTTTCCGTTGTTGTTCCTGAATTTTATCATCAGTGTCAGACTCACTTTCTTCTTTATCAGCCTCCGTCTTTTGCTTGTTGAATTTCCTTTTGGAATTCTTTCCCTTATTCCTGGATCCATCGCTTCCCTTCATATGCTTGTTGAGCCGGCATTGCGCATTTTTGTGGGTAGGTTTCCCAAATTGCGAGTGGTAAACGTAGGATTCTAACTTAATTTTTTCCCACTCTTCCTTGGAGTAGGAGTTAGGCTCCCTGTTTTCCGTGCTTTTGCCCTTCCATCTGCTTCCATTATCCTTTCCAAAGGCTATGTTTACTTCTTTGGGTTTTGGCTGTGCTTCTGGAGTAGCCTTCTTTTCATAACGAGACACATTTTTGGCCTTAACCAAAGCATCGATATTTCCGCCTCTCGCTCTGATGTCATCTTTGGCCGCTGCATGCTCATTGGCGGTTGTGAGCATAGAACCTAAGTCTTTGTGCTCTTTCGAACCAACCATGAACGGTACGAGACCGGGTTTCAGACCATTTATGAAAGCATGCATTGCTTGTACATCACTTACTCCAGAACAGCTATTCTTCATTACAGTCCATCTTGAGATAAAGTCGACGTACGACTCGTCTTCATATTGGACGCAACGGTTCAGCTGGTTGATGCTCTTGGGGCGTTTATACGTACCCCAGCAGTGCTGAGCAAAAACTCTAGCCATATCCTCCCAGCTGTCTACCGTTCTTGATGGAAGGCCGTTAATCCAATCTCTGGCTCCATCCAACAACATTAGGGACAAAGATTCACATCTTCTAGATCTATCCCTTTGTTGATTTGAACGGCAATATAGTAATCAGAGAGCCATGTAACCGGGTTTGTACTTCCGGTATACTTTTGATAAGTTGGCCCAACTTTGGCAAAACCAGAATGTAGACTGATTTTCCGGATCCTATCAGTGAAGCAATTTGGACCGAAATACAAATCGTCTCTTTCCGCCTTATCGACGTGTGCGGAATACCTTCCAACTGAATGGACAGAGGGGGATCTGCTCCGCTCTGGTCCATTGTTGCGTGAATACGCTCTTCTAGGATCATCCCTATTTCTTCTGGCATCCTGTCCTTTAGAATAAGGCGGAGTTCTACTCCTTACCATTTCTTTGTTTCTTGGAGGGGTTCGGGATCTCTCACGCATGTGAGGATTGTCGTATCTTTCAGCTTTATCGGTCAGGTGTCTCGGATGCGGCATTGTTTTTCCGTCATTCCGGGTTTTGTCTTCTTGTTCTTTCTCATCACGGGGTTTTGCATTATTTTTGCCTTTTGGCGGATGGGATCATGTTCTGGAGGCTGCATCTTTGTTATCCGGGATTTTCTTGTCCTTCTTAGGATCTCCCTTCTTTTCCTTCAAATCACCCGAATCTCCGAGTTCGCCTGGGTCAGGTGTTCCAGCGGCGCACGTGGCAGTTTTGCACAAGGCTGAATCATCATGTAGCTTTCCTGAACATGCCTTTCCTCGTTGTTGCTGCTGTAATGCTTTTCCAAAGAAAGCATACACTCCCTGCAGCTTTTCGTCATTGGAGTACAGGTCATCGTTTAGGATGGCGAAAGCGGTTCTGCGTTTTGGGCTGCAGTTTTGAGATGCGTTTGCCCTTCAAATTTGTGTTGTTAACATGCCTTTGCCAAGATGGGTTTTCAAACCGCTTTCTTGTTGGCAGTTCTTCCGGCTTTGAAATTAAGGGTAACCTCGTGGGTTTAATTCTAAATCTATTCCTTCGCTCGTATTCCTCAATTTCTTCCTGTTGTATTTTGATACCAACTTGGGTTTTGAGGAGGTTTTCCCGAGTTCTGAACATATGTTCCTGCTGCCGCATTATTGCTTGTCGCCTGGCTTCCAGCACTTCCGGTGGCTCATCACGTGCGACCGGGGTTTGGATTAGGTCAATATCCTCCTGTTCCGACATCTGGGGAACATGGATTTCGGCCTTTTGCTTCTCCGTAGTCTTTTTGCCATTGCTGCCTCCGACTTCCAGGTTTTGGTTGGATACCTTTTTCTTCTGTGTTTTGGTAAACAGCTTCTTGGCAAACTTTTTGTTCTTTTTGGAAAATGGAGGCTTTTTGGGTGGTTTGTCTTCCGTTAACTCCCGTACATTAGGATAAGACGGACGTTTATCACCACCTCTTCGTCTCCGTCCTCCTTTCCAGCTAGCGGAGGGGTTGTAGGGTCTTTCTTTTCTTCGGCATCCGACTTTGATGTTGCTTTTGCCATGAGTACTTCATGGAAGTTTCCCTGCATGGATTTGTCCTTTCTTTCGAAAGCATCTTCATCTTCATCTTCGGAATCTGTATCTGCGGATCCGTTTTCCGAGTCCAACTCTGCTTCTATGGCTGCTAATACAGACTCAGCTTCCGAGTTTGTTGCCTGATTGGCGGATGTCGGATCTTCCACCTTTTTTGTGGGACCAAAGTTTTCAACCTTTAAAACGATATTTTTGTCTTTCATGTTTTCAGCGCTCTCTAACTGCACCATGCCAATAAAGTGCGATCTGGCTCCAGGCATCTTTTGAGAGGCGGCAAATCGAGTCAAGCTTTGGCGATATGCAGCAATTGAGGCTTGATGTGCTCCTATGTATGAATAGGGTAGATCTGAGCAGATTCCAGCATTGAAGCCTTCATCTATTGGGCATAGGGAGGGTGGGATGAAATTGCTTCCACCACGGAATCCCATTGCTTCTGCTGTCAAACCAATAAAAACATTAGCAGATCCGATTGGTAAGACACAAACACATACCAGGTGATTCCGTGCCGGCATATAGGATCCGTTGTTGAGGAAGCGTCCGCCGTTTCCGTTGAATCCAGGCTTCCGACAGTGATCGTGCTACCGATTCCGCCGAGTATCCCCGCTCGAAACATGACTCCCAATTCCACTGGCCCCATGATGGGCGCCAACTGTCAAGACTTCGTAGTTAGGATCATGGACGGGGGTTTGATGACTCCCAAGTGCAGGAGATCAATTGTAGTACCTTTCGATAAGTATTTGAGTGTCGAACCCACGAGGAGCTGAAGGTAAGCTATCTATTCTCTAAAGCCCTATAACCCTCTTATATGGCTGTTTATGCAAAGCAATAAGTTTGACTAAAAGGAACTAACTAATTAAAAGCAAGTGACGTGGAGTGTGGTTTGTCTAGTAACTAGTGAAGCAAGTTTAAAATGCAAGTAATCCTAAAGCAAGTTTCTAAAGCAAGTTTCTAAGCAAGTTTCACAAGTAGCAAGCAGCAAATATCTCAAGTATCTCAAGGGAGCAAGTGTTCTAGAAATAGGTGTTTCGTTCGTGTGGTTGTCAAAATTAGTGAAGCACATGTTTATTCTTAGTTGTTTCTTCTAGGAAGGAGCCATGAATAGGTATAGTCAAGTAAATGATCTACAACCCCTTATGATGGATCATGTGGCCAAGTAAATGACTGCACAAGATTGATTAAGACATAAAGTCCCACCATAGCCTTACGTTCTAAGGTCCCTATATATATCCCCCAATAACTTAACTTTGTGGCTCGGTCTCAGGTTACTGTCACTCCCAAGTTACCACCACTCCATTATGCTACCGATGATCACCTTACATGCATTCCCCAACATATGCATGTACTCATATATTGTACATAAAGACAATCATAGAAGATAACAAACTTGTATGCAACCAATCAACGAACTATTTCACCATTGCCAAGAACAATTCACTACTCAAACATAGACGGGGAGACACAATACATCAAGGGAATATAGTATTGCATCATACATCGTGTTTGCCAAGAGATTACAGTGGAGAGATGGAGCTGATCTTGTTGTAGATATTGATGATGAACACGCCGGAGGGGGTGGAGCCCTCCGGGGGTGATCCCGGCGGCATTTCCGCCCTCCGATCTTCTCCGGCGGCAGCCTTCTGTCTCTCTGTTTCGTGGTTTCATCTCTCGGCGCCGACTCCTTCTCGAAAAGGCCAGGGGACCCTTTATATAGTCGTTTTTAGGTCACGAGACACTCGGGAGAAGAAAGATCGACGACATCGGAGTCACGGGGGCAAAAAGGGGGCCCCACATGCGGCCAAGGAATCTGACCGCGTGGAGGGTCCTCTTTTCCACCTGGTTGGCCTTTTGGCCCTCTACTTTGGCCCATGGTCTTCCTCTCGAAAATTCTGAACCGTGCTCTTTGGCCTTGCCTTTTTTGGAGTCCCGAAGCTTCCAGAAAGTCTGAAACACTAAAACGTACGTTTTCTGGAAAAACAGGGTTAGAACCAAAAGAAGGGGGATTGTTCATAAAATCTTCAAATCATTATAAAACATGAATATATGTTGCTAATATGTAGGAAAAACAAGTAATAACATGCAAAGTTCATCTATGCATTTTACATGCATCAACATCCCCAAGCTTAACCCATACTCGTCCTCGAGTATGAAGGTGATAAAACTAACATGGACTTTGCATTTTAAAACAATCATGGAATATCAAAGAAGATTATTCATGCTACATATAATCAAATGATTCATAATGTAGATGAGTAGCAACATACAATTCATGTTATAAGAAATAATCAAATATGCAAGCAAAGATGCTTCATGAAAGTTCACAAAGTGTTTAATGAAATAAAAGCACTATGGACCAATGCATACACAAAATGAAAAATAAAATCCTATATTGGTCAAAGAATAGCATAATGGAAAATAGAAAATATGGTGGACACTTTGGAGAAAATTGAGTACGAGGTAAAACATGATCAGGTCTTATTTAGCCTCTAAAATTAATCAACTAAATTACTAATTGAAATGTGGTATCCATTGATCTAGGACTCTCATTGCCCCTTTATCACTAGCATCTTAAAATTGTGAGATTGAAGTAATGAGAATGACAAGGTGGTTGAAAGCCTCATGCCCTGTGATTGTGAAAACCTACTCCATGATTACTCAACTTAAGATTCCTAATAAGCTTTGTACAATCATAATAAGTATTAATGACATCATAAAGAACCGCAAAGAGGTACCTCTTGCCCCCTGACATGGAAACAAGCCCATGTTACAATGACAAGATGAACAAACGGAGTAGACTCATCATCCTTTTTATTTTCATTCACTATTATGCATAGCTTCTTATTTTATTATAGGATGTGTTGTAGAGTCACTCAAGCTGTAAGTAAATTTCCACCATGATAAAGCATGGCTTGGGTTAGCGGCCCAATGCGGTTTCTCTAGACATATAGATACTTACTCATCAAACTTACTATTCCTCTATTTCATTTCGGCATGGCAGGAGTCCAAAAACAAAAGTACATGATATCAACCAAATGTAAATTTTTTGTGCAATGTTGAAAGCTTTCCGGTGATACACGTTTATAGCTAGCTCCCAGCCACACACTTGTCAAACGCAAAACTTGTGGCTCCCATTGTTGGGTCATGTTTATTAGATGCATAAAAAGTAAAGTGTGCCTTCAAAAGTTCGTGAGAGTCCTATCCCAAGTTCAACCCATGACAACTAATAAAGTGAATATCTTAATTTAGAACGTAAATAACACAATAACATGGTGAACATACTCGGAATAGCAATGAAGCTAATGGGAAGATATGGTGGACTCACTGGAAATACTTGGCTAAGGAGTGTTGGAAACAAGTTTTTACTTGTTGGAAATTTTAAATTTTTGGGCTAGCAAAAGGGAGATAGTTGACCAGCTACTATGCATGCATATGTCCATATAACTACTCATTTCATGACAAACTAAATAAACCAGCAATTAACATCAAGGACATGAATAAGAGATAGCTCAAGCCAACATTATTGCAAATTTCTACACATAAAAAGCCTATAAATCATGCAAACATATGTAGCTCTTCAAATCAACCATGGCATCCCTATTCCAAATTATAATACTAGCATCCAATACATTCCAACCCCAAACTCCAGTAGCTCAATCTCATATAAAATGATGGTGGTGGTCTTATCAAAACAAAAATAAAAACAAAAACTAGACGCTTCAAGTCTCTACGATAAATGCTTTGCTTAGAAAAACAGAAAGTAGACGTGTGCTAACCTATCGCACCTGGACTTCTAGAGGATACACACAACCCGCTAAATAGTAGATAATTGGCTTACGGGGCCTACCTGCACCCGCATCTCAATATGAGTAGGCCGACACGTAATCGTGTGACAACCATTCTCTACTAGTCATCGTATGTGAAACCATCCAATAGGAATCCGAATACTTCCATTGACGTACTTCATAACATACACACATGGTACGTCAACGGCATTTGAATAAGTGATATCACAAAAAATCTCTAAGACACAAAGAAATAGAAATAAGTGGCAAAAGCTCTCACTAGAGCAAAGATAGCAAATACAGTCATACAGAGGACACATGTCCCAACAAGTCATCATTACATCACAGCGGAAGCACATAAAGTGTCTGACTACAGACAAGAACCAAATAGGCCTAAGAGGCCGGAAACGAAAAGAACGGAGCCCATCCACGAAGTCTCGGATCCTGCCCGGGTCCGCTATCTACTCGTCATCAGCCTCGTCATACTCCACGTAGTAGCCACCATGGGGGTCCTCGGAGACGTAGTCTGCAGAACCAGCAGCCCCAAAGGGGTCAGTACAGACGAGTACTGGCAAGCAAGACGCACAAGATACCAAAGTGTACCCGAAAACACCAAGTACAGATGCTTTGGGTTCAACGGAAGATAGGTGATACAAAGGTGCGGCAGCGGGCTGCACTAACCAACTACAGAGACACGCTACAACATCCGGCTAAAAGAAAAGGGATAAGATAGCGCATCGGAGCCAACTACCACTAACCTCAAACAAACCCATCCTGGATCTCGCCCCTTATCCAAAGAAGCAATCCGAGGATAACCCACACAGTTGGATTAATGAAGGTTCAGGTTATTGTGACAATATGCCTATTACTAGTCAAATTATTAATAATTAGGTCTAAGTTGTCGGAGTACTTGTTAGCCAGCACTTTCACCAAGTCGTCACATAACCGCGGGCAACACGGCTTCTCGAGAAGATTCATCCCTGCAGGGTGTGCTCCAGTACCCGTACACACTCGAGCCACCAACTAAAACTCAGGTGGGCTCAACACGACCCGAACCATCTCTGCAACCTGTCCTAGGAGCCACGGAGCTATAAGGTCCCGGCCAGTCCGACCTAACCTAAGCGCAAGGGTGAAAACCACACCCCCCGGCACCACAGGCCTCGCCCTATATGTATGCGTCATCATCATCATAATAAGCATCAACCATGGGCGCGACCCATTCATGCGTATGCGCAAATGGAACACCCGAACTAAGTCTGGCTCTTCGGAAAAACTGCGGATCAGGTCAAAGTCGAGGGGGGTTCCATACGACCACCCGGATGCGGTGAGCACGCTCATCATGGATCAGAGGACAAGACCCTTTTCCTAATTAGGGTCGACACTAGCAGGCTTCAAAACCCTAACCCGGGCCTCCTGCCGGTGCCTTATCATCAAATTATTATTACCCCAAACATTAACATGAAATTGATTATAACAAGCCCATCTATCAACTAAACAGGTGATAAGATAAATTGACCACAAGACTCGAGCACAAACAAACCTAAGCATGATACTACGACACAGGCTAACAAACAACCAGGTTGTAGGTGTGGGGGTGAGGCTATATTCATGGCTGCAGGATGACATGTGATAGGATCGGAACACAAGCAACGAATCATAAGGCTAGCAGATTAGACAACAGAAAGTATCGGTATCAAGGGTGGAACGGACACAATGGTTCATGTGAGTGAATACTTGCCTGCAAACTCAGTAGCCTGGTACTGGGCTAACTCCTCTGAAGTGGTATCGTAAACCTCGTCTGTCTCAACGTCGTCGTCTATTCGAGAAGAAGCAAACAAACAACAAAGAGAGACGGACAATCAATAACATGGCATAATGCACAAACATGGGATGATGCATGACATTTTAATTGGTGCATCGAAGGTAAGCTAGAGACATTATGATCAAAATTAAATGGACCCATATGCAATTGAATTGCATATGGTAAAAGTCCATATGCCTAATTTTAGGGTTTAATGAATTACACCTATTTTTTTTTAAAGTGGATTAAATGCATGAGAGATGATAGAAATAGCAAGGAAATAGTGTTAGCTTCAACTAGACATTTTATTTGTCAAATTTGGGGTTTTAATGATTAAGTTATGCACTTTGGCATTTTAATTAAATAAAAATCAGTACTGAATTTAGTGGGATTTTTAGTTTCTCAAAATGTTGATATTATGGCATATTTGGATAGAGCATTTAATTATGATTGGAATGCATGTATTACTTTTTGAATTTGGAATTAATATGAATAAGTTATGAATTAACCAAGTTTAAATGCATTAAACAAAGAATTATTGTTTTCAGCAATTTACATTATTCAAAACAGAAAAAAAGTTTATATTTGGAAAGCTTATTTAATTCTGCATGGAAAACATATTTTACTTTGTGAAATTGGAGTTAGTATGAGTTTGTTATTCAATTTTGAAATCCAGGGATCAATCTGTAATTCCAGGGACAAAAACGTGATAGAAACAGATTGCAGAGAGGGCCCTGGGAGTTTGTTACTTAGCGCACAGGCCACATGGGTCACTGACCAGTGGGGCCAGGCCCTGCTGGCGCCTGCGTGGCAAGCGGGTGGACGCTGGCGTGGCTACCACTGCCGATGACAGGTGGGCCCGCGCTGCCAGCGTGGCAAAGTAGAAAAGGGGGGTTTATTCCGCGCGAAGGAGGACTCGAACCAGGGACCTCCTGGGTGCGGATCGGTGCCCTTGCCACTGGGCTACGGCGCTGCTTGTGATAGATCTGGGCATCGTTTATTTTTGAGGTGTAACTGCGGGATGCGAACACTGAAACTGAGAACGTTCTGTTACTGAACCCAGCCGACAGAGGACAGACCGACGACGGCAAAACCGACCGGGGCGGCTCCGGGCGATGCATACGCGTGTGCCCGGGATCCTAGATCAGTGGGGAGGGAAGGAGGTTGTCCAAGGAGGCTCACCGCGCGGTTGGAGACGAGCAGGAGACGGTGGCGCGCAGGAGCAGTCGACGACGGGTGCAGTGCACGGCGGCGGACGACGAGCTCGACGGCGGTCGATGTGGACATCCTCTAGCCTCGGGGTCTTCAGCAAAGTTGAAGATGGCAGTGTCTAGTTTCCATTCCCGCGAAGAATGGCCTCCCTCGACGAGCACAACGACCACACCATCACCTCCAACTTCCGGCCATGGAGGTGCTGATTGGGTTCAGAAAATTTCAGAAAACGAAGGGGATCTGAGGGGAGAGGGAGTAGGGTGGCAGCGGCGGCTGGAGAGGAAAAAGAGGGGAGGAAATGGCTAGGGTTTTGGGGTGTCCTCGGGGCATCTTGTAGAGGGCCAAGGGAGCAGGTGGAGAGGGGGGTCCATGGTGCGGTGGTTGTGGTGCTGCTTTTCCTGGATGTCGACATCCTGTACGGAGGAAGAGGAGAAAGAGGTGGGCTGCTTCTAGCCTTGGCCTGCTGGGTTGTAGGTGGCTGACTGGGCCTTGTTGGCCCAGTTCGGCTGCCTCCCCACTTCCTTTTTTTTGTTTTTTTTGTAGCAAAGAAAAGAGAAGGAAAAAAGAAGGGGTTTTTGGGATCCAAAAAATTATGGTGATAATTTTTTATAAGTTCCTTACTGAAAATGCCCAGTTGCACCAACTTTTGTTTTTCAAAATTTTAAATATTTGTTGCTGTTTGAAATTTAAATGAATTTGCACTAATTGAATTATTTGAAAATTACCCAAGTCACTTATTTGGAACATCAAGTTTATGGAAAACAATTAAATTGTTTGATTTGAATATTTTATTTGAAAAAGTTGTAACAAACCAAGTGTGAAACATAATGATTTGAATTTATTTGAAATTTGAAATTCCACACATGAGTGCATTATGATGACATGATGCATTAATTAGAATTCAAGAAACAACATTGCAAAAGGGGAATTTTCATACTTGGGATGTTACAAAACGCCCCCCTTGAAGGAATCGCGCCCCGAGATTCCTACTGAGAAGAAAAAGGTCCGGATACTTCTCGCGAAGATCCCCTTCGGTCTCCCACGTTGCCTCTTTATCGGAATGATGAGACCACTGCACTTTTAAAAACTTGGTGCTCTTGTTGCGAGTTTTGCGCTCGGTCTCATCGAGAATGCGAATAGGGTGCTCCTCATAAGAGAGGTCTTCTTGCAGTTCAATGGAATCATGATCAACTGCACGACCTGGATCTTTGAAGCACTTCTTGAGCTGTGACACGTGAAAGACATCGTGCACCTTGGATAGCTTTTCTCGAAGTTCAAGACGATAGGCATTTTCTGCACGCCTTGAGAGAATGTTGAAGGGACCAATATATCTTGGTGCAAGCTTTCCTTTGACACCAAAACGATGAGTGCCTCTGAGGGGAGTAACATGGAGATATGCTTTGTCTCCAGCTGCATAGACCATGTCCCTGTGTTTGCTGTCATAGTAACTTTTCTGACGAGACTGGGCAATCTTCAGATTGTCACGAATGATGCGGACTTTCTCTTCGGCCTCCTTAACAATGTCAGTACCAAAGAGTGATCTTTCACCGGCTCCAGACTAGTTGATAGGACTCCTGCATCTGCGACCATAGAGAGCCTCGAAAGGTGCCATGCCTAGACTTGCCTGGAAGCTGTTGTTGTAGGAGAATTCAGCATATGAAGACATTCCTCCCACTTCATGCCAAAAGAGAGACCACATTCCCTGAGCATATCCTCGAGAATCTGATTGACTCTTTCAACTTGCCCTTGAGACTGAGGATGATAGGCTGTGCTGAACAAAAGCTTAGTGCCCAAAGCTTCTTGAAAGCTTTTCCAGAAGTGAGAAGTGAAGATGCTTCCACGGTCTGAGCTTATTTCCAATGGAATAACATGAAGAGGAACAATCTTTGTTGTATAGAGCTCTGCCAATTGACTAGCTGAGATTGTCTCTTTGACAGGAAAGAAGTGAGCGACTTTAGAGAGTCGATCAATGACAACAAATATAGCATCATTGCCTTTCTTGGACTTTGGAAACCCAGTAACAAAGTCCATTTCAATCATGTCCCACTTCCATTTAGGAATTTTCAGAGGTTGGAGAAGACCCGCTGATTTCTGATGAACTGCTTTGACACGTTGACAAACATCGCATTCAGAGACATATTTAGCAACTTCACGCTTCATGCCAGACCACCAATACATTGTTTTTAGATCCTGGTACATCTTTGTACTTCCAGGGTGTATGGAAAGAGGAGTATCATGAGCCTCCTTGAGAATCACATCTTTCAGGCTTTGGATTTCGGGAATTGCAATGCGTCCTTGGAAAAACACTGTTCCCTTGTCATCAATTGAGAAGCACTCATACTTCACATTGTCTGCTTTGATGTTCTTTGCGATCTTCTTGATCTCAGCATCACGAAGTTGTTCAGAACGAATCTTGTCCTCAAGCGTTGGACTGGATGTCAAGTTTGCAAGATAGCCTTGAGGAACAAGTCCAAGATTCAGCTTTTGGAATTCTTCGTGAAGAGGAGGTTGGCTTTCCATGATCATGAGATTGTTGCAATAGGACTTGCGACTGAGAGCGTCGGCCATTACATTAGCCTTGCCTGAAGTGTCAGAGATGGTGAGATCGAAGTCTTTGATCTTCTCAATCCATCTCCTTTGTCTGAGTTTTAGATCTAGTTGACTGAAGATGTACTTTAGACTGTTGTGGTCAGAAAAGATCTCAGTGCGATTACCCAACAAGTATTGTCTCCATTTCTTGAGGGCAAAGACAACTGCTGCAAGCTCAAGGTCATGAATAGGATAGTTGAGCTCATGTGTGTTCAACTGGCGAGAAGCATAAGCCACAACTTGACGTTCTTGCATGAGAACTGCACCTAGACCTTGGAGAGAAACATCACAAAATATTTGGAAAGGTTTGGAAGGATCAGGGCCAACCAGAACTGGTGTAGAAGTGAGTTTAGTCTTCAGGAGATTGAAGATTTCATCACATTGTGGAGACCAGACGAACTTCTTGTCCTTCTTTGTGAGGTCAGTGAGAGGTTTGGCAATCTTGGAGAAGTTTGGGACGAAGCGACGACAATAGCTAGCCAAACCAAGAAAACTTCTGACTTGCTTCACCGTTTTAGGCGGTTTCCATTCAACAATGGCCTTAACCTTTTCTGGGTCAATAGCTATGCCCTTGGCAGATATGACATGACCAAGGTAAGTGACTTCAGAAATCCAGAACTCACATTTGGAAAACTTGGCATAGAGGCGATGCTCGCGAAGCTTGATGAGAGTGAGACGAAGATGTTCTTCATGCTCTTTCTCGGATTTGGAGTAGACAAGAATATCATCAAGATATACCACAACGAACTTGTCGAGGTATTCATGGAAGACAGAATTCATGAGTCGAGAGAAGGTCGCCGGTGCATTGGTGAGACCAAAGGACATGACGGTGTATTCATAGCGACCGAAGCGAGTGACAAATGCTGTCTTTGGAACATCCTCTTTTCTGATCTTTATTTGATGGTAACCCATTCTCAAGTCCAACTTGGAGAATATAGAGGCTCCAGCAAGTTGATCAAAGAGATCATCGATGCGAGGAATTGGATATTTTTTCTTGATGGTTTTCTCGTTAAGAGGACGATAGTCAACAACGAGTCTCTTTGTTTGATCCTTCTTTGCCACAAAGAGAGTTGGGCATCCCCAAGCTGCGGAACTAGGTTGAATGTAACCTTTTTCCATGTACATATCGATTTTCTCCTTTAAAAATTTCAGTCCAGGAGGAGCTATCTTGTATGGATACTTGGAGATTGGAGCAGTGCCTGGTTCAAGTTCGATAACGAACTCAACAGCTCTGTCGGGAGGCATTCCTGGCAATTCTTCTGGAAAGACATCAGGGAAGTCACAAACCACCGGAACAGTTTCAATAGATGGTAGGGGATTTGCATTGAGAGTGTAGAGTTGAACAACTGGAGTTTCAGCATGGAAGTAGACTATCTGGCCAGAAGGGTGTGTGATTTTGACAGACTTAGCAGGACAATCAATGACTGCTTTGTTGGCTACCAGCCAATCCATCCCAAGAATGACATCAATATCTGAAGAGTGGAGAGCTATCAGAGATGCCTGGAATGGAAGGTTTCCAATTGTGATCTCGACGATTTGGCTAACTTTATTGCTTTGCCAGCTAGATCCCGGTGATTTCACTAGGAGAGGGATAGACAACTTTTCGAAGTTGATTTTACTGGTGTTTGCAAAGCATTGAGAGATGAAAGAGTGTGAAGCACCAGAATCGAACAAGACTTTAGCACGAAACGAGTTCACAAGAAGTGTGCCCATTACAACCTCTGGAGATTCTTCTACTCCCTGGGCCTTGACATGGTTCACCTTGACGGTTCTGACGCCAAGCTCGTTGCTGTTGTAGTAACCCAACGGAGGACCACGTATTCTTGTCGGGGTTGACCTGTGGCGAGGTGGAGGTGGAAGGAAGTGCCTTTGCGGACACTTATCGGAATAGTGGCCCCGCTGTCCACACTTGTAGCATGTAACAACAGAACGAGGAGTTGTTGGACCTGGCTGAGATGGAGCACCTCCTGAAGATACCACTGGGGTGGGAGGGAGGGCAAGAAATCCTGCCGGGCTTGGCAAGCAGATGGGCGGTGTTGGAGTGGTATATGGAACCCAAACTCTTCGTTTTTGTGGAGGCATGATAGCTTTTGAGAGATTAGCCTGTTCACGAGAGTGCTTACGAGATTCCTCAACCAACTTGCGCCCATGCTCTTCATTTAGAGCGATGTTGACGAGGTCCTCAAAATTCTTGGCCTTGACGTTGGTGAGAGCATACTTGAGTTCCGGGTTGAGACCCCTGCGGAACCTTGCCATCTTTCTCGCTTCCGTGGAGACTTCATCTCCGGCGTAGCGAGCCAGGCGATTGAACTCTCTTTGGTATTCGAGAACGTCCAAATTGCCTTGTGTGAAAGAATAGAATTCCTCACGCATTCTCTCCATGAGCCCATCGAGAATGTGATGGCGCACGAAGGCTTGCTTGAAATCCTCCCATTTGATTGCCACACTAGGACCTCTCATTTCTTGGAAGTTCTCCCACCAAGACATGGATTGTCCACGGAGAAGGTAGGTCACGTAAGGAACACGGTCCTCGTCAGCCACATGAGCTACCATAAGAGTACGGTTCATTTCACGGAGCCAGTCATCAGCATCCAATGGCTCGGAGGAGGTATCAAACGTGCGCGGATTGAGCTCAAGGAACTCCCGAATAGACACCCGGGTGTTGCCATTACTCCCAAGGTCTTGGTTCTGCTGCATCTGCCTTATAACTTTTGTCATCTGAGACAGCACTTTCCCCATCTCGGGTGGCAGTGTGGGTTCTTCGTCACCACTTTCCATCCTAAAGAGGATACCAAGATTAACACACTAATCGGAAAACAAAATCCAATATAAGTGCTTACAAGGCTTACTTCAGACGGTAAGAAGGTAGCATGGAGCAAACATATACTACCCTCAACGTTCACCATAAATGGTTCACGTACCACACGGATAGCCGTGTTGAAGAAGAAAATCTCCGGCACAAAACGGATGGAGGTTAACAACGAATCAACAGGTAAGTTGTTACAACAAAAGAGACGGTTTGTGAAGGACGATATCGAAGCAACAACTGGGAAACAGGAGACCACAAACACCTGAGGTACTACGGAAAAACCCATCCGGGCTTCTAGAGGATCAATATCTACTGCTTAAGGAATAGAGGATCTGCTTCCGGGGCTTATTTGCCACCGTTCTCAATCGTGAGTAGGCAACACGAAAATCGTGTCACAACCACCCCCACTCCTATGGTCTATTAGATATAACCATCCTCGAGAAACCAGGATACGTGAAATCCTAACTTGAAAGTTTAGGTGAGAAGAGAAAAAAACAACGTTGCACTTCCTTACCAGAAAAGGGAGGGTGGGTGGGGAAAGAAATAAAAGAACAGAATTCCTGCTCTCACGTTTCATTTTTCCTATATAGCTACAAAATAGTTTCTAGACTCAACTGCGACCAGTAAAAGGGATCCTACAGGCAGACAGGCTCTGATACCATTTGTCGCACCCAGACTTCTAGAGGATACACACAGCCAACTAAATAGTAGATAATTGGCTTACGGGGCCTACCTGCACCCGCATCTCAACATGAGTAGGCCGACACGTAAACGTGTGACAACCATTCTCTACTATTCATCGTCTGTGAAACCATCCAATAGGAATCTGAATACTTCCATTGATGTACTTCATAACATACACACATGGTACGTCAACGGTATTTGAACAAGTGATATCACAACAAATCTCTAAGACACAAAGAAATAGAAATAAGTGGCAAAAACTCTCACTAGAGCATAGCAAATACAGTCATACATAGGACACATGTCCCAACAAGTCATCATTACATCACAGCGGAAGCACATAAAGTGTCTGACTACAGACAAGAACCAAATAGGCCTAAGAGGCCGGAAACGAAAAGAACGGAGCCCATCCACGAAGTCTCGAATCCTGCCCGGGTCCCCTATCTACTCGTCATCAGCCTCGTCATACTCCACGTAGTAGCCACCATGGGGGTCCTCGGAGACGTAGTCTGCAGAACCAGCAGCCCCAAAGGGGTCAGTACGGACGAGTACTGGCAAGCAAGACGCACAAGATACCAAAGCGTACCCGACAACACCAAGTACAGATGCTTTGGGTTCAACGGAAGATAGGTGATACAAAGGTGCGGCGGCGGGCTGCACTAACCAACTACAGAGACACGCTACAACATCCGGCTAAAAGAAAAGGGATAAGATAGCGCATCGGAGCCAACTACCACTAACCTCAAACAAACCCATCCTGGATCTCGCCCCTTATCCAAAGAAGCAATCCGAGGATAACCCACACAGTTGGATTAATGAAGGTTCAGGTTATTGTGACAATATGCCTATTACTAGTCAAATTAATATTAATTAGGTCTAAGTTGTCGGAGTACTTGTTAGCCAGCACTTTCACCAAGTCGTCACATAACCGCGGACTACACGGCTTCTCGAGAAGATTCATCCCTGCAGGGTGTGCTCCAGTACCCGTACACACTCGAGCCACCAACTAAAACTCAGGTGGGCTCAACACGACCCGAACCATCTCTGCAACCTGTCATAGGAGCCACGGAGCTATAAGGTCCCGGCCAGTCCGACCTAACCTAAGCGCAAGGGTGAAAACCACACCCCCCGGCACCACAGGCCTCGCCCTATATGTATGCGTCATCATCATCATCATAATCATCAACCATGGGCGCGACCCATTCATGCGTATGCGCAAATGGAACACCGGAACTAAGTGTGGCTCTTCGGACAAACTGCGGATCAGGTCAAAGTCGAGGGGGGTTCCATACGACCACCCGGATGCGGTGAGCACGCTCATCATGGATCAGAGGACAAGACCCTTTTCCTAATTAGGGTCGACACTAGCAGGCTTCAAAACCCTAACCCGGGCCTCCTGCCGGTGCCTTATCATCAAATTATTATTACCCCAAACATTAACAAGCCCATCTATCAACTAAACAGGTGATAAGATAAATTGACCACAAGACTCGAGCACAAACAAACCTAAGCATGATACTACGACATAGGCTAACAAACAACCGGGTTGTAGGTGTGGGGGTGAGGCTATATTCATGGCTGCAGGATGACATGCGATAGGATCGGAACACAAGCAACGAATCATAAGGCTAGCAGATTAGACAACGGAAAGTATCGGTATCAAGGGTGGAACGGACACAATGGTTCATGTGAGTGAATACTTGCCTGCAAACTCAGTAGCCTGGTACTGGGCTAACTCCTCAGAAGTGGTATCGTAAACCTCGTATGTCTCAACGTCGTCGTCTATTCGAGAAGAAGCAAACAAACAACGAAGAGAGACGGACAATCAATAACATGGCATAATGCACAAACATGGGATGATGCATGCCATTTTAATTGGTGCATCGAAGGTAAGCTAGTGACATTATGACCAAAATTAAATGGACCCATATGCAATTGAATTGCATATGGTAAAAGTCCATATGCCTAATTTGAGGGTTTAATGAATTACACCTAAACATTTTGTTAAAGTGGATTAAATGCATGAGAGATGATAGAAATAGCAAGGAAATAGTGTTAGCTTCAACTAGACATTTTATTTGTCAAATTTGGGGTTTTAATGATTAAGTTATGCGCTTTGGCATCTTAATTAAATAAAAATCAGTACTGAATTTAGTGGGATTTTTAGTTTCTCAAAATGTTGATATTATGGCATATTTGGATAGAGCATTTAATTCTGATTGGAATGCATGTATTACTTTTTGAATTTGGAATTAATATGAATAAGTTATGAATTAAACAAGTTTAAATGCATTAAACAAAGAATTATTGTTTTCAGCAATTTACATTATTCAAAACAGAAAAGAAAGTTTATATTTGGAAAGCTTATTTAATTCTGCATGGAAAACATATTTTACTTTGTGAAATTGGGGTTAGTATGAGTTTGTTATTCAATTTTGAAAACCAGGGATCAATCTGTAATTCCAGGGACCAAAACGTGAAAGAAACAGATTGCAGAGAGGGCCCTGGGAGTTTGTTACTTAGCGCACAGGCCACATAGGTCACTGACCAGTGGGGCCAGGCCCTGCTGGCGCCTGCGTGGCAAGCGGGTGGACGCTGGCGTGGCTACCACTGCCGATGACAGGTGGGCCCGCGCTGCCAGCGTGGCAAAGTGGAAAAGGGGGGTTTATTCCGCGCGAAGGAGGACTCGAACCAGGGACCTCCTGGGTGCGGATCGGTGCCCTTGCCGCTGGGCTACGGCGCTGCTTGTGATAGATCTGGGCATCGTTTATTTTTGAGGTGTAACTGCGGGATGCGAACACTGAAACTGAGAACGTTCTGTTACTGAACCCAGCCGACGGAGGACGGACCGACGACGGCGAAACCGACCGGGGCGGCTCCGGGCGATGCATACGCGTGTGCCCGGGATCCTAGATCAGTGGGGAGGGAAGGAGGTGGTCTAGGGAGGCTCACCGCGCGGTTGGAGACGAGCAGGAGACGGTGGCGCCCAGGAGCAGTCGACGACGGGTGCAGTGCACGGCGGCGGACGACGAGCTCGACGGCGGTCGATGTGGACGTCCTCTGGCCTCGGGGTCTTCAGCAAAGTTGAAGATGGCAGCGTCTAGTCTCCATTCCCGCGAAGAATGGCCTCCCTCGACGAGCAAAGCGACCACGCCATCACCTCCAACTTCCGGCCATGGAGGTGCTGATTGGGTTCAGAAAATTTCAGAAAACGAAGGGGATCTGAGGGGAGAGGGAGCAGGGTGGCGGCGGCTGGAGAGGAAAAAGAGGGGAGGAGATGGCTAGGGTTTTGGGGTGTCCTCGGGGCATCTTGTAGAGGGCCAAGGGAGCAGGTGGAGAGGGGGGTCCATGGTGCGGTGGTTGTGGTGTTGCTTTTCCTGGATGTCGACATCCTGTACGGAGGAAGAGGAGAAAGAGGTGGGCTGCTTCTAGCCTTGGCCTGCTGGGTTGTAGGTGGCTGACTGGGCCTTGTTGGCCCAGTTCGGCTGCCTCCCCACTTCCTTTTTTTTGTTTTTTTTTGTAGCAAAGAAAAGAGAAGGAAAAAGAAGGGGTTTTTGGGATCCAAAAAATTATGGTGATAATTTTTTATAAGTTCCTTACTGAAAATGCCCAGTTGCACCAACTTTTGTTTTTCAAAATTTTAAATATTTGTTGCTGTTTGAAATTTAAATGAATTTGCTTGAATTTCCACTAATTGAATTATTTGAAAATTACCCAAGTCACTTATTTGGAACATCAAGTTTATGGAAAACAATTAAATTGTTTGATTTGAATATTTTATTTGAAAAAGTTGTAACAGACCAAGTGTGAAATATAATGATTTGAATTTATTTGAAATTTGAAATTCCACACATGAGTGCATTATGATGACATGATGCATTAATTAGAAATTCAAGAAACAACATTGCAAAAGGGGAATTTTCATACTTGGGATGTTACATAACCAAAAGAGTGTAGCTCCAGTGGGGTGTTCATCACATCCCCAAGCTTATGGCTTTCACCATTCTTGGATGTCTTGAGGTGCAGCTCCTCTATTCCCTGTGAAAAAAACTTCACAAAACATGTTTCTCCCATTCTTTTCTGTGGGGTGAGATTAGCAAGGACAAACAAATCACATGCTTGCTGCGCAAAATTCCAAAACAAATGCTCCATAAGATATACAATAAGGTTCATAATGTTGTATGTTCACTCTCTAGCTCGAAAAGATCAAGGAAATTCAAGTCCCAAACCCAAAGAGTGCATCCAACAAAAGAAGGCAAAATCTGTCCAGAAAAGCAATAGCAGCAAAACGAACGTTTTCCCTAAGCTAGACTCATCAAAAAATTAATCCAATTTTTGTTCTTACATAGTACAAAAAGTTGCAGAACATACTAAAAAATTAGCTCAATCCGACTTACAGATAAAGAATGAAAAATCGTCCGGTGAGCAGAATCGTGCTGATACAGAAATTCCAAGCACTAGGATAGCAACTTTTAAATCCAAATGGGTGAAACTTGACACTTTATTGAAAACTCCAGAAACTAAACTAAAGACTAAGTCTCTTGTTAGCAAGAGGACACTAGGAAAAACCAACTAAGAACAACCGGGTTGCCTCCCGTAAAGCGCTTCATTGATAGCCGTATAGTTAGGCTTTTCTTACTTAACATCATGATGGTTGGAGTGAGGTGGCTCGGCATCCCCAAGCTTGGATTCTTGTACTTATTTGATACATGTAGGGTGATCCCAGGGGTACATCCCCAAGCTTGATTGGTTTTCCCTCTTGATCTTTGTTCATCTCACTCAACTCTTCCTCCTGAAAAATTCTTCTTACACAAATCTCAACATAAAACTTGATTAGAGGGGTTAGTGCATCCATAAATAAAATCCACATAGGTACAGCAAAGACACATCATGAGTTGATTCTAAATATTAACTACTGTTACTACAGTTGTGCATTGCTCCTTGATCAAAAGAACCACACAAACCACAAGTAATGAGAGCAATGCAAAATAAAGACATAATCTGCCAAAAACTGAACATCCCGTAAAGAGTGAATTTTTATAGGCACTTAAGTTGCTCAAATCAGAAAACTTAAAACTAATGACATATGTAGTGATAACTAAATATTGCTATCGTAAATTACCAGGTCAAAATTCCACTTCTGTGATTTTAAACATTTTTCGCAGTGAAGTTTAGGAATCTGTTTTCTAGACAGCTAATTACGATTGTTTAATCCTATCTCTCATATAAGATTATTCTTACCATTTATGATGAGAAATAAGACAGAAATGTGATGTTACAGTAGTGAACTAATATTTTTATTGTTTTTAGCTTTGAAAAAAGTTTTAATGATAGAGACTTTGCAATGGTTTCATTGGCATGAACAACACATGTTCAAGGTTGACCCCAACTTCTCCATTACTCATCCTTCTCATTTACTTTCCCAAAATTTTTATAAAATGAAAATCTTAAACTAAATGATAGATAACAGTAGGTAAAGGTATTTTACATGTTGAAAAGACATAAATGTGTGCTCAAACCGAATAGGAAATTAAAGCATAAGGAACACACCAAAAAATATTAAACAGTTTATTTTTAAGTCTAACCCCTTTCCTATGCATTGGCATTTTGTAATGAAACAAATAAAAGAAGCACATAATAGCAAGCATAGAAAGGTAGATCAAGTGCAACTTCAATACTTTCAGCATAAAGAGGGGAAACTTAATATTGTTGAAATATGTGTAACCATGTTTCCCTCTCTCATAATAATTTTCAGTAGCATCATGAATATATACAACAATATGAATATCACATAAAACATTCTTATCATGAGCCACATGCATAAAAGAATCACTACTCTCCACATAAGTAAAATCCTCATTAGTGATAGTGGGAGTCAAACATTCATAATTTTCATTGCAATCATCATATATAGGAGGCATAGTATCATCAAAGTGAATTTTCTCCTCCAAGCTTGGGGAACTAGAAATATCATGCTCATCAAAACCAACTTCCCCAAGCTTAAAACTTTTCATAGAATCAACAAGTATATCATTTTTATCCTCAATAGTAGGGGGACTAAAAATATCATATTCATCAAGACAAACTTCCCCAAGCTCAAGGTTTTCCTTAGCAATAAAGGTGTTCAAAGAATTAGTACTGCCACAAATATGATTGTTGTGCAAATAATTTTTCAATTTCTCCTCAAACACTTCATGTCCTAATTCAAGGTAGATATTATACAGTTCTAAAATTGTTTGGTTGTTTTCCATTTTATAATTTTTTTTTTTGTGTTTTAGGTTTATATGTTAGTATGCAATGCAAACAAGAATAAAAGCTTAGCACAACGCTCCCCGGCAACGGCGCCAGAAAAGTGCTTGATGACTCCCAAGTGCAGGAGATCAATTGTAGTACCTTTCGATAAGTATTAGAGTGTCGAACCCACGAGGAGCTGAAGGTAAGCTATCTATTCTCTAAAGCCCTATAACCCTCTTATATGGTTGTTTATGCAAAGCAATAAGTTTGACTAAAAGGAACTAACTAATTAAAAGCAAGTGACGTGGAGTGTGGTTTGTCTAGTAACTAGTGAAGCAAGTTTAAAATGCAAGTAATCCTAAAGCAAGTTTCTAAGCAAGTTTCACAAGTAGCAAGCAGCAAATATCTCAAGTATCTCAAGGGAGCAAGTGTTCTAGCAATAGGTGTTTCGTTCGTCTGGTTGTCACAATTAGCGAAGCACATGTTTTAGTCTTAGTTGTTTCTTCTAGGAAGGAGCCATGAATAGGTATAGTCAAGTAAATGATCTACAACCCCTTATGATGGATCATGTGGCCAAGTAAATGACTGCACAAGATTGATTAAGACATAAAGTCCCACCATAGCCTTACGTTCTAAGGTCCCCTATATATATCCCCCAATAACTTAACTTTGTGGCTCGGTCTCAGATTACTGTCACTCCCAAGTCACCACGACTCCATTATGCTACCGGTGATCACCTTACATGCATTCCCCAACATATGCGTGCACTCATATATTGTACAGAAAGACAATCATAGAAGATAACAAACTTGTATGCAACCAATCAACGAACTATTTCACCATTGCCAAGAACAATTCACTACTCAAACATATACGGGGAGACACAATACATCAAGGGAATATAGTATTGCATCATACATCGTGTTTGCCAAGAGATTACAGTGGAGAGATGGAGCTGATCTTGCTGTAGATGTTGATGATGAACACGCCGGAGGGGGGGTGGAGCCCTCCGGGGGTGATCCCGGCGGCGTTCCCCCCCTTCGATCTTCTCCGGCGGCAGCCTTTTGTCTCTCTGTTTCGTGGTTTCGTCTCTCGGCGCCGCCTCCTTCTCGAAAAGGCCAGGGGACCCTTTATATAGTCGTTTTTAGGTCACGAGACACTCGGGAGAAGAAAGATCGACGGCATCGGAGCCACGGGGGCAAAAAGGGGGCCCCACACGCGGCCAAGGAATCTGACCGCGTGGAGGGTCCTCTTTTCCACCTGGTTGCCTTTTGGCCCTCTACTTTGGCCCATGGTCTTCGTCTCGAAAATTCTGAACCATGCTCTTTGGCCTTGCCCTTTTTGGAGTCCCGAAGCTCCCGGAAAGTTTGAAACACTAAAAAATACGTTTTCTGGAAAAACATGGTTAGAACCAAAAGAAGGGGGATTGTTTAGAAAATCCCCTAAATCATTATAAAACATGAATATAAGTTGCTAATATGTAGGAAAAACAAGTAATAACATGCAAAGTTCATCTATGCATTTTACATGCATTAGGGTTCCATAAGCCTACTGGTAGAACCGTGGAAGAACGTGGGAGTACTGGAATCAAGGACACGATTTACCCAGGTTCGGTATGATGCAACTATGGCGGCGTTGCTACTCCTGCAATGTCGCTAAAATCAGGGTTGAAGCCTGAAGTATACATAGTAAAATTGTGATCATGGTTTCGCTAACTCAGCGAGGATGAACTTCTCGGAGAGTTGGCTTCTAGCTATTGTCTTGTGGTTCTTTAGCTCTTGTCCGGCTTTATATAGATAGCCGGACTAGGGCTTACAGGAAAGGAAACCTAGAAGACTACGAAAAGTAATCCTATACTTTGAAAGTAAGGCATCCGGCTTCTTCTCCAAGCCAAACCACGTAGTGGGCCATGGTCCGGGTTCTTCTAGAATCAAGCTTCCCGCGCGTCAGCTTGCTGGGCCACCCAATGGACCTCACTCCATTTCCTGCGGGCCACCCTGGCAATCTGGCCTTTGTCCAATGCCGGCCATACCCCTAATTGGCATATATCCGACACTTACACTAGTAGGAAAACCCCTACCAGTGACGAACAAAATTGGCCTACCGCTGGCGAAGCGCTGTTCGCCAGCGCTAGCTCGCCAGTGGTAGTGGGTTACCGCTGGCGAACAGCGCTTCGCCAGCGGTAGTACAAGTTACCGCTGGCGAACCAGGTCGTGTTCGCCAGCGTTGTGTTCGCCAGCGGTAGCAACTGAGGTTCGCCAGCGGTAAGTTCGCCAGCGGTAGGTAATTTGTTCGCCAGCGCTATTGCTCCCAATTTTGTATTTTTTTTTGTTATTTTCGTATAACAGTTTATGTTTTCCTGGTATTATACTATACAGGTCCAAACACATGTAATTTCTATAGTTCACACATATAAATCACTCTTAGATATATGTATATGCAATACACAAACCGAGATCCAGTATCGATAACGAAAATAATAACACATCGATCTCAATAACATCCTTCTCATAAATATTAATACACATCGATCTCTCGAACCATTACAAAAGTATGACACATCGATCTCAATAACATGCTTTTCATAAATAGCCATCTAATTAGTTTAACGATTACAAAAGTATGACATCGATACAACACGCGATATAGATCAATCACAAACAAGACATATATATATGCGGTCCGCCTCCGCTTTAGCTTCCGCCTCCGCTTGCGATCTTTCGCTAGGGCCAGCGCGCCGTCCACTTCTTCATCTCTCTTTAGACCAAGATAAAAGCATTAGACCGGCAAAAGAAATCACAAGTTCTTATTAGGAGCAATTCGTAACGAATCGAATACACATACCGTCGATCATTTCTTCCTCGATGTTGTGATCTTCTGTTTCTTCTCCGGCGAGAACGGAAGAGCACCTTCTAACGAGTTGAATGGTCTCTCGTCAGTCTGCTCTAGCACACATTGTTGCAACTCATTGTTAGATGGTGGGGTACCATTCCAGTGGAAGGTAGATCCTGAAGTTACTACATCCTTATAGATGATTGTGCAGAGCTTGCGCTGGATGCGACCAAAGTTTTGTCTGTACTCAGCATCAGACCATTCCACGATGCTGCGAGACCATTTGTCCACAGCAGACATGTATTGCAGACTATGTTGGTCCTTCATGATCTCCGTCATGTGTTGGATGAGGTACCATGCCTCCATTTGGCCGCCTGGCGCCTGCTTGGGGCAGGGAAACTCTGTTCTGTGTCTGAACACATATTTGCCTTGAATTTGTTTCTTCCTGTCGCAGAATCCTTCCCCCCTGATGTAGCCATCCATAGCATCATTGAGAACAGACTTGATGAGGGTGTAGTTCTTCTCCTTCATCGTACTCCCGGAGTCGAGATATACTGCGTGCGCGTCTCTCGGGTAGAGCATGATGAGGGTGCCGTATTTGTTTCTGCGCAAAATAGGAGAGTCCATATATATAATCCTCAAAAATTGTATATGCGCAAACTTATGTAAAGATGGGAAATATAACTTACTCAGGAAAGTAGGGCACGAGGGTGATCCTCTTGTTCATATGGTTAGTGAGCAACACTTGTTCGAGGTACTTTGTCGCTTTTGCCCTACCCTTGGGGTTGTTCAAGTACATGTCGTGCATGTAGTAGGGGTCTGCTAGCCCGATGTTTCTGACATTCTCTACGGATAGTTGATGCGCCAAGCTGAGCGTAAACAGACGGACGATTGACGAGTGGAGTGCTTTCATGTGGAACATCCGGAAAATGTCGTCAAATCTAATGATGATCTTGTTTGCGTTGCCTTCAGTGACAAATCCCGCCGTAGATGGCACCTTTGCGACCAAAACCGGCAGCGTTGGATTTTTCTCTTTGAGAAGCATCTCCTCCATATATAGTACACCGTCATGGACGCTACGCATATCACCTGTCAGCAAGGCGACCAACCTCGGCGGAAGCATCGGTTTCCCCAACTCATGGATCTGATGCCAGTCGGTTATGGGTATCCTGTCCAATACACGTCCTGTCTGCGGCTTAGACTTGGTCCCCTCCACCGGTTGGCTCATCGATGCAACGGCAGAACTCTTCTTAGTTCTTTTCCGTGCATACTTGATCTTAGGCTGAGTCTTATGAAATACATCCGCTACCGCCTCTTTGAGGGCATCCTGGCTGATGACTTCTTGCTCGGGGACTGCCGGCTCTTGAGAAGAGAAAAGACGCTTTGTGCATCGATATTTATCCGCTTCCTCTGCTGGCAAGAGAAGTTGATCAAGATCATCCAGGCCGGGCGCCCCCTCGTAAGGATCGTCGACGAGGTAGTCATTCGGGTTCTCATCTTCGTCGCCGTCGTGCTGCACGGACTTTGCAGGTGAGAAATCCTTGTGTTGGCTCGGGTGCCCCGACCCCTGGACCGGTGTTGGAGTGTTGGCAGGAGTACTTTCCAAACGAATTAGTGATTTCGGCCAGGTCAATGGCCAAACCAAGCATTGCTCCAGGTTCAACTCGCTGTCGGCTGCGGGTGGTTGGTTCGGAGGATCGAGAGCACCGCAACCAGGGAGCACCCGACTTAATGTCACTCTGAACACGTCCTCGGGCATACGAACGCCGTGGGATACGCGGTTCAGAGGTGTGATGATTTTTCCTTTGGCGACGTCCTTTAACTCGCCGTTCACATTAAGGAGCAATGTGCATCCCGTCTCGTCGGCCTGCGAAACGTCGCGCGATCGTTGTTAGAGACTGATGCCGTCACGAATCAAGTCATAATATATAATTAAGCAGTGCACGTTGAATTACCGTGAGGGCATTGAGCTCGGACAAGGGGGATGGACCGCTAAGTGTCGGCGGCGGCGTTGAAGAGATGTGGCGGGGCGGCGACGGATCTTTGCGACCTTCCGGCTGAGGATTGGGGGCCGGCTCGTTCCGCGCAGCAGACGCCACGACGGGGGCCACGTTCTGCGGCGCCACGACGGGGGCCACGTTCTGCGGCGCCACGACGGGGGCCACGTTCTGCGGCGCCACGCCGGGGGCCACGTTCTGCGGCGCTGGCTGCACCATTTGGGCTATGTTTATCTGCGGGAGCGGCCCTTGTCCTCCACCTAGCATCCACGGCGCTAAGGACTGAGCGACGGTCGAACAGATGGTAGGGAGGAGCTCATTGAGCCTCTCGTTCACAAGCTCGTCGACCGTCTTCTCCGGGCCCTTGTTCCGCTCCTTACGCTTTTCCTTGGTGTCGGGGTAGTAGTGCGCATGCCGATGACCCTTTCCGAGGCCATGCACATGGCCACGATTCGGCTTCTTGTCAAGGGGCACTCCCTTCATCGCGTTAAGCGCCCTAATGAAAGGGGTGTCATACGGGTCCTTGTTCGTCGTCGCCGAGGACCCCCCGTCAGATTGAGATAGGCGTTCTTTTTCTTCTTCCTCGAGATACTTATTCTCGAGCAGCTTGACCTTCTCGTTCAACACAAGATCGCCGGGCTTTTTGGGATCTTCCCTGTAATGGGCCCTGACAAAATTTCTCACCTGCGGGTCGGTGATCTTGTCAAACGGGTTCGGCCCTTCTCTCTTCGAATCCTCCTTTTCCCATACTTTCTGCTTCCCAAGGTAACCCCGGCTTCCGAGATTGTGAGGGTCAATGTTCTTTTTTCGCTGTTCTTTCCCCCATTTAGTCAATCCTTTCCGGTTTGAGTTCGTCGATCTTGAATTGGGCCAAGTCTTCCTCGGAAATGGAGGGCCACATCTTATGGATCTCATCAAAATCCTTACCCTTCGCAAGCATCTCCCGCAAACTGGATCTCCAAGTCGTAAACGCCTTGGCGAACTTGTTCAGTGCTAAGGAGTTGACCAGATTCTTCTTCAGGTCCTGGTTGTCGTAAGGATCCGGGAATTTGTACCTTGTGTGCAGCTTCTCAATCAGCAGGGCGGCATTAGCCTTGTTTTCTTTAGCTCTGAGGTGCTCCATATTAACGTTGCCGAAGTCTCGAGCTATGCAGCCTATCTGGTTTCCATAGCCCTTGGCATAACTCTCCGGCTCGAGGGGAGCACCGCTCTTGGGGCACACTTCCGTGAACTCTTCCCGCATGGTGGCGAGCATGTTGTGCCGCCTCTCTTTGCGCTTAGCCGCCGCCTCGCTACCGGAGGCGGTATCCCCGGTGCCACTACCGGTTTGATCACCTTCTGCGCCCGATGTATCGTTGTGTGGCTCTAGCTCCTGGCGAACGGTTTCGTCCATCTCGTCGTCTGCATCGTCGCCCTCCATCTCTAGATCCGGGTGCGGATCTACGGGTCCGCCTCCCGCGCTTAGCATGGAAAGCCACGCATCGTCGTTGTCTCCGCCGTGTCCGAGACCAGAACCACCCGCCTCGTCGTTGTGAGCCATATCTAATGAAGGAGAGAAAACCCGAAATAAGTTCAACAAATCCTACAATTTAGACGATGTATACCCCATATGAGTCCAAATTTCTCGGACACTCTAAGTTGTGATATTTTTAGCAAAGATCATGCCAAAATTCACGGAAAATTTCGGCATGACCTTTGCTAAAAATATCACAAATGGAGTACCCAAATTTGCCGGAACGGAAATTAATCAACATTCCGGCAAATAGGGACTCACGTGGGGTACCTGCACATAAAATCCCACCCCTCATATAATCCCACCCCTCATATTATCATCGTCATCCACACGAAGGTGGGCACATATCAATACGACCACACACCATCTCCACCATCCATACACCACCATCCATCACCACCACCATCCATCACCACCATCCATACACACCATCCATCACCACCAACCATCACCAAAGTAATTAAATTTAAATTCTGCAAACCCCAAAGGAGAATAAGTTGTACACCAACCATCCTCTGTTTGTTCCATTTTGATATAATATGTTGTACACCAGTAATTGGATTATGCAGAAGGAAAATCATAGCAACTCGGATGCAAGCGATAAACATGATCAGATTAAGATGTCACCAAACATACTAGTCTGAACTTCACCAAACATTACGAGCTTCAGGTTTATTTTGTGGCATGGAGATCGACCACTTCACCAAACATATGAGGGCTCACTGCTGCAGCACTATCAGGTAGCAGCAGCAGTTAAGCAGACACTATCAGGTAGCAGCAGCAGCAGTTAAGCAGCAGCAGCAGCAGTTAAGCAGCAGCAGCAGTTAAACAGCAGCAGCAGCAGTTAGGCAGCAGCAGCAGCAGTTAAACATTACTAAAAAGGGGGCAGTTTAACATACAAAACTGTAGCTAGGCATCAAATGTGCTATTATGTGGCAGTTTAATCTGATTGAAATAAGCATTGCATACCATTTGCATCATCCACAGAATAAATATTCCTAACTAGTACGTACACAATGAGAAACACTAGACGTGCAAATTCAGCAAAATAACCAAGGCATTCCCAAGAGGGTATTACACTACCAATTTCTCATTGACACGCTTCCTCTCAACTCAACAAGTGTTCGGTGATTGAACTTACATGATCCACCAGAAACTGAACCGTTCAAAAAAATTGGTATAATGGATGCAAAAGGCAGCTAGCGAGGGAAGTGGAACGTAGTAGCTCTGTTTGCACCGCGCGCGCTAGCTGGTCTGTGTAACACTGTAACGTGCAGCTAGCATAGCCTACGACCGCGTCGCTGAAATACCGGACTCACTGATGCTCGAGAGGTTTATATAAGAGACTAGTATTCCTGTCAGTTGCTATTTCTGAAAAGTTCCTATTTAAAGAGTGCTAGTAACAGAGCATTAGATTATTATCAACAAATATAGTACTCCAGTACAAAATGAACAACTTCCACTACAATATTAGCTTTGGCACATGGACAATCTTTACTATTAAATGGGAGTTGGACGTACGTTGGTACGTCCAACCCCATCGTCCGCTCGACCGTAACTCGCCCTCGATTGTGCCCTCACGCGGTCACGCCCAGCCCATCTACAACTGATCCATAACGCGGCCCAGAAAAAAGGTATTGCAATCCCTTGACCTCTCTCTCCAATACCCTAGCGCCCCCAATAGCTACATCTCCAAGACGAGCGTCACCTGCGCCGCCCCCTCCCCCAGTACTTCCCAACCTCACGCATCTGCAGAATCCGTGACGCGCGTATCTGGACCGCTGTCGTCCCCGCCGCACCCTCGCATTCGTCCGCCCCGATGACCATCGAGAGAAGGACCACGATCCTCATCGCTGAGAAGCGCGATGGCCTCGCGTCTCTCCTCCCGTTCCATCAGCCCCCCGGCCGCCATCTCGTGAAGATCCGCGGATCGAGATTCCCAAACACCAAGTGTAGCACTTCCTCTCAGCCGGGAAATCTCCAGCTCGAGTTCTAGCCCTCCTCCAAATCTGTCGCTCCTCCAGCTCATGCTCTCGCCCAGCAAGAGATCTTGAATCCTCCAGATGTGCAGGTCAAACAGGGACTCCTTGCTGGGAGGCAGGTCGTGGTCGGAGGGCATGAATGGGAGTGCGTGGAGGCGGATGGTAGGCATGAATGGGAGTGCGTGGAGGCGGATGGTAGGCATGTGGCTGGGAGGGAGAAGGAAACGAGGTTGAAATTGATTCCCGGGCAGAGCTCTTTGAGGAGGCTAGCGATGCAGAGGAACGCGGGGCAGAGCTCCTTAAAGCAGATCCCGATTCATCTGAAAAATAACCTCCCCGCCGGGGCAGCACCTCGAGATCACCGTGACGACGGGTAGCAGGTCGACGCCTCCTTGTCGTCGGGGGAAGAGGTATCAGCTCGACACTGCCTTGCCGCCTTGGCCCCAACCAATGGATTAATCTGGCATACAACATGTCCTGAATGACGCCGCCCCTGAGCCACATCCTAGATCAGACGAAGTTGCTGTGTTGCTTGGTCCATATTAGGTATTTCATCTTCTTCTCTAAGACCGTCATGTATGGTTGTACACAGTTCATGATCCTATGTGAAGTGATTCAGTTTGTTAGAAAAGAAAATCTGATTGAAATTGGGTTTTGGTTATGCTAGGACTGGTTGTTTTGCACCGATTAATTTTTCTCTCGATTATCGCATGAGTTCAATAGTAGTCTGTTGCAACCATATGTTGAAGAACGAGATTGACACATAGTAGTATTTGAATAGAGCCATATATTGGTTGTCCTTTTTTGTACCATTACCATGTGAGAATTACATAATTGGTTATCCCTGGTCACTCATGTGATTAGAGAATGATATTTTGATTTTGATCCTTATGTCCGGAATGCAACTCTGATTTTGTGCCGATGGCAGGCATGCTTTAGAGCCTACATTTTGAAGGCTGGGGTGCGTGCAAATAATTTCTCATGCACTCTTTTGATTGTCGAAGAGAAGACCCAATGATGAAATGCGTTTCAGAATTCGTTGCAACCATTTTTTTTATTGAATCTCACAAAATGAGGTCGTGTTAACAGGCACAAAACATGTTGACATAGGAATTAATTCCTACTGCTCTAGAGCTTACGCATAGAAGGAACCTATGGCGTAGACAGATTAGGAGAGTTTCACGGCTGTTCATTTTTTCTGGGCGTCTAGGAGGATACCAGTGACAACAGCATGTGAAAACTCACTATGGAGAGCACCTTCCCACATCAACCGCGACAGGGGCTTCTGGTTCGCTGAAGAAAACTTACTTGAATCGTCCTCCTCTCATGTGATGGTAAGCCTTTATTGATTCTTTACATAACATGAATTACTTTCAGGTATTATAAGTCTAGCATAATATGTGGCGTAGTAGTGTAGATGCAAAATAGAGCTACAAGAAAACTCATGTTTATTTTTGTTGGTTTACTGTATGGACTCCTCATATATATAATATGTCGACGGAGGGTCATTTGACATCAGTAGCATGTTCTTGCAAAATAATAGTTAACCAAAGTTGGTGAAATAAATAAAAATAGAATTAAAGTACATTTTCCGATTAATAAACTGGTGTGGAACCAGCCCCAAAAGGGACTGATTAATTAACTGTTAGGCGTGGTTAACACAAATGGCCCATCTTTGGCCTCCATTCTATGAAGCTGCTTAATGCAGACATAGGCTGTAGATAATCATTACAGGAATGATTCGGTAAATTTGGATTCCATTATACAAACTATGTCAGCTGACCTAATGCAACTCGTATGTTAACAATCGTTTGGCGATACATGTTTTAAGATGCTTGTTTTTGCTGTTAGTGTCTGCTGAGGAGTTCTTAAAAAAAACTTATTCTAGGATGAACCATAGATGCACATTTTATGGGAAAATGGACAGACGATAACCGTTTCTTTGTTTTCTTGATTTATAATACTAACATTCTCCATTATTATCTTCATTTAAATGGGATTATAATATTATCATCCTCCACTAAGCTATTTACACCGTACATTTTCCTGTTTCTCGGTTTGATAGTCCTAAATGTGAACATTGCATCTGATCAGAAAAAATTTGTAGGACATTTACTTTGGCAATAAATGTTCTACATCTAACTATCTAGCAACTGCATGCTTACAGCTCAGCGTGACGTTGATACATCAAACTGCTATGCTTGTAGCGCCATCAAGATCTATTGCTTTCTTCATCACAGAATAAAAATGCATATTTTTTCCGTGGTTCAGTACTTCAATCTTGTATGCCAAAAGGAAGACAAATATATATTGCTTGTGTGGCTGATTAATTCTCTCATGATATATATTGTAATAGTAGACCTTAACCTTTACTGTATGATAAATTGGGGACATATACCGCTGCCAATTGAAGGTTCTTTTTGTGTGTGTGATCAAATGCAGATAACCTGGCTTAACTCAAAATATTCATACTGAACGCATTCAGGTGCTAGAAATGCGTATTAAGTACATGATGCTTTACTTGTTTATATTATACTCCCTCCGTTCCATATTAGATGACTCTCAGAGAGATGTATCTACTACTAAAATATGTCTAGATACATCTACGTGGGAGTCATCTAACATTGAACGGAGGGAGTAGAATTGTTTGATCGAAAAGGCTAACCCCACTTTTGTATTCAGTGTTTTTTTGCAGTCATCTTTGATGCGACATGTCTGGACAATTTGATTTAAAGTATCTATTTTCTGTGACCAACAATGGTATTGTCATGGTGGGCGGGTGGACTCCCCAGCATGGTGAGTGAGAGGTGGCTGTCATCGGCACTACTGTAGGTTGAGTATGCTGATGTGTTTCGAGGTAACATCTTTCCATGGTTGATACTTTGTTTCTTATGCAGAATATTTGGTTGAAATACTCTCTTATTCTTCAGACATAGTTGCTCTCCCATCCACGCGTTGTCCTGAGAGAGATATATGAACATTGCTATTGTTTATTGTTTCTTGCGAGAGTGAGAAAGGGCCGGAGGGATGATGTTTTATTTTTCTGTGTTACTACTATGTTGTTGCCACTGTTGGGTTTGAGAGAATGCGTCAAAGGGAGATTGTACTAATGTGTGTATGTGCTGCAGCACTGCTACGGGAGATCTCCGCAAATCACCAAACATGAGGGTCATTCACGGTGGCCTGGCATCATTGGAAATTATAACGAGAAGCATCAGAGTTGCGGCCGTGCCTCCGTCCTCTGCAGCCGCAGCTGTCCATAGAGGCCACCATTCCACCAACTTTGGAGATTAATGAGATTCCAGTATTTTTCTATCTTCAGTTTGGAACGTTATCTTCTATTCAGCGGTGCTAGAAGCATTTTCCCATGTATATAATATTTCTATAGATGGTAAAAGTAGTTTGGATTTCATTACATTATATCTTTCAAATGTCGCTTTGCACAATATTAGATTGAATTTTGGGCTCTTTGATCGTGTAATCATTGAGCTTAATGTCTAGATTTTTTGCTTAACTGAAAGAGAGAATGAAAAAAAAGGTTTCCTTTCCCTATTACTTCTCTTAATTTCTAAGAGAACGTGATCTCTTAGAAATTAAGAGAAGTTTATTTTCTCTATTGTATTATATGTCC